>CM075820.1:17404764-18019055 GCA_037975025.1 Excoecaria agallocha
TCGAAATAAGGTGAGTCTTTCCCATGCCCACATTTGTAATAACTGATGATACCCACCTAATCCTTGGGCAGTTGGACGCGTAGCACGACATAGCTCCCTATATAGCCATGCCAATACAGCAGAACCCCAGCTGTAATTTCCTACCTCTTCTAAATGCTCAAGTAGAGGAAGCCACATCAAATGGATAAGATTATTTGAGGCTGAAGGGCACAACAAACCACCAATACATCGCAAAATCCATGCACGGGTGAAGCATTGGATGTCATACTCAGTGGCATTGTCCGGTAATTGATTAAACGTTTCCGACAACCATGTCATTTTTATTGAATTTCCACTAAATGCATCTTCTGGAGGCATTTGTCCTAAAAGTTGTTGACACATAATAGGCCAATTATAGTTTAAATGACCTGTGATCGCACGCCCATCGATGGGTAAACCTGTCAATATCTCGATATCCTGCAACGTTATTGTTGCTTCACCAACTGATAAATAATTTATCAAATAAATAAATAAATTCGTTTATATATATATATATATATATATATATATATATATATATATATATATATATATATATATATATATATATATATATATATATATATATGCAATTATTATTTTCACTTATTATGTAAAATTTCAGTTATTGTTATAATTAAAGTACTAATCTATCAAATAAATAATACTATTATTTATATGCATTACTTATTTACATACCTTATATTTAATGTTGAGTTAAACCTTAGGAGCTAAAGTTGGATAAAAATGGAGGTTGAGCATGAAGGTGAAAGAAAGAAAGAAAGAAAGAAACGCGAAGATGAAAGAAAGAAAGAAAAATGATGGTAAACAAGTGAAGGAGGCAAAGGAAAGAATAACACTTGAAAAACACATTTAGCTGCTGGTTGGTTGCTGTTCACGCGTGAAGGAGGCACCGGTGGAAGGCTGCAGCGTCGGAGGAAGCTGCTGATCCCGCAGCTGCTCCCTACGGGATCAGCTGCTGATCCCGCAGGTGGCAGCTACGGGATCAGTAGCTGTCCTCTTCCCCTCGTCCGCCGCGCCACCGTTTGACCCGGATGAAGACTTCGCTTGGGGTAATGTGCATCCGACTGTTCCCGTAGCTGAGGATTACGGGATTGAATATCTCCAACCTCACTCCCATAAATACTCCAAAAACCACCCCATTTTTATAAATATTTTTTCAAAACACATTTTTTATATAAAAGTCCCCACACCCAAAGTCCCTTAAAAAGCAAATTATAAGCTTTCCTTCTTTTTTATTCAAGCCATTGTGCCAACCATTTATTTTTTTTTAAGCTGTTAGTGGTTACGGACTATGACCATAACAGTGTCCCGTTCCAACGTTATAATCTCAGTCTCGATGCATCTCTTAATTATTTTTATTATTTACTATAACAATGTCAATTAGCTTTTGAACACCCATAACATTTGGATATGAACTCAGAACCTTGTCCGAGTTTAGAAACTTCAGTTAAGAATTTCAGTTATCATCCATGAATCGATCTGATTCTTCAGTTCCTCTCCTTATTTTGGTGCTTTGATAAAATCATATCTTAATTCATGAAAGCATGAGAACAAGGTAGCATGAGGTTTTGATGGAGAATTGGAAAACATTTATACTTCACACGTGCACCCACACCAATATTATTAAAACCGAACTGAATAAAAAATCAGAGAGATAAAAAGATTTTTGATTCGATCGATTCGATAGAATTCAATCTATTTTTTACTTTTTTTCAAAATAATGTCATTTTTAAAATTTTTTATAAATATTATTAGAATATAATTATATAAAATAATAAAAAATTGCTTTAAGAAACACATTTATCATCAAATATTAATCACAAACCAATATTTTTAAGTTATTAAATATTTATAATAAATATTTAAAATAAATATATTAAAAAATTATAAATATTTATCAATTATAAATTATAATTTTTATTTTATTCATAAAAAATTTATTAAAATTAATTAAATTTTAATTATTTTATATTTATATTTTATTTTTTTTAGAAAAAAATAATGTTATATAGATATTTGAACAAAAATAATTTTTTTTATTCAAATTTATTTTTTATTTTTAATTTTATTCGATTTTCATGACGGTTTGCAATTAAATCAGTCCAAACTAACTGGACTCGTGGAAAGAGTAAAGCTGCCCATATACTAACAAAGTTTCTAAATTTAACCAAAAAGAAATAGTCCCACAATTTCTCCTTCATATTTTTTTTTACTTGAACTAGTATTGTTGTCGTTCAGTTTGGCTGGTTTCTGGCCTGAATAAAAAGAATTTTAGTAATTTACTTCAACTAAGCAAAACAAATTTTGATTATTTAAAGTTATCCGGTTACAATCGCACCACAGAAACGAAAGTCACAGCCGATATTGAGCTGTCAGATTTTGATAAAGAAGGAGGCCAGAAGAGGTCACATCAACAGACCCACAAAAATAAAGCACATGAAAGCCCATTCTTTAACAAAAATCAACGGTGGATGAAGGTGCTGTGAGCAACATAGGTTGACAGCATGTAAGAGTAGGGAGGTATTGTCCCCATTGGTAAAGAAATGAAAACTGTGAAGCAGTATTTAAGTTGAAAGGAAAAACAATAGATTTAAATTAGATTTGCAGAGTGCACAGAGGCAGTGTACTGTATGAAGTGACTGGATGGGCAGATGTCCAGCCCGTCAAATCTACCTAAGCCTCTGTGGATGGACTGTAAAAAAAATTAAAATAATAACTAACAATATTATGTACTGTATGAGGAGTGAGAAAGAGCAAGAGAAACAAAGTTGAGGAAGCAGGGGAAGGGATATACTTAAGAATTAATGTGAATAAAGAACAAAAAAAAGAAGGTATTCTTGAGGTTAAATTGAAAATGGGTTTTTTCGTAGGGCTTAAGGGGTTGGTCTATAAAGAAAAGCAAAAGAAGGGTAAGAGAGGGAAGGAGAGACAAAGGTAAAAGACTAAAGACGTGGTCTTCCTCATATACACAGATCCCTAGGGAATGCAGGGGTGCTACCCAGCATTTCTTGCTCCAATTCATTCCTTTTGTTTAGTTTAAAGAGACCAGTTTTGTTCTTTTTTAGAGAGAGAGAGAGAATTTTAGGGGTGATTGCTTTGAGTGAAGAGTTTTTATCATTATTATTTTTTTTTTATTGCGAAGAGTTGCAGTTGCTACTTGCTAGACAACAAAAGAAAAAAAAAATCAAAGCTTTACATATTAGAGTGTGGCGAATAGATTTTGGGGTATGATTAGTTTATTTCCTTTCCAATGATTGAGTTTGTGAATCGAAACAAGTAAGAAAAGGAAGAGAGATAGAGAGAGAAAGTTAGAAGCAGAAGAAGATGAAATCTATGAATGGTAATAACAATGGAAACAATAATAATAATGATAATAACAACTGGTTGGGGTTCTCTCTCTCACCCCACATGAAAATGGAGGTTCCTTCCTCTGATCATAGCCAGTACCATCACGAATCTCAGCCTCCTCCTGTTTCCACAAGCTTCTATCTTTCTTCTTCTCACTTAACCAGCTCCGGTCTCTGCTATGGAGTTGGAGAAAATGTTGACTTTCACTCTCCTTTGTCTGTTATGCCACTTAAGTCTGATGGGTCTCTTTGTATTATGGAAGCTCTATCTAGATCACAGCCTGAAGGTTTGCATCTTCCAATTTTTTTTTCTCATTCTAATGTTGTGTTCTTTTTTATCATTTATTGTTTGCATGTGAAGGTATGGTGACAGGTTCATCACCAAAGCTAGAGGACTTTCTAGGTGGTGCAACAATGGAGCCTCATCAATATGGTAGCCAAGAAAGGGAAACAATGGCTTTAAGCCTAGACAATATGTACTATCATCAAAACGCACAATCAGAAACCAACAGGCAACATTCTCTTGACCACCAATCTCAAGTCCACAACCATCCATATTACACTGGCATATCATTCCATGGAATTTACCAGTCTCCACTAGATGAAGCAACTAAAGATACCCAGATTGCCGATTGTAGTTCACAGATCCCTCCAATGGAGGATGAAGGATTTCCATGCTTGAAAAACTGGATAAGTAGACACTATTCTACCCATAATGCAACACTGGAGCAGCAAATGGTGGATGATAGTGGAGCCTCTGCATCTGTTGGGTCAATGGTATGTGGAGATTTACAGTCTCTTAGTCTCACCATGAGCCCTGGTTCACAGTCCAGCTGTGTTACAGCTCCAAGGCAGATCTCACCAACCTCCACCGAGTCTTTGACTACGGAAACAAAGAAAAGAGGGCCTGCTAAACTGGGTCAAAAGCAGCCTGTTCATAGGAAATCTATTGATACATTTGGGCAAAGGACGTCACAGTATAGAGGTGTTACCAGGTTAGCAAGTCTTTGATTCAATATTTTGTTCTTTAATCCAGTATTTCTTTTTTCCAATCATTTTTATTTTCAAATCAGACATAGGTGGACAGGAAGATATGAAGCTCATCTGTGGGATAATAGTTGCAAGAAGGAGGGGCAGACCAGGAAAGGAAGGCAAGGTTGGTCAACAAAACAAAACTATACATTTAGAGTATTACAGTATATGTTTGGAAGTATTGCTTTTTTGCTGGAATTTTTTGGTCCCTCTCTCTCTGTCTGTCTTCCTGCCCTGACTCGTGTAATTTAAATTTTGCTTGTCATGTTCATGCTTCCTGTGGATGCCTTTCCCATCAATGATTAATCTTTCTCAGTTTATCTTGGTACGCTTAAATTTCTATCCATACCATTTATGAAGAAATTAATATTTCATGCGTAGTCAATCTTATGTTGATATGAATTGCGTTTTACCCTTTCAGGAGGATATGATATGGAAGAGAAAGCTGCAAGGGCTTATGATCTTGCTGCCCTCAAGTACTGGGGCCCTTCTACCCACATTAATTTTCCTGTAATTATTTAAACCCATTATTTCTATAATTTGTCTCAACTTATGATCTTAGTTTTAGTTAATCTAAGATGCCTTGTTTGTTTTGTTTAATTTTTCAGTTGGAAAATTACCAGGAAGAGCTCGAAGATATGAAGAACATGAGCCGACAAGAATACGTTGCTCATTTAAGAAGGTAAGGACATTATTTGCATTTCTAAAATGGTGACTGTGGTCCTCTTATTATCTTTCCTTTTCTGTTGTAAATTGAATAACTGGGGATTTGCATTATCTTTATTTTTTTCTCCTCATTTTCTTTGCAGGAAGAGCAGTGGGTTCTCTAGGGGGGCCTCAATGTACAGAGGAGTAACAAGGTTCTTATTTTATATCTTTTTGTTATTTCAGAAGCCAATTTTTAATAGCGGGAAAAAATAGACTTGTTATAATTTTGTTATGTTTTTCAAAAAAAATTGAATCTTATGCAGACATCACCAGCATGGTAGATGGCAAGCAAGGATAGGCAGGGTTGCAGGAAACAAGGACCTTTATCTTGGGACCTTTAGTGAGTTTCTTTTTTATCAGAATTATTCCATGCTATGTATTTTAGATATGATATCTCCAATCATTCTGATATCAAGTTTAAATTTTGGGCTGTGCATAAAGAAAGAACTTTATAAAGGACCCATTTTTTCATGACACCCATTGCATGCATTGTCTCCACTAAAGGGTAGTGATGCTTTTATAAGGCTGATGATGGCTTCTACTTTGGGACTGCACAATGCATGCCTCTGATTTTCAGCAACAATTTAACTTTTTCTAAGTCTGTTTTCCCTCGGTTGAGAAAATGATAAAGTATTTTATGATTAAATGCTTAGTTTTATAATTGCTAAATATATTTTTATTCGAATTCCAATTGCAGGCACCCAAGAGGAAGCTGCTGAAGCATATGATATTGCGGCAATCAAGTTTCGTGGAGTGAATGCTGTGACTAATTTTGACATAACAAGATATGATGTTGAAAGGATAATGGCTAGCAATACTCTTCTTGCAGGAGAGCTTGCTAGGAGAAACAAAGAGACCGAGTCCAGTACTGCAGCAATTGAGTTTAACCCGTCAGCACAAAATAGTAGTGAAACCTTACAGATTACTGAGAATAGCAATGCCAATGTGTCAAATTGGAAAGTGCAGCCAAATCCTACTGTTGATTCTCTTGATCACAAAGCAATATGTACAGGAAACTACAGAAATTCATCCTCATATTCAATGGCAATGCAGGATATCATCAGTGTCGATTTGATGAACTCCAGCCAGCAAGTTATGGAGGAAACAGGTAGAAGACCAGTGACACATTCTTCAAATAATTCATCGTTGGTGACCAGTTTGAGCAGCTCTAGAGAACGAAGCCCAGATAAAACTGGCAGCACAATGCTATTTGCTAAGCCTCCATTGGCATCAAAGTTCATTAGCCCAACAGGTGGGGTTGTTTCTCCTTGGTTCCAATCAGCAACCCAGCTTAGGCCAGCCGCCATTGCTATGCCTCATTTGCCTGTTTTTGCAGCCTGGAACGATACCTGATAGGACCCTAAGTTTTGGCATGGAAAGAAAAAACAAAGGTAGTAGAAGGCAAAGGGGTAGGGTTTAGGGTTTATCTTTATGTCATCTTTTTTAGGTTAGTGGAGAAAATTGGGGATTAATGACAAATTAAGGTGGGGGTGGGCAATGATCTGTCTGTAACCAAAGTGTAAGGAACTTTAGTCAAAACTTGTATCTTTTTGCTTCATATTGGAATCAAGATTTTTGCAAAATGGAGGGAAAGGATAAATATATTAAAGATAAGGAGAGGAGACTAATGATTATATGCTGTAGAAGTGGACCTTATTTACATATATTATTGAACCTACTTTTTAATATATATATATATATATATATATATATTACCAAGGTGATGCTAAGTACATAACCAGCTCAATGTTTCAAGTAATGCAAAAAGGTTGCAACTTTGACCACAAAATCTCTTTAAATTCCACCAATCTGTTCCTCAATCTTACTTAACACCATCATTACAATTCCCGCATATTATTTTCTTTGTATCTACTTTCTCCAAAGCCAAACAGACATTCCCACTTTATTATTCGGAAAAGGTGGCGAGACTTTTTCTCTCTCGGAAAGGTATTGTGATTGTTGAGTGTGTATATTTTAGGATTTTAATAGTCATGATTAGTTAGGACTGTCTGCCATATCAAATTTTATGGGGTAATTATTATGATTTATTTAATTCGGAGAGCTTTTATAAGGCCAGAAATTTCTTTAGCTTTATCTTCGTCCACTACGATATGATAAAAGAGAAAGAGAAATTGCATGTAAAAACGATTCCATGTCCGTGTGTGGACACTGAAAAATCATCAATTGGGTGGAGATTTCATCTCACTCGTGCGGACACTGCTTTCCCTTGCGTGCGAGTAATTAATTGTAATCTTGACTATTGGGGGATTATCCACATAAAGCTGGAAAATTTAATCTTTTGGATTTTATTTTTTTAAAATAATTATCTCTTATTTGAAGTTCATTTAGCGGACTAATACTTTGTTAAATATTTAAAAATTGCTCCACATTTGGGACTAAAAAACTCATGTTAAAGGAGAAGATATCCCATAGGACCATTCTATCTCATCACGGCCAATTTAATATTCATAAACAAGTTATATTTTTTCTACCAAATATAATGGCTAATTAAATTCCGTACTATCGTCTATGAATTTTTTTTAAGTCATAAAAGAAATTAGCTGTATATTTTTGGATGATAAGCTAAGTTGGGTTCACCCGATAATGCAAATCCACTAGCATTTTTCACTTATCTTCATAATATATGTTGAATTGTACAAATAAGTTTAGTTCATGCCTTAGGACACTGCTTTATGCATATTTTATTATTGAAATACTGAAAATTTGTGCTGTTCACTAAAAAAAAATTGAATTTGAAGAATCAGATATTTTTTTTTCATCTTTTTTAAAGCATGCATTCTTCTCTAAAAAATTTACCCTTTGTTTTGATGATTTGGAATATTATTTTCTCTTCTTTTGTCACTAGGTGGAGGAGCAAGATCATTAGCCACAAGGAAAATTCTGAACTCTTAATTTTCTATCCAATGCAAGAATCATCTTCACTAATTTGATAGAAAAGCAAGGGAAATTCGAATGTTTTTTCCTTTGCACTATTTCGTAAAAAAAAAAAAAAAGTTGATCATGTTTTTTGCGGTTGAGCAGTGCAATAATCCTATAGCCTATACTTTAATAAAGAGGGAGATTTGGAATCCAAGTGATTACTTTAGATTGATTTTAATAAATTGGAATCCACTAAGATACTAAGCTTAATTCAACTTTCTTCTTAAAAAAAAATAATAATTCAACCTAGTTTGAGCCATTACAACATGAAAACTATAAAACAAGAAATTTATGGAATTAAACATAGGCAAGTGTTTTAATATTGTAAGACTAATGATTCAATATTATATTAAAAGAAATGGATTTGAGTTTATATTACCTAAGCAATTGTAAGAAACTGTAAAGTATAGTATAGTATATTAAAAGAAAATGGGGTTAGCATGGCTGCAAAAATAACGGAAATCAGAGATGCATGTGATGTACATTTGTCTAAAGAAAAATTGGAGAGCGTTAATTAATTATAATTATAAGATTAGTTTAGTTATTTACAGTTTGTTTTCGGTGTTAAATGGGCTCCAGATAGCGATCACCGAAAATCAGTAGCTTTCAAAATAAAAAGGCCAAAATGTTAGGAGGAAAAAAACAAGGTTTGATTGGACAATGAAAGAGGAATATGCATAAAGGGAAGAACTCCAACGAACAATTAATTGGCGAAGGGCCACAATGGAGCGATTGATGGTCAAAAAGATTGCAATTCATGAAGAAAAAGATCGCAAAAGTGGATGCCTGCTGCTCATTTTTAACACTATAAAGTAACAAATAAAAATGATGTGAATTTCTTCGAGCTACTTTAGTTTTAGTCAAAAACTATACTTGCATGTTGCTTGTTGTTGACAGGTTGGATAACCAAAAACAAAGTTCGTGCAATACAGCATTGGAAAAGTAATGCGTTTAAGCTTAATCTTCATTTGCACACGAGCTTGGTAATTGTAGCTTCCAATTATGAAATTTTCATTCTGCCAGCTAATTGCTAACTAATCTTCTTTTCTTCTACACTATTTGGCTTTACAATACTCCTCCAAAGGTTTACACATTATTTTATACAATCTCTGTTTTTTTTTTTTCTTTTATTGAGTTTTTAAACCATTATTTTCGTGATATTTAAATCCTTCTTTTAAACTATTACATGATAATTACTTGGGTCCCCTTATCTCGTGGGGATACATTTGCTTTTAGATTTATAAAAATTAAGAAACAGATGCAGTATGAATTTGCTTAGTAATAACGTAATGTAATATAGTTAATTTTATAAATATTTAAAATATATTAAAGATGAATTTTTCTTCTTTGAACTTGGTTCATGCAGATCAAATCACTAGAAAAGCTGTCATATATTAAAAATGAATATGTTCCGGATAAATTTTATCCAGTAAAGATCTTACAACTGTGTGGCTTTGTGTAAAAGGATATTGGTAATCATCGTGGGTTTGCCATTCTAAAATAATACATTACATGCTGTTATAGAAGGGCAGCTGGAGCACGGTCACGCTATATATAACGGTGCGTAAGTGCACGTCCGTACGCCTGGTGCACCGAATCGCATCTCAAAATAAAATACCACAACAGATAAAAAAGTAAAAAAAAAATGAATAAATGGTTATTAATTATATGTGACAATTTATTGTGGATTGGTCCATTAAAAATTCATAAACTCATGGAACAAAATACACATAGGATAAAAAATTGAAAAAAAATAGAGAATGAGCCGTTACTAATCAATATATGTGTGTGATTTCACTTGTAGTTCTATTCGTGAAAAACTCGTAGACCGAAGAAAAGAATTTTCCATCCTCGAGGTGTATGAGCAGGTCAAAGGATTCAAATTAAAAGATACGAAAGTTTGAAGATTTAGTAGGATGAAAGTAATTTAGGATGCATGGTCCAAAGGCATGCAATAATAATTCTAAAAACGAAGGTAAAATATGGGTATCTAAAATGGTCCCAAAATTAGTTAGGGACCCCTTTGTCTAGTCCTTTTGTTGTATTTGATGATACAGATAATAGATCAAATGGAGCTAAAGCTAAGCTAGCTGGTGAACCATTTGCATTCAGACGTTTACACAGTCCAGTAAATATACTTGATAGGGAAATCTTATACTGCATGTTTGGATTTGAGGAGTCTGCTTCTTCCTGGGAAACCTTTTCTGTTTTCTGCCTTCAATAATTTTATAATTGTATCTTCTTTTATTAATTACTATTTGTTTGTTTATTTGATACGGAGCCACAGGTTGAGATGATGACAAATTCATGAAATTAGTCCTTCTCTGCGCACTGTACATGTACTGGTGGCTCATATTCACTGACGTACTGTAATGAATTAATGCTTTTGTGGATACTCCCTCGCTCTTAATTGATATGTCGTTTCAAGGTATTTTTCATCCAAATCAATAAATTTCAAATACTATACTAAATTCTAAATAAATTTTTAAAGTACTAAAACAATTATTTTAAAACTGAAAAAATAATTTAATATTGTATAGACATGTTGTTGATCAGACATAGAAGTAAAGATCTCTTAATTTTTAATATTTAAAAATTTTAAATCTGAAACTTTATTTAAACAGAACAAGTTCGAAAACCACTGATTAGATCCCATCGGAGATACCATTGAAACAAGCACATGTACTGTTCCACACAGTATTATTTTCAGTTGAATTCCATATTTGTTAACCAAAAGTTGTGTTAATCGCTCGATTCAAGCTTGCTAATACATTTATATGTTATTTTTCTTTAAAACAAAAAATAATAATTATTATTATTGGAAGCTTGAAGAGGTAATCTAGGACACCATTGCACCTACTTTATTAGCCAGGTACATCAGCCTTGACATTTAATGGAGAGGGGGACTATAAAATTATTTATGAATAGATATAGAGAGGGACACCAGACTGATTAATGCCCATGAAAATAGCATATGTTCTTTGATACCTCAAATCCCAAAATGGCCCACTCCCTATTAGTTATTAATAATCTAAAAGAAATAGTTAATTCAAGTAAACTATAAAATTATTCAATTTTTAAATTATATTAACACAAATCCGTATAATTTTTTTTTTTTTTAAATCCGATACCAAAAGCTTACCATAAAATTCTTAGTCCGTAAGTAATTGATATTTCTGAAAAACCTGTAGGGTTGAATGCATTAAATTTGAGAAGGACGTGAAAGAAAAGAAAGTTTGAAATTTACAATGTGTTCTTTTATGGGCAAGTTTGAAATTTAATCGACGAATTGACAGTTGCAAATTGCATAAATGTATGAAGTTACGGAACCCCGAGCCTTAATTGCTATTTTCTTGTCATTATCATTTCCATTATTGCTTACCGCAAATCTATTTAGAACTTTTTTTTCTTTTTGGATTCTTGTCTGCGTAACTCGTCCCGTCTCTCTCGATAGCTTAATTTTATTTATAGTTACTAAATTTATATTTAATTATTTAAAAATAATTAATTTTTTTTAATAAATTAAAATATTACTGAATTTATTATTTTTTATAAAAAAAATTAATTTAATCGATTTTCGATAATTATTACGACCAAAATGATGACGTAATATATCACATTATATATTTAGACACATATAATACGATAAATTAACAATTATATCATCAAAAAATATTATATATATCAAGAAATATGACATTAAATACTAATTTATTGTGTGATATAGCCCTTTATAATAACGTAATTACTGATATATCATGTCACGTATATTCAGATATATAGTATGGCATGCTATATCAGTATTCTGATAAGGATTATCGTCGAAAATTTGTTAAGATAATTTTTTTATAAAAATATCATAAATTCAGTAATATTTATATTATAAAAAATAAATTAATTATTTTTTAACAATTAAACGTAAATTCAGTTGCTAATATCTCTCAAACAATCACCACTCAATACATGCGGTAATGACTAAAAATAATTACGAAAACCTCTTCTCTAAAATGATGACTTTTAGTTACAAGCTTGATAAATTATCTAATTATAATTATTAATGTCACTAACAAAAATAAAATTAATAATTTCTCCGTATTAGCCACCAATCCAACTGCTAGTGCTTCTTGTCTAAATAATGTTATTGATTCATGATCGATGGTATTCTATATGTCATAATCCAAAAATTAAAAAAAAAAATAAATGGAATTCAATCTCTTTATCTATGGAATATATAATTAGAGTAAAGGATATAAATACCCTTATAAAAATACTTAGCTAACAAATAAAATATTTCTCCATATATACAATTTTCACATTAAAAGTAATTTTTTTTATATGTCTTTTTCCAAAGACATTAAAAATATATTTTTTTCTCCTAGGAAATTTATCAGTTACCATATTTATAAAATAGGAATGGCAAGCGAGTTTTTTTTTTATTTTATCTCAATGTTTATGTATATATTTATTTATAAATTTATTATTTGTATCTATCTTTTGCTTATTTTTGGAATAATATTAGCAATTAAGCACTTAGATGAGCATAGGATACTATGTATGTATTAATAATTGAATTTAAAACGAAAATAAAATAATATTGATTTTAAATAAGTATTCCTTAACTAATAAATGATTTTAAAAAAATTGCAAGTAATCTAGCCGTTTCCAACGCTATTGATAAGCAAGGTAACAATTAGTGTAGGAAAAGCTTTTAGCATCTTTATATTAAAAAAAAAAAATACACAATCATTAACATGTCAAAATTTTATTTATTTCACTACAGGCTTTCACATGAAACTATTATCCCGTAAGTCATTCTAAAACGGTATCAGATTAATTAAGCTTAAACTAAAGCTTTTTTTATCCATGCTGAGAGTGTAGACATCCTTTTTGAAAGATAGTTTAGTTATAATTTGAAATTTAGTTGGAATGGTACTAAATATTTATTATTTATTTATGGAAAAAAGAAAAACGAAAGGGCAGAAGCTTGTAGGTGCAGTAGGAATAGGATGAGATAGGGGAGGTTAGGGGCACAAAAAATAGGACATGGCGATTGGACCTGTCAACGTCCCGTATCTTGTTAAGAATCTTTTGGCCCAATTCTTAGTTGACTTTGCTCTTTCTTTTTATTTCTTTACATCCTCCTCATTTTCATTTATTTACTTATTTACACTTGTCCTTTGTACCCTGTCCCTGATGCTGCTTAAGCCGACTAGCCGTAACAGCCGTTTCTCTCGAGTTTTAGAACCGTAGAGGAAGGGTGGCGCCGCACAATCCAACCTATTATCTGCTTCTCCTAGACAAACTACTGTCGATGCATGTATCCCGTGTATCAATTATCAACTGTCTTACACAAATTTTATTAAATAATTCATGTTTACTAATGCGCTGCACGACTATGATTTAACATGTAGACTTCAACATACCAAATCAACGCTTCCTCAATCGTGGCATCAATTTTTTTCTTATTTTTAATCTCATAATTTTTAAAATAATTTATATTTCAACTTTTGGAAATCATAAAATATTATTTTTTTTATAATTACATCTTTCAAAGCAAAAAACGAAAATTTAATGATTTTTAATTGAAAATTTATCAAAATTTGTCTTAGGTCAAGCTCAGTCATTATTTTAAATTACAATAGATAAAATTTCAATATATTTTGGCACACATGAGATAAAAGAGAGCATTCGCAGAAATTGTTGGAAAAAAAAATTACAAATGATTCTCTCAAATAATTGGATTTAACGTATATATATATGAGACCTGTCTGCGTCAATTTGTGTATTTATCATAATCTATGGGTCCCAAAATTTTTGACCTTCTAGGGCTAGTACCAAAATATAATTTTACGGGAAAATATTTTCTTTATGATCAACGGACAAGGAGGCCCGCATATGTAGTACAGCGTCTTATCAAATATATTCTTTTTATTTATCAATCAAATTAATCGTGGCCTTATTTTAAGAGCTAAGATGAAATATCATGGACCCTTTTTTTGTATAATTATAAGGCTTTTAGCACCATAACTTGAATTTCAGATGATTTAAATAAGGAATAAAGTAAAAGGCGATATTTCTCTAGTTTATATTTTTTATTTTATTGTTTTTGCTTTTATAATTTTTAAAATATGTAATTAAATATATTATATGTTTAAATTTTAGAAAAAAAAAATGGGTGACTTATCCCTTCCTTTCAATAATGTAAAAGCGATCCACTTGAACTTGATATTTTTCTTGGTGCCTGATTCCTGTTCGGGCTCACTGACAAAGCTGTCTTAAGTGATATTTATCCATATCAACTTCAAAATGGTCCATCTTTTTATTTATTTACAAAACTCTCCTTTAAAATTCAACCTTTTTAATTTAAGATATTTTTTATATATTACATAAAAAACAAGATGGAGATACTTAAATAGTAATTGCTGAATCGAAATATTATAAAAATAGAATAATTACCCACCAAAATTCCAAGTCATTCATTTATTTGTTTGCTAAAATCAGAATCTTTTTTTTTTATATATATAGAAGGGAGGAAAAAATATAATTTTGAATTCGAGACATAACAGTCCATTAAAATTAACATCTGTCATTGCAATTTTCCATTGAGAACAAATGGAAATCTACTGTTATTCTCCCTTCTTCATTGCAAATTTACTATTCAAGGTACAAGGAGACATTAATGCCGGAAAAGATGGATTAGTGGGTTATTAATATGCTCTAATATTCTTAATTCAGTTTTAGCGGTAAAGAAATCTAAAATGGCTTAATTACACTAACACTGAGTGGGAAATTGTTGGTCACTTTTTGTTGTTGGGCAACCGCATTATCCATCATATTATTTGTACATTTTGGAAAAAAAAAATATTTCTATTTTTAGGTGATGTTATGTGAGTAATAATAGCATGTCACATTTTAGGTGAGAAAGCATTAAATTACTCCTTCCATCCTTAAAATAAATAAATACATTAAAAAAATCAGTTGATGTATGTATTTAAATTAATTCAATTTTTTATTATATATTATTACAATTTACATTTATTTATTATCAATTATGAAATTTTCTATAGAAAATCAATCTTGGTAAATGTTATGGACCGAATCAATACATTTCAATGTATTTATGTATAAAGTTAATTAAGAATATAATTACTTTTCCAATTAATCATATTCGAATCTCATCTTTCCAGCTTCAAAAAAACTATTGCAATTTGAGATAAATAAAAAGAAATAAACATTATTATTTTTTTATTTTTGTAATTAAGGGAATATTTGACTTTAATGATAATGACTTTACAGTCAAACAAGTTCTAATGAGGATCTCAAAAAAATAAAAACAAAAAAAATTGAGGATATTTAATTAATTATAGATCGCACAATAATTTATGAGCATGTCAATAAATTAATAATAATAATAATAATATATTATTTATTATGTTTTTATCTCTGGAGCCTAGTAAGTGGAAAGTTATATATTTTTAGGTGAAATTTGTACTGCAGATTATAATCACCGAAAATATAAGTCATGATAAATGACAAAAAAAACATTGATTCGACATTGAAAGAACAATAAGCATGTAAAAAGCGAAACACACCAACAACTACAACGAAGCAGAAGAATTTTTTTATTTTTTTTATTTTTATTTTTTAAAAAGGTCAAAATCACGCACAGCAATAATAATTTTTCAAATCTCGAAATTATATAATTGCAAAATACAGAGAGTAATTATTTTCAACAACGAAATAATTTAAAACGGGGACATGAATTTCTTCTTCAATGTCTTTTAGTTTTTGATTTAGTCAACGATTATGATGTACTCTGGTTGTTTACAGGTTGGATTGGCGAAATAAGAGGTCGTTTAAGACAGGATTTGAAAAGAAAAGTGTTTATAATATCCTAGGTAGTGTGGTAGATTTTCATAATTCCATATCTTAATCATCAAAACCCAAGAACATGAATGGGAATATTCGCGTCTTTTGTTTGCAAATAAAAGTAAATTAATTTAACCGTTACGGTAGAACGCAAAGCCAATGAATGTCAGATAATTGTTTGTTGAAATGAAGTGTGTTTCTTATTAAGGAGTATGTGGCTTTTCCTCCAACATGTCATATTCGTATATTCAGTATGGACCAGCCTCATCTCATATATCATGCATTAATCATGGCCTTCCGTTTCATGTGACCTCGCACAATACGACAAATCATAAATTCATGTATTTCTCTCATTTTTGTCGTATTTATCATCGTATACCACAGCCTCAATTCGCGTTTTATTCTTCAATTATACTCTTGTGAGTTTCTTTTGGGCTCATGTCTATGGCCCATTTGCATTTTAAATTGTTTAACAAGGTCGACATTGGGTCGGACCAAGGTATTTAAACCTCATCATACTGAACATCAATAATATTGGGCCTCTACTAGTTGGGCCTCAGCTGCAATTGTATGAAGCCCAAAAATAACCATTCTGATTGTGAACTAAAGAACCGAGATTAGAGCTTAATTGACTTGACAACAAAAAAAAAAAAAAAAGAGTTGTATGCTGAGTTGAAATTAAGGACGAGCAAGAAAACCGAAAAAATGATTAACCGAATCGATTTTTAAGATTAATCAAATCAAAAAAATAGTTAAGGTTTTTAAAAATATAGATTTTCGATTTTTGGTTCGGTTCCGATCCATGATTTTAAAAAATCATCGGTTTCGGTTAACCGACCGGTTTAATTTATTTTTTTAATATATATATATATTGTAACATACATAACATACTTAACACTGTTTCGGAATCCCGCATGCCGGAAATTTTTTTTCAACCTATTTTTCCATCTTATTACCTATAATTAATTATTCGCCAATGACCTGTAACTGTCCCATTTACTATGCACTTAATAAAATTTTAGCAATATAACGGCTATAAATTCGATTAGCCCCCTAAAAAACAAACAATATCCACAGCCTCTCTGAGGCATAACAATCACAAGTAATAATTATCATCATCAATCAATCTCAAACACATCCAAAAATATAATTATCTACTATCACAACCCATGTTTAACATTTACATATCCAAAGGCAAAATTCATACACATATATACGTGCCAAAAGATTCATAATTCTAATACATCAGAAGAAATCCTTGAGAGAATATTCTTGCTCCCATTTCTGAGAACCTGCGCACAATCAAAACTATGCGTTGAGTACTTAACATGCCCAGTGATGACTAACAATCTAAATATTTTCTATACTTATCTTAAAATAGTGCAGTTATGCAAAAATTATCTATATTAATTCGTCATGCGAAAATTCAAATAACATTTTTCCCTTTTAATTAACATTATTATTTCTTACCAATTTATATATTTAATTCAAACTTTTACTTTATTTCAATTTAGCCCTTCCTTCTTATTAATTCTACAAATATGGCCTTTTATACTTCTTTTTAACATTTAAATTATTAATTAAGGTATTTAACCTCAATTTTACGCTTAATTTTTATGCAAAACTTCATTTTAGTTTTTGTTGACTATAAAACTTTATTTTAGTACATTTTAACTATTAACTGACTGTATTATCCTTAATTAAGCGATTCTCAATTAATATACTTAACTTTTACTCTTTTGAAAAAAAATTACGATTTTGCTCCTAAACTTTCTTTTTCTTACAAAATAGTCATTTATCACTTTTAATTAACATCTTTCACTTCTTTTCACATTTTCTCATATTATTTTCATTATACCCCTAGTTTCAGACCCGACAAAAAACTCTAAATCGGATATACGGGACGTGAACCCCGCAGGGCCACAATAGAGACAGAGAAATGACTCCCAAAGGGTCAATTCTCATAAAACAGAGAACAGAGACAAAGAAGCCATGGTGATCAAAGATCCAATCCATAGCTAGCAAGTCGCCATGACTTGTACCGCGGTACAAAGATATCTCTATAGCCAGCCAATTATATCCTGAGCTAGTTTTTACTGTCTGGTTATTTCTAAGGGCATTACAGTATATACTTTTTACTTATACATATTACACAATTTACTCCAAAAATACATTAATTTTGCATATAAACTTCTTAAAATTTTATATGCATACTTTTCATTTTTATTTCAATTATTTCAGCATTTTATTGAATTATATCCCTATAATTCAATATTTTTCATTAAACATATTCAATGTTATAATTCTCATTTATTCATATTAAGTCCATAAATTCCTTAAAAATTTATTTACACATTATTTCACATCTACTACTCAAATTTACCCAAATTATAAATAATACCTCTATAATTCTTCAATCTCATTATATATATACACCATTAATGAACTTTAAAAATTTCTAATAAATTTCATAATTCATATAAAAATTCAAGAAAGCTAAATATAACATGTATAATTAATTTAGACTACTTATTATTAATTTCATGCAAAAATCACCATTATTTCTTTAAAGGGGATTTCGGCCACCATGTCATCATCTCCCTAAAAATTATTTTTCTTTATTCTAACCATATACATAACATCAATTAAGTCTTAATTCTATTTTCTCTAAGTTAATTTCATAAATTAAGCAACTTAATAATTTTTTTCCTAAATACATAAAGGAAATAAATTCAATAAAATAGGAAATATTTAGATTTATTAGCTACATACCAAATTGACTTGTTCTAGGTTGCCTAAGCTTCCTTCCCCTTGCCTTTGTCCCTTGGATTAATGTTTACTCCTTCCAAACCTAATACAACCAGCCATAAAACCTTAGATTCATCATCTTCTTGTTCTCAAATGCAAAATACAAGCTTGTATTCATTATCTAGACCTCAAAATCTATGGAAAAACATCAAAGAATTAATTTAAAACACTAAAATTCATAACCTCCAACTTACCCTATTTTCTTTGCCCACTTGATTTTTAGCCTTCCTTTGCTCAATTCACTTAATTGAGGTTACTAGGGTAAACTAGAGAGATGAAGCTTTAATTTTTATGTTGGGGATTATGAATGATTTGAAGTGGAAGAAGAAGAAAATCAAAGAGAGAAGAAAGGGAGGGTGGTCGGCCAACTTAGGAGGAGAAGATGGAGCTAGAAAAATATGGAGATTTTTACAGATTTTGCCTCTATTTATACCTCTCAAATGGGCCTAATTATGGGCTTAATTAATGGGCTTAACCCAAATATAAAATTAAGCCCATTTTAGGTCATTTTGGGCCCAAACCAAAATCTCTATCTTCCTCATTTCAAATTACTTTTAAAATGATTCCATAAATTTTATCACATCAAAAATAGCTAGTACACAAATTTTTGGCTCAATCGGAGTTCGTTATCGATCCGATTCAAACTATCGATCCAATTCAACAACTTCATCGAAAAATTTCATTTTCATCCCCAAAATATTCTACACAAAAATTCATGTAGGTGTGTAAAATCTGAAAATTTTTGGAGTTCGTTTACTATTTTTAATTATTTACGTAAAATCAAGTCACATTTCCTATCAGGAAAATTGATTCACTATATTTTTCGTATTTTTAATCTTTGGAGGTCCATTTGACCTCAATTTCACTTCAAATTTCAACCCCGAACTCCCCATGACCAATAATTTCCGATGGTATAATAAAATATTTTGACTTCCGGATGTCCTTTCGGGCTCGAAAAATATTATTCACCATCGAGAAATATTATTCACGGCTGACCCGGTATTAAAGCCATTATATATATATATAAGCCATTTCTCAAACTCTCTCATTGGTCACAAGTCATTGCAGACACCATGACATAGTGGCGAAGGAGTAGTCAGTGTCCAAAAAGTACATATGGTATGAAGTTGCAGGCTGAGCTGTAGATATTGAAAGGCTAACTCTATTTATTCATTCTACTCAAATTGAGTGACTCAAATGTACCCTTGGAGAAAATGTATTAGAAAAGCAAAAACTTTTTAAGCCCTACAATTTTACTTCTACTACTAGTGTTCATAGGTTGAATAAAATTACTTATTAATGAGGCTTTGTTAGTAGTATTCAGCTTGGATAAAAAGTGAATTCAATGTATTGGAATAAGGGTATACATTGTTTTATGCTAAGTAAGGGTATACATTGAGTTAATTAAATGTTGCAATTAAGTGAATACACTGCATTTATTTTTTTCCAAATTAAACATATTGTATTTACTTTTATCTAAAGTGAATACGGTATATTTACTTTTGCCAAAAATAAATTGTATTCACTTTTACCAAACTAATTACACTATAGTCACTTTTTCAATGATCCTAATTGAACTCAAATTCAATCTTATTTTTATTCAAATTGAATTTGTAAACTTAATTTCAATTGGATTTAATCAACTAATTCAATTTTAAATGAATCCTACAATTTTTAGCTTTATATATAAAATAAAAAAAGTCATTAATTAACAACTTATACTGATATAGGATATCACATTAAAGAGATGTCTATATATTGAGGAAAGAGATGAGACAATTTATATCTGCATTTTTGACATTTATAATTGGGGCAATCTCATTTGTAATGGCTAATAATAGCATTATAGGGCCAGTAATTTATGTTAACAGCAATTTACGCTATTATAGTTTGGCATTTAATTTTTTGTAATAATTCTAATTCTTACTCACAGATAAATGATTAAATTAATTATTTCTTTAAGTAATATCCCATCCGTTTCATTTATAGCTATAATTTTTGAAAGCTTTTATTTAATTTCATTTTTCGTGATAGTTTTTAAATTTTAGAACTTATTATTTATATATTTTATTGTTTTATTTTTATGTATGATTTGAATTAAACTTAAAAATGTACGTAGCTAAAATTTAATATGATATATTGTTAAATGAACATTAATATATTATAGAGTATTTGTGAGCTGATTTCGCACACTGCATATTTGAATTTTTCGAGATTAAAAAAATTACCAGTACATTCATTTGTAATTTAGCCAAATTTTATAAAAACAAAGAATGGGATGCATATTATAATAAATTTACAAATTTATTTATTTAAAGAACAATTATCGAGTCAATTATCAACCGAAAGTGATAGTTTAAGTTTATTATAAATTTAATAAATTTTTATAAATAATAAAAATATTAAAATTTTTTATTGAATTTATATTCTTTGGATAAAAATAAACACAATACATTCAGTTGATAGAAATGAATTCAATTTATTTTTTTGGCAAAAATGGATACACTGTCAAAATTTATATGAAAAGAGTTGCTAATGAGTTCACTAATAAAAGGACAAAATAGAATCAAAGATACTAAAACAAAAAAAAAGTAAATAAAATAATTTGCCGGGTTTCTAGGCTTTCCATATTTATTTACTTTTTTGCCCTTAATTTGCTTGACATGGCATGTAGACATGAGTATATTGGGTATTCATTTTTATAAGTTTATCTTCTTAAACGTGTATCTTCTATTCTCTTACCATCCCAAAAGTCAAACAATGGACCAATGCATGTTTCCACCAATAATATATGCAACGTGATAATATATATATATATATATATATATATATATATATATATATATATAATATATTAATTTATTTACCTTTTTAAATTATTTCTTTTGTTTACCAGTTAAAGATTAAATTTTAAATTAACCAGATTAATTAAATTAAATTAATTAAATTAAATACAATAAAAGAAAATTAAAAATATTTGAATGAAATTGTATCTCAAACTTGTAAAGGTTTTTTATCACAATATATTCTTATATTCCAAATTATACATCATTATTTATACAAATCACATGGTTGGCCAAGTTAATTGAATAATTTATTTCCACTTTGCAATTCATGTGACGTTATTAGTAACAATTTTATTTGATAAAATGCGTGAAATGATTTTAAAAACAGTTTGAACTAGCTAATTTGTAAATCAATTTAACAAGTAATAATAATATTAACTTTTGATTATTTTTTTCCTTTTCAATTGTTGGATTTAAATTAGCATTTTTTTTTTCAAGATCATTTTTAGATCCACGTGAAAACATACACTCCTCCAATGCCCTTCAATAAGATTAAAGAAAAAATAATTTCAGATTATACTATTTGTTAAAATAATACATCAATTATTTATAAGTTTATTGACTTTAATCTCTTTTTACATGTAATAAAAATAAAAAGAAGGTTTATTAATTAATAAGTATATACAATGTACTACATATCAAAATCAATAAGTGTATACAATGTATTACTTGGCAAATTAATTATATTACATAGATTTAAAATTAATAAAGTGTATTCATTTTTAAAAACTGAATTTATAGTATTTATTTTAGACAAAAAAAATTCAACAATTATAAATTAATCCGTCTATTATATTAATTTTTTCAAAATTATTAACTGTTAATTAGTTCGGTAAATTCAATTAATTAGTGTATTGATTTCAATTTTTTCGATTTGACTAACTAATATTTTTTGATTAATCATTAAGATTAGTTTTGTGCTAAATAAAATTAAAAAATACATATTTACATTATTATCTCTATTTGAGTTACTCAATTTGAGCTGTTAATTTTTTTTCTTTAATAAATAAATCCATTCCAACTCTATTTACAATACAAAAAAGATAAGTGGCTCAAATTGAACCACTCAAATGGGAATAATAATGTAAATATATATTTTTTACTATTTTTTAAGATAAAAATTAACCTTTATAAAAGTAAGATATTTGAAGCCATTTAAGTCAAATCTAAGCCATTTTAACCTCAAGCCATTTTGGGCTTATAAAAAGATAGTTAAGTCATCGTTGTTATCCTCTTTTTGTTTTTTTGCTTCATATATTCGGTGAATATCAAATTAAATATGGATAAAAGTGAATGTAATGTATTATTTTTGGGCAAAGTAAATACAATTATTAAAACTGAATGCTACATTGAATGCATATATAATTTATTCAGTTTGTATTCAGTTAATTACATTTTATAATTGTAGTGATTAACTAAAAAAAATTAGTTAACCAGTCCGAAAAACCGAAACCGATGGACTGATTAACTGATTGCAATGAACTGGTTAATGGTTAGTTTTTTGAAAAAACAGATATATATGGACTAGTTAATTTTTTTGCTAATGGACCGGTTAACCGGTCCATGCTCATCCCCAATTGAAACAAATAATTAAATCTAGTTTCGTTACAATAATTTATATAGATGGATCTTTATTGTTTTAATCGATTATATCATAAGTTGATGGTGAAATTTAAGATTTAAAATCAAAAGAATATTAGTTGTTCTCGAAAGAGAAATTATTAGGTGCATTAGAATCCTAAAAATATATGTACTTCATATTTACAAATATAAGGTATTTAAATTGCGAAACTAGAATAGATTTTTCATAAACTCAAATAGAGGGTCCACTGTTTCTTGAAAAAGACAAGGCGTGGAATATATAATAAGCATAGAACTAACTGGAGAATAAATCTTATGACTAGCAGCCTAAGCTTAGTATAAGATAATACTTTTTTTCCATCGACAATTTGTTGGAATAAAAAAAAAGGGATGACAATTATCATTCTGGAACGGATGCATGGTCAATAATGATGAACTGTGCTTAAAAGCAATGCTAATTCAGAGTAATTATCAAGGCTATTCCACAATCCTATCTGAAGTGCATGATTATGCAAGAATCTTAATTGTCTGTAAAATGAAAAAATAGTGATTGAATTGCATTTGCAAATGGCCATCTTTAGGCAGTTCCAGGAAACAGCAACATGGCGAATAATTTGGAGGCAGAAACTTGTTTATGAGGAAAAATCAATGGCTGATAAAAAAAATACAATAATAATAAGGGAGTGAGTTGCGTCAAATAGGCAGCAAGCAAAGCAAAGCATCATTATATATAAGTGGGTTTCCTTAACAGCAGCCTTTCTGCTTTTAAAGTTCTAAAGTGAAAACAACTGCATTATGATTACTTCTCTTCTGCGCATGCTCTCGATTAGTCTCGTTGCTCAACATGAGGCTTCACGATTGTGTTTTTTCTTCTTTTCTTTTCCTTATATATTTATCTCCTCCCATCATGGGATTGACCATTTTACTAATCATGCACTTTATTATTATATTATATACTTAATCTTTATGAGTTGTATACAGTTTGTATTTTTGCATCTTATTATAAAATTCCCCAAATTAATTGCTGCTTTGGTTGCCCACCTACTTGCATCTAACCTTTTTATAAAGATAAAGTTATCATTAAAAGTATAAATCCCTAAACATGCTCTATCTATCCACCATTGATATTTAAAATATTAACGTCTACTTACCATCGAATTTAAATATTTTCTCACCGCTAGTTTACAAATTAATTAAAAAAAAATACAGAATCGATAATAGTTTCCAATAAGATATTTCAGCAATAAAATCCATTTTGAAATATTAAAAGTTTCCATTGTTGATTTCCATATAAACTCAATGTGCAATTTTGTTTATAAAATTTGACAAAAATGGATTCTAAGTTTCGTTTAGTGCAGTATTACTCATAAAATTTGAAAATCGAAGCAATATCACTCCTTATTTAACATTGCCGTTTGCTTGATCAATAATCTTCAATTGATCACTGATGCGGCCTGCAAAATGAAATGACACGTAGAGCTCCAACTGGCAACATGTGAGTGATAACGTGACGAGAGAAGAACACGTGACGAGAGAAGAACACGTCAGTTGACACATGATGTGGACATGAGGAACGCGTGGCAACTAATGTGTTCCTCTTCTTTCGCACATCATCGCCTATATATCGTCAACTGGAGCTCTACATGTCATTTTATGCGTCATGTTAGTGGTCAATCGATGTTATTAATCAAACAAACGACAACGTTAACATAGAGATAACATTACTTTGATTTTTAAATTTTAGTTACGATATTATATCAAATAAAATTTTGTGATACAAATTATTTTTTGTGTTAAATTTTAAAGATTTAAATTGCATGTTCAAAAAAAACTGATATTAAATATTAGATATTCGAATTTATTGTAGTATTTCTGAAATAAATATTTTTGTGTTCTTTAAGAAAATCTGGTTGGGCAGAAATTTTTTGAGATTCTTTTCTCTTAGGTATCAACCCATCATTGCAAGTTAGGAAGGACCACATCTTCTGGAGTAGGGGAGTAGGCCCACCCCAAGATGACACGTGTCACGCGCGTGACCGTTGTGGGGTCGATTTTGATTGGGTTTTGTTGATGTTAAGATTATATAATATATATATTTGGACCAATATTAAGAATATTGTTGGTTTGGCGATGGGGTGTTTTATGCACAATATCAGTAAATCGCTATAATGTTTTAACACAAAAATCCAACCAGCTTTGTTAATTGGGCGACCAAATTTCGGTGCTTCTGCTTGGCATAGTTTCCTATTTTAACTTTGCATTTTGATTTCTTATTTATGAAAGAATTTGCCAAGATTCAGTAATAATTAAAATTAACATAATCTGTGAATACATAGCTGCAGTTCTGTTTTAAGGGTGTTCGATATTTATAAGGGAATTGTTATGGCTGAATTTACAGGAGTTATTATCGGAATATGGATTCATTTAAAAAGAAAGAAATTCATTAATAATAGTACTTGCATGTAATTCTGTTACTCCAATGTACTCCTTCCTTTTTTTTATCAATTACTTTTGTTATTTTTATTAAGATTAATAAATAATAAATAAATTTAAATTTAGTATTAAATTACATAATTAAAATTAAATTATCAAATCTGATTGATTTCAATTTTATTAGAAAAGAAAAATAAATTGAAAAAATAAATTAAATTATATTAAAAATCTAAAGGTGATAGATAAATAAAATTTATATTTTACTCAAAAGTAACCGATAAAAAAAATGAAGGAAGTATTGAAGTGATGGACATGCATAGAGTAAATAATCAAATTTATACAACTCGTAACGTAGATAATCCATCGGCAGATAAATAAAGACTGCCAGTCAATTGGTCTTTTCTACTTCATTAATTTTTTTTTATTAGTCAATTTTATTATTTTTATTATAATTAAAAAATAATAAATAAATTTAAATTTAGTATTAAATTACGTGATTAAAATCAAATTATCAAATATAATTGATTCTGATTTTATTGAAAAAGAAAAATAAATTGAAAAAATAAATTAAATTACATTAAAAATTTATAAGTGACATATAAATAAAATTTAAATTTTATTTAAAAGTGACAGATAAAAAAAAACGGATGGAGTATATTGGTAGGATCTTTCATGCTTCCCAACATGAAGTCCGTTTTAGGATAAACACAACTTAAGATGGCCACCGGGATCAATTAAAACCTTTAGTTTAATTTCATTGAAGATTAATCTACTAGCCAATTTCGCCGTGAAATACATATGAAACAAGTATTTTCAAAATAAATTAGACTTTAATAAAAATAAAAAAATAAAATACTCTTTTGAGAACATTCAGGAAAATAATTTAATATTTTCATACAAATTCACAAGACACATAAAAAATACAGTCTAAATTGAATTTTCTATTCGAATGCTGTCTAGTGATAAAGTCATTGCAGCTCGTATTCCATGCTCATCGCACGAGTCAACTTAAGCTTTTCTAATAATCAAACTTACTTACTTTAATCTCAATAAAGACTTTAATGTGCAAATAAGCCATTTAAATTGACCACAATAGTTAATTAATACAGTTATATTTCAAATTAAACTAAATGGACCGTTATATTAAAAATTAAACTATTTAATTTTAATTTATTAAATATAAAATTGGTCCAATCATATTAACTTAACTTTGAGGGGCTATTTAACATTTTGGCCTTCACACAAACAAACAACCCATTGCAGTACAAGAAAATTTTCCTTTAGAAAGAAAAAAATAAAATAAAATAAAATTGTAAATCACATCTCCCTCTCCCTCGCAAACCAGTCTGTCCCACTTTTGAATCGTACCCTGAAGAATGATTTGGTGTGAGTGCCCACATTGATTAGTTAGGTGTACCATCTCAATCATCATATCTACATATTGATATTGACTGGGCGTCCTTCAGGTGGGTCCCTTATACAGATCAAACAAAATCATATCACTTAAATTCAATCCCACCATTGCTCTAGTTCTACCCACCTCATTCTTACAGTGGGGCTGTTTACACACGATTATTTCACTAAAGCCACAATTAGCCGCTAATCCCGGATATACGAATGTCAAAAATCCAGCAAGATCACAACCGGACGTTGAGTTGACCAGATAATATAGGTTTGACCAAAGTAGGTAGGTTGGATGATTTAACACTAGGCTCTACCCTAGTCTCCATATACTCATCTACAGCTGGAAACTGTACCAGGACAGGAAGGTAAATTGATGATTAGATTCCATTATTCCTCGTGTTAAAAAAAGAAAAAGATTGCTGCAGGTTTTATTTTATTTAATCATATAAAAAATTTTATTCTTGCCTCGGTTGTGCAATAGAATAAGAAATCTTTTGGGTGCTATAGGATTAGAGTATTGTTCGATCAGTTGTCTAATCACAGCCGGATACTTATCCTACAAAAGGCATAATTAAAGAGAATAATAAGCCATCAAAACGTAAGATGCTTGCGCTGCCTCCAATTATTTTCTATTTTTAAACAAATTAAGAAATTTTTATCGGTATTGTTAAATTTACAAACTCTGTTATTATCTTCATTAAGGATCATCAAATCAACGATTACGATTGGATTTAAGAATTTTATAAATCTAAGCGTAGGATGCTATGCTCAATAAAGTTTTAAATGCCAAACCAGTTTCTTATTTATATATCTTCGAAATCATAAACTTTATGTATTACAATGTGTCTTATTTCTTTTTCCAGTTTGCACCTTTAGTAATAATCACCACATTATATTAATACCAATAAAAAAGGGTTAGTGATTGAGTATGCTAAATGTTCAGTGTGCTTAAATTTGAACCGTTGGTTTAAAAATAAAATGATATTAAATTTTAATTGAATGGTGCAATATGTCCATATTAATATGCTTGGGGCACCGTATGAATAGCAAAAATATTGTTTAATAATGAATTTAATTTCACTTATATTTGCAAGAAAAGTTGGAAAAATTAGATTTTATCTTGATTTTTAAATGAATTATAAGATATTGGATAAATTTGTGGCGGATAAATATGAATAAATAGATTTATACCCTTAAAGATCATCTCAAATTATTATATTATATAGACATTTAAAGACTAAAAAGGTTTACTCACAATTAAGGTTTCCCGTAAATATAAAGCAAAATTGGGGAAAGTTATGGACACATATCGGGGCATATGTGGCCCACAAATCGATGGTTTTAGAAGGAGGGATTTGGTGGGGCATGTGAATTAAGTTTGATGAGGAATGGTGGTGTTCATGGAGGGTGATGGAGCTTAGGTACACAGATCAGGTTTTGTTTTTATTTTTCTCAAAAAGAAATGAAATGAAAGGAGGTTGGGTTAGTTGGGACTGAGAAAAATGAGTGTGTAACAGCAAAGAGAGGTCTGTTAGAATAGTTGGCAATTCTGTCGGTAAAAAAAAAAAAATTATAATACTATACATAATAACATATATTTATATTTATATTATAAAATAAAGAAAAAGGGTGCGTGTGAAATGAAGAAGGAAGCAAGGTAGTGAGGAAGCTTGGGGTTGAAGAGAAGAACCAATCCAATCTTCTGTGAGATAAATCCATTAAAGAAATAGTTGTTAAAAGAAATAAAATAAAAGTAGTCTCAACAATTTTTAAGTTGCTTAAAAAGAAAAAGAAAGAAATTGCAAGGAGTAAAGTGATTAGGTTCTGTAATAATTTAGCAGCAGGAGCAGTTGGGCAGTAGTTAGTGTGTCTTTTAAAAATCATACATGTCACCTGTTAGCTTCAGCAGCTAAGCCAAAGCCTCTGTCTCTCTCTCTCTGTTATAAGTTTTCTAGGCTCATAACAGTCATAGGGGTCTCTGTACATTGTCTTTGATCTGTGATAAAAGTTTGAATTTGATGCTTGCTTTACTATTTGTGGAAGTACCCGATTGGTGAATTTGGTTTTCCTTTGACGAATTTAATCAAGCATTTGATGCTCACGAAGGTACTATCAAATACCCATTTTAGGGGACCGTGATTTCTTTTCTTGCATAATTCAAGTAGAATTTGATGCTTTTTGGCTTTTTTTGGAAACCCATCTGAGAATATCTCAAAAGGGCTCTCTGTAATTTCCCTTTTCTTTGTTACTTGGGGTTCTTTGATTCAAAAACTTCAACAATTAGTCATTTCCTTATTAGGATATCTTTAGAAACCATTTTTCTTCTCTAAATCCATATCCATTGCTTAAAGTTTCAACTTCTCCTCGTGAAAATGAAGAGAATGGCCACTGATATTAATCCCATGGCGTTTTGAATTTTAATTGAGTGGAGCTGCTTTCTTCAACAAACAAAAGTGAAAAGGGAACCTGCTTTCCTTTTGTAAGGTCTGCTGAGCTGTTAGTTGGCTAATGCCATTGTTTGTCCAAGTCTACTTTATGCTCTGAAAGGTTCACTTTCTTGTCTGTTGGAAGCATTTTTTTCAATTTCTTCATCCATTTCAGAGTAGACTTGATCCTAGGGCTTTTGAAAGACGAAGTAACTAGCTGGTGCTGATTTAGATTTTATGCTTGATACATTGGATTTTCTCTTTTTTACTTTGTGTCTATGGGATGCTGCAATAAGGTGTTTCTTTTCCTTTAGCATCCTCTCAGTTCTATAAAGCTGCCAAGGATACTTGTTCCTTGTTGAGTCCTGCAAGATATCACCAGCTAATTTTGGTCAAACCCACTTTTGTCTTTAATTATATAGTTCCTTCTGTTTTATATCTATATTTGGTCCTGGACTTGCAAAAATCATATATAGGTTTGTTCCTTAGAATTTTGGGATTTAGCTCCTGAGTCTAGAAAATGGGTAGCAATGGTGATAACAATGACGGTATGGGGTTTCAAAGTGGAGGAGAAAGTGTTATGAATTGTCAATCATCAGGGATGAGCATAAACCCTTACTTTACAACAGCTTGGGATCCAGTTGTTTCTCTAAATCATCATGAGAGTTTTGGAGGTTCATCAATAGTGTCTCAAACTGAATTTACCAATTCTCACTACCCTGTTGTCATGGAAAACCAGGGTATCAGTAGCACTTCCCATCTATTTCATTACCCATCTGATTCAAGTTATGTTGAACTGGTTCCAAAGTTTCCTTCTGACGGAAGTGGAAGCTTCTCTGAAATGGTTGGGTCCTTTGGTCTTACTGACTGTTCCCGGATTGCAAATACTGGTTGCCGTCCAAATTATATCTCCAATAAGGCGGCTAACAATGAAAGAACTGCGACAAATGGAGCACAATCTCAAGAAACTCGCCAATTATCAGAAGAGCCAGTTATAGGATCTTCTCCTGATGCAAGGAGAAGAAAACGAGTATCGGAGTCCAGTTCTCCTTATGATCCAAACAAGGTGACTTGCATTCTGTTGCAAATGATATGGAGATTTAGCAGTTAAAGATTTTATGGTATTTTGATTATGTAATCTTTTTTGTTCTATTTATTGTGTGACTTGTAGAACTCTGAAGTTGAGCCACAAAAGGATCTTTCTGGAAATAGCTCTGATGTTCAAGGACATGATGAAAAGAAATCAAGAACTGATCAAAATACTGCTGCTAATTTGCGGGGTAAACAGGCAGCAAAACAAGCTAAAGAAAATCCTCAAAGCGGGGAAGTTCCAAAAGAAAATTACATTCATGTGAGGGCCAGACGGGGTCAGGCTACCAATAGCCATAGCCTTGCGGAAAGGGTACCTTCTTACTATCTACGTATCAAATTTAAGAGATGAATACTGTTCACCATTAAATTGAACCCAAAGGACCTTTTGCAGCTGAGAAGAGAAAAGATCAGTGAGCGGATGAGATTGCTACAAGAACTTGTTCCAGGATGCAATAAGGTAGTAAGATCTTCTTTTGAGATAAAATGATGAATCACTGCTCCATAAGGGAAAAAAAAAATGAAAAAAGGGACACTAATGAGTGTTGATGATCTGTTTTAGATTACTGGAAAAGCTGTGATGCTTGATGAAATCATAAACTACGTGCAATCATTGCAACAGCAGGTTGAGGTATGCTGTATTCTGGGTCTTTGGTCATCTACTTCTCTCGAGTCTTTTTATGTGTAAATATAATGCTGTTATATGAGAAAATCAATATTGCTTGGGTCAAATTTGTATTCATTAAATTCACATCTCTAAATAAAGGATAGCAGTCAAACTAATTTTAGTTTTAGTGACCATTTCTCTCTTTGACAATGTATAGCTAGCAACTGCAACCTTCATTTTAAAAGCATATTAACAAAATCTTTTGAAATTACTCAATAAATGAGAGAATGTTTAACAACATATAATCCATGCCCATTGACTATGAATATTGCTGAAATCATCATTGGTTTCAAAATGATCAAGGAGTAAGGTCTAATACTTGCTTTCCTGTTGCAGTTTTTATCCATGAAACTTGCCACAGTGAATCCAGAACTTAACATTGATATTGAAAGGAATCTGTCCAAAGATGTAAGCCAAGGTTCATAGGGGGCACAATAATTGAACTACTTTTATTCTCTGGTGTTTCTTTAAATGATCTATATATTTTTCTTGCTTGTCATCTAGATCCTGCATTCAAGAAGTAGCAATGCTGCTCTAATGGGATTGAGTCCTGCAATGACTACTCACCCTTATTCACATGGATTATTCCCAGCAAGCATACCAGTTATTCCAAATACAAATCCACAATTTCCACCTGTGCCACATGTAAGTAAACAATCATCATGTAAATGCTAAGTGCATCATTCGGTTGTTTGAAAGCTCGAACTCATTCTTCTTTATTCTTCTTTTTACGCATACAGAATGTATTAGAAAATGATCTCCAAACCCTTTTACAAATGGGTTTTGATTCTAGTTCAGCCATTGACAGTTTGGGACCAAACGGTAAGAGGTAGATCATTGCATTATACTTTTGCTTCAAACTTATGGTCTTTTCTTGAGGGCCATTTTTTTGTTTTTTTCACAGGGCGGTTGAAACTGGAGCTATAACATCCGGATGGAGGAGACAAAAGGATATAATTTTTCCTAAGAACTTGAAATAGTACTTCAAGTTGATATGCATATTGAAGTCGTTTAGGGAAGAAAATAGCTATTTGGTTGAATAGGTTTCAGCTCCTAACTGCTTTGTTCTTCGAATTTTTAGCAGAAGAAAGATTTAAGTGATAGAATCACACACATGTATATTTTTAGACAAAAGAAAAAGGAAGATTATGGTGGAATTCAAATTTTTTTTGTTTTCCTTTTTATTTATTTAATTTTTTCCCTGATGGTATTTTGAATTAGAGGGAGTGAACAGTCATGAGTTGATTCATTTTTTTCATGGGAAACTTTGCATAGAGTTCCTTGCAGAGTAGATCATGTTATGAAAATTGATTTGTTGGAGTTAATTTCCAATTTGTGCTTTTTATTTGGTGCAGTTTCGTCTGCTCAGTCTTTTATCTTTCAAATGAAATGAAATTAGGATGTGTCTAACTAGTCTCGTTTTGTCTATTGGATCCTATGAAGTATCTACTAATGATAAAAAGAAGTGTTCGGGAGTATTGGATCCTATGAAATGTCTATTGGATCCTAAATTTTCTTTTAAATTACTTTCGTTTAATAGATTTTATTTGTCAACTATTAGATTTTTTTTTTAATTTGTTAAAAATGTCACATTATATTCTATAAAAATATATGATAATTTACGAAAAATGTATAATAGAAAGATAATATGATTTATAAGTTTTTAATAATATAGATATATTATCTATATTTTAAACAAATTTTAAATTTAAAAAATTGATATGACATTTAATTAGTTTAGACCTATTTTATGAGATAGTTACGGAAAATTATGTATTAACCATAACACATTACTTACATTGACTTGTGAATGTCACGAAAAATAAACAAAAAGTATATATTTTTTAATATATGAAACTTTATTTTCATTATGTGGCATTGATTTGGTATACAATGTAATATGTTTTCGGTTAAAAAAAAAAAACTATAACAAAGCCAATATACAATTAACTAAAATTCTTAAATTTCACTATTTTTTTCAAAATCTGCCATGGACCCGAAACGAGCCAGAAATAAAATAATATCAAAATTTGACCGGTTAATACCTTTTAAAGAAAAAGGAAGAGTGCATCGGGCACTATCTATCGTAAAATTGGATAGTTAAAATATATTAATTATTTCGATCATCTGATTTGATAATATATAGTACGTGATGCACCAAATTAAAAACTCAATTTGATACATATTAAGTGAATGTACCGTATCAAATTACCAAAATATAACACATACGAATTCTTTTTCTCCTCTCTACTGTAGAGGTTCTTCTTCTTCTCTCTTCTGTAGAAGTTTCTTCGTCTCTCTAAGATCCCTCCTGGAACTTAGAGTTTCTTCTCCTTAACATAATTAAGGCTGGCTTCTGAGGTCTTCTTTACTGGTTCAGATGGCGGAAAAGGAAGATCTAGAATCACTGCTGGACTCGCTCCAGCTGACTGAAGAAGAAAATCAAGTGGGCCATGTGCAAGTAGATGAACGAAAGAATAAGAAACAGAGATTCCGGATCTCACTATGCCTCGTCGGAAGACTGATGAACCCAAAACCGATCAACGTAAACGCCTTTCGTACAACCATGTTGAACAGCTGGAGGTTGCAAAGGGGCTTCAGCTTGAGAGATCTAGGCAATAACTCCTTTATTTTTCAGTTCTTCCATGAAGCAGACCGACAGAGAGTGTTAGATCTAGGTCCATGGTGCTTTGATGATCAACTACTGTTGTTGGGGGCGATGAAAGAGGAGGACAGTGAGTGTGTACCTAAGCTGGAGAAAGCCACTTTCTGGGTGCGAGCCTACAAGATCCCCTTCCTTTGGCGTTTGAAGGAGACTGCAACTACCATGGCAAATATACTAGGTGAGTTTGTGGACTTTGATGAAGGAGAAAGCTGGGGCTGGGCACCGTATATCAGATTCAGAGTAACTATTCCGGTGACCATGAAACTGAGAAGGGGAGTGCTGCTGAAACTGGGGGACAGAGTAGTATGGGAGAGCTAAAATATGAAAGACTCCCAATTTTCTGCTACAGCTGTGGGATCGTAGGACACAGAGTGCAAGACTGCCCACTAGAATCAAACAAACTGGAATATGGTGACTGGCTCCGAGCCTCCCCAAGAAGAAACTATCGTCTGAGAAACCAAATGGAGAAGGAAAAAGAAGATAAACTCTTAGCTCAGTTGAATAATTTGAGCCCGATTAACAAAGCAGGAGTCAGTGAGACCAGAGCAGGAAACCCACCAACTTGTGCTAGATCCCTTAAACACACACTGGAAGAGCTGAATAAGAAAGCAGGAGAACAGAAGCAGTCTTCATTGTCGAGCACAGGCGGAACAGGAACAACAGAGGCTGAGATTCAACGAGCTATTCCAACAACTAACAGCAAAGAAAATATTGCAGAAAACAGGGGGTGTGAGCCAACGAAGGTAATAGACCATACTCATCTTGTGCCTGAAATTGATTTATTGCTGTCAAATAAAAATGTTAGGGAGGAAAACAAAATCAGGAATGATGAACTTGAGAATAGGCTGCATGAATTTTTAGAACTAGATGGAGATGTTATTATGTCGGCAGTGGGCAATACTCGGGGGGACATGGGACAAGTAAACCCAACGAAAACTACCACAAAAAATGGTCATGGAGAGCAACTGGAAAATATGCACAGAAAGAGAGGGATGTGGAAACGCTTAGCAAGGGACAAGGTTGAAACAGATGGGGGAAACATAGATGCTGGTGGCAAAAAGAATAAAAGAGAAGAACATGAGGAATTGGCAACGGAGGGAATTGGCAGGGTTGACTCGGATTTGACCACAAAAAAAATGAAGACCATGACCAGTATCACACAAGGTGATTCATATGGAGAGGCAACTGGGGACAGCAACCCCGGTTGCCTACCACCATGAATATCCTAAGCTACAACTGCCGTGGGCTAGGGAGTCCCACAGCAGTTGCAAATCTGAGACGGCTTGTAACGTCGCGAACTCCCTCTATCCTCTTTCTTATGGAGACAAGGGTGTCAGAGGATAGATTGAATTTTATTCGCATACTTTTAGGGTTCAAATTTGGAATAAATGTTCGTGGTACTAATAGCGGGGGAGGACTGGCGTGCTGGTGGACGGAAAATGTTCAATTGTCGTTGCTCTCTTATTCTGTTCATCACATGGATTTTAAGGTAGGACATGCGGATGACTCCTGGTGGTACATGACATGTTTTTACGGATGGCCGGAAAGACACCTTCGTCAAAATTCATGGAATTTACTGAAAAAATTGAATCGCCCTTCTAGAACATCCTGGATGGTCATGGGGGACTTCAATGAAATTTTACTGCACTCAGAGAAGGCTGGAGGTATTCCTAGGCAAAACTCAGCTATTATGTCCTTCCAAGAGGCCCTGGAAGAATGTGGCTTGACAGACCTGGGTTTTACTGGGTATCCATTTACTTGGGATAACGGTAGATGGGGAGATGCATTCATTGAGGAACGGTTAGATAGATGCTTAGCTTCGGTCCAATGGATCAAAAAATTTGAGTATGCCAAAGTTCACCATCTTCTCAAGGCAGGCTCTGACCATCTTCCTATCAACCTTAAACTTCTAGATAACCCAGCAAACAATAATTTATTGCAACGGTTCAAGTTCGAGAGTACGTGGTGCAGGGATGAGGGGTGCAGTTATACAATTAGTTCGGCCTGGGGACAGGGAAGAGACTGGAATGAAAAAGTGTCTATATGTTCAGAATCTCTACAGCACTGGAGTCGAGAAGTTTTTGGGACTGTGAGATCACAAGAAAAGAAGGTAGTCAACAGGTTGCAAAAATTGAGATTTAATGGAGATGCATCTGTGATTAAAGAGAGGGCAGCATTAAAAAAGGAGTTAACAGAGATAGCTCTACGAGAGGAGATGATGTGGAAGCAAAGATCAAAAGTTCAATGGTTGAAGGAAGGAGACCGAAACACTAAGTTTTTCCATGCCACTGCTTCAAAAAGGAGGAGCACAAACAGGATTTCAAGACTCGTTGATGAAGCCAACAATACTATCGAAGGGAAGGACATTGAGAAGCATGTGATCGATTTCTACTCCAATCTTTTCTCAGCCAATGGACCTAGTGAAGAAGACAGCGATGTTAGTTTTATCGAACCAAAGGTATCGGAGGAGATGAATCGAGTATTAGACAGTCCTTATACAGCAGAAGAAATCTATAAAGCAGTTAAAATGATGAATCCTCTGAAAGCTCCAGGACCAGATGGACTTCCCCCGATCTTCTTCCAGCAGTATTGGTCTATTATTGGACAAGATGTAGTGAAGGTAGTAACGGATATCTTACATGGGGTAGACTTGCCGAACAATATCAATCATACATATGTCTGCCTCATTCCAAAGATTAAAGACCCTCAACTCTTCTCCCAATTCAGGCCTATCAGCCTTTGTAATGTCATTTATAAAATAGCCACCAAAGTGCTAGCCAACAGATTGAAAGTTTTCATGGGGGATATCATAGATGAATCGCAAAGTGCCTTCGTTCCAGGGAGATTGATTACAGACAACGCTTTAGTAGCAAGCGAGATTTTCCATTACATGCGAAGTGGAGGATTGGGAAGGAGAAAATGTATGTCGTTGAAACTAGATATGATGAAGGCATACGATAGAGTCGAATGGGGTTATTTGAAAGCAGTAATGTTAAGACTGGGCTTTTCAGCTACCTGGGTGGAGGTGGTGATGAAGCTAGTTTCTTCAGCAACATATTCAATACTTATCAATGGTAGGCCGGTTGGCAACATACATCCTTCAAGGGGATTGAGACAGGGAGACCCATTATCTCCTTACCTCTTCCTCTTCTGCACCGAAGGACTTACAGGTTTACTGAATCAGGCTCTAAGATTGAAAAGTCTACATGGCCTAAAAATCTCGCCAGGGGCTCCTTCTATTTCCCATCTCCTATTTGCTGATGATAGTTTACTTTTCTGCCGGGCATCAACAGCAGAAGCAAATGCAATCTTAACAATTCTACAGCGGTATGAGTCTTTATCCGGTCAAAAAGTAAATCTAAACAAGTCGGAGGTTTCTTTCAGTGCAAGTGTCAAGGCAGATATGAGAGAGTCTATCATTCAATACTTGGGTGTTAAAAGGGTGGATCACCATGAGATTTATTTGGGCATGCCAACAGTTGTAGGGCGATCAAGAAAAATTACATTCAACCGGTTGAAAGATAGGCTTTGGCAACGTCTAGAGGGATGGAAAGAAAAATTTCTCTCTTGGTCGGGAAAGGAGATTCTCATCAAAGCGGTTGCACAGGCTGTCCCCACGTACATCATGCAATGCTTCCTTCTCCCTGCGGGCTTATGTCAAGAGTTACAAGCAATGATCAGAAGGTTCTGGTGGAGGAAAAACAATGACTGTAGACAGATGCACTTATGCAGTTGGAACCAATTATGCAAACCTAAATCAGAAGGAGGCCTAGGTTTTAGGGACATGGAATGCTTTAATAAATCATTATTGGCAAAACAAGGGTGGAGAGTAATGACTAATCCTACATCGCTCATTTCTCGGACCCTAAAGGCAAGGTATTTCCCAAAAACCAGCTTTCTCGATGCCCCGATTGGATCCAACCCGAGCTATACTTGGCGCAGTTTATTGGCGGGGCGAGCAGTGCTAGAAGGAGGATGCGTCTGGCAAGTGGGAGACGGAATGGGATTAAATGTATGGAAGGACAGATGGATTCCTCAACCTTCAAATTTTCGGATCATCACCCCTTGCAATGAGAATTATAAGGACTTGGTAGTTGGCTCTTTAATTGATCATCAAAGTGGGTCATGGAGATGGGACATTGTTAACAAGATACTGCTGCCAGTGGATGTTGAAAGAATCAAATCAATCCCAATTATCCAAGGAAGCAAAGGCGACAGACTCACTTGGTTCTACCACCATACAGGAAACTACTTAGTGAAGAGTGGTTATAGATGCGCTCTATCTCTGCAGGATGATCAGGGCAGAGGCGCGTCTTCTGATGGAACTTCTAATTTCTGGAAACGACTATGGAACCTTAAATTACCTCCCAAGACTGCCAATCTACTATGGAGAGCATCACTTAACTCCCTTCCAGTTAAGGAGAAGCTTCATCAGACAATTCATTCCATATCACCCCGTTGCCAGGTGTGCAATAGTGCAGAATCGGTATTACATCTATTCAGGGACTGTCTTTTGGCAAAAGAAGTGTGGGAAAAGGCGGATATGAAACACATTTTGAACTTCCCATCAACCTCCTTTAAATGGTGGCTTTCCGATCTGATAAACCAGTCGCAGGAAGATGACCTTCTCCTCTTTTCATTCATCTGTCACCAGCTATGGACAACTAGAAATAAACGGTTTCATGAAGGAAGGATATTGAGTAGTGCTCAAATTTATTGGGCTGCAAAGAACTCCATGGAGGAATTTAAACTGATTGGGGGACAGAGCACATGTAACCCACAGTCCCTCCCCCCAATAGAAGACAAATGGCATCCTCCCCCCGTTGGTGTGGTGAAACTTAATGTTGATGCTGGATTTCTGGATAATGAGAGAGTGGGCCTAGGTGCAGTTTTTAGAGATAATGGAGGACAAGTCCTAGTTAGCTGCCAGAGATCGCTGATTGGCTCCTGGAACCCCGTGACATCTGAAGCATTAGCGATTAATTTCGGTCTCACGATAGCACAAGATATGGGATATAGTCACTTGGAAGTGGAATCAGATAATAAATATGTAATAGAATGCTTATTAGAAAAAGTTGTGCTTAGAAATAGTTTGGGGAGTATCTTGGATGTTTGTATTAGCTTGAGCACTAAATTTGAATCATGTAGGTGGTTGTTTACTCACCGAAGCGGGAATAGAGCAGCACATACTCTAGCTAAGTGTTGCCCTTCTTCCCCTAGTACCGTTATTCGGGTCAAACACACCCCTCCTTGTATCACAGAAATTGTCCAACAGGATGTATCTCTTTCTTATGATTAATGTGAGGTTGCTTCTGATTTGATTTCAAAAAAAAAAAAATTACCAAAATATATTGATTATTTTGATTATCCAATACCATGCTCGGCACGGGATTGACACCCACTTTTTGTCTGAAAATAATAATAATAATAATAATGAGATTACAACGAGGCTGTCGTATGCAGCCCATATGCGGTTTCATCACTAATTGGGGCAGGAATGATATTGACTGAGAAGTTCACTATCCCTCGTTTGTTTGTCCATGGACTAGTTCAGAAAAAGCCCACGACTCAGCACAAGCACTAATTAACGCCATTAATTAAACTGCTAATTTTTTTTGTGCGAGTGTATACTAATGTTATTGGAAGAAAATTAGCCATAAAAATATTACGACATGTAATTATAAATACCTTTCATAGCACTGAATCATAATCGCCGAGATCGTCTTTCTTTTTTATCACCGATATCGTTTTCACCCATTCTTCGCTATGCCTTGGGATGAGAATTTGTATTCACGAACTAAAAATCTAAACGAATAGAGAGAAAATATATGGAGAATTTCAGTATGAAATTCTTTTTTTTGCTTGCCAAGAATAGAATTCGTAGCCCTATATATAGGGCTCTCATTAAGGTAATTAAATATTCCTTAATAAGAGAGAATTAAATTTAGCAGTTGCAATATTTGGTATAAGAAATAATATCAATAATTAATATGTCAGTTATCTAAATTAAATTAGATAACTGTCCATATTAATATCCTGTTAATTATGGCAAATTCCTAATTAAGAGGAATTCAAATAAGGAACTAATTTCATATTAATATTATTTTCTGTTCCTATATTATCACGTATATATTAGAGCTAATTTCTTATCTCGTGAGTCATGAGTATATTCCTAACTCCTTCAGTTATTAAAACCGAACTGAATAACGAATCGAATAAGTAAAGGATTTTTGGTTCGACCGGTCCGATAGGATTCAACCAAATTTTTTCTTTTTTCTTTTTTTATAATAATATTATTTTAAAAATTTTCTATAAATATTATGAAACTATAACTATATAAATAATAGTTTAAAAAATACATTTATCATCAAATATTAATCATAAAATTTCAAGTTATTCAAAATTGATAACAAATATTTAAAATAAATATAGTAAAAAATTGCAAATGTTCAAAAATATTCATCAATTATAAATCATAATTTTTAATTTATTCATAAAAAATTATTAAAATTGTCTAAATTTCAATTGTTGTGTATTTATATATATATTTTTTATTTTTTCCAATAAAAAACGTTTCATGGATATTTTGGATAAAATTTAATTTTTTAGTTCAAACCGATTTTTTCTGATTCTATCTATTTTTATTCAGTTTCAGCCTATTTTTTACTGATTTAGTTGATTTTGAACGGTTCCTTACAGTTTTTATCGGTCCGATTTATATGCATTGAACTGATTAGACTAACTGATGGTTCGTGATTAAACCGGTCTAACAAATTGGTCTAGTCCATTTTAATAACATTGCTTTTTAGCACTGTTTTCAAAACCAAATCGTATGTTGAACTGGCACAACCAATTGTAAGATTGCATAGTTCAAAAACTAGCAAATGCCTCAAAACAGTATATTGTTGGCATAACTAACATTCTTTGACAATGCACTTAAAACATTTAATTACAAGCTAGGAGAACCCCCAATGCATTATCTTCCCTCCTTTTTATTTATCATACTGACACCAACGAAGGAAAAGCAAGAAAGGAGAACCTTTTTCAAAGAGAGAAACACTGAGGGTGTATTTACTAACAGAAAATAGTTTTTTGTTTTCTATTTTCTTAAAAAATTAAAATATTTATTTTTTATAAAAAATTTGAAAAATACGTTTATTTATCAACAAATGAAAAATTAAAGTATTTATTTTCTGTATATATATATGTATACACACGTATGTATATAAGTACGTGCATACACACATATATATATATACACACACATACATACACATGTATGTATACATACATACATACATACATATGTATATATATTACATAAGTACATGTAGGTGTATGCGTATGTATGCACATATATATATATATATATACATATCCCTATGTATATATATATATATATATGTACATACATATGCATACACATACATATGTATGCACATACAAGCACATATAAATATATGTATATGTATGTGTATATATATATATATATATATATATATATATATATATATATATATATATATATATATATATATATATATATATGTACGTATATATGTATGTACTACATATACATACACATGCATATATTTATGTATGTATGCACATACAAATACATACATACATATATATGTATGTATATATATATATATGTATATATGTGTTAAGATTATTCAGAAAATTTAAAAAATATATTTTATTAATTTTCTAATTTTTTCTTTATTTTAAAAAATTAATTTTTTATTTTATATTTTAAAAAATTGATTAAAATAAACATGATTTTTATTTTTTATTTTTTGTAAAAAAATTAACTGAAAAATTAGTTTTTATTTTTTGTAAAAAAATTAACTGAAAAATTAAAATAGTTTTGTGTAAGTAAATAGCTGAGAAAAACAAAATTGCGAAAACTGGTAACAAGATCACTCCTCCATCGCCTGATTTTGCTCGGTTTGCTGTTGGCGGACCATGATCTTTGGTAATGTGAGAGATGGCTCTTGTTGAAGACTAGCAGGAGCTTTGACCAAGTGGATACCCTGCTCCAATTCCTTCTGCGCTTCTTTCCGCTCTTTGTTTTTCTTGCCCTTCAACCTGCAGATTTTCAAGTTATCAAATATCCATTGTAATAATTACAGGAACATCTGTTAACTTCTTTGTTATGATAATTATAAGGATGGACTTTGTGTAGAACCTCTTCCTTATGTGTTCGCTTTCCCGCCCAGCTCTAATTTTAACTATCTTCTTCTTAGCCTTCAAAGTATTCTCAGCCAGATTCCAGTCATATCTCTCGGGCCTATTCTTCTTTCTCTCAAACTCAAAGGTTGTATCCTGGCGAGGAAGAAAGAAATAAGCCAAAATATGAAATAAGTTTCTCAAGGTTTTGTCAATTGAGGCAATCGGTGGACGCCGGCGAGGAGCTGCAGTTGGTGGCGGTGCTCTTTCTCATCTTCTGCGCAGAATGTGAGAATGCTCTGATATCCCCCTTTTTTTTTTTTTAATAAAACGGCAACGATTTGCAGTTTTGGCCCAAAACCCAGTTCGATCGGTCGGTCCGGTTTTAATAGCATTGAAAACGAGGCTGTCGCATGCGGCCCATCTGTGGTTTCAGCCCTAACTGGGGCAGGAACGGAATTGACTGAGAAGTTCACGACGCGTCGTTTGTTTGTCCATGGACTAGTTCAGAAAAAGCCCAAGACGCAGCACAACACAAGCACTAATTAACGCCGTTAACTAAACTGATAATTTTCTTGTGCGACTGTATATTTTATGGCAATTCCCAATTTCCCCATCTTCTATCTCCCAGAAGCTGTAAACCAAATAGAATTACATAAATTACGGGACCAGAAGAATTGAAAGGCGGTGCTACCAAATTCAGACAGTTGATAATATTCCAATTAGGAGAAACGCTATGTTCTTAGGGTTTCGGATTTCGAATTACCATTTTTTCGAGAGGATTCGTTGAGAATCATATTTCGGCACCTATAACAATATGGGAGGCGATGACGCTAGTCCGAATAAGGACAGTGGATGGCAATCGCCAAATAGATCCTATCAGGAGAAACCCGAGGATATGAAACTTTGGGGAGTTCTTCTCTTCGGTTTAATTGGCGCCACTGCAACCACTTTCGCGGTGCGTTTTATTTCTCTTCGCTTCTTTAGCTGAATTATCGTGTTATATAACTAATTATTATATGTAGCATTTTGTGGCCTATCTTTTCTTCTTTCTTTGTTTTGATTGCTCGATGAATGTGTTTTTATTATTTTGTTTCTTCATATATTTCTTAACTACAAATTTGATTGGCAATCCCAATTCAAGAATATTTCCTAGGGCATTTTTGTAATTTCTTGGACTAGGCTTCATTTAGTTGAATCGAGATGTGCCTATTTTTTTTGTGCCAATGACAGAACTCCAGGATATACCTTGTAGAAGATTCATGCAACAATTCTTTTGTTTTTGCTACAAATTCTTCTCGTGGTGTTTATACTTTATACTGCTTTAGCGACCTCCCTGTGAATTATGCTTGTATAATCTGTTTGGGCAGTTCCCTATAGTGTAAAACATGGACTAGATAAGGTGTGAATAAAATGTAAACTTGTTTGTTATTGAGGAAGTAGATATAATTGTTGGTGGACCAGCTCTGTTAGAGACAACATTTGATTGATGTAGCAATGTGGCAGGTTGGTCAGCTACGGAGGACTGTTGATTGGTTCTATAATGAGGTATACAATTATCTACATATGTTTGGCACTTCTGCGTTAAATTCAGTTTTAACGAAACCACAGTTCTAATTGGAAACCATACTGTATGCAAGATGCATGTCTTTGCCAAGACTCTTCACTTTTGATAGATAATTCTAATTGGACTGATAGAAAGTCTAATTTTCTACTTTCTTTTATCTAGAAGATAGTTTATGCATGTGGTTTGACAAGCAGATACTTCATGCAAATGCACCTTACAGTTAGCAAGGTCACAGTCAACACGGAGTGGAAAAGCTGGAGGTTCTTTCCGGACAAGTTTTCAGGAGGAAGCATGGAAAAGGTATAATCGTCGAATGCAGGAGGAATATGAAGAAGAAATGGAGAGAGTAGTAAGTTTTCTCTCTTGACTTGTATACCTATATGTTACATTTATGAAAATAAGTTGTAGAACTTATAACATTTGCTGGCTGTACAGTTTTGTTGATATATTATGGATTGCATTCCATTGCATGATTTATCTGGTGGGACAAATCATAGGGTAAAGCAATTGATAAGAGCAATAGTTTAAATATTGAAGTAGGTCTTCAGTGTATATTTTCTAAACCTTGTTACGTCATCTCTCTGATTCTGTGAATATGCTTTTCTGCAATTCTTGTTATTTAAATTGCATCTATGCTGGTACTACCTACAGATGGAGGTGTAGCAATGCTCCACATGATCTCTGGCTAGAAGATGAACTTGTTTGCATATTGCTGTTTTATGCAGCTGTATTTTTATCTCATTCTAGTGACAAGTCTCTTCCGCTACCCCCACCCCATTGACATGTTTTTCCTCTTTTTGATTTTAGAACCATGCTTTTCACATGCTTAAATTTAGAAAAATTCTGAATTTCAGACAATGCTTGAAACCCGCACATGCAGTAAGCTTATGTTTATTTTTTAGTGCATTTTTGCTCCTCTTGCTACCTTTGTTGCCCTACATGATTAGCTAACCTGCAAGCACAAACTTCTTATCATATATGCCTGCAAATGGAGCTCGGTTCTGGCAAATTGAATTTGAAATATTGGCTTCTTGAAACTCTAATCAATTTTTAAGCCCTGGACAATTTTTTTTTTTTAAATATTTGTTTGATATACAAGCATGGCTTTGTAAGGACCATGTTGTATTGGATGAGCCTGCTTTGCCCATATGCTTATTACACCACGATTAACTTGCAACTGGGATACAATAGTTTTTACTGGGTTGGATGCATGCTGCATGTTTCTTGGCAATATATGATTGTAAAACTGATGCAGTATTATTATTTGTAGGAACGTATCAGGCGCATGCAAAGTGTATTTAACCGAGAGAGGAACAGGTACAAGAGAAGCTATGAAAGCTGGAAGGAAAATGGTTCGGGTGCATACCATCAGCATTTTCAGCGTGATGATTGGTATTGGAAAACTGATTCATCCTTCAGAGACCAGCAGACTAACTTCAGGACTCCAAGAGAGAGTTTGAGCTACTCATTATCACATCATTACTCAGTTTTGGGCCTTGACAGGTAATGCTACACCTGGTTGCAATCCAAATTGCTGCATTTTGGTTTTGAGGATAAAATTGGTTGTACATGAATGAGAAACCATTTATATTGTTGTAAATTTCTATGATACTTGAAGACCTTATTTTACTTTCTAGAATTCATATAGAGTTTCTATGTTAAAAAGAAAAAATTGGTATAATATCCTTGCTAATTGCAAGAGTAAAATCAAGAGAACAAACCTTTGGCGAACTAGCTAATAATCATGCTGGCATTTAAGTGCAAAATATGGAAAAGCCATTGTCTGGTTGGAAGACAATCAGTCCCATCGTTCTGATGTGCATATGCCTTGTAATAGAGGGATTAGAATATTAGAGATCACATTGAAACATGGTTATAATTAAAAGTTTAAAAAAGTCTCTCGCTGTATGGCATGATCTTGCCCATTCTTAATCAGACAGTGTAGTAATTGCAGAACTATAAATTGGTGGGGGCTATTGTAGACACTAGAGTCTTATATGCAACTCAACAGTCTAGACGTGTCTGTAATCAGTTTATCATCTGATTGTTAAAAGACATGGTGTCATTATGATGGAGCGGGACTCAGGGATCCATGTTTAAAGTAGATGTCAGACAAAATTAGTGATCGAATTATCAAGGCTGTCATAATGATGCTGCTTTTTGTTATGTGAGGCCAGTATAGAAGCTAGGCTCAGAAAGAATGGTGTATCAATTTGAGATGAAGTAGGTGTTCTGGAACTTGACTATTCATTGATGCTTGATGTGGATCATTTACTTTCACAAGCCATTATTAGTCGAGGATACCTTTTCTTTGTTAGAATAAAAGGTCGGTTGTTGTTATACGGACTTAATCTTTGTTTGAAACTACAGGTATAAATTAGTTTGACTTGTAGACATATATAATGATATTGATAGCTGATTTCTGTCCTTGCTGAAATTTACATGTCACTGTTCCACTTGAATAAAATTCCCTGTTTTAGTAACATGCATTTAATAAGTATCCTGGTGCATTGATAGCAGATAGCAGTTGGTTTTTGATATCTTGGATTTTATGTTTGGAACAGGTTCAGAAAAGCGCCATATACAGAAGCTGAGATTAAGGTATTGCTGTTTTTTTCCTTGTTAGTATTAACTAATAATTCTATTACATTATCTCCCAATTAAACACCTATTCATGACTGTTATTGAGCTTGTATGACTGAATGGCCTTCCACTGTAATGTTTTCCTACTGCTTTTTGTCCTAAAGACCTTGCTCTTCTCATCCAGCAAATTTGGATTGCCAAACTGGATTTTGAAAATGCTTATATTACCCATTTCTTGAATAAAATATCTTTTAAAATACTAGGTTTCTGAGAACATGGTTGAAAAAGAATGAAGTTTAATGATTGTGCATTAATAGGACATGTAAAACCATATGAAAGCTATCCTGTTCATAGGTTGGGGGGAGGACAGCATGCACATTGGGTCACATCTTCTCGTGTTTAGGAGTATTGTCATGTTGGGGTACTACTAGTTCTCACCACAATTCTTTGCAAAGGAGGGAGGGAGGGGAAATGGCTATTCTCGTTTGATTAGTGCATGTAACCATGCGATTAGAAATTTGCTTTGATATCCTATCTGTACATTCAATTGAGAGCTTCTGAATAATTATTGATTCTGACTTGTAATTCCTCTTAATACTGAAAAGATTTCCCTTTATCTTTGCAGAAGGCATTCAGGGTGAAGGCCAAGCAGTTTCATCCAGATCAGAACCAAGATAATAAAGGTTAGCTGATTTTCTATTTCTAGTCATGCAGGTCGATGCCATATCTAAGAAGCGGTCACCTAATGTTGAATTTTAACATGCTGCAGAGACTGCTGAAGCAAAGTTCAAGGAAGTGATGGTATCCTATGAGGCCATTAAACAAGAAAGAAAGAATATGAACTTATGAATTGTCTTGTTGGTTGAGGGGGATTGTGCAGACCTGGAATGCCACACGTTGCAAATGCCATGAACCGCAGTTTCTGCAAGTATAGTTTTCTTAATTAATTTTTGGGATAATATAGTGTTGTATCAATCAGTTCTTGTTGAGAGATAAAGAGAGAGATGGTAGCTCTTATTGTTTATTTTTTTTCAAGTCTAGATATAGAAAGGGAAGCTGATGTATTCATGTATTGACCTAATCTCAGCAATTATGTGAAATCAAACGATCAACAAGTTCACACATTGAGCAGTTTACTTGAGCAAGTTGAGAACTGAGAATGAATGCATGATGTGATGAATGAGTAACATTGCACACCTTTTATATCCTTTGACATGGTGCATATTTACATGATGTATAAATGCTTGGAATATGAGGTTGGTTGCTGGTTTTATATCTTTTTTTCTTTTTTATTTTTGACCTGTGGTCTTTTTGTTTTGTTTCGTTTTTTGGGTCTTTGGTGTGCGGTGCTGTGATTAAATGGGATTCTAATGGGTCAAAAATTGGCCACATGGGCAATATAACAAACCAACTCGTCCGAATCCAATCTATACTCTCTGCCACCCACTAATGTCTTTTTAATTAATCAGTAGCTTCATGCAGCAGGCCGAAACAGAAGCGGAAGGGAGGCGGCATTAGGCAGCAATCTTTTCTTCCAAACTCGACTTGCCTAAATTCTGTACCCGTAATGATTAGATTGATTGCAATTTAATTTACATACGTCTGCCAAAATCTGGGTCAGTTTTTCTCGCAAAATAAGCTAATTCTGTTCAAACAAATACAAGCGCAACGGGGAGCCGAATGTAGAGTGATACGCTCAATTGAATGACCCAGAACAACGGGTTCTAAATCTCACACAAGTGACCAGATTCGTGACTTGGGAGGCCTAGCATAGCAACGGTTAACCTTGGAAATCAAATAAAATAAAGGAAAATAAAAATAAAAAGACGAGGAATTAATTACTAGAGAAAAATAATCCACAAAACATAACAAAGAAATTCTATATATTTTAAGTTGGGAGTCACAGGTACAGACATCCTAAAGAAAACAAAATCCTATCAACTAAAAAAGAGTATGATATTTCACAGTTCTTGGGTCTAAATTTGAACAGGAGATGAAAAAACGACCAGCTTCGCAATTCCCCATATTAACACCCACTGGACGAATTAATTGACTTCAACTGGAGGAGCTCTATAGTATGCTGGAACAGTTGCAGGGAAGAACATTTGCCTCACACCTTCCGCCTTAATTATTGGCAAGATGATTCCTGATGCACCCTGTCAAAATATACTTCCATGTTTTAGTTTTACTATAAAGATTTCGTTGCATTATGGTATGATACAGAAGAAATTAACTATGAAGCCTAACAAGACCGTGCATAGAAGGAAATACAGATGCGCACCGAAACTAGCCTAGCTCCAATCCACATGCGCTTCAGTGAAGGGAATGGTAGCAACAGCCGCCCGACACCATAAATTGCAACTGCAAAGAAATGGACGACTAAACTCAAGGGACGAGGGTTTAAACCCGAGAGCAGTGAAACTGGTCCAGTTGAGAATACAACTCCAAGACTCAAATAATCAAAGCAAGCTTTGCGCATTTCCTTCCTCGCTTCATCAGGTGAAGCACAAAATACCTTGTAGAGAGCACCTGCTAGTGTATTGATTGTAGATGCCACAGGCTGCAATAAAAACATTCAAAATATATATGTTAAGCAGACTGAAGTAATATATCAACATGTATTCACAATTAGACAAGTTCCACTGCTCTATTTGCAGTCAAAATCAGAGTAATACAACCTACCTTACGCAAGGTGTAGAATGATTCAAGATATCTAGAGAGTGTAGGTGCATCATGTAGGTCGCGCAAAGGCCTGAGAAGATCGCGCAGCACAACAATGTCAGATAGTGCCACAGTCATTCCTCCACCAGTTAGAGGATGGCGCATATTGAATGCATCACCCATCAACAATGCACCAGGAGTAGGATAGGGAGCAGCTGGCATGCTTCTATTTGGCATTGTTCTAATGTTTCCTTTATCAACTGCAGCTACAAAAGAATCATATATTTCTGGCGGAACCTGCAGTGTTCAAATCATAGGTTAGTCAAAGACTCCATGACATAGAAATCAAATAATGGTTGCCCATTTCTTGTATGTACCTGAGGTGCCACCACATTCTTCAAATAGCTTGCCATTTCCCCACTTGAAATAGAAGGAACCTTCTGGCCAGGTACATCAACCAGACAACGAACTTCTGTACTACTAATAGGATAGAATAAAATTGGGGAAGGGTCTGCCAGTATAACATGGCCGTGATTTGCATAAGGAAGTTGGCAATTCTCCAGTACCAAACCAACAAAACAAGAGGGCACATCTACCTGAAGAAAATAGAAGAAACTAAATTTAACATTGTATAAAGAGAGTAAATTTTTGAGGTAGGTGAAAGCCAAAAATTAAACCAATTCTGGACTGATGATAGCATGATTAATCATGAGTCATCACCTTAGGGTTGCAAAGGGAGCGACGCAAGTTTGAGAAACATCCATCGCAAACAATTGTTAAAGGTGCAAACGTCATGAGCTCGTCACCAGCTTTTGTTTTGTATTGGACTCCTTTGATTGTCCCCCTTTCTTCAAGAAGGGAAGTGACAGTTCCTTGCTCTAATTGTACACTACAAATAGAAAAGAAAGGCATGGTTATTGGTTTATTCTTCAATGAATAAGATGATTATCTGATAATTCTCATATGATAACAATATGCAATTTGATATACATAAAACTTCACTGAAGAGTTCTTGTCCAGACAGAGAAGTAACCAGCTAATAATGTTCAGAACAAGTCAACTATTCAAAAGCAACGGAAAAAACAGTTAATATATGCTGGATGAAGAACATACTTGGGAAGTGATGCAGCTTTTTCCCGCATCCTCTGTATAAAACGTCCATTGTGAAAGCTCCTTCCTGCTACATCAGAATGGAACTTCTCCAAGGGATAAGCAAGTCTGGTGTGTTTTCCATCCTTGAAAAGAGCATAGCCAAACACTCGTTGTGCATCAATTTCCTCCACGCAATCTACAACAAGAGACAAGGTTCCATAGGCAACTGGGTCCTACTATAGCCAATGCAAACTTGAAAAGTGCACAACCAAACACTCGTTGAAAAGACCTAATACTAATTAATTTAAGATAAATTCAAACTGGTAATAGCATCACAAGTTTTTGTACATAGTTAGAAAACTTGATCTGGCATACCTTCAAGTCCCAACTCAATTAACTTTAAGTAGCCCCCCGGTTGTAGTAATTCACCAACAATTCGGTCTGGTTCAGTTAAGTCTCTTTCAATGACAAGCACTCGACGCCCCTCCTATTTATCACATAAAAAAATTAGTCACTGAAATAAGCTCTCAAAGCACTCTAACTAAAAGAATTGATCTGATGCAATAGACAAAATCTATCATAGTGCAAGTCAATAGGAGAAGCAAAACAAAACACACCCTTCATTTAATGAGGAATAGTCCAAGTTTGCTGATTCAAATATAATGAATAAAAAAAGGTGGGGTCAAGGAATAGCAAATAAATTCTATATGATACAACCATGAAAAAATAGACTCAATAAAACATATAAATTCTTTCCTTTTTCCAGTTAATATTTATATCCCAGCTTGTCCTGCCCAAACATAAATCTAAAGCTAATCTTCCATTAGAAAAAACAAAATTCACAACAGAAGGATATAAATTTTCCAACAACCAAAATGTTTTCTTTGATCAACCAAAACGACAGATCAAACAGATTTATTTCATTAAAATCAAGAGAGAAGCTATTTAATTAAACACACTAAAAATGACATCACTATTTCCATCATCAGAAGAAAGTAGCGTCCCATAAAATTAATAGCTCCGTTGCCGTATGCATGACTTTAAGCACATAATAGCAGAATCAATCGGCTATTTTCTCAGCAACTCAAAAAATACCCAAAATATCCTAGGAAGATTCGAAAGTTTATAGGCCTGCAAATATCTGCATAGAATTCTCGTCTTCTATCAGTGTCTCTAATGAAAAAACAGTGACCTCAAAACGATATAAACTAAATCATAAGCTAAACAAATTCATCATAATCAAATATCAGTTCATAAATTTAAAAAAAAAAATACATCGGCTAGCTGGAAAATAAAAACAAATATAACTACAAAGTTCAAACTGGACGCATAACAAGAATTCCATCTCGACATGAGAACAACGATCAACAGATAAGTTCATAACATGCTGGAAGACATGATTATGCAGAAAAATACAGGTTAAAATCAAATCCAGTTAATACTAAAAAAACTTTTATGCGTTTCTTTTTTATCATTCAGAAACCAAGCAACAGGAACGCAAGAATGAATCAAAACGAAAATAAATAAATAAAAGAATATCAATTGACAAGTTAAAACACAGTTTATACATAAACGTGAACCTCAAGGCTTCACAAGTTCAAATCAAATCCCGCTAATACCTCAAAAATCTCTTTAGCAGACTCTTCATTCAAAAACCAGGCAAGAAGAGCGCACAAAGGAACCAAACTAAATAAATATATAAAAAAGGAAAAGCACTGTTTATGTACAACTATAGAGCTGAAGGCTTCACAAGTTCAAATCAAATCCAGCCAATAGCTCAAAAACTCTTTAGCAAACTCTTTTTGCTCATCCAAAAACCAGACAAGGAGAAGGCACCAAGGGACCAAAATTAAAAACAGCGCAGCGTACAAGCGGCGATATCATTTTCTCAAAACTTGTAAGGCCATGTAGCCAAAATATTTCAGTATTTTTTAACAGAAAAGAGAATCAGACCTGAATTAAATAAATAAACATACAGAGAGATGTTTCTCTTTGATAACCGAGAAAATGCAGGAAAATCAAAATCCACGAAAAGCCAAAAAAAAAAAATTACCTTGCCGAGAGTATGAGCGAGAGCGGCGCCAGCGACGCCGGCACCAACGATGATGACGTCAGTATTGGCAGTGTCATCGGATCGGCATTCCGAATTGACAGTAGACATGGTGGTAACGGACTCCCTTCTCGATTTTCTGTGATTCTCCTCCTCTTTCTTGACCACCACCAAATAGACCGTGTAATACAAAGCGAAAATCGCTATGACAGAGGCCAGGATCCATCCTAGCAAGTAATGATCCGCCATTTTCATTCCTGAAGAAAAATGAAAGGAAACGACAACGTACAGTCGCTTTCTCTCTGTTTCTTATGGCGATAGTTCTCTCGAGCTCTGTATAAGGCGTGCGGGGTGTTGGCGTCGGCCTTTTGCTCAACTAGAATACGAAAGCTTCGCTGGCAATACTTTTTTTTATTTTTGTTAACGAGTTTAGGTGATCACCAGAATGCGAGAATCTTCAGGGACCGATGCATCCTTTTTATAGAGAGACAGCTTCTCACTCAACGAGTGTGTGCAAAGTCACCACCACAACAGCACGGTCCAAACGGTTGCGTTTTGTGGCTAACATGCGCCTCTTTGTGACTGGGCAAATCCTGCGCTTTGACTCGTTGCTCGGTTTTTATTTCTTTGTTTTTTTTTTTTTACGAAAATTTAAAAATTTCTCCCCCTTCTCCCGAATTGGACAAAACAAAACTCGTTGGCGTGACTGTGCATAATCTATGAGTTGGACTGGGGCTTCGTTTTTGTATAAATATGTTTTTTTTCGGAAATTTCCTGAACCAACTAACAAATTTATCCTCAACTTTTAAAATTATTATATTATTCTGCTAACCGGCCAATTGAAGCGTAAGGACTACCAGGTTCAAGGCACATACTAAATCATTCAAATAATCAAACTTAATTTTTAATAAATAATTAAATATGTCTCAATTTGATAAAAGTTTTTTTTATAGAAAGTGATAAAAAAAATAAAAACTAAAACTCGACACGTTCCAGTATATTATTAAGGTGAAATACAAATTTTCATTTTAGTTAATAAACTCATAGCCCGATGAATTATTACTTTTTTTGTAAAAATAATAATATATCCAGTAAATGACTTGTGTTCATCAATATGGATCGAATTACAAAAAAGAAAATTATAAATGGATCATAAATAAATTAGATAATAATGAGTTAAATGCACGAACATGGTTGTTCTATGAATATGAGTCAACACATTTAATTTCTTTTTTCAAATTGAACCACGACTATTATATTAAAATATTTAAAATATTGGGATATCAAAATTCAAAATAACCAACACTCAAAGCACTTCAGCAGTAAAAAGACACTTCATATTGTGGCTAAAGTTAATTATTTAAAAAATAATAATTCCATTCATTATTGGAAGAACGGAAAAACATGCAACCATATTCATAGCAAATGCACCTTTAATTGTTTTAGTTATAATATTAATAGTTAACAGCAACTGTAATTTCATGGCTAATTCTGATATGTGAACTAACTAAAAAATATTTTTTGTGGATATAGCAAACTTTGTTGGAAGAAGTTTTTACAATTGCGTCTAATAATATTTTGAATGGGCATTAATCTGAATATAGTATAGTTTAAAGGTGTTTTCCGTCAGTACGGACATGCTTACAATACCATCCTAAAAATTACAAAAATAAGAAAAATAGTAAATTGCAGTTACTCCGGTTATAATATTCATCACACATAAAAGTCTTCGAAAGTTCGTTAACACAATATAAAACTGAGAAAATAAATATCAAATTTAAAAGTCATTCACGTAGAATAAGCTTGAGAAGAGGAGCAGATCTTACGAACAATTTTAAATAAACTATATTAATTTAATTGAATATCAAGCAAGGGTGGTTCGTCGAGGCAAAATATATTTTTTACAGTGCGAATAAATGGAAAAATAAGACATGGAATCAATGAAAATTTTGAAAGCCAGTAGGGCACTTGTTCATTTTTGAAATAACTTAGAAGTGAATATAAATTAAGTATGTCTCTGTGGTTCACATTTAGCTATATTATTATGCACTGCATGCAATGAGCATATAGAGTTGAATCGTTCTGAAGCACGAGTCAGCAGTTCAAATACTTATCTAATATTCTAAATTAATTGACTGAGTTCAGATTTTGCATTTATCAAAGTAAATAAAATTTTGCGATGAGAAAAAATAAAATATGACACTGATAGTAACCATTAAACCATAAAAAGATGATGAACGAGATGGTCATAAAACATAAGTTGGTTTCTTCAAATCTAAATTATTCCCAATTAACAGGCATCTCAATTATTATTTTTATTTGTATTGTTTTACCAGCGAAATTTTCAATCGTGATTAATACCTAAATACTTGTTACCAACTTTGATATTGACATTTTTATTTGTCAACGATTGCGATCCGATTGCACTGTAGTTATATATATATTTCACCTATACTATAAGGATATGAATCATTAAATACTAATTTAATTTCCCCCTAACTGGTCGGGCGTACGATAATTTCCTTTTTTCTTCGTTTAAATTTATAAAATAAAAAGATATTTAAAAAAGAAAAAGAAGTGTCCCTCTCTCCCTGGAAGAAAACCATGGGAAATCAAATAAATCAATGGGTAAGTACAAATTTATTATTCAGTAATCTAGCATTGTTATGGCCCAAATCTTCAATATTAATTGTCAACTTGTTTTTTTTCTCTGTATCACCTATTTTGGCAGTTAGGGAAACACTGTTGAATAAAAATAAAAATTATATGATCAATTGATTATTATTAGTATTTATTACAAAGTTATGTTATTAAAATCGGATCGAATAAAGAATCGGATAGCTCAATGGTTCGTGGTTCAACCGGTTCGTTAGGATTCAACCGAATTTTTTAAAAATATATATATTATTTTTTAAGCTTTATAAATATTATTAAAATATCACTATATAAAAAATTAAAAATAATTTAAAAAAATATATTTATCATCAAACATTAATAATAAAACTATATTTTCAAGTTATTCAACATTTATAACAAAAATTTAAGATAAATATAGTTAAAAATTATAAATTTTTAAAGAAATTCTTCAAATATAAATTATAAAATTTTATTTTATTCATAAAAAAATCATTAAATTATTTAAATTTTAATTATTTTGTATTTATAATTTTATTTTATTTTTTCAGCAAAAATAATATTGTATGAATATTTTGGACAAAAAATTGATTTTTCTAAAATCAAAACGGTTTATTATCATTTAATTCGGTTTTATCTCGGTTTAACTGATTTTCTGGCGATTTGAAATTGTTTTTTTCGGTTTTTATTCAATCTGGTTTTCACTCATCGAACCAACCAGATCAGTCCACAGTTTGCAGTTAGACCGCCCGGTCCAATCCGGTTTTAATAGCACTGCTAATAAGCGGAGCTAATTTATTTTTCTGGACTTTATGAACAAATGAAGCAATCCTGGGGAGGGGAATCGAGTTGTACTAATATTAATGTTAATTAGATATAACACAAATCTCGATCTTGTAAATATATAAATATTTTTATTATTTTTAACTTGGTAGAATATTCAAAAGAATAATGTCCACTTATTTTAACCTTTTTTTTTCTATATATTGTCAGCCTGTTGATGTTATTAAAATCGGATCGGATAAAAAACCGATAAGGTAGTTTGGACCAAATAAAGAATCAATAAGGTTGAAATTTATGATTTGACCGGTTCAACAAAATTTAACCGAATTTTTTTCTATTTTTAAAATATTATAATTATTATAATTTTTTAAATACTATTGTATACAAATTAAAAAATATTCATCAAATATTAAATATATATCACAAATATTCTAATAATAAGTTACAAAATATAATTTTAATTTTATTATTACAAGTGATTAATTATGGATTTTTGAATATCATATATTAGAAACATAAAAATACAATTATATCATGAAAATAATTTCATATTTAGATGGAATACTAATGAAGTAAACACAAAAAATATTAACCTTACATATATGAGTATAATTATATTTAATTATAATAAATTCAAATAGATAATAAGTATATTAAATTATTAAGTGACATTTTTAGAATTTAAAATTCTAATTTTTCAAATAAATAAATAATAAAAATTTAATATATATATATATATATATATTTTAAATTTTTATTATTTATTTATTTGAAAAAAATAGTATTTTAAATTTTAAAGATATTATTTAATAATTTAATATACTGTTATAATGATTCAAATAGATAATAAGTATATTAAATTATTAAGTGATATATTTAGAATTTAAAATACTAATTTTTTCAAATAAATAAATAATGAAAATTATATATATATATATATATATATATATATATATATATATATATATATATATATATATATATATATATATATATATATATATATATATTGGTGGGTGGGTGGGTGAAAATATACAAAAAAAATTAATTTTTTTACACTTTTTAACAAAAAATCAGGTTTTGTCCGGTTCTTCGATTTTTGATTCAACCCGATTTTTTACGGTTTAATTTGATTTTCAATAGTTGAACCAAATCAAATGGCCAATCGATTTGCAATTAAACTGGTTCAATCAATCCGATCCGATTTTAATAACTATGCAGCCTGTTTTGAAATAAATTGTCTTTTTCTCGATTTGCTAATAATAATAATAATAATAATTGATAAATATCAAAATATCAAAACTAAAAGCGTAACTGTTTTCAAGGAGAAACAAGCAAGTGCTGGTCTTCAATAAGCAATGACCACAAGGCAAAACAAGCAAGTGTCGGTCTTCAATAAGCAGTGCCCTAACTTGCAGGGTATAGTATGGGGATGTGACGAGTATTGAAACTGGATAGATCGATAGCAACATCCGATCATTCTAGGAGTGTATTTAACCTATACAATTGAGTTTTTAACTATTAGGCCGAATTCGGGTATAATAATAATAATAATAATAATAATAATAATAATAATAATAATAATAATAATAATAATAATAATAATAAGAAGAAGAAGAAGAAGAAGAAGAAGAAGAAGAAGAAGAATAAGCTAAATTGGCCTCCACTAACATGCACATGGTTAAAAAAATAATAATAACAATAATTGATAATATGGCCTAATCCATAGCTCGACTAAATCTACAACGAGCCTGGGAGTCCGGCACTAACTGTCCGAATTTCACTGAACTCATAGTTCGGATAATTCGACCAATAAAAGAGATCGACTATGCCTTCCCGAGAGTTTGTTCATCTCAAATGTTTGAAGAGTTCGGCAACACCCAAGGTACTAAACTTTTGGGAAATTTCGTCGTTTCTGGCAGTAACTGCCCCCTCTTCCTCACGTCTCCCCAAAAGTAAGAGAAGTGGGGAAAATAACTAAAAGTAGTGGGAATTCATCCACTACCCACTAAGGAAACCTAGGAAAATATAAGGAAGAAACCAGGTATGATTCATCCCTCTCCTAACACTAGAAAAACAGTTCTCTCTATAACCGAAATATTCTCTAACTTAACCATCGGAGGCTCCCTCATCGAAAACCCCCTTGATCTTTTCAGTTATCTTGCAGGTCGACCCAGGTTGCCAAAATTTCACCTATCATCATTTGGTGCGGTGAGCGTAGAACATGGACCACTTTTCAGACCTAAACCTAAACTCTGCGCCATTAGAAACTCAGGCAGACTTAATTGCTCACCTTGAAACACAACAACTCATCCTCACCAACAATGCTCTGACCTCGGTATCGCCCGTCGCAACCATCCCTAACACATCTAGCCTTACCCCACAAGCATCACAAGACTTATTAGCCCAACTATCAGCCATAATGGCCTAAGCCAATCCCTCCTCCTAACCAGCTCAGCCTTACCCACCTGTTCGGCCCCTTACAACCGTCGAATGGAGATCTTTTCTTACCGATGGTCCCACTAGCACCCGGATCAACAGTCATCCTAACAATCTAGCAGTTTGAAAAGCTCATTGAAGATCGGATGGCCATATACCATAACAGAAATACTTTACAATACCATGACAGTTTTTGCTCCCTACTTTCTCGAGAAATTCTGGCCGTTCCATTCCCTAAAATTAGCCTTCCGAAATATCTAAGGTATAACGACAGTGCTGACTTTCGAGCACAAATTGACCAATTTCAACATACTATGTTAGTCCTAACTGCAGACGATACAGCACTGTGTAAAATCTTTCCTCAGACCTTGACGGATTCAGCTCAGATCTGGTTTCGTAACCTTTCTGAACACTCCATTGAAAGCTTTAAATAGTTTAATAATGTGTTCATCGCGATGTTTGTAGCAGCGATCAGGCCAAACAAAGTGTCCATCAATCTGAACTGTGTAATACAGGAGAAGGGAGAATTCCTACGGACTTATATAGAAAGATCCAATGTGAAAGCAATGGATATTCAGAATCTCAACCTAGAGGTAGCCATCACGACACTCATAAAAAATATGAGGTGTCAGGATTTTAGTGATTCTCTGAGCAAGAAGCCTCCCAATGAATTCACCGAGCTCATGTCCCAAGCCCATAAATATATCCGGATAGATGAAGCTCGGTGCATGTGCCTCAGTTCGTACAGTGGCTTAGAGATGAGAAGAGAAAGAGAGGATCCTGAAAGGTTAGCTTAGGACAGAGGAAGGAACAATCAATAAGAATCCAGAACGTGCAGATGAAGTAGTTTGTCCAACCGAACATACACAATTGCCCACTCGCAATCCGAAGATAGGAAAGAAGAAAGGTTCACATGCCTCAATACAACCAAGGAAGATATTCTTGCTTGGATAAAGCAAAACAAAAAGGTTACTTGGCCCGGACCAATGAGGGAGGACCCCAACAGAGATCGAAATCTTTACTGTGCCTTCCATAGAGATAAGGGTCACGTGACTGAAGAATGCAGGCAGCTAAAAAAAGAAATAAAACACTTGGTAAGGAAAGGGACCTTGATACAATTCGTAAAATAAGACGATGGAGCTAAGAGACACAGGTCTCCCATTCCTCTATCAAACAGGAACCGAGGTGGCTCGAGCAAGAAGATGCCAGCCAGAGTAATCCATGTGATAGTAGGGAGAGGACAGTATGACGAATCTAAGAAAAGAAAGGCCAAGGAGGTTTTTGCCATCAAAAGGAGCATCTGCACCCAGGTCCGAGCAGTCCAGTTTACAGTAGCTGATGGGTCCCATGTTAAGCATCCGCACAGTGACACGCTGGTAGTCGAAGCAATCATCTAGGATTTTGTAGTCCAGAGATTATTGATTGACATAGGAAGTACGGTCAACTTGATCACCCTTCATGCATAAAAGGCTCTAGGAGTGTCAGAGAATCATCCTGAGGAAGTCAGCATCCCCCTCATTGACCTTTTTAGACAACCTATCAAGGTAGAAGGCCTAGCAAATTTGCTAGTCTAGTTGGAAGATGATGCGATAGTTCGAACATGCAATGCGGATTTCATGATAGTTAATGTTCCCTTGTCCTACAATGTAATATTCGGCCGGCCTTTGTTGTCCACAGCCGATGCTTATGTGCCCGTGCAAAATTTGGTGCTCAAGATTCCTACGGAAAAAGGGACAACGATATTAAGGGAAAATCAGAAAGCAGCTCGGGAGACATATATGATCATGTTGAAGGAGGCTAACCAGGCCCTTCCCCTTGACACGATGGACACACTTGACAAAGGAGATTGGAAGGCCGAACTTGGGGAAGTATTACAAGTGGTCAAGCTAGAGCTAGGGAAAAACGTCTAGATATCAACCAATAAAAAGGGTTCGGACAAGGAAGTACTACTTTTCGTGCTCAGGAAATTTATGGATATATTCGTATGGCAGCCCTTAGACATTATAGGTGCATCAAAAGATTTGATAACATGGCCTAACCCATAGCTCGCCCAAATTCGCAACAAGCCCGGGAGTCTGGTACTAACTATCTGAATCTCGCTGAGCTCATAGTTCGAGCAATCCAACTAGAAAAACAGATCGACTACGCCTCCCTGAGAGGTCGTTCACCTCAGATGTTCGAGAGCTCGACAACACCCAAGGTATCGAACTTTTGGAAAATTCCGTCATTTCTGGCAGTAACTGTCCCCTCTTTCCCATGACTCCCCAAAAGCAGGAGAAGTAGAAAAAATAACTGAAAGTAGTTGAAATTCACCCATTACCTACGAAGGAAACCTAGGAAAATATAAGGAAGAAATCAGGTATAATTCATCTCTTTCCTAACACTGGAAAAACAGTTCTCTCTATAATCGAAATATTCTCTGACTTGACTATCGAAGGTTTTCTTGTTGAAAATTCCTTTGATCTTTTTAGTTATCTTGCAGGTCGCCCCAGGTTGCTAGAATTTCACCTGTCATCAATAATAATAAATAAATAAATAACCAAGCATCGGCATTTTTTGTTATTCGACATTATAAAATATAAATATAAAGAAATCAAACTTGAGAATTTGAATCATGAAAGCCATTCGCACAGTATAAAATGAAATTGTCAATATTTGAAGAATGCCAACAACATTAGGTTCATAATTGTTTAAAAGAAAATGGAGACCTGACTGATAAGAAAAAGAATATTCAAAACAATTGGTGGAAGACCCAAACTCACAAAAGTGATGTCCACTTTTGAAATTTTCCACTAAAACCGAGTCAAGAAAATTGCATAATTATAAAAATTTATTTCCATAATAATAAGAGCATTGCTTGCTCCCTTTCTCACACTTCAGCTATTTATTGGAATTTAAGTAGTTTCCATTTACATATAAGAGATTATTAAGTCAAGCGTAGATATATATTATTTTAATTTTAGTTAAAGTTGAGAAGTAAGATATTAAATTATGGGGTCAATCAGTGGAGATGCAGCGGAAGAAAGAAATCTGTTTGTTGACTCGGAAACTTAGGGAAATTCATAAGAGCTTGCCTACCTACTCTTGCGTCTTACGAGCGTTCCCAATGTTCACATGCGGCATGGGGAACTCCTGATTATCTATCTGACTGGTTGTTCCCGACTACATATTTAAGGTTTTTGCTGACTTAAAAAAAAATTAAAATACTATTTTATCCTTATAACTTGTTAAAAATTATCATTGTATTTTATTTTTATCCAAAATGCACTTAAAATTTTTAAAAGCGATACTATATATATATATATATATATATATATATATATATATATATATATATATATATATATATATATATATATATATATATATATATATATATATATATATATAACACAATTGGAAAGGGTGTTGATAATATGTATATATAGAGGTGATGGCATGGCACCATGCACACACGTGTACAAATTTTTAGTACATGTCACCTATTCACATCATCAAAATGGACGATAATTTGTATTTATTCATAATTTAAATGCATTATTTTGTTATTTACACTTAACATTTTGTAAAAATCACTTTTTTATTCTTTAAATTTTTTGTTATCCAACTCTATTAAAAATTTGTTTAAGTTTAATTCACGTGTTATTATTTTCTATAGTAATAAATAAATTTTATAAAATAAATATGACAGTAAAAAACATATAACAAATATATTTAAAAAAAAGTGAAAAATAAAAGTACTTTAAAAATGAAAAAAAATTATTTTGTTAATATATTTCTAATTAGATATTGTTCTTTTTAATAAATAATAAAAATTGAAAATGTTAAGGGCTTTATTAAAAAAATAGAAGTATATATTAAGAAAATAAATTAAAACAATAAAAAATTTTACTGTTAGAGTATTTTTATTTTATTTTGTTACAGAGAATATTTGTTATGTATTTTTTTTATTATTATATATATTTTGTAAGATCTATATATTACTTTAAAAATAATAGAAAATAAATAGTGCATTAAGTTTAAACAATTTTTAAGTGAACTTATATATATATATATATATATATATATATATATATATATATATATATATATATATATATATATATATATATATATATATATATTGAAGGTAAACTAGCAATATTTACAAAACAATTAATGATACAATAGCATTTTTAAACTATAACTTAGTGAAAAATAAATTTATTGACGATGACGATGTCGATGTCAATTTGTTATATAAACAGTTAGTTTGTACATATATGCATAGTATCGGTATACGTCTCAATGTTCACATCATCATCATCATCATCATCATTAATATCACTTAAACAGCATTATGAAAAAATAAATGACAAAATACAAATTTTTAAGGATAATTTAAAAATAAAATTTTAAAGGGCAAATTTGGTGTTTTGAAGGCCCTTAAGACTAAAGGTTTTTGTTGAGATTTGAATTTGAAGCAGAAATTCGCTTTCGAAACTTTTAGGTTAATTTTGTCCTGTCCTAAACAAACTACACGCCAATCAGTTGACACGTTGCAATAATCAAAAGTTTAGTAGCCTTTCATTTCTTTTATGTTTTATATAACATAACACACCATTCAATTTATTTTAAAGAGTAGATTGAATAGCTATCTACGATAAGAATTAAAGATGCCTCGTGACAATAACTACTCCTCCTATTTGTAGTAAATTATAGCATTCATGTGCAGATGCTGAAAGATATCAAAAGAATCCTATTTATCCTTTCGATACTGCTCCACAATTGATAAATTATGAAAAAAATATCTCAAAAATCTAGTTAGATCGATTTAATAATATTCAGCAGAATTTAAAGTTCATCAATAAAAAAGATAAAATATAAACTGAAAGATAAGATATAAAAACGTGATATCCGATCAAACTGATGGAAAATATAAACTGAAAGATAAAATATAAAAACGTAATATCCGATCGAACTGATGAGACGTCTTATTATGCCTAATCCACTAATACAAGCAAGCGTCCATACCTTCCACCTGCTCTCTATCATATCGTCGTACACCTATTCTAATGCCAGTTATCACGCCTCAAAATACTCAAGTCCCCCTCCTAAAGAACTCCTATAAATAGCCTAAAATACAATGGCTACAGGTATTGATTATCTGAGATTTTCTTTCTAAATACTCTATTCCTAAAAGCTACTAACTTAAGCTTCGAAATGTTAACGTCCGAATCCGATCGGACATTCCTTCTTGCAGGTTCATTCAGCCGACCAAATCATCAGCTGCCGACTCTCCTTCTTACAGATAAAGATAAAAACTGATTTATCATTTGGTTCTTTCGTTGAGAGTCATGGGAGATTCAAGATCCAACGAGCACAAAGCTCCTAGAGAACATAATAACAACGGCCAGGACAGATCTAAGCCCTCAGGAATAAGAGAGAGATCTTTCAGATCACCTGTTGGGGGTAACCCCCTCCCAGATCTTGAAGACGTGGTCATGCGACAGTCGGAGGATGCCCCAGTTACTATCAGAGATATGTGTGCCCTTCTTAGTGACCTCACTAAGAGCGTAGTCCAAACTCTGGAAAAGGGTAATATGCTCAGGACTTCTAAAAAAGGACATGAAATGGTTTTCATGGCCGAAGACTTCAGAGAAAAAAGAAACAAAAAAATCTCCACGAAGGAACCACGAAAAAAAAGCCCATAATGTCGGAAAGATAGGGGTCAGAACCCCGGGGAGATACAATAAGGGAAAGCGGATAATGTCCTTAAGCAAAGATGCTCCTTACATCCTCAGTAGATCATCCATCCTACCCTCTAACAATGATCCATCCCTTATGCACACACCTAATCACAGTTGCTCCTGCAGATCTGAAAAGAAGCTCGCTTCCAAAGTAAGGGGACAAAGGGAAGATAAATGGTTCAAATACCAACTCCAGTAATTCGATTTGGTAAAACCTAAAAAAAGGTGTATTTAAGGGAAACACCAGCAACAACACTGAGGCCCTTTCTGCAGGGAAATTATAGAATCCATGCTGCCTCCCGGATGGAGGGACGTGGTTATGGATAAGTATATAGGTAAAACTGATCACGCTACTCATCTTGCGAAATATTTGACTAAAATACAGGTCTACACCTACGATTAAAGGATTGCTTATAGAGTCTTTCCAACCACCCTAAGAGGAGATGCTTTGGAATGGTTCCTCGGACTTCCTAAAAAATCAATCGTCTCCTTCGGACAACTCAAAGAGTTGTTCATCGAATGATTCACTGTGCAAACACGTGCACTAAAGTCAGTCAGTTGACTGTGCAACCTCTATCAAAGAGTTGATGAAAGTCTCAGAGATTACATTGATCGCTTCCAGGCCACAATGTCGAAAGTAAGGAATTTAAGCGTGGAATTGGCATCAAATGCTTTGGCGAGGGGCATCGCGAATCGTCCACTTTCTGAATCATTGACAACAAGGCCACCGATCAGCTTTTTTGACCTGATGGATAGGGCCAGACAGCACATCCAGCTGGATGATACTTTCAGATCCAATAGAATAAGGAAGACCAATGTCATGGACATATTGTAATATTCATAAGGTTGGCCTTTTAACAAAACCTCCCTATCCGGCCAGTTAGAAAAGGAATCTTAATCGATTAATCTTTTTGAGGATTATGAAAAGAAGAAAGGAGACCGAGCGGAGTAAATTCGGTTGCTACAATAATCGGCTAGCTGGAACTTTCACTGTAATGGCCTCAACACCGGGTCAGCCGTGAATAGTACTTTCCGATAGTGAATAGTATTTTCCGGGCCTGAAAGGACACCCGGAAAGTCAAAAATATTTTATTGGACCATTTGAAAGAAATAGTTATGGTGAGTCTATGGTTGAAATTTGAAGTGCATTTGAGGTCAAATAGACTTTCAAAAGTCAAAAATACGAAAAAGGTAGCGAGTCAATTTCCCTGGTAGGGAAAGGGACTTGATTTTGCTTAAATAATTAAAAATAGTAAACGAACTCCGAATATCGCCAGATTTTGCGTACCTACATGAATTTTTATGTAGAATATTTTGGTATTGAGAATGAAATTTTTCGGTGACACCGGTAGTTGTCGAATCGGACCGATAAGTTTGAATCAGACCGATAACGGACTCCGATTGAGCCGAAAATTTATATCCTACCTATTTTTGATGTTTTAAGAATGATGGAATCAAAATTAAAATAATTTGAAGTGAGGAAGAGAGAGAAATTGATTTGGGCTTTAAATAGGCCTAATTGGGCCTTAATGTTTGAGTGGGCATTTAAACTCTAATTTGGCCCATAAATAGGATATATAAGGAGCAAAATATCTGGAGTTTATCTCCAGAAACATCCAGCTTGGTCTCCTCCTTAGGTGGACGAACCACCACTTCTTCTTCTTTCCCTTTTATTTCTTCTTCTTCTACCTCAAATTTCTCTTAAAACCCAACATAAGAAATGAAGTTCCAGCTCTCTAGATCACCCTAGTGATCTTAAGCAAGTGACTTGAGCAAAGGAAAGCAAGAAATCAAGTTGAGAAAAAAAATAGGGTAAGTTGGAGTTTATGAATTTTAGTGTTTTAAATTATTTCTTTGATGTTTTCCTATAGATTTTGAGGTCTAGATAATGAATATGAGCTTGGATTTGTCATTTGAGAACAAAAATTTGATGTTAGGAAGCTTGAAGATTTCGGCCAAGGAGGAGAGTGTGGATGGATGGAGTTGAGCCTTGTGCTAGGTGAAGAGAAATGAAGTTTAAGGAAGGTTAAGCATGGAAAAAGGTTAGTGACTACAAAATCCTTTAGTTTTCCTATTAATATGAATTTTTCTTAATTATGTAATTAAGAGAAAAATATGTAAAATTGTTAATTAGTGAAATTATGTTAGGGAAAATGAAATGAAACATGAGAGGAAATGAATTAAAGGCTTTAATGAAAGAAAGAAAATTTTTAAGGTGAAAAAGATTGGTGGCCGAATTCCCTAAGTAAAGAAAGTGATGAGAAAAATGCATGAAATTAATGTATGTTAATTAAAAATAATAATATACATGATAATTGATGTCTATTAATTTTTAGAGAATATTTGAAGTTTATTTGGGAATTTTTAAGATTTTGTATAGTATATGTATTAAATGAAAATTGTGATTTATTGTGAATTAAATGGTTAATTTGATGAAAAATGACAATAACCAATAAATAATGCATGAATAAATTTTATTGGAATTTATTGAAATTATTGAGATTTTATTGGAATTTTTATGTGTATATGTATAATGAAAATAATTGAATTTTCTAATGCATAATTGTATAAAAATGACAAAAGTGATGAATTAATGTGTTAGGACATTAATGTCAAATAATGAGAAAGAAAAAGTCAACCGATGGATTTTTCGCAATAATTATTAGGTCGAAAAAATAATAATAATAATGAATTATTGGAAAATAATTCATAAATAAATGAAAATGAAGTAAATAAATTATTACGTAAATAAAAGAAAGATAAATGAGTTTTGAATAGATAAAGGACTTAATTGAAAGAAAATAAAAGTTTTGGGGCAAAATGGTAATTTTGCCAAAGTAAGTAATTAACGCGTAAAAATAAGTAAGAAATATTCAACAAGGGTAAAATGGTAATTTTGGAGGCCTACGGTTCCAAAATATAAAGTTTTCATGATAAAAGGACCAAAATATAATTTTACCCGAAATGGTAAAATAAAGAATTAAAAGATGAATAATGAAGTAAATTATGTATTAAAAATGAAAATAAATGAATATAATGGCAAAATCGTAATTATGCCTATGAAATGAATAAATCGATGAAAAAAGGTTAAATTATGCATATTCGAGACTGAAATAATAAATGATATTAATTAAGTCCCTAAATGCATAAAAGTAGAAAATAAAGACGTGACTAATTTATCAGAATAAATTAGTCGACAAAAAGTATTAAAAGAATTAATGGTTATAAAAATGTTTCGCCGACGAAATAAAGTTGGCATACCGAACGATTAAAAAGTCTGAACGATAAAAGAAAAAGAAGTCAACTATTGAATGATTAAAGAATAATTCGCAAAAAAATTATATAAAAAGAATGAAAAGAAAATTGTGAATTATTATGTTATAATTCATAATTTATAATCTGTATAAAAGATTAAAAGATCTAAGTATCTGAGTGAATTATCGAAGAATAATTCACTAAAGTCACTGGAAAAGAGACAGTGACTAATAAAGCAAGTAGTAAAAAGGAGTTTATTTTGGTACTAGTAAAGACACGAGTACCAATACACATCGCTAAATGAAATGATAATTAAATTGCTATGACTAAAGGATAAAATGAAAGTACTGATAAAAAGTAAAACTTATAGTAAAGATTAACGTAAAGAAAAAGGTAAATATGATATTGATCTACCTAAAAAGATATTGTAGTACAGTTAAATGTTTAGAATAAAAGGAACAATGATTATCTGAATGTGAATAATGATAACTGAATAAAAGGAAATGTTTAATGAAATAAGAACAATAGAAGCATAAATTATGAAAGTATGCTTATTCTTGGGAAATTCCTGGATTAGTAGTCACCACTGGGCATATTTAATGCTCAGCACGTAGTGTTTACTGCGTGCAGGTTCTGAAGTGTTGCAGGAGCACAGTACATTGAAGGACCAGATCGGAAGAGAAGACTTTTGTGATTTTTAGTGTTAGCTTTTGGCATGTATATACTTAGATTATTAAGGTAAAGGCTCGAACTGTATTTAGATTGTATGTTTATTTGTTTTGGATGTATGGACAGTATGAGTTTCGAGATGATGTTTGTTTTAATTGTTATAAGATTGTTATTTGATTCTGGAATTAATGAAAAAGTATTTTAAATGTTTTGAATTGCTCGAAAAAAAAAACTTACCGATTTTGGCTAAGTTTCGTTTCGAAAAAGACTGTTCCGAGAAGGGTGTTACATTTAGTGGTATCAGAGCAAAGGTTTAGGCGGTTCTAAGATCGGAGTGGGATAAGATTAAGTGATAGGTTGTCCGTATATACATGCCAATTGTAAGTGGATAAGTGTTGACTAAATTGAAAGGTACTTGCTCCCCCATTTGTATTAAAGTGAAAAAGTTGATATTTGACTGAGATTGTCAAGTATTAAAGGATTGATTTTGCACGGTAGAAATGGTACTGAATAAGAATGGAAGTATTACTGCTTGAGACGTCATGAGAGTCAAAGCAGGAAAAAGAAAAGTTGATTAACAATATGTGAAAATGTGAGAGTTTAAGTATCTATATGAATTAGAAACAGTTAAGAGAAGCACAAGATGAACAGTGTGTTTGAAGTTATAAAGGAATTGTATTGTGAGTTTAGATAAATGGCACAGGTTAAGGAGATACTTTGATTGGATTGCCTTGATTTAAGAATGCTAATGAGCAACTTGTTAAAGGTTAAGGTTGTTTAAGATGCTCTATATATATATATCTGTCAGTGATTTCCTTATAGGAGTGGGGATTTGATTGTATTTCACATAGCTCTGGGATGGGCTATGATTTCTGCATTATATGAGGATACTTGACAGTATTCTATCTGCATATATGAAATCATACATTCATTGCATAGCATTCCATATTGTTTGACAGCATTTGATATGCATTATACCATGTGTTTAGGCCCCACTTGATAGGATGAAACTGACAGGAGATATGATGAGCATAAGAACAATCTAAGAATGAGATATGAAATAGTGTGCTTAAGATTGTTTTCCAATTTTGATGTGGCCATTGTGAGACATTGGTCATGTCAATAAATTTGTTAGCATAGTAACCTTATTGATGAATCAATGGAAATGATAAGTGTAAATGGTTAACGATAATGTTTTGGTTTTCAAGTTGTGAGAGCCAGTTTAAGTTTGACTCTTGATAGAGCTTGTCTAACTGTAAAATAAGTGAAATTAATTTTGTACAGTAGGTAAAGACGATAATTCCGAAAGATAATGTTTATGTAGTAGTCTTTGTGAGTAAATTGAAAGATTCTTACTAAAGTTCACCGAGATAGTAATGCCTGACATCATTAGGTGTGTCAGGATTAAAAACTTAATTCTGGAAGTTAGACTGAAAGTGTGCTGTGACAGATATAAGTAAATGTTGCATGGACGCGGAGCATTAGACTTATTTGAGAATTGCTCTGACTTGTAATGATATTTGTTCAGAAATGGAATAATGTGATTGAAGAATCTGTCATCGGATTTGTTAAGTGTCAAAGAGGAAGATTGGTAATATCTCCGTATTGACATAGTGATTCACCTTTGACTAAGGATTAGTCAAAGTGAATGTTCAGATATTGAAAGAAGGAGTATGATTGAGTGTATGGGATTGTGGCAATGACTGTGAAAAATGGGATTGCAAGTTTTGATTTGATTCAAGATATAATATGATAGAATGGTATCCTCTACTCTGTTATATAAGTAAATTTCGAGGACGAAATTTCTTTTAGTAGGGGAGAATTGTAATGGCCTCAACACCGGGTCAGCCGTGAATAGTACTTTCCAGCAGTGAATAGTATTTTCCGGGCCTGAAAGGACACCCGGAAGTCGGAAATATTTTATTGGACCATTTGAAAGGAATAGTTATGGTGAGTCTATGGTTGAAATTTGAAGTGCATTTGAGGTCAAATAGACTTCCAAAAGTCAAAAATACGAAAAAGGTAGCGAGTCAATTTCCCTGGTAGAGAAGGAGACTTGATTTTGCTTAAATAATTAAAAATAGTAAACGAACTCCGAATATCGCCAGATTTTGCGTACCTACATGAATTTTTATGTAGAATATTTTGGTATTGAGAATGAAATTTTTCGGTGACACCGGTAGTTGTCGAATCGGACCGATAAGTTTGAATCAGACCGATAACGGACTCCGATTGAGCCGAAAATTTATATCCTACCTATTTTTGATGTTTTAAGAATGATGGAATCAAAATTGAAATAATTTGAAGTGAGGAAGAGAGAGAAATTGATTTGGGCTTTAAATAGGCCTAATTGGGCCTTAATGTTTGAGTGGGCATTTAAACTCTAATTTGACCCATAAATAGGATATATAAGGAGCAAAATATCTGGAGTTTATCTCCAGAAACATCCAGCTTGGTCTCCTCCTTAGGTGGCCGAACCACCACTTCTTCTTCTACCTCAAATTTCTCTTAAAACCCAACATAAGAAATGAAGTTCCAGCTCTCTAGATCACCCTAGTGATCTTAAGCAAGTGACTTGAGCAAAGGAAAGCAAGAAATCAAGTTGAGAAAGAAAATAGGGTAAGTTGGAGTTTATGAATTTTAGTGTTTTAAATTATTTCTTTGATATTTTCCTATAGATTTTGAGGTCTAGATAATGAATATGAGCTTGTATTTGTCATTTGAGAACAAAAATTTGATGTTAGGAAGCTTGAAGATTTCGGCCAAGGAGGAGAGTGTGGATGGATGGAGTTGAGCCTTGTGCTAGGTGAAGAGAAATGAAGTTTAAGGAAGGTTAAGCATGGAAAAAGGTTAGTGACTACAAAATCCTTTAGTTTCCCTATTAATATGAATTTTTCTTAATTATGTAATTAAGAGAAAAATATGTAAAATTGTTAATTAGTGAAATTATGTTAGGGAAAATGAAATGAAACATGAGAGGAAATGAATTAAAGGCTTTAATGAAAGAAAGAAAATTTTTAAGGTGAAAAAGATTGGTGGCCGAATTCCCTAAGTAAAGAAAGTGATGAGAAAAATGCATGAAATTAATGTATGTTAATTAAAAATAATAATATACATGATAATTGATGTCTATTAATTTTTAGAGAATATTTAAAGTTTATTTGGGAATTTTTAAGATTTTGTATAGTATATGTATTAAATGAAAATTGTGATTTATTGTGAATTAAATGGTTAATTTGATGAAAAATGACAATAACCAATAAATAATGTATGAATAAATTTTATTGGAATTTATTGAAATTATTGAGATTTTATTGAAATTTTTATGTGTATATGTATAATGAAAATAATTGAATTTTCTAATGCATAATTGTATAAAAATGACAAAAGTGATGAATTAATGTGTTAGGACATTAATGTCAAATAATGAGAAAGAAAAAGTCAACCGATGGATTTTTCGCAATAATTATTAGGTCGAAAAAATAATAATAATAATGAATTATTGGAAAATAATTCATAAATAAATGAAAATGAAGTAAATAAATTATTACGTAAATAAAAGAAAGATAAATGAGTTTTGAATAGATAAAGGACTTAATTGAAAGAAAATAAAAGTTTTGGGGCAAAATGGTAATTTTGCCAAAGTAAGTAATTAACGCGTAAAAATAAGTAAGAAATATTCAACAAGGGTAAAATGGTAATTTTGGAGGCCTACGGTTCCAAAATATAAAGTTTTCATGATAAAAGGACCAAAATGTAATTTTACCCGAAATGGTAAAATAAAGAATTAAAAGATGAATGATGAAGTAAATTATGTATTAAAAATGAAAATAAATGAATATAATGGCAAAATCGTAATTATGCCTATGAAATGAATAAATCGATGAAAAAAGGTTAAATTATGCATATTCGAGACTGAAATAATAAATGATATTAATTAAGTCCCTAAATGCATAAAAGTAGAAAATAAAGACGTGACTAATTTATCAGAATAAATTAGTCGACAAAAAGTATTAAAAGAATTAATGGTTATAAAAATGTTTCGCCGACGAAATAAAGTTGGCATACCGAACGATTAAAAAGTCTGAACGATAAAAGAAAAAGAAGTCAACTATTGAATGATTAAAGAATAATTCGCAAAAAAATTATATAAAAAGAATGAAAAGAAAATTGTGAATTATTATGTTATAATTCATAATTTATAATCTGTATAAAAGATTAAAAGATCTAAGTATCTGAGTGAATTATCGAAGAATAATTCACTAAAGTCACTGGAAAAGAGACAGTGAATAAAGTGAATAAAAAGTTATTGAGTAGTCAAAGGCACGAAAGAGTGCATTTGACCAAAATATAATGTATAGTGATAAACAAAAAGAAAGAAATGAAAAGTTTTAAATGTTCAAAAATGTTTGCAATGATATTGATTATGTTTGCCCTTAGCGATAGACAGGTAGTATGATTCTTGTTTTGGATATAATTGGCTAGCCATAGGGACATCTCTGTACCGCGGTGCAAGTCATGGCGACTTGCTTAGCTATGGGTGGGATCTTTGATCTCCATAGCTTTTGTAAAAGTGAAAGTGTATCTGTATCTGTATCTGTTTTGCGAGACTTGATCTTTCGAGATCATTTCTCTGTCTGCTACGTGGGACCTTCGGGTCCAGTCCCGTGTATCCTATATGGAAAACCTGTTATATTGCACTAGGGGCACATCGAAATGATTAAATAAGTACTGTTTCATTGACTTGAATACAGAAAGTTATAACGAAACGATTCGTTTGAAATAAAATGCAAAGTCAAAATAAATCTGTAAAGATTTATGGAAAGTGTAATTAGTAATAAAAAGAAATGTTTTATAAGAGTAAGCTATTAAAGAAATGTTTAGTTAAGCTTTTACAAGAAATTGAATATATCTTGATTTATGTGAGAAAGATAATTTTAATTGATCAGTAACGCTTGTACCATTTACCACTGTAAAGATAATGACAACTCTGGAAAATAATATTAATTTTCCTGCTTAAAGTTAAAAAGTGATGATATTGACAAAAAGTGACGCTTTTCTGAAAGATAAGTTACCTGAAAAGCAAAACGATATAAGGCATAGGATTATGCAATAAAAGTAAAGCACAAGATATAAGATTTAATTAGATAATTAAATATGAATAATGTATATAAGAAGAAAAGAAGTTTTGACTGCAAAGTACTCCAGAATGGCTATATTGCTTTGCGATGAAGCTTATAAGCCTTTTAACAGTAATGTAATTATTAAATCAAAGTTAAAGTAAAGTAATATAATAAATAGTAAAAAGTGAAGTCAGAACATAGATTGAATAATTGACTAATAAAGCAAGTAGTAAAAAGGAGTTTATTTTGGTACTAGTAAAGACACGAGTACCAATACACATCGCTAAATGAAATGATAATTAAATTGCTATGACTAAAGGATAAAATGAAAGTACTGATAAAAAGTAAAAGTTATAGTAAAGATTAACGTAAAAAAAAAGGTAAATCTGATATTGATCTACCTAAAAAGATACTGTAGTACAGTTAAATGTTTAGAATAAAAGGAACAATGATTATCTGAATGTGAATAATGATAACTGAATAAAAGGAAATGTTTAATGAAATAAGAACAATAGAAGCATAAATTATGAAAGTATGCTTATTCTTGGGAAATTCCTGGATTAGTAGTCACCACTGGGCATATTTAATGCTCAGCACGTAGTGTTTACTGCGTGCAGGTTCTGAAGTGTTGCAGGAGCACAGTACATTGAAGGACCAGATCGGAAGAGAAGACTTTTGTGATTTTTAGTGTTAGCTTTTGGCATGTATATACTTAGATTATTAAGGTAAAGGCTCGAACTGTATTTAGATTGTATGTTTATTTGTTTTGGATGTATGGACAGTATGAGTTTCGAGATGATGTTTGTTTTAATTGTTATAAGATTGTTATTTGATTCTGGAATTAATGGAAAAGTATTTTAAATGTTTTGAATTGCTCGGAAAAAAAAAAACTTACCGGTTTCGGCTAAGTTTCGTTTCGAAAAAGACTGTTCCGAGAAGGGTGTTACATTCACTCAACTCTCGGTCCCGCCCAAACATTGATGGGCGTCAAAAAAAAGTATAGGAAAGCTAATCGGTCCAAACTATCTAAATAAGATGAGAAATAGTGGAGACCATAACAAAGATCGTGGGTTACGCAAAGCTGTCAGGCACTTAAACCGATGAGTGGAAAAGCACCAAAAAATGGTCTGGTGAGGAAAAGATGCAGTCGGGCAAAAAAAATGATGACAAGCATAAATGCCAGACCAATTCAGGCCGTATGTAAAAGCCATCAAATAATAGCAAAACAGGTGCAATCGTTACAATCTGAGTTCCCCATGAATTTGTTGTACTAAATTTTAATGCGCTTGTCAGTCTCCTGTAATAAGCACTGGATTGCCAGCCAACTTTCATATTATCTATTTATTATTAAAATTTCATCTTTGAGTCTTTAAAGATGTAGCAATAAAAAGCTGCAACATGTGGAAAGTTATAACACCTTGATGCATACAAAATGAGTGTCTCCACAAAGCGAGGACTAACCTAAAAACAAGTACACGTCCAAACCTACGAAACTATTATTTGTCATTTATCAAGTTTCTTAACTGCTTTTCCAACAAAATGACCTTCAAATTGGAAAGATATTTTCTACCATCGGGAGATGAGATGAGGGCCCCAACGCCTGTAGACCTTTGCCCGATCGTTCAGTATAATCAACCACTATTGCGTGGATCGAAAAAAATTTTCCTACCATCAGGAGTTTGAGATGAGGGCCCTGACGCCTATGAACCTCTCCTCGATCAATATATCTCTTAAGTGAATAATCTCCATAAAGCCACAGCTGGCCAATATGTCTCCTAAGCGCACAATCACTGTGAAGATAGAAACAAAAATCCCGAATGATGATTTTATTCTGATCGACGAAAAATTTCGATCGATAATTTTTATTCTTGTCAATGAAAAATCCCGACTGATGATTTTATTCTGATCGACGAAAATCCTGACTGATAATTTTTATTTCGATCGGATGTTATTATTGCCACCGCCAAGAGCGGATTGGATGTTATGATTGCCACCGCCAAGACCGGATCAAATGTTATTATTGTCACCGTCAAGAGTGGATCGAATGTTATTATTGCCACTTCCAAGAGCGGATCGAATGTTATTGTCACCACCACCAAGAGTGGATAGGATTTTATAATCGCCACTACCGAGAGCAGATCGGATCGAAAGATCAACCACCGCCAAGAGTGGATCGAAAGATCTTTCATCGCCTAGAGCGAATCAGATGGTATTATCGCCACCGCAAAGAGCGGATCGGGTCGAAAAAGGCATGAAAATACCTTGAGAAATTCTCATCTATCGCCAACGGCGACTTTAAAAAATCTCTCAGACAACATAAGCAACCGTAAAATGGGTTAGTAAATATTTATAAAATTATTTACAGGATAAAATTGCAAAAAATTATTTGTAGGATAAAATTGTAAAATTTTCGATCGACGTCACATCCCGATAGATGCACCTATCTCAGTCATTCAAAGATGGATGATTCTATTTAATTCTGATCGATGTATCTAGTTCGATAACTTTTTCGATACTCTCGAGCCTTCGATCTCAAAGATCGAATTGCATGGAGGGGGACTAGTGATAATACCCAAAATAAAATTTACTATAGAGCTGGCTCATTAAAAGTCCACAAAGAGGTCTAAGATCAGAGGCCTAAAAAGTCTAACACTTAAAGTTACAACTATGACAGCCCGGCAAGACCGGGCTAGTTTTCTTTTTTGCAAATCGTTAAAGTCTCTCTCTTTATAGCCGACCGAGGTTCTCCATACGAGTAACTCCCTATGAGCGGGTAACTCCCTCAAACCTTTTAAAGCTAAAATTCTTCGTTCGGCACAACTTATCTGCTAGGCTAGATATAGCCGAAGATGCAAAAGTTGGAGTTTGTTCATCAGCATGTTAAGTACCTTCACCAGGCTCGATGTTCATCCCGAGCTCAAGAAGCAAAGTGCACCCATTTAATCTCCTTCTATTCATTCGCTAGATTCGACGTCCAGTCCAAACCCAAATTACGAAGACTGACAAATGAGTTAATTATCTCCCTCAAGCACTCGATGCATGAAATTACCAAATCTTTAAAATAATGCAAGATTGAAAGGTCATTCCTGTGCATGACTCTCTTACAAATAATCAATATTTATATCCGATCGGATAATACTTCGATCGAATGAAAGACTCAAAAGTCACCTACTGCGCTTGATGTCACAAATCTAGGTCACAACTCACGACCTGAATGAAAGGTTTATCTTCCAAATCCGATCAGATTAAGTGATCGTCGAATCCTAAGAATTGTGCACTGTAATAATTGAAAAGCATCTTAAAATTCAGAAAGTATTCTCCTTAGTCAATTTTATACATTTTTCATAGTTGATTTTGCATATTCTCTCCCTGGCCAATTTAATATTTTCTCCTTAATTGATTTTATGATAAATCTTACTCAAAATGAGGATTGCAGTATGAAGGCACAATTGAAGGAAAATAAATTTTATAAATATGAAGAATTTTTATAAGATATAGAAGCAAAAGAGAAAACTACTACAAAGAAAAATACTGTGTAGAAATAAAAGCCTAAGCCTCTACATATCTATGATCTCTACAGTTGTAGGAGGCACGTCTATATTGGCTAAAGGATGAGGAGACTCTGGGGCTGCTACTGGCTCGATTGTTGCTCCAGGGGTCAGCAGAGATGACGTGGGATTTTAGAGAGCTTCCTCTTCGTTATCGTTAAAAGGAGGGTCGGGCAAAATCCTTGGGTCCTCTATCCAGCTAAGGTCAGCCTTAGGAAAGCGCTACTTGGCTGCATAAATCAATCGAGTCAATAACTGTCCTTGGACCTCTCCTAACCGGTCTAGAAGCTCTTCTCTTTGGGAGGCAAACTCACCCTCAAGTTTTTTATCCCATGCTATCTCTCTTTTCGCTGAGGCAGTTTGCAGTGAATCCCACTTGCCGCGTAAAAGATCACTCTCATCATTGGCCTTTGAACACTCGGCAGACAAACTTGTGCACTCTCCATTCAATCTGGCTGTCACTTCTTCAAATTTTTGATCTAAGGTAATTTCGACAGTCAGACGGGCTACATCCCCTTTAAGATGGTCTACCTCTCTCTGTCGAGCTTTCAGGTCTTGAGAAAGACGAGTGGCCTCTTTCTTCAGTTTGTTAACCTTTGACTGGGAAAGTAGAGACTCCTTTCTAGCCACTTCATATTTAGCTTATGTTTCTCTCCTGACTCGATTGGCATCTTTCCATTTCCCTTGGCAAAGAGCAGCTATGCCGTGCAAACGAAAACCCCTCTATATTAACTAAAAAATAAAAGGGAAAAAAGAAAGGTCGGTTAACCAATAAGACAATGGATAAAAGAAAGAGAGAGACAAGATCGTTCAGAACGAAAATTTTGAAAAATACCTCTAGACTTTGCTGCTGAAAAAGGCTGCACTTTCGAGCAAGTATGCTGGAATCCCCCATTGCCTTGAAGCCGCTCTCTTGAAGGATACCCCGACACAGAAAGCTCAATACCGCCTTATTATCAATAGACCAACCATCACCAAATTGACTTCTCAAAATCTCTCCCAGCGATGCAGCCTGCCTTTCATAAATTCTTGTGGTAGCATTCCGAGCGGATTCATTTCGGATGGGTTCTTTGCCTTTTGCGGCAATCCTAGCATCCACAACAGCTACCAGCTCGGTAGCTTTTTTCCTGGCTGCCTCTTCAGCCCTCCTTTAGGCAGCTTCATCTGCTGGGGATGCGTTTGCTTGAGTTGATCTCCTCCGATGTTGAGCTGGTGGCTCTTCCTTCGAATCAGTTTTATCCCTTAAAAACAAATGTCGAATGGGGTACTGACCTTCAGTCAAAGGCTAGACAGCAGCAAATCCTAAAAAGGTCTGAGGGGGATGGGAAATGGGAGCACTTGCGGAGGGAGTGAAAGCCTGAACTTTTGAAGAAGATACGAGTTTTCTCTTTTTCGACCTCTTCTCTTCCTTGGCAGTACGTTCTGCCTCAATCCTCGCCTTAGCCCGGTCGACCAATTGCTGAGCAACATCGTTTCTCTTAGCCATCACGTATGCAACTGCATCACAAAAATAAAAGATGAGTATTCTCTCTAGCTAATATGTATTTTATGAACATGCAATGCATGATGGTCAGTATGCATTTCTTCCACACTCCAATTATAATGCTCACATTCTGCATCAATGCCAGCATCGGAGTTTAAAGACCCGATCGAATTGCTAAGAAGATAATCGGAATCATATGGATTTTCATGTCTTGCCATAACGCCCAAAAACTTTTCAACATCGCTCTCATACAAAGACCGACCAGACGTTTAGTTTTTCTGTGCGATAACTACGTCCGATTCTGTAACCTTCAAGAATTGAGATCTCAAAGGCACCAAAGGGAAGCCTCAACCCAGCGTCCAAGTTCCACAAATGGCAAATGAGCCACTCATTATTCTCACGACCAAAAGATCCTTCGGTCATTGCCATGAAATTTGGGTAGGTCATCATAGAGATCTCTGCGAAAAGATTGTATCATGAAGGAATTTCAGCCACTTCCTCCTTCGTGAGTTTCGAAGAACGAGCCACGACCTCACGATCTTTATAAGCTTCAAGAAAGTTCCTATCTATAGACTGGTCGTTGCTCGAAGCCATCTTTCATGGAGGAGGAGAAGTAATGATGATACTATGAAAAATGAAGAAAATCGAAGGCAGAAATTATTTACTTATTTGGATAATGTAATCCCGTCAAAAAATCAATGATATCTTGACATATATAAAAAAACAACTATTTTGTATGCATAGCAAGTGTAACTGGTTTGATCCAATATTTTTTTTAATAGATTCAATTCAGATAAATATTTATTTAATGGTTAAAAATTAAAATTTTTTGTTAAATGAAAAAGAAATCATATAATTTCATCTCATCTTTTAAATATGCACGCTTTCGTACTTTATTATTTTATTACTTTACAATAGATAGTTTAATATGGGTCTATGTTGAAAATTTGAAATTGAACATTGGTGTGATTTAACAGGAAGGCAAGTTTAATATTTTGGAATTCCTTTCAGCAAACGGAAGAAAGTTTCTTCTTCTTATAAGATAAAATAAAAATACAAGCAATTACAAGTGGGCATGAATGTAACCACTAGCCAACCTACTTGTTTCAAGTCAGAATTCGATACACACACGTGTAAAAACACCTGTTTAATGTCAAAATAACATTTCTCCAGCCCCCCTTATTAAATAATAATAATAATAATAATAATAATAATAATAATAATAATAATAATAATAATAATTTCTCAAAAAAAAAAAAGATTTGGTTTCCTGTAATTATTCTCGTCTCTTTAGTATATAGTCTAATCCGCTGTTGTTGAAAAAGAAAGGAAAAAAAAAGAAAGAAAAGAACTTCTTTCAAGGTGATATAATACATATCGAAATGAATGAAATTGTCAAAATATAAATACAAGTTTGAAATCTTTTTAGGTTAATTTCATAAATACTCATTCAATTTGTAAAATAATAAAGATGATTCAATTGTTAAAATAAAAATGTTACACACAAATATTTTAATTTTTAAAATATTATAATACAAATATTTTAATCAAAATATCATAAATTAAATTTAATCTGACGTGAAATTGATGATAGGGATTCAAATATTTTAAAAATGCTCACATAAAATATTTTACAATTTACTATTTGAATATTTTAAGTTGAAGTGATTTGTTAATTGTCTCAAATTAATAATTTTTTTTTTGGTTTAAAGTGGCTTTAACTATAATATTTTGAAAGTTTGGGTTATTTTTATGGGAATTTTTTAAAACCAAATCATCATTATTCATTAGAGTATGATTTAGTCATAATGGATAGAATCAATCCCTCAATTAATTAGCCGAGTCAAATGCATAATTGAATTCGATTAACCTAAAACAATATTCAAAACAATTATTTCCGCATAATTTTCTGGGCCATAGAAATTGGAAGCAAAACTCTAGTAAGGAAAGAAAAACTTGTAAACCTGTGAATTGGAATCCCTAGCAGACTTTTCGCCCTCACACAATTAAAACCGCACGTATGCGTATCTTCCCACGAGGGAAATATCTTTCGCGTGAAATCAATAAAATTCTGTTTCGATACGCAAGCAATGCCGCGCCACAGGCTTTCCGCCCCTCCATTTTAAAAAAGCAGTGAGGACTCTTTAAAAGAAGCAAACCAAACAGAGCCTAAAACAGGAATTATCTGTAGTCTGTACTATTATCATTGTCCAGGCCAATTTCGAAAATGGATCTACGGCCCAAGATTTTATTGGATCGTGTTCAGAAGATCCACCTTTCAGTCCATCACAGAAAAAAGCAGTCCCAAACTGAAAAACTCCGATGTTGGATTTGCAGTGCTCCGATGTCAGTATTTGGAAGGAAGCTCTCTCTTCTTATACCCTCCGTATACAATCTCTTAACAAACCTAACCTCGTTTCTCTCGATGAATTCTACCGGCAACAACTTCCCTCTCTTCTCCATCAACGAGACCCTAATCCATATCTCTCCACTCCTGAGCTCTCCAAGCTCATGCGTTGGAAGCTTTCCCGCGGAAAATGGAGTAGCTGCAATTTCACTCTAAGCACTTTACTTTTCAGGGATTCTGAATGTGCAGCTAATTTGTGATTTTCTCTTCATTTAAGGCCCCGCTTGCTGGATTTCGTTTCGTCCTTGGACGAAGAGTTGGTGAAATCTGCTTCTTCAAAGGCATTTCAATCGCTTCCTGATATATCAAAAGCTGTTTCTGAGCTTACGGTTCTGAAAGGCGTTGGTCCGGCAACTGCCTCTGCCGTTTTGGCTGCTTATGCGCCTGAGTTTGCACCTTTCATGTCTGATGGGGTATTTTTGCGAGTTACATACATTGTGCTAAAAACTGATAGTTTCTATCTGGTTAATAAACTTTTGGCTTATTTTGAATGATGATTGAAAGGCTATGGAAGCAGCTCTAGGTAGCTCCAAAGATTACGCTCTGAAGCAGTATCTTTCTTTCGTGGATAAATTACAAGCTAAAGCTAAGGTGTGTCGTTCGGTTTTTCATCGCACAACAACGATGTGTATCTTATTCCTTTTTTTTTTTCTAATTTTTATTATTATCGTTTCTATGTACATTAGTCGTTGTTTTAATGTGAGAATTAATTAACAATCCCATGGGATATTGACACTTGACAGCAACTTCTTGTTTTTGGTAAGTATATACGGATATTTTATGCGGAGATCTCGATTCTCTTAGTTTGACTGTTCAAGCATGCTTCATGAGTAAATTTCAATTCAGCCTCCGCTCCAACTGGGGTCAATCTTTTTCTTATGGTGGGTTCTTTTTTTTTTTTTTTTGGATGTGGATGGTCCCTTAAAAATGTTGTTTTCTTAGCTATCACATTCATAGTTTTGAGGTTGGTTTGATCCTATCAACCTTTAAGACGTTCAAATTATCTGGTTGAGATATATTGAGATGGTCACTGGGAAAGTGCTGCAATATCCTGTGGGAACCTGTATGGATGCTTGCTGGTTAATTTATTTACAGTTCATTTTGATAGTCTCATCTTGGATCTTGTAATGTTTTCTTCTTAGCATTTTTAAATGAGAATATTGAGTACATTTATGCTGGATTATGGTTTGAGATGCTTATGTGAAAATGATCAATTTTTAACTTTTGATTACCGATAATTTTTATTTGTGGCCATAATCTAGAATGATGTTGTCAAATGACCAATTGTTAATAGTAATACTCATCTTGTATTAAATGCCATACTTAATAACTAAAGTTGCATGTTTGACATTTAACTGTATGATGCTCATATAAGGAAAAAGGAATATAGATATTCAGTGAAGAAAGAGAGCTTTTAGTTAGTTAATAATTTTTCTTGGAGATTAAAAAAAAGATGTATTCTAATGGTAGGTTTCATCCAAATTGTTTCATTTGCCGCTTGATATTCTAGGGTAAGTCAGGCCGGTCCACTAGAGAATAATTATTTGTATATATGGAGATTGCTAGGAGTGGATGAGGTAATAGATTGTCATATGACATAGAATAACTTGTTTCAAAATCAAAGAAGTAAAGAACAGTAAATACAGAACTTAGAAAATGACAACTGAGAGTTAGCTTTTTGATTGTTTATGTGATTGAAAACCTAGCCATTGCTGCTGTGCTTCTAAGTTCATGGCAGAAACTGGGGAATAATCAATCATTTAGCATACAAGAGATTTGAACAAAGATGTCAATGCTGTTTTTGAAGGGATCATTGAAGTTTCCTGACGCCCTAGTAAGCCAGGGGTGGTTCATAAGGTGCCTTTTGCAAATTTTGCTGAGGGTGCTTTTTTTACATGTATGAGATGGAACTCAGTCACTTCTCTGTAGATAGAAATATTATGGAAAATAATTTAAATGCTTAAATCAACATAACATGATACCTTTTAGCTCTAATTATTCAGTTGGTGCGTTCTCTTTTCCTCACAATGGTTGATATTTGATGAAATGCTACTATAAAGCAAAAGCATTGCTACTTTGTAACGTGTCACGGTTCTGAACTTGACTACTTGCAATGTATAAGGTGCAGTTTATCTAAGAAAACCTGTGCAAAGCAATTTTTTTCTTTTGAAGTTTCAGTGACTAAAGTGTTAGGAGATGATGGATGAACTATAGCTTGGTTGTTATATTGAAAAAGTATATTATTTTCTTTAACATCTTAACAATGCCATATAGAATATCTAGACTTGCAAGGTTGAGACTTAAATTTTCTTTGCTTTGGATGAACAGGAATTGGTAATCTAATGAACAATAAAAGTAATTTAAGTTGTTCCCATTGTGCTATGTTTAACATTGTTTATCTTCCTTTTTTCCTGTAAATAAAATCAGGAATTAAGTTCAAATGTGGACTTCTTCACACCATCGGATGTGGAAAGAGCCTTGTGGAGTTCTGCTGTGTCAGCCAAATCAGTTGCTTTACACTCAGATTCAGGCCCAAAGAATCGCACAAGCAGAGATACCAAAAGAAAGAGAAAACGTTGAGGTGGTGCTAGTTGACCTGACAGCAATCACTGTAAGTTTCATGTTTGTAAATTATACATGTCTTGGAGACGCTCAGTTGTATACACTGTTAAATCTGGCAAGGATCTGTTCGATGAATGGATAATTATGGCTTATATGACGTACCAATCTGTCTTAAATCCCTGGGTTGATGGTTTGATATGGTCAATGCACTTAAAAAATACTAGGATAAGAGCATCAATTTTAGCCGAGTAACTTCAGCAATGAGGTGGCTTGTACTTGTAGTTTTTTTGTTTGTGCCGTATAGGTTAGAAAATGCCCAATACTGTGCTCTCCTACAATATCGCATTTCCCGGCCTCTATTTCTTTTTGGGAGTTTCACAAAAATACCCAAAAAAAAGGGGTTTCTCCCAAAAATACCTCATTCTTTCTTTCTCTTTTAAAATTACCTTTTTTTTTTTTAAATTTTAATTTTTAAAAATACCACTTTTTAAAATACCACATTTAACTCAAATTTCCCCTCCTCTTTTTACAGTTTACGTTTTTTTCTTCTTCCAAATTTACTTTCTGTTAGCTATTGTTCCTCGTTGAAGAGCTACGCTTGTTCGAAATGGGTTTGACGTTCTTATTAGCTAGCCCTTTATTCATTTGCTCCCACATGGCTTGCACCCGAGCATCCATATTTAGCAATGCATACACATCATTACATCTATTATTTTCAGTTAAAATTTCTCATTGAGCAAAGAATTAAACATCCTAACTACAGAGAATCCCAAGTTCTTACCTTTCTCTTCAGGTTTTGGCTCTGAAGATGACACCGGAACGGCTTCTTGCACGGGCTCAATTTGAGAACCCATCCTAACTCTTCTAAATGGATAATTAATGTTTTTTTTTGTCTGTTTTTATTTCTAAAATAATTAATTTTTAACTCTAAAAATATTAAAAGGATCAATTTTTAGGATTAATTTGTTGATTTTCATTGGGAGCAATCTGTTTTTTTAGCTGATTCGGATTTTCATGCAAAAAATATAAAAAATTATCATTTTAATATTTTTAGAGTTAAAAATTAATTATTTTAGTATTTTTAGTGTCACAGCTGCCAATTTTAATATATCAAAATGCAAACGCTGTAGAGATAAAAACTAAAAAAAATTAAGAGTATCTTTTACTGGCAGAAAACTGTAGGATTAAAAATTGCCCATTAAAATATATATATATATATATATATATATGTTCATCATACAACAATACTCTGCCCTATTATAACAATGGCTTCTCTACTCCATTGTTATTGTTATACTATGCTCTACTTTATTTTATTATTGATGCTGGATAGTCCGTTCTACTAGTTCCCTCAGTAACTAACTCCTATCATGTCATTTAGATTTGGATTATATAGTGTTAATTACCTTAATAATAGTAATAATAATAATAATAATAATAATAATAATAATAACAACAACAACAACATAACAATAACGCAACCTATACAATAACTCTTCTAAATAGATTTAGTTTTATAAAATATTTTGCAGCAAACGAAGGAAAACTGTGGAGATTTTGGATGCGGTTACTGTCCTAATTGATTGTAGGATTTGGCAGCTCCAGCACTCTATCTGAATTTGCTACGTGACAATAATTTGTGGATATTTTAGCTCTACACTAGTTGTTCTAAATTCACCAATTTTTTTTCTCATTGTTTTGAAGAATATAAAATAGGTAAACCGAAAATGAATTCTCATAAAATAGTCTTAATTTAGTGTTCATAACATGTAGGTTTTGTATAAAATTGCATTCCTTATTGTGATTTTTAGATTGAGATTAGTGAATTCTTGTTATTTTTGAATGATAAATGTAAAATAATTAACTATTGTTGTTAATAAAAGAATTATTCTTGTTGGAAACTTTATTTTACAAAATAAATATACCGACCGGTATATTAAATTTCAAATAGAATTTTCATTCTGAAATTCAGTATACCGTATGGTAGACGGTTGGTATACCAAATTTTATAACATAATTTTTATTCTGAAATTTAGTATATCAGGTATACTGGCCGGTATATCAAATTTCAAAATATGATTTTCACTCCGAAATTTGATATATCGGACGGTATATCAAGTATAACGATTGGTATACCAAATTTCAGAATATGATTTTCACTTTGGTATGTGGTATATCGGATACTATACCTGATATACCAGCCGGTATACCTGGTATACCAGCCGGTATACCTGGTATATCATCTGATATACTAAATTTCAGAACATGATTTGCATTCTAGAATTTGTATACTGGCTAAGTATATCATATGGTATACTAAATTCCAGAATATGATTTTTATTCTAAAATTTAGTATACCAATTGGTATACATGGTATACCATCTGATATACTAAATTTTAGAATATGATTTGTATTCTAGAATTGGTATACCGGCTAAGTATACCATCTAGTATACTAAATTCAAGAATATGATTTTTATTCTAAAATTTAGTATACCAATTGGTATATCAGATGGTATACGTGGTGTACCAAACGGTATATCGATTATACCGACCGGAATACCTAATTTCAAAATAGAATTTTGATTTTTTTGGGTAGATAACTAATTTCCTGTCAACAAAATAAAATATATAGTAAGAGCAATGTGGACAGTCACTAAAGAAAGTGAGGAAAACACAAAAACGAGTTTGTTGGGACTAGAAATGATTCTTAATTAACATAGAGGAAGGATGCGTACCAGGCTGTTGATTTTTATCCATGCTTGTAGCTAGACTGCTCATCTTCATCCATGTTTATAAATCCGCGGAAACAATGTACAGGAAAATGTAAAGTTATAGAGTTGATATTCTATTTGTAAATAGCAAGAGAAATTCCTTATTCTGAACTTGGAACTTGTTGAAAGTACGTAAATGAATCAATCCGTTTTTCAGATAAATTACTGTTGCCTTTTGGTCGGCGAAACTTGGATGGAATCAAATTCCTTCCTTGCAAATGCTGGTCTGGGATCATATATATACTTCTTATTCCTCTCACACGATTTCTTGATAACTAAATTGAAAAGAAAAGAGAAAAGAGTTCTTAACTTTGGCTACAGTGCTCTTGATGAAATCCAAAGCTAGAAATCCATTTACTTTTATGTTAACCAGCCGATTCATCAAGCAGTCGGGCTGCAAGCCATATGTGCATAGCAGCCACAGGCCTCGTTCTTTTTATCTCCGAGTTGCGGAGCTTAATGAAACTGAATTTTTCGAATTCGTGTACGGCTTTCGACAGTTCGATCCAAATAGCAAATATTTTATCAAGTCCATAATGCATGGCAGACATAAATAGAAAAACAAGCCTGAACCAAGAGCCAAAGTATTGTGACTTAAATCTCTTTTTATTGTGATTATATTATAAGATTATATCAATACAATAAAATTAATCATATCTCTTTATCGGTCAAAATGCAAACATTATATGGACCATCAGAAAATGTAATAAAAGGGATTTTTACTTTTCTTATATATGTAATAAAAGTGAATTTTCCATTTTCCACTGCCAAGAGTTGTATGAACAATATAACAGAAAAGTAAAAATTCACTCATAATCCACTCATTCTAATTACATTTTATACTTAGTAAACAAGATAATAATTTCAATTTTATATCCATAGGACCATAACTAGAGATAAAACAAGAAAAAAAAACACTTGGATTTTTTTTGTTCTATTTCAGAGAAGAAACTGACGCGACTTTTAATGAAAGTATATGATATATTGTGGGGTTACCTTGGTTCTCCTGTTGCTAAAGAAAAGATGACTCGTGAATTATATGTACCCTTTCTTTTCTTTTTTAATTTTCTCAATAGACATAATTTAACAATAATTGTCACTCAACTGTAATAAACTAACTCAAAGCCCTACATACAGCCATTGTAATGCCATTTCCTATCATCACTGTTGAACTATGCATCTCAGCATCAAAACTTGATCAATATCCTGGATTATGCTGTCAGATTGTGGACCAAAAGTAGGCATATGCGTCGTCAAATTGCAGAATGCTTCCAATTTTAAATCAATCGGAATTGATTCCGACTTGATGAAGATGGACCGCCTCTACGACAACAGGCAACAAGAAAATGAAAGAGAAGAGAATAGCTAATTAGGGCTTAATATAAAAAAGGCATTTTTAGAAACTTAAAATTAAAAAAAGGGTATTTTTAAACTTTAAAACTAAAGGGTGCATTTTGAAAAAGAGAAGTTAAAAAAATGGTAATTGATGTAAATTTCTCTTTCTTTTTATCAAAATCATGCGCAACAAGCTTGGGCTTATCAATTTAGGAAGAAAACTGCTACCAACCCTATCCAATCTACCTTCAAGCTAAATTCAACTTTAAATGGCCCATCTCGAGAGGCGGTTTTTTCTTTGGGTTTTTATATAAACAGAAAAGACTAGTAGCTCAAATTGAGTGACTCAAATAGAAATAGATATGTAATTGTATATTTTCATTGACTTGAAGTGACAAAAATATCCTTAATGAATTAAGTGTCATCTGAAGCTAACCCAAGCTGAGCCAACTTCGGGCTAATAAAAAGGAGATATCATTTCAAACATCATGGCTATCCTATTTGCAGTAATAGGGAGAAGGAACAAGAAGTTATCTTTGAGATAAAGTAAAGAATTCATACATTCTCTCTACACATTCACATCCTTTTGGTATATGCTGAAAATATTTTAGGAGGGATGAACAATGCAGAGAAGACGGAGAAGAAGTTCTATGTTTTTTTTAAAGGAAAAGAAACCAGAATTTACATGTAATGGGAAGAATGCTTGTGGAAAGTATTGGGTGTCTGTGGTAGCCTGTACAGATCGTTCAAATCTTATAATTAGGAAGCTGAAGATGCTTTGATGAGGTATAAAAATGAAAAACCCCAAAATGCTAAGAAATAAGAAAATATTCCTGATGCAAAAGCCATCGAAGGTACTTCATCACGTGTTAATTGCTCTGAGTTAAGTGCATGTAGCAATAGTGGTATAGGGTCGCATGAGACTCATGGAAGAGAGGCAGTTGAGTCCTTTATCGCCGGTATGTTTTTTGGAATGAAAATCGCTACCATAGCAAAGCAACAGGGTAATTAATTTACTCAAAATGTATATGTAGTATTTTTGTGATGCCCATATATAATGAAATTAAGTTTGTTATTTGTAATCTATTGTTTGTGTAAAAATTATTTTCTGTTAGCATATTGTGCAGCAAGGATCTACTGTATCTTTACTTAGAGAGGGATCATCATTGCAAGTCAATGGAGCTCTGTCTCTGTAAGTGGATACAATAGGCTTGCCCAAAAAGTATACAGTGTGCACCATTGTCCAAAGTGAATTTGGTGTATTCTCTTTTTCTCGAATAGAATAGAGGATTATATTGAAAAGTGAATATACCGTATTTTCTTATGCAATTTGAATGCAACACATTGAAAAGCGAAATCACAGTAGAAGAGCCCTGTCTCTGTAGCCCAAAATGGATACAGTGTACACCGTTGTCCAAAGTGAATTTGGTGTATTCTCTTTTTCTCGAATAGAATAGAGTATTGTGTTGAAAAATGAATATACCGTATTTTCTTGTGCAATATAAATGCAACACATTGAAAAGCAAAATCACCATAGAGAGGCCCTGTCTCTGTAAGCGAATACAATAGACTTGCCCAAAATGGATATAGTGTACACCATTGTTCAAAGTAAATTTGGTGTATTCTCTTTTTCTCGAATAAAATAGAGTATTGTATTGAAAAGTGAATATATCGCATTTACTTATGCAATCCAAATACCACATATTGAAAAGTAAAATCACTATATTTACTCCATGTATCTTTTGTACTTTGTTTTATCGCAATAACAAGTTATAGTTCATGCGTTGAATCAATGCTTGACAAAATTTAGTTCATTGCATTCGATTTGAATTAAACAATACATTGTATTAACTTTTCCCGAAAATGTTAATTAAAAGCGTTGGAAAATATAGAAAAAATTAGAAGGCTATTAAAAAAACCACTTTTGATTGAAATGGATAAAGTTTTGATTAAGGTTCCCAAACTAAATTCACAGTATTTGCATTTTGTTGAGAGTGTATATAATGCATTCTCTCATTGCATTAGTGAATATAATTGTCATTATGTATTAACAGAGTACATTGTATTAAACAATTTAAATACTGAATACGTTGGATTAATGTTATTCAAAATTTAATTCATTGCATTCGATTTGATTAAAATAATAAAATATTAATAAAAAAAGATATAAAATATTAAAAAAAATTAAAGATTATTGGAAAAATAACATTTTACCGAATATGAATCGGTTTATTGGATCATTGCTTTAGTGAATGATCCACTAATTTGAGCTACAAATAATTTTCGGTTGTTTTATTGGCTGAACGGAATACACAGTATTTTAAAATAACAATATAAAGACAAAATAAAATAAATTATACTACAAGAAAAAACATATAATATTAATAAATAAACAATAAATGGAATAAGTTAGTAATAATATTTGAAAATAAATTAACAAATAAGCTAATATAATTAATTAACATAAATAGAAATATATTATACTAATTGAAACAATAAAGTAAACTTAAATTTTAATTTCACTTTTCGTCATTTGCATAACCATTCAGGACGCCAATGACCGCAAATTAAATTAAAATGACCGGTTCAATCCCGTTTATTTATTTTGGGAAAAGTTTACATTACAGTAAATTAATGAAGTGTGTGAATTCAATATATTCACTTTTTAAATGAGCACATTGTCATCTAAATGCATTCATTCATCTTTAAGATAAACTGAATACATTATATTCTCATTTTAAAAAATGAATAAATTACATTCATTTTGTGCCCATATTGAATACAGTGTGCTATATTTGGGCAAATCTGCATACATTGTATATACTTTGTTACTAATCGGTAAAGTGATTTCTTTGTATTCACTTTGGCATATCAAATTCAACTATTGAGATGTGTCAAATTGAATCGTGTGTACTGAATTTAAGACAAAACGAATACACTGTATTCAACTTTCGGCGAATAATAAACCCAAAACTGAGTACTGTACAACGCCTGTTGTGCAAACACAATTGTAAGAAGATGAGTAAACCAAAACTATCAGATTTACAAGGATTAGCTGAAAAATAATAAAAAATTAAGGTATACAATGCATGGACACAGTCGTCATCATTGAGTTAACCAACCACCAAATTATATATTTATAATAGTAGCAATGCGTACTAAAACGAGGTAAATCATAATAGGCTTACAATGCAAAACAACTTGCATTAGTAAAGCCCATTCCGCAATACCTTAAGAATTGGGCCTTACTTTATTTATTTGAATTTTCGTTACTCAGGTCCAGGACAAGTTTCACATTGATTGCACGATTGATATTGGATATTTAGAAATGTAGCCTTTTACTGCTCATATGCTTATTCATGAAACTAATCCTACATACAATGCAGCCTATACAGAGTAATGAAGCTGGTGATCATATTTGTAAAGAAGAGGTATACGTTCAAGCAAGGAAGTTGAGACTAAGCGGCGACAATAAGGAGACGGTAAAAAATTATAAGGTTAAATTTCATTACAATACTATTCCCACACAATCGAAGAAGGATTTTTATGCGAGGGCAGGATTTCGGTGCAGATGGAATAACATAACCAAGGATTACGAGATGGTTCCAGGAGATGTCATCACCTTTATCCAGTCAGTTTTCGATCTTTTTTTTACTTCTATATTACTAGAGATGGGGTGATCAAGCACTAATTGCATCAAACTAATTTTTTGTGCATGTTAATATATATATATATATATATATATGTAAATATGTATCATTTTATCCATATCAATATTTTGGTTGGCAACGTTTGTGCATGCGTGCGTGTGTTTTTATATTTTTTTGGGTCATTTGGACACGTAAACATGGCCGAAAATAAGATTGCCTTTGTTTGTTATGTTTATCATTGGCTTTTGTACGTGAGTGCGCATAATCCATGCAATAATACATATAATACAGTAGGTTAAGGACATTGATATTTATATGGGTTAAGTTTAAATTACAGAAATTAAAGGAATAACTACGATTTGATTAAATATTCATATTCTTAATTAACAATCCAAGGAAAAAAATTAGATATAACAATTAGCATCGCCACTTGAGAATATCATAATAGAGTTCAGGAGGTCGATGCTGCGAAAACAACAGCATAATCTTTCTCATCATGAAATAAAAAGAACTCCATTGAGTCACAAACATGCACTCCCAATGCAGACGTAACTGCGCTAAAGCCGACATCGAAGTACCCTCCCACGACTTCATCTTCCACTCCCACCAAAGGAGTATACTCCACCTGCCAGTACCATAACCTCACCCTGCACCACATTTGTACAACCTTTTTTCTCTTGCCCAAATATTTGGCAAAATAGGTTGGGATAAACTGTATTTAAATGATAGCCTTTAAATGGTTAATGACAAGTAATGATATCAAGAACACATCAAACGCAAATAATGCAATAAATATTTTACTTCAAATCCTAAATAAATTTTACCATTTTGTCTAGAAACTCATTCTCAGTTATCATGGGATCAAAAGTTTCTATGTTGTCTCCAATGGTAGAATTTCTCAGCCAAGCCACATTGTCTCGAAAGATTGCATTATTGGGTGGCCTACCATACTCTATTTGATTGTCGGACTCATAAAATAATCGTATCTTTAATCCGATTGGACTGAAGTCATACATCATAACCCTTATAGGGTAACCAAGTAAGTAATGACTTTGTATATGCACAATACCTTCAGAAAGGTAGTGTATACCGTTTCCCTCATCGTATACCATCTTAATTCTGAATAAATGGAATGTCTTTTCACCAACTCGAACAGTAATATACTCATTCAATGGAAGCCTTAAATCTATAATTGATCCTTTCGGCAGTCTCTATAAAATGCAAACATTAGATATTAATTGAAAATATATAATATATGCTATTTGAATTGATTGGAATAGGAAAATAAAGTACTAGTTAAAGGCCATGCCATGTTCAATATAATGGTTAAGGCAGTGACTTACCCAAAAGTTAGCCTGACGTTGTATTTTTATTATGAATTTGTCTATATGTTTGTTCCTGTAGCTCCTAATGTCAGCCATGCTCGACAATATATTGTAATGTTTTTTCATAATAATGGATAGAGATGGTGATCGGAGTCTTGTAAACTTATAGGCAGTGGAACGACGCGAACCCCTCCAACAAAAGTGTCTTTAAAAAGGCAACTTTTTATGAAAAATTGAATAGACGGTGTAATTGGGAAACTGAATAGACGGTGTAATTGGGGAAACTTAATACGTTGATTACATTCCAGGAACCAATTTCGAAAAGTAGAGTAATATCCTTTTTGTACACGTGTCATTAGATGTAATTTTGGTTGTACATTTTCCAACGTAGCCCTCGTTGAATTGTTTTTAATTGCAATTACAAAAATGCCCATTTTTTTAATCTCTGAAGTTCGGACCGATTTGTCAAAATCATACAACCAACCTCCATACTTTCTGCTACTCGCTTACTGTCTCTCTCAAAATTTGATCTCTCTCTATCTTGATCTGCTAATAGTCACCATTATACATCTCGCATTCTTAAGCCATTGTCTACCGCGTTAGGGTCTATATCTTATCGTCGATGTTAGAAATCTCATAAAAATTCTATCTCGGCAAATACGGTTTTAGTGTACCTATGGGTGGTGTTAATATTTTGCATTTTTCGCACTTTTTCGGATCTTAGGTTGCTCGTCGAAGTAAGTCGTAAACAATATACTTGAGTTTTCGATATTTTTATTACAAATACATTTTTTGTTGTTGTGTAATTTTTATTTTTAATTATTATTTTATATATATTTTAAGTTACCCTAATTTTTAGAGTTTTGCTTGATATATTCGCCTTTAAAGGTTTATTGTACAATTTTGAACAAATGCATTTATAACTATCTCGATTATGACCCCATTTATAATCTTCCAAACGCTGCATCATAAGCGTTTACATTATATTCGATTGAAGCAAAATTCAGTGTATTCGGTTATGCCCAAAACAACCACCTATTTCGTTTGTTAAAAAAACAAATACAATGTATTCTGAAAATAGAATATATTGTTTTATCATTATGTTATTATTCTTCGCTCTTATATTACAATATGTGTTCACAGATATCAAGTTCATTGATCCACCAAAGTTGCTAAAAAAGAAGGTATAATTTTAATTTGATAATTATATGTTAAATACACTGTTATTGCTCTTCTAATGTAATTATTCTCTGTAATAAATTTTTGTTCTTGATCGTAATGTTTTCTTTTTTCTCCTCGGTTAATATTGTGCATATGTTTACCAGGTTGGGGATTTATATTTTTCTGAGAATGCTAAATTCGAAAGCAAAGTTCTCTTTTGCATTGATTTTGATGCAATTGAAAAAATTAAATTGAAGTTGAATGAGTACCAAATAAGGATGTTCAAAGAATTCTGTTTTGGATACTTTTGGACATTCCAAAAGTTGTAGGTCAAGGGCAACTCATTCATTCCCTACTGCTCAATAAAGTTTATAGTGACAAAGGGCTTGAACTATGGTTGAATGTGAATGGTGTTGTGTTAAAGTTTGGATTTGAAGAATTTTTTGTTGTCACCGGTTTGAAGTGCATAGGGAACTTCAACAAAAATAATTTGAAAAAAAATGGTACTCGCTTTATTGAGAAATACTTTTCGGAAAAAAGAAAGGTAACAAGTATATTAATAAAGTAGGCATTTTTGAGTGGAGCATGGAAATCATGTGTGGATGGGGTCAAATTGGCCATCCTATTTTTTGTTACCAGCTTCCTTCTTGCGGGCATAGATACTAGGTTGGTTAAGAAATATCTTATTACTCTTGTCGTTAGTGGACAATACAATGAATATCCTTGGGGCCGGGATGTGTACAGCATGACAATCCAAAGCCTCAAGGAAAGTCTGTATTATTGTAAACCAAAGTCCTATAGGTTGAAAGGATGTCCCTTGGCTTTCCAAGCATGGTTTTACGAATCTTGTTGTGCAGTTGATGGGAGGTTTGCTGTATAAATTGGAGACAGGCTGCCCATAATATTAAAATGAAACATTATACATCATACTCATGCACAGAGTTTTGGCCAACATTTATTCAACAAAGAGGTAATCAGCTTTGACTTGTTATTTATTTCCTATGTTCTTTTTATTGTTTACGATTTTATAAATTTTTATATTACTGTGCATAACATTTTTTCTAAACTGAATACACAATAATGACATCGTGTCACATTGAAAAGCTCTGCTCACATTGTTGTAAATTCAATTTGACATAGCAAATATAATTTATTAACAAATATGAATTCATTTTTCCATATACTCATAATTTTATTGAATGTATGCATAAATTGGATATCAATTTAATTTTTATTTTTTTTAAGTTGGTTAGGATTTCATTTTAATATATGTCCGTTTATAAATTTATTTTTTATGTTTTATTATAGTTGGAGGTGCATAATATTCAACCAACTGAGGAGGAGAAGCAACAATATATTGTGGATCGTACTTTGTTGAAGAGCATTTGGAAGGGGGTACCGGTTGAAGAAATGTCGGAGGATGACGATATAATAACTCCCCTCGTGCTTCCAGTCCTCAGTCTTTGTCCGTCTGCTGAGCAAGGTAGAGGATAAAATTCAGGAAAAAATGTACATGCCAAGAACATGATATACGAGATCCGATATTTATATGATAGGCAGTTGGAATTCATGAAGGAGATCTCAATTCTCAAAAAAGAGTTCGAAACTTTTAAAGCTGAAGTCTCAAACAAGATTTGTGAAGTTTCAAAGTTTGTTGCATCTTACTCTTAAGATATGCAGAAAACATATCCGGCTGTCACCACTCAGGTAACTATTATACTCAATTCTATCATTGAGTATCAAATATTAAATTTAAAAATAGATTCTTACACTATTTTTTAAAATGTCAATAGGCATCTGTCCATCCTTCTTGTACAGAAACAAAAGAAAATGCCAAAGAAGCAGTACCTAAACACCATACTTAGGTTCGTGACGAAGAGGCATAAATGCATAGGGATGATCATGACCATGTTAAAGTGGACTCAAAGGCTCATCCGTTTGACGTTAGCATTGAAGCCAGACTTGATATTTTAAATCTAACTGAATTCAATAAGCGGGTTGACCGCATTATATCTAAAAAATATCCAGGTAAATTCATGTACACTTTCAATATTGATACCGCATCTTCAATTTGTTTACGGTTGTGTAGTTGTAATATATATATATATATATATATATATATATCTTTTAATATTTTTAGCAGAAGACAACAAGGGTATATGATGGCAAACTCAGACTTTTGGATTAACCCTTTGATTTCTGTATTGAAAAAGTAAGAGAAAAGATGTGGTGGTATAATTTGGTGTCTCCTGGATAGTATATAACAAATTCGGTACGTTTATTAAACCATTAGAAGTTAATTAAGCAATGTATTCAATTTCGATAGCAAATGGATATGATGTAATATAAAATATTTAATATAAAATGTTGTAATATGGTGTAATATAAAATTTTTATATTTTTGTATTCAGTTAACTCTTATCTCTATAACTTCTATATACTTGTGATTTTCAGCATTTAGATGCAATCTTCTATTATCCGAGGAAGAACGGAAGGCTTGATTCGAGTATAAAATGTTCTTTCATGACAACTGATAGCCTTTTTTATCAAAGAATACAATATCACCATAAAAATCCAGAAGGAGACCCTAACAACCCATCATTTGTAAATCATTGGCATACGATGGCCAAGTACATCTTAGGAAAAATGATGCAGTATAATACACAATGGTTGGAAGTTGATCACATATATTTTTCCATAAATGTTGAGAAGGTCCACTGGATATTAGCTAGGCTGTCATTAAAGGATAGACAGATTGTTTTCTATGATTCTCTGCGTGGCCAAATATTGAAATCAGCCGTTCAAGATGCTGTTGTTGCATACAGTAAAATTATTCCTTACTTTTTTTTTGTCTTGTTGAGTTTTGGAAGTTTCGAGTAGATGTTGAGGACGTCCATAATAAAGAAGGTACACATCCTATCAACATTTTGTACGAGATGGATCTTTCCCTACAAGAAAATAGGTATCTATGACTCTGTTCTTTATGACTGGTTGTTCATGTTTTGTCTTACATTTTTCATGGGAATAGAAATGATATTGCATCTTTCTATTTTAGTGATTACGGAGTTTATGTAGCCGCATTTGCTGAATATTTAATCGAGGGAAAGACAATTTCGATGGATTTGAATACAAATAATTATAGGAGGAGATTAAAACTTTTGTTATATTGATACGAAAGGGATAAGCAACGCAGAATGATTGAAAGTGATCATGAAGATGAGTACTCTAAATGTAAACATGATTGAATTTGTAGACGTATATATATGAACAAATATTGTGTATGTTGTTTTTACATTTTATTATTATTATTATTATTATTATTATTATTATATGAATTTATAATCGAATATAATGATGTATGACTCTGCAACTATAATTTTGAGTTTATTGATGTCATTATAATGTATTGACAAGCTGGATCAAATGAAAGTGCTATATATCCAAAAATAAAGCTAAATATCCTGCTCATTATGGAATACAGTGGGTACAATGGCATAACAAATCCGAATACATTGTTTGTCAACATTAAATGTTTAATAATATTAATATTGATTATATTGTATTAAGTTATATAGAAACGAATACAACTTAAAACCCAATTAATCATGTCTGTCATTGCAATTATAATTTCGGTGATAGTGATGTCAATCTAATGTATTGAAAGACCGTATCCAAAAAAACAAATATATATATATATATATATATATATATATATATATATATATATATACATGCAAATTACAATGCCAAACATAATACATAGATAATAATGACATAACAAATCAGAATTCATTGTCTTCAATTTGAATTATTTTTCTAATACGAATGTTGAATATATTAATTCAATATATTGAATTAATTTAGGCAGAAACCGAATACAGATTGACAACCAAAATAATCATGTTCGTCTCTGAGATAATAATTTTGATAAACGTGAGGTCAAGCTAATTTATTGACAGCCTGGATCCCAGGTGCAAAAAAAAGTAAAAAACTAAGAAAATAAAAAATAAAAAATAATCTAATTATAATATAAAACCGAATATAGTGTAAACAATGGCAAAATTTTGTTAAAACCGAATACAACGTAAACTTATTTTAATACATTGTAATCGCATTTTTTCAATAATGAATTTTCTCGTTTGTAAACCACTATATTAAATCGAAAATAATTTAATAACATTTTTGTGATTGAATACGAAGAAATTAAATAATTAATACATTAATATATATAAAAATTCAATTTTTACATAATTGCCACAACAACATGGCAACATTCAAGATCGGGATTGAGTTGGCTTGGTGTTTGATGCAAAAACCACAACATAATCGTCATTGTCATAAAAAAATATAAATTCCATTATGTCACAGAGACACACCCCAAACCCAACTGTAAACGTAATAAATCCAGCGTCGAAGTATCCACCAACGACTTCATCATCCAATCCTAATACAGGAGTATACTCCACAGGCCAGTATCAATTTAACTCCATGCACTACATTTGCACATCCTTTTTCATTGTGCCTAGGTATTTTGCAAAATGGGTTGATATAAACTGCATTTAAATGATAGCATTTTAATGATTAATTATGAATAATCATAAAAATAACATATGAAATATATAACTTAGAATTCTAAAGAAATTTTACCATCCTAGAAAGCCACTCGAACTCAGTTATATTCACATGAAAATTCTCAATGTTGTCCCCAATTGAAGAATTTTTCAGCCACATCACGTTATCTTTAAAGACTGCATGTTGGGTGGCCTACCATATTCTATTTCACTTTCGGAGCCACACCAAATTCGGATCTTAAATCCAAATGGATTGAACTCATACATCATAACATTTATGGGGTAGACCAGTGAGTAATGATTTTCTATTCACTTGATACCTATGAAATGTAGTGATAATCTAAAACATGTTGGTATACTATTTTGACTTTAAATAAATGGAATGGCTTTTCATCCACTCGAACAATTATGTATTCTTTCAATGGTAGACTTAAAGCACGGATTGCTTGATTTGGAAGTCTCTGCAAACAAAAAACATTTGAAGTTATAGAAGAATGCATGGTTTGTTTGATTGAGAACGTAATTTTTTTTTTTAAAAACAAAAGATAGTAATAAGGAAAGAAATTATGAAAATATTAACTTGAGGAAAAAAAGGCATAAACTTACCCATGATTCTATCGGTCGATCAAGTGTTAACCAAAATATGTTGCCTTGCCTTGGGTTCCTCATAAGGTCCGCCATACCTTGCAAGTTGTTTAGAGATGGAAGATAAGAATAAAAGTTGGGCATATATAGCGAAGATAAGAAGAGATGTTGATTTGTGGGGATAGTTAGCATGCGGTTGAATGTGAAAGTCCTTTTATGGGGGATAGTTAGCATACGGTTGAATGTGAAAGTCCTTTTATGGGGGATAGTGTGTAGACGGTTGACTGTGGGGCAGGGAGACTAAAAAGTTGAATAATTACAAAAAGGATGAAAGAGATGGAAGTAGATTAGCCTTTTTGTACACGTGGAATATTTTTTTTCATTATGTCATAAAATAATTAATAAATTTTTTTATTTTACAAAAATATCCCTTTTTTTATCTATGACAATATGAACCGATATGGCCACATGTAAAAGTAAAAGAGAACGTATATCTAACTGTCCAAGCCTCTGTTTCTCACTTACTCTATTTCTGGGAAACTTTACTCTCCCTCCATCTATCATTGCTAATCGTCAGTGTCATATATCTCATTTACTCAATCCCCTATGTATTGTTTTCGTTTCTCTCACGTATCGTTGTTTGTTGATATCTAGTAAATACTCTCTCTTGACTAATTGTTTCACTGCCGTCGTACCGGCACTGGAGAGCTTTTACTATTTCAAACCATCATTAGATTCAAGGTTGCTCTGATTGCTTTCATATTATACATTTGATTTATTATTTTTTAAAATGTTAAATTTGTTTCCCCATTGTGGCTTGTGTGTTTGCTTATTTTTTTTAATTTTATAAAAATAATTAAAAAAAATTCGAAACTTGCTTTGGTTCAGTGTGTCATATTTGTTGAACCAAGCCAATTTTCGATTGAACAAGCATATTAAATTTATTTTTTATTTTTTTTAAAAAGTTAATAATTGTTTACACATATTCGGTATCATGAATTGAACAAGTTTATTATTAACTTAGTCTATTTTTACTTTCCAACGTGCAAATATGATGCGCGAAAAAACAATGAATCGAGAAACTGAATACGTTATATTATATTTTGGGGAACCAATCTGAATGCAGTGTATTACATAATTGACTACAGTGTACACATAGCTGTGATTGCGGAGTATACACTTTTTTCCATACAAACTGAATATAATCTTAATTGATCTAATTAGGCAAACTGTATACATTTCATACAACTGAATAAAATTGCTTCAATTTGTTTATCTTTAAAATTTGTGTTTTTTACCTATATGATTAATTTTGTAATCTTATAGACACTTTCGGTTGTTCAAACTATTACAGATTTTGTAAGTATCCTTTATTTTGTTATTATATCTTTTGGCATTCACTGATATGCTTGTAATAAATCAAAGTTAATAATAAATTTCATGACATTCACTTTGATAATACACTGTTTCTTTAATAGATATACTGAGAAAATTAATTAAGCCACAACGGAAAAAGCAAGTAATTTTTTTTATCTTCTGTTATTTTTATATTTATGTTTTGATGTTTTATGTTTATTTGTGGAAAAGAAATTTGCAATTCCACAGACTTTAAAATGCCAAATTTCTTGGTTATAAAAAATGCTTATTTTCTTAAAGTGATTGCTATCTAACATTTTCAGGTTAAAATGGTTACATGTTGCGTATCTTATAATCAGGTTCGGAATTTGTACAAAGTTAGCAAAGACCGTGATGTAAGCAAAGTAAGCTTTTGCATGGATTTTAAAGCAATTGCAAAAATCAAAGAGATGTTGAATGATAATCAAATAAGGATGTTCAAAGCAACATGTTTTGGCTACTTTTTGGACATGCCCGAAGTTGCTGCTCAAGGGCAACTCGTTCATTCACTATTGCTTAGAGAAATTGTTATTGATAACAGGCAACAACTATGGGTAAAGGTGAATGACGTAAAGTTAAAGTTTGGGTTAATAGAGTTTGCCTATGTTGTTAGTTTGAGGTGCGAAGGAGACTTGAATAAAAACAGTTTATCTAATGAAGCTTTTGAGTTTAGTAATAAATATTTTGGAGGAATAAAAAAGGTGATGATGAATTTAGTTAAAGATGTTTTTATGAAAGGAGAATGGAAGTTTGATGAGGACGAGCTGAAATTGGCCATACTCTATTTTGTTCATAGCTTTATTATGGCAGGTATCAAGACTAGATGGGTGAGGCCATAGGATATTGCAATTGTTGATAGCGAGTTATACAATGAATATTGATAATGGTGATTTATATAGTGTCTTTAGTATGTTTTTAGGTGTTTAATTAGGTTAATTTTGTGTTAATTAGGTTAGATTTGAGTTTAATTGGTTAATTTTATATTTTTGGAGTTAATTATAAATTTTAATGTTTTTCAGGATTATTTTGCAAGAAAAAGGACTTAATTGCAAAAAAGCAAGAAGATTTGGGCCAAAATTGTGAATTTGGAAAATTCATGTTAATTAGTGATCATAAGGTCTAGAAGTTCGATGCATGGCCATGTGAGAAGAAATAAAGAAGAACAAGAAGGAGACATGTGACCACGTGTGAAGAACAAAAGGCTAGACACGTGATCACGTGAAGAAAAGGCAAAGGGAACCCATGGTCACGTGTGGATTTACAAAGGAAAACACATGGCCACGTGTTGTATTTCCCATGAAGCGAAGGATTCCCGATTTTCTCTAATTCAAAAAGGATTCTTCTCCTACTCCAATTTAGAAAGTTTAGAAGGCTTCTACAATATATTTTGCCTATAAATAGACAACTCTAACACCAAAGAAAAAGGATCAATTAGGGAATTAGGAATCAATCTTAGAATTAAGCTTAGTTTATTTTACGTTGTTTTTATTTTTCTTTTCAACTTTGTTTTAGTTTTAAATATGTTTAGGAAGTAGTTTTTTCTTCTTTTGCTAATGGATTCTTGAGATCTTATATTTTCATTGTTATAAATTTATTTTGAGCTTAATTTTAATATCGGTTGATTATTTTTTTGTTTTAAGCATATTCTTATCTTTGATTATGTTGAGATTGATTGTTGGTTTATTAAATAAATAACTAAACATTGGTTTTGATATAGTTAATGATTTGCATGTTCTTGGGTTAACTCTTTAATATTTATGCATGATTATTATCCGAAATATGAGATAATTATGTGTTAATTTTATTGGTTAATACTAAGAGAGGAAGAACTAAGAATAGGTGAAAGTTAAATCTCTTGAAAAAGGCTTTAATAGACATCTAGAAGGATTAATTCAGACTTTTATGCTAAGTGTTGAATTGTTCTGAATAAGAAAATTTTAATGATTGGAAGGATAATCTTGAGTAAAGTTATCTGGTTTTATTTATCCGAATTCTTCATAATCACTGGTGTTCCTTTTGAATTTAAGTCATTACAATGAAAGTTAAGGTGGATAGTTTTTTTAGCAAGAGAATTTCAATTATCGTTTTGATTTTCATTCATGTTAGTTTAATTTTAGTTTTTGTTTTGTTTATTTGTTTATTTTGTTTAATTTTTTCTTTTAAATCAAAAATATTTGGGAAATAATTAAAACCAAAAATACGATGCATCATGAAATAAGTAAGAGTATAATCAACACCATTTAAGCGAAAGTCTACAAGCCTAGGATTATCAGCATTTTCTTTAAAATTTGTGTAAAATTCCAAGACTAAGTCAGTATAGAACTGCTCATGCATATTTACAAAACGCAAGAGACCACATTGAGACAACATCTCATTGACTTCATCAAGAACACCCACTTGTTCAAGCAAAGAATTAGGAAAATACTTACATTGAGAGATTGCTCTATCTTTTAGAACAAGGAACCTGTTACCTTCATGGATGGAGGAAAGAGGGAATTGTGAACCAAAGTCTGTCTGTAAACTCTGAAGTGGTGGTTCATCTCCCCCTTGCTGGCTTCTTGAAGAAGATGGGTTCTTTGTTCTCACCATTGATGGAAAATGAAAGAAAGACAAAGAGGAGATATGCAAGAATAGTAATGCAGGAATAGAAATGCAAGAAAAAAACAAGATGAAGAAGAAAGACACAAACTTGAATATATGTCGTAGTGAAAGAGAAGAGCAAGTTAAAGAAAAGAAATGAAAGACAAAATGAGTCGTGAAGTGACTCACGATAGTGCACGAGTAAAGGAAAAGAAAAGAAGTGTGAAAAGGAAGGAAAGAATAACTGCAGTGTTTGTAGAAAAATTAGGGAGAAAGTGAAAGAAAATATCGTTTCACAAACCCTAGGTGTGATTTATAACCGATCCCCCCATTAAATTTAAGTTAATTAAGGGCAGTTAATCCAAATTAAAATCGCAAATATGATTAATTAAAAGAAATAAGAGTTAAAAAAAGAAATAAAAAAGAATTAAAAATAAGAACATGAAGTAAAAATTACGACTCGCAGATTGGGAACAGTGTATCACGAGTCGGCATAAACATCACGACTCGTGAAAAATGAAGCAATTGTGACACAAGAGGAGATGTTCACGAGTCGGCATGAGAATCACGACTCGTGAAAAACAAAATGTAGGCATCTGAGGAATAGGTTCACGAGTCAAACAACCTTTCACGACTCGTGAAGAATTCTTCTCTGTGTTACGCGTGAAACAGGTTCACGACTAGAACTGAGATTCACGACTCGGTATGCTGCAGCCTCTGGAATACTCGTGAACATGTTCACGAGTCGATCTGCACTCGTGAACATGACAGTGCTTCATTTTTTTCTGCAAAATCATACCAACCTCGATCCAAAAGTTAAAATTACAAAAGAAAAATAAATCAATTAACATGAAAATGATAAAATACTAAAAATATGACCAGGAATAATCCTAAACAAATAAAATCTAAACTAAAAAAAAAACTAATCCTAAACAAAAAGATTATTGTGCAAGAAATGAATTTAATAAATTAACTGTTAAAATCACAAATACTTTTGGTCTAAGATCATTACAAAAACTCTAATTACAAAGAATACAACAAACACAATATAAAAATTCATACATCAAATAACTAATATATATCATATAATCCTAAAGCATCCACTCTTTTGTATCAATCAATAAAAATTCATTTAAGCCGTTCCCCGGCAACGACGCCAAAATCTGTTAGAGATTTAATTGAACCCTTAGTCTCACTAGACTGCGTATAGGATGAGTAGGGTATCGTTCCAAAGGGAACGGGGTAAATTTTGTATTGAAATTACAAAGACTAGATGGATAGGTAACGAATAAAATAAAGATCATGCATTTAACTAAATATCTAAACTACTTTGAATATATTAAATTAATTTGGATTAAAGATGACTTAAATGATGGTATGAACATACATTAAAAATATGAAATAGTAATTCATTTAAGAACAAGTTCTAGATAATTATATAAATAAAGTGACTGGAGAATTTAGCCAAGATTCTTTAAAGCAACTCTCGTTGTCAGTAAAGATGTTTTTATTTAGAGTCTATAAGCACTCTCATGTCATTATAGAGATAAACAAAAATTATGAAGCTCTATGCCAATTCTTTAACCCCTCAAAGTGAATTCCTTATCTCTAAGTGCATTCAATGCTTCAAGTACATTCATTTGTTTTTCCATCAAAGAATTCCAACTCTTGTTGCGAACAAATTGACTAACATGCCAAATATGGTGGCCAATCATACATAGCAAATCAATGCACACAAATGGATGTAAACCATAATTCATGCATAATAAGAATAAACATATCTTAAACAAATACTAGTGCATATTTATAATGTACAAAGGAAACTAGCCAAATACATATTTGAATTAAAGACAAACAAGAGAAAGAAAACTATCTCATGTTCCTTTGGCTTGTCCCTTTGTAATCATCTACTAAAAGCTAAGTAAAAATGTTTATCCAAAACAATAACTATATTTCTAAAAACTAAAAATTGATTTATCTCTTTTCTTCAATTAATGCCATCTATATTTATAGAGGAAAAACTCTACAAACACGTCTCTTCATAATGGTTGTGAATGTGAAAAGTTGCCCTGAAAGGTTATGATGTTTGGCTGAAAAATCATGTGCAAAAGACACAACGGTTTGGAAACAGATGCTTGTCCGACTCATGAATTCCTTCACGAGTCGTGAACTCCAGCCGTGATTCTTCTCGTGAACTGCATCCCACTCGTGACTTGTCTACCGACTCGTGATGGGATATGCAGACTCGTGATCATTTCTTCTCTGCCTCACTCGTGCATCTTCCTCCTACTCGTGAATTCATGTTCGAGTCGTGATCCATTTCACGACTCGTGATCTTCTTCTTCGAATCTTCATCAGATTCTTCATTTTCTTCACACTTCACCAACTTTAACCTAAAAACAAACATAAACACATAAATTGAACATAAACACATAAAAATACACATAATATTACATACTTAGCTACATAAATAAGAGAAAAACACACATAAAAAGGTAGATATTTTACATGACATCAATAATCTTGGATTAATTTAATTCATACATAGATATTATTCTTAGCAATCCATGTTCCCTTGGGTACGATATTTGGGGTCTTAATCTATATTTTCCTGTATTACTAGCCGATCTAGTACACTTGCTAGCATCCGGTCAAATATCCTTGGGGCTGAGACTTATTCAACATGAAAATTCAAAGACTTAAGGGAAGTCTTTGTAAGGGGATACCCTCGTCCTACAGGTTGCGAGATTTTCCACTAGACTTTAAAGCCTGGTTCTTTGAATGTTGTTATAAAGTTAATGCGAGGTTTGCAAAGGATTGCGGAGATAAGCAACCCAGAATCTTGAGATGGAAAATAAAAATTATTCACAATGGAGGAGTTTCAACAAATACCTGTTCAAACGAAAGGTGACTTGCTTGAATTATTTATAGTTTCTTCATTTTTGGTGTTCTAATATTTGTTTAAATTTGATTTTATTTTGCATTACATTGTGTGTATGTATAGACTTCATTACATTTAATTTGTAATGTTAAGCCTTCACACATAACAAATATAATATATTATATTATGTTAATAGACCTATCACATTCTAAGGCCGAAAATCGAGTACAATGTATTTAGAAAACTCATTACTATGCAATCGTGCTTACAAAGTGAATGCATTGTTTTCAATCATTGTAATCTCGATACAATGTGTTCAGGCAGAAAAATTAATATGTCATTCATTTGGGCAAAGCGAATATTTTTTATCCTATTTTTCTAAACACTTTATTATGTTTTTTAAGAACTGAATAGCATTTATTCATATAAGTAAATACATCATATTCGATTGGCCAAAGTTACAACAATTTCGAAACAAATTAGAGTTCAGTTGCCATATTTACCTCATGTTTTAATACAATACATTTTTAAATTTGGTTTTTTTTATGTCATACTGGTAAATGGTTAAATTACATAATTTTCAATGTTTATCATGTGTTTTAGTTGAGGGTCTGAAATATTTGCACCCCTGTCTAACAAATCCAAGGAAGAAATGGTGATTATAATTTGATGAATATCGTTGTCGAGGAAGTTTCTGGTGATGAATTAAATGAGGGCATGTACTTGGCTCAAGACCTGGATGACGAGCGTGAGGATGAACATACCACAACTCCTATCAGGTCTTCTCACTAGATTCCTCATCTAGACGATGACAACGGGAGCAAAGAAAATTTCAAATAGAATGATGCAAAAGCTAACATGACGAAAGAGCATCATGTACTGTCTGAAATTCAATTGGAAATAAAGAAGGATATCTCAAGTATCATAAAGGATGTTGATACTATTAAAGAAGACATTTTCACTATCAAATATGATGTTTCAAAAATAATGATTGTAATGTACAAATTAGAGTCAACTCTTAATGCATATCCACATAACCCACAACCCGATGATACCATTAAGGTAATTTTTTGTGCTCATTGAGCAAGCAATTAATTTTTTTATATTAAATGCACATCCATTATTTTAAAATATAAATTTAAATGTCATTAGGGTGTTATGTCGTCTTCAAGAGTTAAAACAGAAGAAATTATTGCAAATAAAGATGATTAAGATTATAAACATCATGCCCAGCTATATAAGGAGGAAGAAGATATGCAGATTGATCGAGATCAGCATGATAAGGAGGGATGCTCAACATTAGAAGAATATGCAAAACATGTAAGTTTTTTATTTAAAATTTGTTACTTAAGGATTTTGGATCCAACTAAGTGGATTACTCAGGGTCATTAGATAATGTTGAAGTCTTATATTAAGATAGGTCCATTATTTTAACATTTTATTCTAAACATTCATTAGGATGCCGTGTCGATTTCTACCGAAGAAGCAAAGGAAAATTTTGGTGATGAGGGTCACGAACTTGAAGCTGATCTCTTTAAGGAGGAAGAGGGCAAACAAATAGATCAAGATCAACATGAAAAGGTGGAAGAATCTACAAAAGCTAATTTCGATAAAACTATAAGTTTTATATTCATCGCACATGCCAAATTGATTTGAGTAGTAAGTGATATATTGGATTCAACTAAGTGGATTACTCTAGGTCATTCAATAATGTTGATTTCTTAGATTAAGATAGGTCCATTATTTTAACATGTTATTCTAAACATTCATTAGGATGCTATATCGATTTCTGCCGGAGAAGCAAAGGGAAATTTTGGTGATGAGAGTCACAAACCTAATGCTGATCTCCTTAAGGCAAAAGAGGGTAAACAAATAGACCAGGATTAGCATGAAAAGGTGGAAGAATCTATAGAAGCTTATTTCAATAAAATTGTAATTTTTATATTCATTGTATTTTTAAAATTGATTTGAGTAGTAAGTGATATATTGGATTCAACTAAGTGGATTACTCTAGGTTATTACATAATGTTGATTTCTTATATTAAGACAGGTCCATTATTTTAATATGTTATTGTAAACATTCATTAGGATGCTGTATCGATTTCTGCCGAAGAAGCAAAGGGAAATTTTGGTGATGAGGGTCACGAACCTGATGCTGATCTCCTTAAGGCAGAAAAGGGCAAACAAATAGATCAGGATCAACATAAAAAGGTGGAAGAATCTACAGAAGCTAATTTCGATAAAACTGTAAGTTTTATATTCATCATATTTTTAAAATTGATTTGAGTAGTAAGTGATATATTGGATTCAACTAAGTGGATTACTCTGGATCATTACATAATGTTGATTTCTTAGATTAAGATAGGTCCATTATTTTAACATGTTATTCTAAACATTCATTAGGATGCTGTATCGATTTCTGCCGAAGAAGCAAAGGGAAATTTTGTTGATGAGGGCACGAAACTAATGCTGATATTCGTAAGGCGGAAGAGGGCAAACAAATAGACCAGGATCAGCATGAAAAGGTGGGAGAATTTACAGAAGTTAATTTCGATAAAACTATAAGTTTTATATTCATCACATTTTTAAAATTGATTTGAATAGTAAGTGATATATTGGATTCAACTAAGTGGATTACTCTGGGTCATTACATAATGTTGATTTCTTAGATTAAGACAGGTCCATTATTTTAACATGTTATTCTAAATATTCATTGGGATGCTGTATCGATTTCTGCCGGAGAAGCAAAGGAAAATTTTGGTGATGAGGGTCACGAACCTGATGCTGATCTTCGTAAGGCGAAAGAGGGTAAACAAATAGACCAAGATTAGCATGAAAAGGTGAAAGAATCTATATAAGCTAATTTCGATAAAACTATAAGTTTTATATTCGTCGCATTTTTAATAAATTGTTCTCAGCTTCATCACACATGCCATATTGAATTGAGTAGTACGTGATATTTTGGATTCAACTAAAGTAATATATTGAGATTATTAGATAACGTATGCTTTCTCATTTTAAAAATAAAATAGTAGTGTTAACCCATATATTTAAATGTCGGTGCTCGGACGACTTCATCTGAAGAACCAAAGGGAACAGCTTCTACTCGAGATTATGAACATCTTGCTGATGTACTTAAAGAAAACAAGGAATTACAGATTGATCAAAGTCAGCAAGAAAAGAAGGGATGCTCAACAGATGCCAATTTAAATAAAACCGTAAGTTGATTATTTATAAAATTTTTACCTAAATGTTTTAAAAGTTCATTACATTGCATATGATATGAGTAGTTTGTGCTATTTTACTACAGCTAATTTATATGTAAAATTTTTACATGGTTTGTGTGAAATTTTAGAAGTATGAATTGAGAGTGTTATCGAGGAGAGAATCATTATTAACATACAAACATAAAAGGATTGTAGAAAGAAATGATCATCCTTTTAATATAAGCATTGAAAGAAACCTAGATATATTGAAGTTAAACCAATTCAATGCCTGGATCGACACTGGCAATATATCTAAAAAGACAGCCAGGTAAATTGGTTGAGCAATTGTGCATTCTTCCGATCGTTGCTTAATTTTGTTTATGTTTGTGTCGTCGTGATTTGTTTAACTTTATAGTTTATATAATTTCTTTTTTCCTTTTTTTGAAGGGACAAAGACAAGGTATATATTCCACAACACAAATGATTGAAGGATGTTTTTGACTTTGGAGTTCTTAGTGTTAACGAGAAAATTTGGTGGTATACATTGGTGTATCCCGGACAAGAAATGGCAGATTCGATAATGTATACTTGTCCATCAAGTATTGATGAACACAAACTATTCCAATTTTAAAAAAAGGTGAGCTTTGTGTGTTATCAAAACATAATAAATTGTCTTCACTTCTTGTTATAACTCTATATCTTATATTGATCTTTTTTTACGCTATTTGCAACATATGGATGTCATTTTTTATTATTTAAGGAAGAATTGTAAACTTGATGGGAATGTACAGGGTTCTTTCATCACAACAGACTGCCATTTCGACCAAAGTGTTCAGACTGTACATCAAATGTTAATCAAAAACCCTGGGGACTATTCACAAATAACATTTGAACATGTCCTGCCTGATTATATACTGGGGAAAGAGATGAAGCGCAATATTCCATGGGTGGATGTCGATGAGATACTTTTGCCAGTCAATGTTGCGAAAATCCATTGGATATTGAGAAGGTTGATATTGAAGGAAAGGAAACTTATTGTGTATGACTCTCTGCGTTCACCAAATATGAATAAATGCGGTCAAAACATTCAGTGTTGTAATTCCATTATATTTAAGTCTTTTTGATTTTTGGAGAGGTAGAAAGGACATACAAGATGTATCCAAATTTGAAGAAAATCATCCCATTGCCACTGAGTATGCTGAGAATCTCCCTATACAACAAGATAGGTATTTATGATACATTTTTTATAATACATTTAGTTAACATGTTGTATTAATATTTCACAAAAAAGAACTTAAGTTGCGATTATTTAAAATTTTTTCAGTGATTGTGAAGCTTATGTAGCAGCATTTGTTGAATATTTAATAGAAGAGAAGACAATTCCATTAAATTTTGATGTAAAAAGTTATAGAAAAAGGCTTGGACTTTTGTTGTATCTCTACAGAAGGAATAAGCAAGAAGGAAGAATCGACAGTGACGATCGATAGGATAAAGCTAATAGGAGGAAGAGGAGGAAGAAGGAAGGCAAAACACATTTGGATGCAGCCGCGAACCAATTAATTGATATAGTATAGTCATTACATTTTTTTAAATATAAATTAAAGATGCACAGGAATATTGTAGTTAGTTACTTATACATTTTATTAAACCTGGATGAGGATGTATAGATTTGTTGAATAATTTTGGCGTTATTGAAGTCGAATCAATAATGGAAAAGAAAAATGTATACGATTGCAAAGAAATTATTTAAGTACTTATCTATTCCATACACAATTTATAGATAAAGTCTATCAGCCTTAAGAATTTAGTGAATTCGATCTTACATACGCTAAAGGATAATTTTAAATTGAATACATTGAATTATATAAACTAATTATATTGTAGTATGAAAACTAAATACAGTCTGTTAAGATAATTGAATAGAATGTATTACTTTTACAAAGAATCATACAAAATATAATGAGATAACTGAATACACTATATTGGCATTAGGACAAAAATATGGGCACTAATTTGTTATTGTTATATCACATTAATGAATCATTTTCACATAAAAACTGAACGACAATAACTCTGTATATTATCACTGATATTATGTGCTTGTGCAAGTAACATGGTGCCCAAATGAAAATTGATATCGAATAATAATGATACGACTAATATTGAGTTGATTAGAGACGAAGAAAATGAAAACTATATAATCAAATATTTAAATATTAAAAATATTTTAAATTAAGACAATATGGTTGAGAACATGCTGCAGATCATCAAACATCCCCATGTATGTGGGAACACACTCTCGTCTGCAAACAATAAAATAAAATAAAACTAAGACTAAAAATTTATTTTTAAAACATGCAAATTAGAAAACAATCAACCCTTTAACATTTGGGATCTTTTTTTTGTTCGAGACGGGTTTGTTCAATAACACTAGTGTAACTGTTATAATCACAAAAAAACATTAACCCCATAGTGTAATAACCAAACTTGAACATCCCAGGTGTAACATCTATAAAAATGACATCGAAAAATGTATCCACCCAGGATTTCATCATTCCTTATCAGCACATGAATTTACTCAACCAGGACGTGAAAGAAGCCACCGACAACGTAGTCATTCCTACCCGGTAAAGGAGTATAGTCAACCAACCAGAGCCATCTATACTCCATGCACCATATCTGCACAATATTTTACATTAATAAGGTTTGTGAGGGAAAAGAATACACACACACACACACACAAATCGTATATACGGTTTAATGGTTAATTAAACTTTAAAATTCATAGATCGAGGGACTTACCCTTGTTGCAATTGGATGATCGAATCTTGCAAAGTGTGGGTTGCGTGGACTGTAGAACCAATTGCAAGGCATGGCTTTCAATATGTTGATTAGCTCGTAATCAATATAAGTTAATGGTTGGGGATAAAACTTGTAGTTGTTGTAATATAACAACGAAAAGCTGCTTATATTCCCATCTAAAGTTAAGATAAAGGTACATCTATCTCCAAAAGTAGAGTAGCCTTTTTGTATGCATACAATAGGGATGCAGAGGATACAGTTTGACGCATATAATAGGGATGCAAAGGATACAGTTTGACCTAAATGGATACAGTTTTGATTTGGTTGGGTAACCGAGTACACAATAATATAGTATATACATTTTGAGGAAACTGTATACGATGCATTCGATCACTGCATTAGTGTATATAACTAATTCATCCATATATTAACCTAATACATTGTATTCACAAATGTAAAAGAAGAAGAATTAATGTTGTGCCTAATTAAATTCAATGGATTGGATTTGAGATAAATAATACATTATGTTGACATCCTTTCAAGTAAATGGATATAGGGTGTTGACGTTAACCGAGTACAGTTAATACATATTAATAAAACATAGATACATAGGTACATTAGATAAAGAAATTTCCTATTTAAGATAACTACATCAAATCAAAAGAGATAATGAAATATATTAAGAAGCACGCCAATGACCACCCATTAAATGCAAAAGATCGATTCAATCTAATGTATTTATTATGGGAGAAGTTTTTTTTTATTTGGCAAACTGAGTACATAGTTTTTCCTTTTCTTTTGAAATAGAGCACACTGCATTCGATCAATGCATTAGTAAACATAAAATAGTACAATATATTCCATTTCCACTAAAATAAATACAACATGTTGATGTAAATCGAATAAAATTAATACATATTTTCCACATTAGGCATTTTGACCTATTATATCAGGAATCGATTTTCAAAGATATATTCGATAGCTAACTAAGGATTATTTGCTTATCGTACAAGGGAATCTCAATTGATTTTTAGAAATCATCAGACTTCATTATCTGTAATTCCTATATCTTCACTAATAATTAGTAGCAATCATATACGCATCAAGCAAAATAAATAAATAAAGAGACAACATAAGTGAAATAGAAATTGGGAATTTTATTAAATAATTCAAAGATATAGATACATTAGATGGAGAAATTACATATCAAAGATAACTGCATCAAATAGAAAGAGATAATTAAATATCTTTTACATGAAGTGGGCATTTGGCAATTCCTTTACATTCTCTCAATTATGTTGCTATCCTCATGAAATTTCGGTTGTATGCTAAAGGAATGGAAAAAGTAATTGAAGACAACCAAACTAAGTTGTTTCAAAAGGATTAAATGTTTATGAGTGGAGAATGGCTATGAGTATGTAACAATTCTTCTTCTTTTGTGCTGCTCTAAGACACCTATGGCAATACAAGGGACCGTATGAACATGTTCAACTAGTTCCTAGAATTTCATAGTAGTCGCCACGTGTCTTAAATAGTACAAAAGAAAGAGAATCGTCACGTACTCATAGCCATTCCCACTGATAAACACTAGATCCCTTTGATCCAATTTAGTGTGATGTCATCAACCACTTTCTCCACTCTATAAGAATATAACCTAAACTACGCAATCACGACAAAAATTTATATGAATATAGAAAAATCACCAAAAACCACTTCATATAAAAGCTATTTAATGGAGAATAAAGTGAAGATTCCTAATCATTCTCCAGACACTTATCATAAATTCTAGGGGTGAAGTAGAAATTGGAGTAGAAAACAAACTAATGAAGAGGGATGCACGACAGGGGAAGAACCTCGCTTAAATTTATAAGCCTACTAAAATAGGAAGAACTTAAAAATTAAAAAAAGCTGAAAGGATCGAGGAGTCTCATAAAACACCATTGAGAAATCCAAGTATAGGGAAAGAGCAAGGTTTTGTTATAACTGATCAAAGAAACACAAAAGACAATGCTTATTTATAGAAAATATGCGAAAAAAATGCATGCGCAAGGTAATAAATGCATATTAAAAATAAAATAAAATACGTTATGAAAGATCAGTCCATTGAAAATCAAATGTGGATGCGTGCCTTGTAACACCCGGTAGACGGACATTGGTCCGAATACCGATGTCACACTACATTGCGGTGGTCCATAAATTATTATTAAATTATCCATCGGTAGCATTCAATATTTTAACCATTAAGTCGTGGGTCCCACATTTTAAAATATCTTATTAATTAATCTATAAAAATTCGGGCAGCATAACGGCTGAAATCCAAATTCTGCCTTCCTGCAATAGTCACATAACACTCCAAAAATTATTCACAAACATTCAACCCAACCTCCATAATCTATATAAATACTTCACATGATCAACCAAATATAGAACAACAGTTATTTCCAAAATTTAACATATAATCATACTTATATATAGTACAATTCTTGTGCTTATTTCATCTACTTATTTACAATACATAACATATATATTCAAGTCCAAAACTATATACAGTCTCCAAAACTAGTTTTGTTGTCCTATAAGGCAACATCCATATGTACATGCTAAACAAAACCACAAAAATGCTGGATCCTTCTAACATTGATTCTCTTTCGACACAAACTCAGTCTCTATTTTCTGCGTGCAATACAAAACCACACGCTAAGTACAAAAGTACTTAGTGGTGAACATAAACTTAAAACTCCAGAATTTCACTACAATTCATTCACATATTATTCAAAATTTTACTTCATTATCTCTTTTTTATCAGTTAATTTCATTATTATACAAAATTTTCAATTTAATTCTAAATTTCACTTTTATTGACAAAATTACTATTTTATCCTTGCTTGAGAAATTCGTTCTCAATTATAGCTTTTCAGGTTTTATTCTTAAATTTTATCGCTTTAAATTTGAATTTTACACTATAGGGATAAATTTTCACTTTAGTCCCTAAAGTTTCAAATATGCACTTCTGTCCTAATTTCTTTGTTTATCAGTTCTTTTAGGCTTTTACCCTTATTTTTCAGTACACTTTTATCCAAACAGTAATTTATTCTCACTTTTCAAATTTTACATTTTTACTCATACGGTATCTTTTTATTCTTTAGTCAATACAGTATTTTAATACTATTGCCATACTCATACAATATCTTTTTATGCTTTAGTCAATACAGTATTTTCATACGTTTGCCATACTCATACAGTATCTTTATATGCTTTATTCAATACAGTATTTTCATACGTTTGCCATACTCATACAGTATCTTTATATGCTTTAGTCAATACAGTATTTTCATATGTTTGCCATACTCATACAGTATCTTTATATGCTTTAGTCAATATAGTATTTTCATATGTTTGCCATACTCATACAGTATCTTTATATGCTTTAGTCAATACAGTATTTTCATATGTTTGCCATACTCATACAGTATCTTTATATGCTTTAGTCAATACAATATTTTCATATTTTTGCCCCTAGTATAGCATAAAAATGTATCACTAATTAGGATGAGTGGAACTATGGACCCTATAGGTCCCAGTACTCCAGTAGTATCAATTACATACATATTATTTTTCTTTCTTTTCCTTTTTCCCCAAACACTCCAATACAGACGTGGAACCATATCAAGGTTACCACTATGCAAGTCGCCATGACTTGCTACCGCGATTATAGAAATGTCCCTATGGCTAGCCATGTACATCCTAATTTCTGATTTCACACATAATACTAAGGACAAAATACAATTACAATTTAATACAGTTTACAATAATGCATCATTACCGATTCATGGTAATAATTAGTATACATTATTAAAAATAGTCTCAGTATTTTAAATATACTAGTTTTTCAATTAAAATCATACAATTCCATTACAATTATAATTATTTTATTTATTTATTTTACTTATTACTTCCTTTTCCAATACATGCTCCTTACATGTCATATAAATTAATTATATTCTATTTTGCATTTATTCCGATTTATATCTCAAAATTTCATAAATTTTCTTAAGGTCCCTATTCGGTTACCTTATTCCAATTTCCTTATAAATTATATTTTCTACTCAATTTAATCACAATAAACATAAACCATCTATTTTTCAATTTAATCCGGAAAATTATATTTTAGTCCCTAATTTTTTTAAGTAATCGAAATTTTTTCAAAAATTAAACTTGTCTAAATTTTAATTAAATACCATAATTTCACTAATTTATCTTCTAATTGCACAATTCTAAGTCCAATTTCATAATTAATTCGTAATTAATAATTAACCTAAATTTTTTTCTAATTATATATACAACATATATATTGTGAAATTAAAGGGTTTAAAATTATTCACTTACAAAATCACTCAACAACTTTGTCTTTCCCCTTATTTTTGGTTGGTTTGCTTCCCTCTCCTTGCTCTTCAATTGGAAGCAATTTCATGGCCAAAATCACCATAGATTAATTTAAATTTTTGCTCAAATAATACTCAGAATACTATAATTAACACTTAATTACTCTAATTATCAAATAAAACTAAATTTTTCCCAACTCACCAATTTAACCGCTTGAAGAATTAGACTTTATTCACCTTCTTTCACCACCCAAAGCAACCAAAGGTGAAGGAAAGCAAGATTAGATAATTTAATTTTAGATGAGGGTTGAGAAATTATTGAATTTGGCTTAGAAAATAAAGAACAAATGAAGAAGGAGAAGAAGAAGAAGAAGCCACGGCAAAGGGAAAAGAAATGGTGTTTTGGTCGGCCAAAAAGCAAGAGATAAATATCTCTTAATGTCCATTAATTAAACACCTACTTTAGGACAAAATAAATTAAGTCCTAAGTGGGTCTAATGCTATAAGTCACTATTTAATTGGTCAATACACTTTTAGTTGTCAATTTTTGATAAAAATTTTATCAAAAATTTCTAAAAATATTAATTAGGCCATGCTTAAAATTTCGGGTCAATCCAAGGTCGTTTCGATATCAAACTAGCCCCAAATGTAAATTTTAATCAGTCCGAAAGCTGAATTTTCAAAGTCTTCAAAAAATTTATTTTGTCATTCTAAAAATTCATATACATAATTTCTAGTCAATTGGTGCAATCAGAATAATTTTATGAAGTCCATGGAATATTTTTATGCCAGTCAAAGTTTTTAGTCAACTATATCGGTCCAGTTAATTATTTTATTTTTCCCTTTTGGAGACCTATTTGACCTCAATTTTAGTCCAATTTATAACACCAAATTCGTTATAAATAATACTTTCCATTGGTGAAGAAAAAAATTTTATGGGCCCGATGGGCCCCGGGTGGTACTATTCACCTCGGAAAGTACTATTCATGTGATCAGCAATTCTTGGGGTGTTACATGCCTCTTTCAATTGTCCAAGATCAGTCGAAATATTAATGTGTGATGTTCCCTTATTTTTCCCTGGGCAGATTTTTTTTTTTATCGAAGTCAACGTGTTAAATACATCATTAAAATGCAATTATTGATCTGTCGCTTATTGACCATTTAGCTTGGTAAAGGAGTGTTCAATGTTCACCAAACTGATATGATGAATTTACTTCCTAACCGCCATACCTTCCTGTTATGATCATCACAGCCACTCGTTATTTTTATATAAAATTGAATCTGCACATTGAAATATGCATTTCCCATGCAAGCCCTAAGGACGTACCATGTAGGGGATAAATTATTATTAACTTTTGACTGAAATGGATACAGTTTTATTGTATTTTGGCAAATTAAATGCACAGTATATTAAATTTGCAAATATTGCATACAATGCAATCGCTTATTCTCAACTAATATAGCAGTGGCATATTTATATTTATTTTCCAACCTCTTCTCAAAGAAGAAATGGAAATTTATTTAATTGATGTGAATGAATAAATTAACAAAATGAGAACACCGTCCATATAGAACCTCCGGTAACTTAAATAAAAAATATATCTTAAATGTTTGCATCAAACAACAATGACAATATTGTATTTAGTTTTCCTCTACAATGATAGTGTATTAGATTTGAGTAAAAATTGAATATAATATATTTATTTTGGATAAAATTAAATATAGTGTATTTATTTTGGGTAAAACTGAATACATTGTATTAGGTTTCTATAAAACTGAATATAGTGTATTAGGTTTTGAGTAAAATTGAATCTAAATTAACTTTGAGCAAAAATAAATATCGTATATTAGATTTTATTAGAGAGAGTGCAATATAATTAAATTTCTTAGACATTCATATTTTTTAGTTTTGAGTAAAAATTGAATATAGTGTGTTAGGTTTTATTAAACTCAATATAGTGTATTAAGTTTTGGCAAAACTGAATATACTTATATTTACTTTTGGAAAAACTGAATATAATATATTTAGTCTGAGCAAAAGCTGAATATAGTGTATAGGATCTGTCAAAAGTGAATACAATGTAATTAATTGTTTATATATTTATATTTTTTAGTTTTAAGCAAAAAATAAATATAGTGTATTAGGTTTTACTAAAATTAATACATTATATTTGTTTTTAGTAACGTTTTTTGTTTTTTAAAATCCAAAAACTATTTTTAGTTTTTGTTATTTGTTTTCAAAAACTGTTTAAAAACTTTTTTTCTATTTGTTTTTCAAAAAATGTTCTAATACCCATTAATACATATTATACATATATATCATCTAATTATTAATATTGAATAATAAATATTTAATAAAATTCAAAATTTAAAATCTATTGTATTAAAAAAATCATCATAATAAGAAAAATCAATCACTATTTAAGAAAAATTAACAATATAAATGTCAATTATTATAATTCAACCACCATCTCTGTTCTATTCTATCTCAAATTTTGTTCATTTGACGAAGTTGATTTGTATTTATATCAACAGTTTTCCGCTACTCTGAAGTACTGGCTTCATTATTTTGTTGATTATTTCCAAGCACAATATTTTCATTTGCATACTCTACAATAAATAGTCTATACTTTCCTGCATTATAATAAAATTATGAATCATACAACATGCAAGAGGTATATATTTTTGCCACTTTATGTAATATGAAGGCATATCTCTAAGGATGGAAAAACGTGCCTTCAAAACTCCAAAATAACGTTTTATGACATTGCGTAACAAAGAATGCATATAATTAAATAATTCTTATGGACCTTGTGAATTTGATCCTTCTCTATAATCACGTAAATGGTAACGTTTCCCACGGTATGGATTAAGAAATCTAGGTATATTAGCATACCCTGAATTAATAAGATAATATTTACCTCGTGTAAGCATATGGAATTTATTTGCTGGATTAGAAATATATTCTAAAAAAAATCTTAAATCATTTATCGTTCCTTTCCAACTAGTCATGACGAATGTGAATTGCATATCAAATGAGCAAGCACATATGATATTATGTGTAGGGACTATTTTCTTTCACAATATGAAATTTGTTGATTGACTGGAATTCATAAAGAAATATGCATGCCATCTATAGCTCCAATACAATTCTGTTATAAAAGTAACAAATAATAAACAATATTAAAAATAATTATAAAAAAATAAAAAATTTTTATTACCTTGAAAAATGGATGATACTTAGAATTATTTTTTATCTTTGAAGGTATTTCATCAAAAGATGGAGGGGCAATTACATGTTTAGCTATTGGACAAATAACATATAGAACATTTTGAAAATGTCTAGAAATAGTATCTGTTGAATGTTGAAAACGATTTGCTACAACTCTCTGTCGGTCATTTTGACAAATGATGAGAAGAAAAATTGCCATTTATTTTTACACTGATAAAAATTTGGAATTTTTTAATGTTGTTCTCCCTTTTAATTCTTCACACAGACTAATAAAAATATTTTTTTCCATCCGAAATAAATCATAGCATGTCACTGGATAACCATTTAATACTTCAACAACCCGTTCATGACCTATCAATTTTGAAATTTTTTGAGACATAGGTTTATCATTGTACTTATAGTTCACATAAATCATCAATAATTGTTTGATTTCCTCATCAAAATCAGAAAAAAAAATCATCCAAATCCATATCCCTGTCAAAATAAAAAATAATTAACTTAAAAAATCACTAAAAATAATATCTGTGCATAATAAAATAAAAGAAATATATTTCAACTAATTTTTAATAATAACCAAATCGTCAATGTCAATTAAAAAAATCCAACATCAAATAAAATATTTGTATAGGTCAATAGATAAAAAACTAAAAAAAATGTAAAAAAAACAATAATAAAAAATTAAACTTAGATATTTAAAACCTAATCTTTCTTCCTTTCTTCAGACATAGCCAAAAACATCTTTCTCCGTAATGAATCTTCATGGATAAGTTTAGTAGCTTTTGCAAAAGACGATTCATCTATTCCGTCAAGGTTTTGCAGTGCTTCAAGATATTTAAAAATTAATTTTTTATCACAGCTCGATTGTGTTTTAAAATTGTCCTCTGAATTACAAACTGAAGTTAATGATGTTCCTGAACTCATTTTCTTCTCAAAAAAATTTATTTTTTTCTTTTAACTTTCTCCAATGTTAATCAATGCTTGAGCCATTGCATTTTGAAATAATTATCTTTTCTTTCTACTATTAGATATTTCATCACTTGTTTTCTTTAACCTTTTATTTTTATTTGTATTTTCACCTTTTTCATCGGAACTATCAAATTCTTTATTATTATTTTCATCTTCACTAACAGATGGGCTTTTAGTAGAAGGATGAGAATGAGCTCCAGTAGCAGTTGTATCACCATAGATAATGCACAACTTCTCGTATTCCTTACAACCTTCTTTTCTAAATTTTCTTGCCATCTTATTCACCTATTGGCAAAAAATCTATCTATTATTCTAAAAATTTATCATGATATTAATTATACACTAGTTATAATAATTAATAAATAAATTCATTAATATACAAATATACCTTATACAATTTTTGTCACACATCGTCACTTACAATAACTTGACCAATCATTGAGTTGTATCCAATTTCAGTCTCGTCCAATAAATTATTAATGCTTCCATCGGCTTCTGAGATTATTAAATTTATTCTTCAATTGAATTGGACTATACTCTCGAATTGGTCTTCTTTTTCATAAGATCTCTAATTTGTGCCCATGCACTTTTAGTGAGAGTGGTTGTTTTTCGATTTTCATTATTTACTTGCTCAACCAATAATGTTATAAAATAATCTTCAATTTGTGAAGGCCCAATTGCTTTATCGTTATGTCCAATCTCAATAGTGTTGCTATCATTTATATTCACTACTTGATCTAAGTTCTCCATCTAAATAAAACAAAACTAAAATAAATATATAAAATTAACTAATAAATAAATCATTTAACACATCAACAAACATTATACATATGCAAAGTTTAATTAAGCATTATACATATACAAAGTTTAATTTGATAAATACAAAAAATAATTGATAATTAAAAATATTAAAAAAATCATTATTTTCATGTGAATGATAACGGAGAGTAATGAGTAGTAAATAAATACCTATTAACCGAGTTTTATTTATAATGGCAGAGAGAAACCTACAAACTAAAAAATCATTTCACATGGTAAAAATATAAACTAAAGTAAGAAGTAAATTTCATTCTTCAAAATATAGATAAATACACCTCTCCAGTGCCAAAGCTTAAAAATAGATACATTAAACATAATTAGTGCATTACATGTTGTAGATACATTAAATCTTATATGAATAAACCATAAATGCAGGCACATGGGGGTGAGCCAGAATCTAAAAAAAATGCAGGAAGGTAGGAATAAAAGAAAAGGACCTGCATTTATTAAAATACGAGAGTCAATTAAGGTGGTAAAAGGACCCATTTATAAACTTGAACATGTTCTTTGAATGAATATGTTTCTTGAATGTGAAGGTATACCAGGGAATTTACTCTATGCAAGCAAAGCCGAGTCAATTATTGATACTACACAGTTAATTTGGGTGAAACTTGTAATATATCTACAAAAAAAGCTGCTCTTGAAAGCAATTAATTTATGATGCATAAGAAACTCTAGGTATATATTTTAATCTTTAGCCTACAATAAGATGTCTAAATGCAATCTAAAGAACATCTAGTCTTATTTTGATGTCTTTAACCTAGAAATATACTTTCTTTTTACAGATTTGAACATTGAAAGCACCAGCTAGATTAAACTCTTCCTGATCATCATTTGCAATTGGAGTCCATGGTGCTGTCACATACTTGGAAGAAAAAACTTAATGCACGGAAAAATGAAAAACATGTTTGTATTAAAACATTTCTTTATAATTTTCTTAAAAAAAAGGTATAAAACTATTACTTAAATTGAAATTCGGTGCATGATGAAATCTAAAATCTGGCATACAAACATTTCCAGTTCTACTACAATATATTTTGATGTCAGCAATTATGCGTCCACATGTCACCGCTCTTCAGTGGTCCCTAAGGTGGGATATATGAAAGTTTAAACAAGGTTAATGGCCAATTGACACATAAAGCACCATCCATGCCTACACAAAGGGATCCAAAACATGTCATGTTTGTTTAAGATGACACAGCAAGTTAGGCACGATGATGCATAAAATACGTATCATAATCTATGAAGTTAAAGGCTCAGTTTGAATATGCAATCAATTAGTTGGTTCCAAACAAACTAAACTATGAAGATTTTTAGTCTTAAACTAAGGTAGTTTGATCTAATTTACTCAACGACAATGAAACTTGTAGTAAAATTCAATTCGGAAATTAAAAATCTTAAGCTAGAAAAAGTGAAACTCTAATTATAGAAATTAAAGTACAAGAAGCTGAAACTTTAATACTGCTCAGTTTATTGACTTAGTCTTGTTTTGTCCCATTTACCAATCCCTGTGTCACTGATCTTGGTGCTATAATCAAGCAAAGCCAATGCTTGTTCCAAATAAGCAACAATGGCTCTATGTCTAAGCAAGCAAATCTTTAACAGACCAACATGTATTTCTTTCCATTTAAGTTTGGAATCTTCTTGTCTATGGTAATGTCTACTCTCTTCTCCTAATTTCATTTCCTTAAACTCCATTGTCCAAATTATCCTCATGTATTATGAATATGGACATGAAGTGCACACCACCAATAATAAAGTAGTTTGAGGACTATGGACGTGATGACTCAATTGATGCATCACAAAGGAGATGTAAGGTAAAACCACTCTCTTTATAGCCACATGTAATTTTGGATTTGAATTCTACAGTACCCCAACATAGGACCGGTGCCTCTCCCATACAAAAACACAGCATACACAATAACGTCACTAAACCAAAATAAAAAATAAATAAAAAAGGAGAAACAAGCAGCAAAAAGCAACATCAAAGTCATTTATTTCTATAGAATTGAAAAAAATGGAATCCACCTATTTTGCTACTAATTTGGTCTATGCTCTATTTATTTTATGAAAAAAAAAATTATAAATCAAGAATTTATTTCTTGCTTTTGCTTGTGATATATTAAATTTGCTTTTAGATGATAGTTTCAGCAATTAAATACTATCAATTTCAAAAGAAAAATCAAAGAAAAGCACAAAGAATAAAGTAGGATGTTAATCTTTAATCAACTGTGAGAAACCAGAAGTGGGCAGCAGGTAGCGGTGGACAACGAAGGTAGGCAACAGCAGATGATGGCGGCACTCAAGAAGTGGTCGGTAGCAATAGCTTCAATGGTGATCAATGCTCCAAAAAACAAAAAACTCTCTTGTTAGAGTGCGTTCGGGGACAATTTTATTTTTGATTTTTGATTTTTTTTCTTAAAAATAAAATAAAAATATATTCGGTAAATTTGTTTCTGTTTTCATTTCTACAAAAATTTAAGAAGTGATTTTGGCAATAAAAACAAAAATTATAAACCTTTAGGGTGCGTTCGATAATGTTGTATGTTTTTTGTTTTTAATTTTTTCAAATCCATAAACTATTTTGAGTTTTTGTTATTTGTTTTTCAAAAACTGTTTTACTATTTGTTTTTCAAAAAATGATCAAATATTCATTAATACATATTATAAATATATATAATCTAATTATTAATATTGAATAATAAATATTTAATAAAATTTAAAATTTAAAATATATTGCATTAAAAAAATTATCATAATAAGAAAAATCAATCGTTGTTTAAGAAAAATTAACAATAGAAACATCAATTATTATAATTCAACCATAATCTCTGTGCTATTATATTTTGAATATTGTTCATTTGACGAAATTAACTTGTATTTATATTAGCAATTTCCCTACATTCTAATAAAATTATGAATCGCAAGATGTTTAGACACAAGGTGTATATATACTATGTTTAGACCCAAAATATAATCAATAATAATATTATCAATAATTAAAAAATAGTCCTCCTTGTCCTAAGGTAGCTAAATCTAGCTATTCCAACAATTATATACAAAAAGATTTTTAGAGATATTCTTAGAGTAACAACATTAAAAGATATTATGTTATATACTTATAACTAAAATTGCAACAGATCCTATCCAAAATAGTATATATCCAATCATATTTCATTTTCTAATATTGATTTTGGACTCATAGTATGCAAGCACTGCAAGCGTTCCAACTGCAAATGGCTGATACATAAAGGTAAGTACCCTTGAGGGATGGCATCACTGTATCAGTAAACAAATTAATTTCAGCTTAATCAACGAGCAATAGCAATAGCTTATGTAACGGCCTCAACACCGGATCAGCTGTGAACAGTACTTTCCGATGGTGAATAGTGCTTTTCGGGTCCGAAAGGACACCCGAAACTCAAAAATATTTTATTAGACCATCGGAAAGTATTGGTCATAGTGAGTCCGGAGTTGAAATTTGAAGTGAAATTGAGGTCAAATGGGCCTCCAAAAATCAAAAATACTAAAAAGTTAGCGAGTCAATTTCCCTGATAGGGAAGATGACTTGATTTTGTGTAAACGATTAAAAATAGTAAACGAACTCCGAATATTGCCATATTTTGCATGCCTACATGAATTTTTGTGTAGAATATTTTAGTGATGAGAATGGAATTTTTCGGTGACACCGGCAGTTATCGAATCGGACCGATAAGTTTGAATCGGATCGATAACGAACTCCGATTGAGCCAAAAATTTGCGTGCTAGCTATTTTTGATGTGATAAGAGTGATGAAATTATTTTTGGAGTGATTTTATGGCTGAAAAAGAGAGAATTTTAATTAGGCCTTTAGGGGCCTAAATTGGGCCTTTTAAGTTAAATGGGCAAAGCCCATTATTATAGCCCAATTTTGGGCCCAATATGGAGGTATTTAAAGGCTGAAATTCTGGAGAAAACTCCAGATTTTTCCTGTGTCTCCTTCTTCCTCCTCCTTGGCCGAATATCATTCACTCTTCTCTCCCTCTCTTTTGCTTCTTAACCACTTAATATTTCTCTTAAATTCCAAGTTAGGAATTGTAGTTCCATCCCTCTAATACACTAAAATAGCTTCACTTAGTTGATTTGGGCAAAGGAAGTGAAGAAATCAAGGAAAGAAAGAAAGAGGGGTAAGTTGGAGCTTGATAATTTTAATGTTTTAAATTGATTTTTTAGTGGTTTTCCATAGATTTTTGGGTGTAGATTATGATTATGAGGTTGGTTTTTGCATTTGAGAACAAGAAAATGAAGAAATCTAAGCTTAAATGGGCTGCCTATGTAGGTGAGCAAATAGAGGGGAGTTTTTCCAAGAACAAAGGCAAGGGAAAGGAAGCCTAGACTCCCTAATTCAAGAGAAAATTGTAAGTGACTAATAAATCTTTACATTTTCTAAGTTTATGAATTTTTCTTAATTATGTAATTAGGACAAAAATGTTTAAAGTTGTTAATTGATGCAAATATGTTAGGGTAATTGTAATTAAGTGAGAGAAATGATGAATGAAAGAAATAAAATTTTTAGGAAGAGGAAGTTGGGTTGGCCGAATTTTTTCATTAGGGTATATAGTGAGAAATTGCATAAAAATAATAATTATTAGCCTAAATTAATAGTAGACATGAAAATTAATGTCCATGAATTTTTAGAGAATTTTTGGAATTAATTTGGGAATTTTTAAGATTATTTATAGTGTATGTATATAGTAAAAGTTGTGATTTATAGTGAATTAATTGATTATTTTAATGAAAAATGATAATAAATAATAAATAATGTATAAATAAATTTTATTGGCAATTATTGAAATTATTGTGATGTTTTTTAGAATTTAATGTTATTATGTATATTGAAAATAATTGAATTATTGATTAATAATTGCATAAAAATGGTGAAATTGGTTAATTTATATGAAATTAAATTAATGTCAACGAAAAGAAATAAAAAGCCAATTATTGAATTTTTCGGACTTGAAAAGAATTAATAAAGTAATTATTACTGTGCCCTTAGAATTAGTCTGGCAGTAAAAATTAGTTCTGGATATAGTTGGCTAGCCATAGGAACACCATTTACCGCGGTGCAGGTCATGGCGACTTGTTTTGCTATGGGAAGGATCATTGATCTCCCTAGCTTAAGTGTTAATGTGACAGTGAAAAGTGCAGTGTTCTGAGAATGGTTCCTTGGGAATCATTTCTCTTTTTAGTGGGGCCCATGGGGTCCATGTTCCGTGTATCCGGTCTGAGATTTGTTGCCGGATCTGTACTAGGGGCATAATGGTAATAAATTGAGAAAGAAATGAAAAGACAATAAAAAGTAGGAAAAGAAAGTGAAAAATGACCATAATGAAAGAAAAAGAAAGTTTAGGGGCAAAAGGGTAATTTTCCCAAAAAGTGTAAAAAGATAGTAAATTAAGTGAGAATTGATTAATTAAGGATAAAACAGTCAAATAATAGTTAAATTAATTAAAAAGTGAATTTTATGGACAACAAGGACTAAAATGTAATTTTGTTTGTAATTGACAAATTAAGTGTAAAGAAATGTAAATGACTGCATTTATCAGTTTAAAGATTATCATTGAGCCTATAATGACAAAATTGTAATTATGTGACTAAATTGAATAATCTTATAGAAAACGTTAAGTTATTGTTTAAAGGTTATAATAATTGATTTTATAATTATGTTTATATTTGTATGTTAATACTTAAGAATAATAATGGAAATGTTAGGAAATGTATCGATTGTTAGTCACCACTGAGCATATTGAGTGCTCAGCGTGTAGTTTTACTGCGCGCAGGTAAACAGGAGCTGAAGCAAGAATTCAGATTGCAGGATTTCTTTTAGATTGCTCTAGTTGTATAATTTTGGCATGTATATATAGGTACAAGTTTTACTTATGGTTATGTAATGTAAACATAAGTTATTGTACTAAGAAGTGTTGGATTGTGCACAAATGAAATGGATGGAATGAATGTATATTATTGTTATTTTTGATTGTTGTACCTCTGAGAGTCTGTGTGGGTTGTCTGCTTTTCAGGAGGCTAGTACTATGTACAGCCATTATATTGCAAAATTTTTATTAGGTGCATAGTAAATTGGACAGTTATAAGTCAGCGGCGGAAGTTAGTTTGTTTAAATAAATATCGATAAGGTTTTTAGGTATAGAAGTTAAAAAAAAAATTTCCGGTCTTCGGTACGCCGGTACAGTTTAAGGAGGGATAAGGGTGTTACAACTTAGCAACTATAATGACCAACTAGAACCAATATAGCATATACTTTATACAATGTAATATATGTTGGACCATACGGCCTCATAGTTCTGAAAATATGAATACTTGTGCTCAATTCATGATTTCTTAATATGTACAACGCCCAACAAATTGGCCTTGCATTCACAAAAAGACATTTTCATTGGATGCTTCCATCACTAATCACCATTCATGTAGCAAACTCCAAATTCGAGTACATCAAATAATTAAAAGAAAAGCCTAGCACAAGGAACTTTCATTTGCAGCAAACAAATAAGATCCATACAAGAACAGCTAAGTTGAAATAGCATCAACATAAAGAATGAAAATTTACTGAAATTTGCAGCTGTTAATTGAGCGTTAAAGCTTTTGTATTCAAAAATTTAGACCAGTTAGAGATAAGCCACACTATATTGACAAGTTCGTAAAGATTCAATGAATTAAAGTTTCACTCCAGCAAAACATCTCTACTTTCTTACTCTCTTCTCAACCACCTAGGAAAGCATCAAGACATCACAGTCACAGCTGCTATGATCAAAACGACAATCTAGTGACAAAATAGCAAAACAATGTCAGCTCATCTCATAGAAAACACCAAATCTTCTAATCACCAACTGATTACCTTCTCAGCTAGGTTTTCTTTTCTTCATCTAAAATTTCATACAAGATAAACTTCAACCATGACTAATCAAACATCCTACTTATAAAAGAACCTATTATATCAAAGGAATGGTGAGAAAATTGCACCAGAAATAACAGACTAGTATCTACACAAATATAATTAAGCATGGATCAACAAAGGTTAAAATCCAATCACAACCTACAAAATTACATATAATTAAGCTAGGAAATGCTTATATATTATTAATCTGTTCTTGATAGTAAAGAAATACCAAAACAACAGATACCCTTGATTTTACTTCACTGAGGACATGATGTCCAAACTTGATAGGTGAGAATGATTAAAAAGAAACGCTTAAAATGCTTAAACTAGGAAATTGCATATCGGATCCTTAGCAATTAGTCTTTCCAAAAGTCAGAAAAATCAGATAGCAGCCAATAGATAAGAGATGATTTTATGGCCCAATCATAAAGTCAAAGCAATTGTTCATGAGAATATTACATCATAACACAACCTTTTAACTACAAAACCAGCGGTGCTTTTCCACTACTAATACCATCAATTCAGTCAACCATTTCTTAGTTTCATGTGAGCTCTCACACACACAAAAAAATCCAACCACGCATGTACAACAGAAAAACCCACAAGAAACAGAGACCCCCTAGATACATAATTAAATACTACCAATTTGAAAAAAAAAATCAAAGAAAAACACAAAGAAAGTAGATGCTAACCTTCAACTGTGAGAAATTAGAAGCGGACAACGGCAACAGGCAGCGGCGGACGACGACGACACTCAAGAAGTGGCCGGCAGCAATGGCTTGAGTGGTGGTCAACGCTCCACAGAAAAAATACTCTCCTTTTATTTTTGACAAACTAAAAAGTAAATCTAAAATCCATCTTTTATGGATTGTTATTTTTTGTTTTAGTTTAAGAAAACAATTCTTGTAGAGTTTTACAGAAACCAAAACACAGAGATTCAACCGAATAAAATTTTGTTTTTAAAAAAAAAAAAGAAAATGTTAAAAATAAAACGTTCTCGAACAAACCCTTAAAATGTGATTTTTATGGTTTTATTTTTGTCAATAATTTAATTATTTTATCCTTATTATCACTACTACTACCACCACTGCCACCACTACCACCACTACTACTGCCACCGCCACCACCACTGCCATACTGCTGCCACCACCACCACCACCACCACTGCCACCACCACACCATCGTCGTCGCCATCACACCACTGCCGCCACCACTACCACACCACCACGTCGTCGTCGCTACCACACCGCCACAGCCACACTGTCGCCACCACATCGCCACCGCCGCCACCACTATCACCACCATCGCCACCACTACCGCTACCACCACCATCGCCAGCACTGCCGCTACCATCTTTGCCATCACCATCGCCTCCACACTACTACTGTCACCACCACCACCACACCATCACTGTCGTTACCACCATTGCCACAATCACCACTGTCGCTGACATCTTTGCCACCACCACCACCACCACACTGCTACTAGCACCACCAGCACTACCACACCATCGTTACCGCCACCAACATCGTTGCCGCCACCACTGCTACTGCCATCGCCATCATCGCTACTACCGCCACTGTACTGCCATCTCTACTACTGTCATCGCCACTACCACTAGACTATCGCTGCTACCACCATCGTCGCTACCACTACAACACTGCTACTGCCATCACCACTGCCGCCTCTACAGTCGCTACTACCACTACCACCATATTATGATTTTTTTTAATGTAATATATTTTAAATTTTAAATTTTATTAAATATTTATTATTTAATATTAATAATTAGATTATATATATGTATAATATGTATTAATGGATATTAGAATATTTTTTAAAAAATAAATAAAAAATTAGTTTTTTAAACGGTTTTTGAAAAATAAATAACAAAAACTAAAAATAATTTATGGATTTTAAAAAATAAAAAATGTTACCAAACACACCCTTAATTTTGGCAACTAAACCTAAAATTCACCTTTTGTGGATTCTTATTTTTTTATTTTAGTTTAGGAAAACAATTCTTGTAGAGTTTTATAAAAACCGAAACAAGACTCCAAGTTGAACACGATTTTTTTTTGAAAAAAAAAACAAAAACATTGAAACCGCAATGTTCCTAAACAAGGCCTAAAATTTCTATTTCAAAAATACCATACTTATAGTTTTCTAATTAAAAATGACGTAATCTTACAAAATAAAATCCATTTTCTCACAAATTTTTATTGTCTTTACAATTTTATCAACCAAACCAATTCTTTCACAAATTCTTATTTTTTCTTTACGAATTTTTCATAGATCTACATCTTAGAAATTCAAAATTTATTGCATAACTACTTTCTTCTTCTTTTCACATGATAATTAGTTGCCATTATTTTATTTCTTATTATTCTTTTAGTTTGTCTTTGAAAATCAAGACACGAATTGAACCATAGTTACTGATATTTATTTTCTTTCTTTGTAAGCCTATCTAAAGGAATTTTTTTATTCATGAATACTATGAATTTGCTTAATCAATTCCAACAATTTTTAATGCCCATTACCTATTTGTTAAAATTCCTCTAAAACTATTTTCTTATTTTCTGTGTTTCAAACTTGAAACTGCAGCAGTAATATATTCTCAACTAATACAACAATGGCATATTTATATTTATTTTTCAACCTCTTCTCAAAGAAGAAATGGAAATTATTTAATTGATGTGAATGAATAAATTAACAAAATGAGAACACCATCTATATAGAACCTCCAGTAACTTTTATATATATATATATATATATATATATATATATATATATATATATATATATATATATATATATATATATAACTCAAATTTCTGCAACAAACAACAATGACAATATTGTATTCAGTTTTGCTTAAAAATGACAATGTATTAAATCCGAGTATAAACTGAGTACAATATATTTATTTTGGGTAAAATTGAATATAGTATATTTATTTTTGGTAAAACTGAATACATTGTATTAGGTTTTTGCAAAACTGAATACAATGTCTTATGTTTTGAGCAAAATTGAATCTAAATTAACTTTGAGAAAAAATAAATATAGTGTATTAGATTTTATTAAAGAGAATGCAATATAATTAAATTTCTTAAATATTCATACTTTTTAGCTTTGAGTAAAAATTGAATATGGTGTATTAGATTTTATTAAACTCAATATAGTGTATTAAGTTTTGGCAAAACTAAATATACTATATTTACTTTTGGAAAAATTGAATATACTATATTTAGTTTGAGCAAAAATTGAATATAGTATATTAGATATGTCAAAAGTGAATACAATGTAATTAAATTGTTTATATATTTATATTTTTTAGTTTTAAGCAAAACTTGAATTGTAATACTCCTCAGTATACCCTAGAAGAATTATCACCAATTAATTATTATTGTTTATGTTTAATTAAGTATAATTGTGTATAGAGGGACCCAATTGCATAACTAAAGGGGAAAGATTTGGGGTAAAAATAGAAATAAAGGAAAGTTAAAGGATCAATTAGTAACTTTTGTATCTATGCAACACTTGGGCCAATTAGAAGTTAGGAGAGAGGGATATTTTAATGGGGAGAGCCGGCCACCAAGGGGATTCATTCACCATTTTCATCTCCTCTCCACTCTCCTCTCTCTCATCCTCTCTCTCTCTCTCTAGATTTCTTTGAATTGGGATAAGGAAAAAGAGAAAGATTTACTTGGTTTTTGAGTTAAGGTAACACTCTTATTCTTTGATGTGTATGATTCATAGATTAGCTTGCTGGTTTTTCATAGAGGTGTCTTATGTTTATAGAAGGAGAAGCAAGCAAAGGTAAAGGAAAGGAAACTCTTCAAGGTTGAAGAAGAGAAAGCTCAAACAAGGTATGGGAACTTAGGATTTTATATATGTGTAAACTTTTATGAGTTGTTATGAGAGAGATCTTGAGTGCCTCTCTCATGTGTTTTGTGGATGATTATAAGCTTGGAAGTGGATTAGAGTTGATAATTTGCATGATTTGGTTAAAAACATGAAATATGTCTTAAAGATCATTTGACTAGTCTGTGTACTTTTGCTCATATCTTGAGCTATAGTTGCCCAAATGATGAAATTCCAATTGGTACATAAACTAGACTTGTAAACCTTGATTTTGTTAGAAGAGACCAGAATCTGATTTTCACTTCATGATAGTGAAAATCGGAATTGAATTCTGACTATGGTTGTGAATGTGCCCTTATGAACAGTCTGTGGTTTTTCTTGGATATTTAAAGATTTACAAGCCCTGTTGAGATGATTTTTGATGTTTTGAAAACTAGAAACATAGGCCTACAACTTTGTTGAAGGCCACTTTGATTGAAAATGTTGTTTTACAGGTTAAAAATGGCATAGAACTCGAGACTGGAAATCGGTCTCAAGGCGGTTTAGGGCTCACGGTTACCATGAATATCATAGTAATCGTGAGGTGCCTAAATTTTCAGTTCGGACCAAAAAGGATGTTCTGAATCACGGTTACCATGATTCCATAGTAACCGTGACCCATTCTCGTAGCATTACTACACGGTTACTATCATTTCATAGTAACCGTGAGGTAATGAACTTTTGGTCCAAAAGCAAAATCTATGCTATCTCACGGTTACTAAGAAATTCCTAGTAACCGTGACCCGAGTACAAAATCCTACTTCACGGTTACTACTATAGTGTTGGTAAGCGTTAGGTAGTTCGAATTTAGTCCAGAATCAAAAGGCCTCATGGCTCATGGTTACTAAGAAAGTGGTGGTAACCGTGACCCTTATTGCAAGTCATGGATCACGGTTACCAAGAATTGGTAGTAACCGTGACCTCCCCTGTATTTTGAAAACTATATGTTCTTTGATTCCTTTTGAAATATAAACTTGTCTAATCTCTTTTCAAGCTTATAAGTCATCCTAAGTTGTAATTTACAGCAAGAAACTCTCTTAAAGTTTCTATCTAATTGAAAGGTAAGTTCCATTACCTTAAAAGAGAAAGTATATGAGTTACTTCTTTACAATGATAATATGTGATTGTTTCTCTACCTTGAGATAGCCTGGTATGATATTAAAGTTTGTTACATTCATTAATGTTATAGTGGAACGTGTCAATATAAAGTTCATAAGATGTGAAATGTAATAGAATTAAGCCTGCACTTAAAGACTTGGTTGTGGATAGATAGGCATGCCTATAGGGTTATAGTTGCAGCTGCTATAGTCTGACTCTTATGAGTCCACAGTTTGTCTCTATATGAGACCATAGTTCTGACCCAATGGGTCCACAGATTTAATACCTTTGGGTATTCACAGATTTGATACATTTTGGTATCCATAGTACCCGTTATTCACTCCCACAGGAAATTGAGCAGGCAAATGAATAAGATAAATGAAATATGTGCACAGTTGATAATTTACATTAAATGATCCATTAAATTAACAATCCTTCTATTGTTCATGATTTCTTTACAACAATAGTCAATATATTATTCATGTATACTACAATTGCATGCTTGTGGATAATCGCTATGAGTGGTTATCAATATATATACATATATTAGTTGTTCCCCACTAAACTTTATAGCTTAGCACGGATAGTTATCCGTGTAGGTTCGCAGAGTAGAACGATTGGTCAGGGACAAAGCCCACAATCTTCAAAGCCAACATTGGATTAGGAGGAGTGATTTGAAGTATGAAACTTATTTTGTGTCTTTTGGGGTAGTTAAAGATAAATTTGTATGTAAAAGCATGTAATTATTAAGTTTATGTATATGATTTTCTCTAGTACGATAAAGTATAGCCTCAAATCCGTCATAATTGATATAGTATTATTATATGTATGCTCATATATATATGTGGATAATAGATAATTCATAATGAACTAACAGGACTAATGGAATTGATAAATGTAATTAGTAACAGTAATTAGGGTTATCAAGTATAGTCATTACATGAATATAGTGTATTAGGTTTTATTAAACTCAATACAGTGTATTAAGTTTTGGTAAAACTGATTACACTATATTTAGTTTGAGCAAAAACTGAATATAGTGTATTAAATTTTAGTAAAGAGAGCGAGAATGATTTAGCGATAACAAATAAGTTGCAATATGAGTAGACGGAGATCATGTGCATTTGGACTACCAGGATAAGCTTTTATATGGCATAGTTTCATTTGATATCAAGAAGGAAATCTTCAAGTGGATTCGTTATCCCTTATTTTCCAACCAAATCGACAAAACTTATACCTGCAATTCATTATTACTTGTGAAAGGATTGCTATGTGCAGCTCGGGCAGATTGAGATATGTGAATTAAGAGATTATAAGAAAGAGGAGTGGATAATAAAATGAAAAATTGAATACACAAGTAGCATTCGGGAGTTATTAAATGGAGGACCTGATTTGCGTATTGATGTTTATGAGGGTTGGGAAGATGGTATAATTTTTGGTATTGGGTTTAAATATGGTTGGTATTATTACAATACTAAAACTAAATCAATAACAGAGTTCCTTCCACCAGGTAGGTTTTTTCCTTGAAGGTTATTTTCTTTCATTGCCATTTTGGCTTCTTGCAAGAAATATACCAATTGGGCACCTCAAGAAGCAACTGATGATGATGATTTTATTGTTCCCTCAATTCAACTTTTCTTTTTTTAAACTAGGACTTTTTGTATTTAATTATAAAAATTATCAATAAACAAACTGTTGCTTAATTCTCCCTCGAGTGCAGGTATTACAATTATATTAATTGTAGCTTATTATGTCATCTCAACAACATGCATCGTATCTTTGGAATTACTAATGAATATATTTTATTTTTTTCATTCCATATAAATAATATTATTTGGCAGAATTAAAATTGCAAATTAAATTGAGATTCTTGTCATGTTAATTGCTTTATTTTGAAAATATATAGTTTAATATCCAATTGACTATGATCCATGTCAAATACATGCATTTTTATTAAAACTACTCGATATTAAAATCGATGAAGATTTTGATAAAAAATTTGAAGATAAAAATAATGCATATATCAAATTTAATTTGGTAAGCAGGGAATGCTCAATCAAAACAGATGTTGACTGTTTTTGTTTACATTCATATGTAATACAACACATATTGCTTTTGTTTTAAACATTTATCTGAAAGAATACTATTGCTGCATTTACAAAATCTACAAAGAAGATCTTTAAAAGTAGAACCATATATTACATAATTTGCCAACACTGCAACTAAAAATACCATTAACTTACAAGTTTATCTACCCAAATTTAAGTTTCAGCTAAATCAAGCAGCATTTCGAGAGAATATAGTTGATCTGGTCATCGCCAATGAGTGAGGAGAATTTGAAGACATTTAAGAAATCTTCGGGCAATCAGAAGTCTTCTAGTGCTACTTATGTCGCCGATTGATGCCGGAGTTGATCGAAATATGGAGAAGAAGTTTTAGTAGAACTAACCATGGGAAGAAGAAAAGATGGCAGAGCATAGAGGACACGACGGCGAGACCCGTGGTAGTTGTAAGAGTTGCCGTTGGTGGTGGTGGAGTCGGCATCGAGATTGACTAAGGCAACCTCCTCTCCTTCCTCCGTTTTCTTTCTTTTTCTTTTTCTTTTTCTTTTTGAAATGGAGATAGTTTTGAAATAAACGTACTCAAATAAATGAAATGTGATATTTTTGAAAGTAAAAAATGCAATTATAAAACTGCAAAAAAATGTATAAAGCAATTTTGAAAACGAAATAAAAAAATGGATAAATGGTGTAATTTCCTTTTTTTTTCTTTATTCCAGCAGACTAGGAGGCCCAAACTAACCCATTCCCCACCCCGAATATTTATGTTGCTATATTTACCGGTATAGATGATCATGGGGTGGGAAATCCTTGAATTGATACCAATGTTATTAAAATCGGATCAATCGTCGATCCAACCAATTTAACTAGGGACTGCTAGCTGGTCGTTCGGACAGACTTGCAAAAATCAAAGGAGCAAAAAACTGAATTGGACAGGAAAAAAACCGGGTTTTTAGCCAAAACAGCAAACGTTGCCGTTTTATTAAAAAAATAATTAAAAAAAAAATAAAGGAACTTGCGATTTAGGCTTAGGGCAGAATTCAATTCTCAGCATTTTTTCACATTCTGCGCCGCTGCAAGCGAGAAGCTGAGAAAGATAGAGCGCCGCCACCAACCGCAACCCGCAGCCCCGCCACCAACCGCAGCTCCTTGCCGGCGTCCAGCGGTTGCCCATTTCGGTTAGTCTTTCTTCTTTTTCCATTTTATCATGATTTATGCCATCAAAAAATAAAAAAAAAAACTAGTGAGGGGGAGAGCATAGCTTCCTTGTCCACTGCTTAAATTAGGTGATTTAGAAACTTATCGCTTTCAGATCCCAGTCCCACACTGCGCCTCTCCATCTTTTTCTTCACTCTCTACCACAACCAGATCCTTCTTGCTTTTCTCTCTGGGTTCACTTGTTGGAAAAAAAAATGGCTGATTGGGGCCCAGTAATAATCCCAGTCCCTGGTTTTGTGCTTTATTTTGTTCTTAGTATTTCCTTGTCGTGTGATTTGGATGGTTTAATCTGATTGTGTGTTTGTGGTTGTATGTGGGTTGTGATTTTGAGCTTGTGGTTGCTTCTTTTTTATTTTGATAAACGAACAGAGAAGGTTAAATCAATTAAATATTTAATGTATGTGTTTGTAAAATTTATAACATTTTCTTTTTCTAAATTTTATTTAATTATTTCATTATAAACAAAAAACAAAATTGTAATAAACTACCTACTATACTATACCCCCAAGTTTCGTCCTTTTGACCAAAACAGAAGAACAAAGTTGAAGTTGGTCTATCAAAAAAAAAAAGGTGATTTTTTATTAATACAATCAAAGCAAGAAAAATGTATTGAATTAAAGCAGGGCCTCCTAATTACTAACTATTTTTCTCCTACATCAGAGCTTGATTCTCCATACACTCTAGCCATGGTTAAAAAAGAAAACAAAAAGGACTTTTTTGTTAATTAAATTTCATTGAATTCTTCTGAATCATTTTAATAATAAATTACTAAATATTCAAAATAAGAATTATTTTTTACATTATGTGCATGTGGCTGTGGATGTGGTGATGTGTCCATTGTCATTTTCTTTGAATTATTTTATAATTAATGGATTCAATTTCATTTCTGTGTGCGGTTCTCTTTGATTCCTCTATAAACACTAGGCAACAAGCGTTGCTCCTGTAGCTGTTGCGTGTATATATATATATATATATATATATATATATATATATATATATATATAAGATAGTTTATGATTGCAATTGAGTCCAGAATAATTCAATTTATGTTCAGTCTTTTTAGTTATGTAATTTTCACTTATGAATGTTATAAACATTTGAACTATACTAGTATTATAAACAGATGTATCAGTGCTAAACAAATAAACTATTATTCCTTGATCCACAGGATGGGGATAACAATGATGAGGAGGAGGATGACAATGATGATGATGGTGATAAGCAATGAACATAATTTTATTTACTATATTTCAAACTTTTATTTCAATGTTTAAAATTTGTATGCGATGGATGTTTAGGATATTTTGGGACTTGTTATTGGGATATTTCTAACTTATATTTAATATTTGATGAATGGTTTTTTTAATTGAATTTTTATGTAGTGGTATTTATGAAATTATGTAAATAATATTATTTTTTTAAAAATGAAAATAATCCAGTTGAACCCGGTCGGATCGGTTGGACCACGAACACCAGCTTCGCTGGTTTCTTGTCTGGTCTGGTTTCAATAACATTGATTGTAGATTTAGTCATCTAACGTTTTTCAAATATGAAGTTTACAAGTCAGTCCATTTTAATTGGGATTATTTAATGCTTTCTTCATTGATTTGCTGTGTACTTTTAGATGTAACTAAAATTTTTGTCGAAGATATTAATTAAGTGAACTGTGTCAATGTAATTTAATTAAACAAGTTAAGCTTGTTGTTCCAGTGTTACTGTTTTTTTTAATTATTTTTTTGTCAGATAAACTGTGAAAAAATGTCATGAATGCATTTCTTATCTCATGGATGATTGTTGTGCATCCTGTGTATCAAATTGTAATGCTTGATCCTCAAAAATGCTAGAATGTTGTCTTGTTGATGCAGGGGGAAGTATCTAAAAATATTTTGCAGAATGGAAGTACTGCTTATGCAAATGTAGCTACTTCCCAAACTTAGGGGTTTTTGTGCCTCAATTGTCTCTGTAGTTATGTCAATCTAGGTTGCTGGAGATTCTGCTTTTCTTCAGAGCTGATCCGATCTTATTAGTCTGTCACTAGTATAAGCTGCAGGAGGTTAATTTGTTCTAAGTGTGTATTGTAGCATATTGCTGACCCTTTAGTAGCTTTGCCAGCTTATCAAGTTTTTCAATCTTTTACTGTTATTCTCATATCTTCTTCCTCTCTCTGATACTATTAGGATTAGCTTTACTCTCTGTCATTTGTCTTGTGAATTGTTATATTTTAGATTTACATTAATTTAATTTGTGATTGATTTTAGATTTTTTATCTATTAAATGTTATTTTTTATTATAATTAATTGTGAAATATTGTATTTTAAAATTAAAAAAATTATTTTCCGCGGAGGGTGGGGTTCCCCGCATGGCGGGGACAGGGGAAATTCTCTCCCCGTTATTCAATAGGGGGTGGGGATTCCCTGGCAGGGCAGCGGGTGGTGGTTCATTCCCCGCCCCCTCCCCATCCCGTGATCATCCCTAACCCTAAGGTCTCCTCCTTTCTATCTTTCTCTCTGGTTTCTAGTTCTTCGCCATCAGTAGTATGGCAGCTAAGCTTTTTTGCAATCAATTATTGTTATTGATGGCTTTGAAAGTAACATTTGATTTACTGAATGCAGGTTGTCCATTTCAAGGGAGAAAAAGCGAGCCAAAATGGTGGAGAAGACAAGGGGTAGAAAGGAGGAGGTAGTCACCAGAGAGTATACTATCAACCTCCACAAGCGCTTGCATGGATGGTAATTCTTGTTTCCTTTTAATCTACTTAACCATTATTTAGACCTATAATGAGTGTGCTTTACTCTAGAAGTTTGGTTTTATTAAATCAGTTGTATGCAGCGATCGGATTTGATTGTCTTTTTAGTAAACCTGTATTTTTGGATCTGTTCTGGGTAAGTCTGTACATGTTTTCACTTGAAGTAAACATGTAAAGTTTACATTGTTATAATTTGAGGTTTTATACTGAACTGGAAAGGTTTACCATACTCGTAATAGATGTTCTAATTTGTAAATAGAGGGAAGCTTGTTTAGTGAATTGATCTTGGGAATTATAATGTTTTCAACTCCTCGTATGTGAAGCTGCTAATTGTAAGTTGCCATTGTCTATTATTGTGAAGGCTTTGACATTCCTGTACCTTATCAGTTGGGCTCTAGGGTCATTGGTAGATTTATCAAGTTTATTATGGAATGGCATTAAATGAAGATGTGATTGGGAGAAAGATGCTTGAAAAGAGATTTAACTGATTTATTTGGATCTATTAGAAATTGGAATTTCTTTCTGTCATGCTTGTTCCATTGACTTGATGCACATGCAAACTTCTCAAGAGCACATGTTAGAAATCTTGTTTCGAGACTATTCATGGAGAATGTCTTGTACTTCTTGGGGTTTAGCAGCTTTATTTTGTTTTTTGTCCGCTAATTATCTAATAGTTTTGTGCATGTTGACATTCTCTACTAAAGTGAGGTATGTTATGGTGCAGCCTAGTTGGGCTAGACATTTGATATTTTGGGTTTAATAATAGTTTTTATTCGCATTCACTCAGATGTTGAAGAATGTGAACTTGCACATTTGCAAATGTTTATGTAACACACACCAACACAACACTTACTGTTGCTCAAAATTTTGTAAAACAGCACCTTCAAGAAGAAGGCTCCCAAGGCCATAAAGGAAATCAGAAAGTTTGCCCAGAAGGCTATGGGAACGAAGGACGTGAGAGTAGATGTCAAGCTCAACAAACACATCTGGAGCAGAGGTATTAGGAGTGTACCAAGGAGGATTAGGGTTCGCATTGCTCGCAGGAGAAATGATGATGAAGATGCAAAGGAAGAGCTCTACTCTCTAGTCACTGTTGCAGAAATCCCACCTGAAGGACTGAAGGGTATGGGCACCAAGGTTATCGAAGATGAGGATTAATTCTATCTTCCTGTTGCAAAGTTTCTGATTATAGGCTATGGGGAGTATTTCCAAATTTTTGAGTGATAATTAGTTGTGTTTAATCTGCAGGCTTTATTTGATTTCATTGTAGTGACAGCTTTTATCAATGCTTGAACTTATCTTTTTTGACATTTTGCATTATACATGTTCAATCACTGAATACTTTATTTTTTCTGACATCAGCTTTGAATATGTAACAGCTTAAATCAGTTTCTAGGAGTTTATTCCACAACCCTATAATTTGACTTCTTTGTACATTTTTCCATCTACTGGGGAAGGAACAACCTACGGATGCTGGTTATTTTTAGTGCTAGTATGTGGAAAACCTATAATCAGCTTAAGCGAGTGGTTTGGTAGGGCTATACAATTGTTTGGATTTATACGTCATAGGATTAAAGATTCATTAAGGCTGGGCTCTGGCAATGCATCAGGACTGAGGAAAGTTGTTGCCCGTCCAAGCTGTGGTAGAGCCGGCCCACATTTGTTGAAAAGGCGAAAACATTTTGGGTGCGTTTACTTAAAGAAAATAGTTTTCTGTTTTCTATTTTCTTAGAAAATTGGAGTATTTATTTTCCATAGAAAATTTAGAAAACGCGTTTATTTATCAATAAATGAAAAACTGCAGTGTTTATATATATATATATATATATATATATATATATATATATATATATATATATGTATATGTATATGTATATGTATATGTATATGTATGTGCATACTTACATATGTATATGTATATGCATATGTAGGTGAATATACGCACATACATACACATGTATTTATGCATACATACATATGTACATGTATGTGTATATATGTACATACATGTATGTACATGTATGTGTATATATGTACATGCATATATATACATATCCATATGTATAAATATGTATGTACATACATATACATATGTATATATGTATGCACATACAAGCACATACAGATATATGTATGTATATGTATGTGCATATGTATATATGTATATGTAGGTGTATGCATAAATATATATTTATGTGTATAAGTATGTATATAGATACATACATGTATGCATGCATGTATGTATATGCATATGTATGTGTATATATGCACATATATATATATATATACATATACATATGTATGTATACATATACATATGCATATGTATGTGTATGTGTATACACACACACACACATATATATATATATATCCATATGTATATATGTATGCATGTACTACATATACATATACATACACATGCATATATTTATGTATGTATGTACATACATACATATATATATACACATATATGTGTGTATTAATATTATTTAGAAAATTTGGAAAACATCTTTTATTAGTTTTCCAATTTCTTATTTATTTTGGAAAACTGGAAAATTTATTTTCTGTTTTCTATTTTAGAAAACTAACGAAAATAAACATGATCTCCATTTTTTGTTTTCTGTAGAAAATTTTTCTGGAAAACTGGAGCAATTTTCTGTAAGTAAACAGACCCTTTGTTTCCAACTAAGATGGGTCTGTTATTCAGAACGCAAATTGAAGGAAACGGTAAGATCGCCTGAGAAAATATACTCAACTGATTTTAGTTTAAATGGCAAGAAATCCAACCATTGGCCTCCAGGTAAGAATTAACAATTCCCTTTTGGATTAAATAAAAGGAAATAAAAAATAATTTGGAACAGAAGGGTGTTGAGGGTAGGCACCATGTCCCAATTTACTTTCTATTAAGGTGTAAAGTCTCGCGCTTTATCGGCCATCCAACGGACAGAAACATTGTAGCTGCACCGAAAATAAGCTGAGTGCTCAGATTATCCTCGTTTGATTTGCTCTCTTCATTGGAATAACTTTGGCCTCCACGTCGATTCCCGCGTGTAAGCTAACGCCCTCGTAACATTCTTTATACAATTCCGCTTGAAGTCAGCACAATGTCCTCTTATTTTTCGCCAGTGCACGCTCCAACGCCGACTACGTCGAGTTGACCGTTACAAATATCAGGAGCCCTCCCTTGCCTCAAAAGCTCTAGGATTACGAAGTTCTCGAGGTCGGCTTCAATGGAGCGTCGTTCTCTGGCTCCATGACTTGCTTGTAACCATATGAATTTACTTTTAGTTCAGGCATTTTACCTTAATTATTAAATTTAGAGGTGCACAGTGCACAGGAGTTTATTAAATTTAGTAACTGAGAACCATATAATCTCCAGTTATTCTCGCATTTGAAATGTGTGCTTAATCAATTTGGTTATCTTTCATTACACATTAGACAAGCAGCTAGCTTTGCTAAAGTAGGAAAAAGGGTAGTAGGGTATTGACAACGATTGATGCTGCCAGGGTGAGTGATGTTTTCTCATCATGTTTGCTCATCGAACGCACAATATGTATGGAATCCATGTTTTCAATGTATCAAAACAACTTGTTAATTTGCTTCAGGAATATTACTTTTACGAATTTCTTTATCTCACAAGGTGTACTTCTGGATGAGCTTTGCTGTCTTTCTGGCACTATGTTTTATAGGCTTTGTCGGCTGTGTAGAATGAATGGAACGCTATATATGTCACTAGAACAGTACTAAGTTCTGGAATTTGGATTATTTTTATCCCTTAGTTCATCCCATTTTCCTAAGCAGTTAATATAGATGTTTGTCCAAGTTCTGAATATTACCTATTGATCATGCTTAGATGTTTATATTTGCTTTTTTGTCCAACTTCAGTACCACTAACTGCATGAATCTGTTTTGAATTCGTTTTTTATAGGGTGGGGGAGGTTCTTCATAAAGTTCAAAGTCCAGGACTATGGCTATTTCTGTTAGGCCTCATAGATGCTTTGGTTTACCAGACAACGTTGTTTTTTGCAAAATCCATAATGAGAAAATATTCTGTTATATGCTTGCTTCCACTAACTAGTTAGCTGTTTCCAGCTGAAATCAACTGAAAGACCCTGCCCATCTGAAATCAATAGTGCAAGTATCCATCGCATTGTGCTCCTCTGTCTATATTGCTACCAGCTTCTTCGGAGTTCTTTTTTTTGGTAATCAGACACTGGATGATGCGCTTGCCAATTTTGATGGTGATCTTCGAATCCCATTCAGCTCACTGGTTGATGACGTGGTTCGGATTAGCTATGGTATCCACCTGATGCTCGTCTTTCCAATTGTTTTTTTCCTCCCTTCGCCTAAACTTGGATGGACTTATGTCTCCGTTTACCATTCCCATTTTATACGAGAACCTTCTCAGTAACAGTAGCACTAATGGGATTTATCTTTGTGGGACCCAACTTTGTGCCGAACATTTGGGATGCATTCCAATTTACTGGAGCCACGGCTGTCGTCTCTGTTGGTTTCATCTTTCCAGCTGCCATTGCTCTCAAGCTCCTAAATAACTTTGAACTATTTTCTGCCATCACAGCCAGCTATGATCAGCATGAGAATCACTGACATATTGTCCGTTAAATATTTTTGTTATGCTTATGATTGACAGATCTTTAGGCATGCTATACCAAATGGGAATACTGGGTCATTCAGCAATTCAACCAACTTTCTCGAAGAAAAGATGAAAACCTATAATTTATTTTCCTTAGAACAAGCAGTTATTGGACTATAAAACTATAGCTTGGGCTTAAACATAAACCTGGGTAGAGCTCTGAGCGAATCACAACATATAGAGGAACGATTCATCATGGTGAATGTTTGTTTAGAGCTTGTTTGGTTTGTGGTATGGTATTGTTCATTAACATATTATTCTTTGGAGTACAATATTTGGGAGTTTAATTTTTCTTATGTTATTGTATTTCATAATTTTGTTTTATGATTCTTAAATCATAATTTTGTCTAATTTTGAAAATCACCAATTTATTTATTTTAATTATTTATTTTTACTATTTTAACCTTACTATTTTGACTTTTTACTATAATTAATTTTATTAATATTTATTATGATAATTTAGAATTAATATTAATTAGCATATTATATATGATAATTTAGAATTAATATTATAAAATCATAGATTATCATACAATCTTTTCAAATATCGTATAATTAAAATTATATTGTACCATATTGTACAGTACATTAATGAATCACGGATTATCATCAACCAAACGGGTCCTTAATTGTTGCGTGGGTTAAGCTAACGGATACTTGTTAACGTTTGTTGTTGAAACAAGGACTTTGGGGTTGGGGATTTAGATGAGATAATGGTGTAGAATGGGCTAGAATCGCATGAATCCAAAGTTAGGCCTGATAATAAAAACTAGAGGAAATTATACCATTTGCCCTACTTTTTTTATTTTATTTTCAAAAATACCATATGCTTTATTTTTACTTTTCATTTATATATTTTTACATTCAAAAATGCTCTTTCTTAATTTTATATATCAAAAATGCCTCTTTTTGTATTTTCTTTTATTTCAAATATATCGTTGTTTCTAATCAATCTACCCATATTTTTCGATCCCATTGTTGAGGCTGAGGCCACCGTTGCTAAACTCGCTAGCCAGATCCCCTCCATCTAGCTTCTTTCTTCATTGTATCCCACCATCCCCCATTTTGCAATTGAAGAGTCGTCTATGAGACCAATTCAATGAGGCTCTAAATTGCATCAATTGTAATTTGTGGGTTTCCTTTCTCGAAGAAATAAAGATACATTTGATCTGATGACTTCTATTATAACATTTTTCCCTTGTATTTTTTATGAATTGTGGTTGCAGACGGTTTACGGTGGATTGTTGACATTTGACTTCTGCTTGTCTGAATCCTATGTGTATATTTAAAGACGGTTATTTTTATTTGAATTTACTGTTTATGTGATACTGATAACAAATTGCATCATAATATGCAGCAAGTTCACATAATATTACGTCAGAAGCAGTCAGTTAAATTGCCATCATTGGTATACTGCATCCTACTCTTCATAGTAGGCTGGACCATGGCAACATATATGAGGCAATTTACTAAAGATATGCCTTGTTTAAAAGACTTCTTTATTTCTATTGCAATTTGACTCACCTAATCCTTCAAACTTGTATCAATTCAGCTTCCTGCTAAAAACAAAAGTTGCCTTGCAATGTTATTGATTTGCTCGCTAGGTAGTGCTTATTATGACATACTTTATTTCTTTTTATTATTAATTTGCTAAAAAATCAAATGATTTCCACTTTCATTCTAACTTTTTCTTTTTTATTCATTTAATTACTTTATTGAGAGGCAAAAGTGATACTTCTCTCAGCTTTTGTTAAGCATAGGGTAGCTGAAACTATATACCAACTGGTCTTTGGATTGCCGATTGCACCAACTTCCTTCAGAACTGTTGAATCCTCTTCTCATTCCTCAGTGAAAGTGGGACAATATTACAATAAATTTTGTCACAAGTTTACCCACTACTCAAAAAAAGCATGATACTGTGTGGGTCATAGTAGATAGATTAACAAAGATGGCTCATTTTATACCGGTTCGAACTAACTACTCAATGGACAAGTTGGCTAAGTTTTATATAAACCAGATTGTTAGATTACATGGGGTACCAATCTCAATCATTTCATATCGGGATCCGAGATTCACTTCTAGATTTTGGAAAAGTCTACAATAAGCTTTAGGCTCAAAGCTCCTTCTTAGTACTGCTTTTCATCTTCAAACAGATGGGCAGTTAGAAAGAATTATACAAGTGCTGAAGGACATGCTGAGAGGCTGTGTTTTAGATTTTCCTGGGAGTTGGGATAAATATGTAACCTTAATGGAATTCGCATACAACAATGGCTATCAAACTAGCATTGGTATGCCACCTTATGAGGCACTTTATGGTCAGAAAGATAGAACTCCCTCTTGCTGGACAGAGTTAGCCGAGAGCAAATTGACAGGTCCTAAAATTATAAAAGATGCTAAAGAGAATATTCAACTTGTCAAACAAAGATTAAAAGAAGCAAGTGATAGACAGAAGTCGTATGCAAACTTAAAAAGAAAGGATATTGAGTATCAGGTTGGTGATGAAGTGTTCTTGAAGGTATCCCTATGGAGAAAAGTGTTACGATTCGAAAAAAAATGGAAACTCAGTCTCAGGTTTATAGGTCCTTACAGAATTCTGGAATAGGTTGGGCCGGTAGCATACCGACTGGATCTTCCCAATGAGTTATCAAAGTTGCATGATATTTTTCATGTTTCTATGCTCCGGCAGTATCGATCAGATGAGTCGCATATCGTACCTATGCAAGATATCAGTTTCAGCTCTGACTACACATATGATGAGGCGTCTAAGATGATCTTGGCCAGGGAAGTTCGACAATTAAGGAACAAAGAAATTTTCCTAGTCAAAGTATTATGGCAACACCATGGTGTACAAAAAGCGACTTGGGAGTCTGAAGCAATAATACGGGCTCAGTACCCACAACTCTTCAATACATGTATGAATTTTAAGGACAAATCCCTTTTAGGGGGAGAGAGTTGTAATATCCCTCATTATACCCTAGGAGAATTTTTTTTCACTAATTAATTATTAGATTTTATGTTAAATTAAATGTAAATGCATAGAGAGGGACCAAATTGAAAAGTGAAAGGGTTAGTTTTGGGGCATAATTAGAAATAAGGGAAAGTAAAGGACTAAAGAGCAAGTTTTGCATGTAATACCCTTGCTGAACAGTCTAACTGAAACAAGTGATAAGTTGAAAAAAAAAATTTTTTTTTCAAGGACCATTTGTCGGATACTGGTCATTGACCCTTTGAGGAGCAATGCACTAAGTGACAATTCCAAAATCAGCCGAATTTTTCTTTTGAATCTTAACTATCCCATCGACCCAGACTTGTCCAAAAAGAAATACTTATAAATTAAGTAAGCCGATAAAGCTATAATTATCCAAATGACTAATTTCCAAATAAAAATCTGGCAATATAACGTCTAAAAACTTATCTAACCCACCTGTAAATCAGACAATTTCACAGCCCTTCAAGGGCACAACATTACAAAAATAATTTCACTAAGCATCTCATACATCAATTCTCATTATTATTCACATGTCCTAAGATGATTCAATATTACATATTACACTTTTAAACCACTATAACATTCCAAAGTAAAGAACAATATACATTAAAATCATCTCGCTACAACTATAAACCCTGATGGAGATCTGCCCACACTAAATCCTTTCTTCTGATGGTTGAGCCATAGCAGCTGATTAACCTAAAACAAGCTTATCCTGTTACCTACACGGAAAACAAAACCCGTGCTAAGCTATAGAGCTTAGTGGGGAACAATATAATCTAAAACTAATCTTTTGAATACGTAACATCAATTACACAAGTACAAAGTTAATAATATTCCTATTTGATACCTTTAATTTTCTTAGATTCCAGTTCTTACATTCAGCAATAAATCATAAGCATAAGCAACAGAATATCTTACTCATATAGACAACAAAACTTAATAACTCAGTAAGCAATTCGTCATTAATTGTTACCTCAAAAGACGTTGGCATAATTCTTCCATACCTATACATCATTTAAAACATAACATGCATTCTAAATTCACTTGCATGTAATCAGTCAAATAATCTTACCAAGATGAACAATATATTACTTAACACCATAGTGTGCCATATATTATATAGTTGATCTATAACAGAGTGGAATACATACTTATACATAAATATATAGATACATAATGCTTATATAGAATTAAAGAATCACATGCTCATCAATATTATAACTTTGCAATTTATTATCCATTTGATGTACTTATACAAGATAATAATTCTTATGCATATTAGTTCTGAACTATAACATTTCTTATCTTTTATACTTTTTAACTTATTTTCATATTAATGTCCCTAGAACAGTACCGACAGAAATACTCAGACTGGATATACGGGATATGGACCCCATGGGCTACAAACAGACTGAAAAATAATCTCAAATACCATTTTTCTACGTAGCAGATACCAGATACAAACAGAAGTTATGGAGATCAGTGATCCTACCATATAAATTAATAGGTGGATCTGAGAAAATATAAATTATTTAATAAAAAATATTTTTAGTATTAATTGTTCATATAATAGAAAACATTAAAAATATAATATACTTGTGAAATAAAATGAAATATGCTACATGAAATAATAAAAACGAAATTTTTTATTTTTTTATCCGTCTTATCTATATCTATTCTATACTCTATAAAAGTATCAAAGTGGAAAGATTTTTGCTTTTATAGAGTTAATAGAATCAAGTTCATGAACCCGCAAATAATCAGAGGAACAAAATTCATGAAAATGTGGTTTTTCCATTGAAACCTGACACTTGTAAGCTCATCATGCTTGTCCATCCTTCACCTTTCAAAACATTAATTGAAAGAACATCAATGAAACCTCCCAAATAATTTTTGGCTTTTCTAAATTTTACATAATTAAGAAAAGAGAATTATTTTCTCATCAATGTTTTTTTACACTTTATTTTACTTTTTGAATTATTTTTTAGAGTTAAAATACTCATTAGAAGTGAAAAGAGTGCTAAAAATTGGGCACTTTAGCACTTTTTTTAACATATGTAGAGGTATTTTTTGCATCATATAAAAGATATTTGAACTTTAAAATAATTTAAATAAAATAAAATTTGAGAAAAATAATTAAATGTAATTTCTCCTTATACAAGTCGTTAGGAAACCGGATATAATTTCTGGACTTGGCCTGCTAAAAAAGAAAAAAATATAATAAATACTATAGTAGTAGCTAAGAGGGCCCATTGCCCACAAACCTCAACAGCCGAGTGTCAAATGCCAATGATTGCACCAAAACATTAGTGTTTACATTTATTTATTTATTATTGCAGACTTGTAGTTGGAGTTTATTTTAAAGGGAAAAAAACGTGGCACCGACACACAGTTTGTAGATTATTCATTGAACTCACAGCATGAGAAGTTTTTGCTCGTCATTTACAGTGGCCCAACGAAGAAAAGGAAAAAAAAAAAAAAAAGAAGAAGAAAATTATACGCTGAATTTAATCAATTTATTACGTCTTGAATCTCAATTTCGTAAGACTGTTTAGCGTTCTTAAGTAACTGAGAAGAAATTTAAAAAGGCAAAAAGGGGTTAATTTGAATTTTTATTAAGAAAAATTCATTAAAATATTTTGAAAAATCAAAAGTATTGAGCACTTTTGGAAAACTCTTTTGTCATCGTGCATCACAATTCACAGCTTGCCACATTGAATCAATCAAATAATGTGACTGTTAGAAAAATGTCGATCAAAAATTAATTGGTCAAGAAAAAGAAATGAGTGGTAAGCCAGCATTGCACGCTACGTCTAATACTAATAACAAATTCTTGTTTTTGCGTTTCAGCTTTCACTTGCTTGGAAAAAAATTAAAAAATATATAAAAATAATATAATACGTTAAATGTATCAAATGCGTTAAATATAAAAATTTAACAAAAATAAAAATATTACTTTTTATATTCATTAATATATATATCCACAAATTAGTAGAAGAGAATGACGCAAAACATGCAAAGCATTAAATCCCAAATCCACAACCTTCAATAACTGCACGTTTGTCACGTATCAATGGGTCATAAAGATTTTGAGACCAGAAAAAATATAGAAAAATAAAATCCATTTTAGTATTTTTTTTAAGGAAAATTAAAAAAAATAGAAAAGTTGTCTTTCCATGGAGTCCACTTCTCGAATTTGATTACTCGTAACAACAACGAGCACTAACATCTGTCAATGCTAAATGCGCTTTTCTCTTTAATGTGGGTCTAATAGCTTTTAATTATTTGGTGTTAATTGACATTCCACCCTAATTATATGTCGCTAATATGCATTAAGATCAAAGAAAGACCATTTTAATTAAAAATAATTGGTTTATAATATAAATTGACGAGCTTAGGATTCGAGTATTGTCGGCTAAAATGTCTTTACGTGTGTCGTTCGTACTACTCACTCTTTATTTAATTAACTTTTGTCCACTTGTTGAGAGCATTGCATTAGTTAGATGTTAATCTGGGGGTTGACACCCATTACTTCTATTAATTCCCACCTAACCTTTGTTCATATAATATGCGTACAAGAAGGGACCTACATGCTACATAATTTTAATTTACAAGAAACTTCTACGAATTTCCATTTGTACAGGTAGATAATGGTAAAAGAAATCATATAGAAAAAAGCTGTCATCCATTAATCTAAATTAGTATTATTAACGATTTGACCATAAATATTGCTACTATTTGACAAACCAATGTTTAAAAATATTTCCAAAAATACTGCTAACATTTTCTAAATTTTTCATTACCGATTTTTTTTATTTAAATTATAATTAAAAAATAAATTAATAATAGGAAAATAAAAGAAATTTGGTGTGGCCTGAGAAAGAAGTGAGGCGCATGCATATGGAGAAGTGTGGAATAGTGTTTTTTCTATTACAATGTCTTTTAACCATTTACTGTACGTGAAGGCCATCACAGTTGACTGCTATGTCCGATTGCCCATCCACTTGTACTACGTGGGTCAAATCGTTTGTTTTTTAAATAGACTAGAGTGATCCTTTAATGTCGCATTTACCCCTTATCCCCCTCGGTCCGTCTAATGTCCTTTTTGCGGTGTCTTTTTATCCTCTCTGTTTTTCTTTTCTTAGAATGTTGCAATGTAATCTTCTTCACGTGCTCAGAGCCTCAATTTAATACATTCAGCATCACCATTTCCTGCTGCTGACGCTACCCTTCAAACTCATCACACCCGTTCATCGCTTTGTCATCTGTTCACATCGGCTGATAAATCCGTAGCATCATTATTACTACCTTCTCCAGCGGTAGATGATATCCCAGAATTATGCCGACTGCATTTTAATTTATCTCGTGTTTTGTCGGTGGAAGATTAAGGGATGGCGGAGGATAATTTAGGCAATTCACTTCCAAGTTAATTTTTCTCATCCCGTAATATGGAGCTGCTTAAATGTGTACTCGCTGCCAGAGCGCGTGTCACCACCGAATCCGTTTGTCTCGAGCGGGAAATTGATTGATTTTAGCAATCATTGACTAATTTTTAAATTTTGATAAATGACAGCGACAATTTTTTGTTTTTGTTTTTTTTGCTTGAATCGTTCAGCAGAATAATTCATATGAAATAATTTTTCATTAATTAATTACTGTTGTATATGGTCGAAGTCATTAGTTATTTATATTCAATTTGACATTACTGTTTTTTTCCTTTTATTTATAAATATAGTAATTATGTTCTAATGCAGCTGAATTTGGAGAATTTAAAAAAAATACAAGGAAATAAAAATTATAATGTATTCTTCTATTGTTTTTCTTTTTAAAAGAATAAGTTCAAAAGAATAAGTTCGGACAAAGTCAAAAAATTTAACAAAACGGCAAACAATTTGATGGATAAATTTTTTGAATAATCATTAATTAGACATTGAATTAAAGAACATTGAACTCAGTGACATGACAGCAAAGGGATATTGCGATGTTTGATCCAGTCTAGTGATCTTTCACATTCTCATTCTCCTCGATGCTTCAATAGTTTCTTAAAAATTTATTATTCAAGATTGCAAATAAATAAGACTTGCGTTTTTTTTAATACTTTATTTTATTTTTTTTATCGTGTAAAACTGTAAAAATATATAAGCTTTATTTTTTTTTTCTTAACAACAAATCAAAATTAATTAATTTTATCAGACATATTCACACATTATATTACGATTTAATAATAAAATAAGTGCATTGTATGTCATTTAACATGAGACAAATTCAAAAATATATATATATCAATAAAAAAAAACTAATGGACCTTATAAAAAAAGGGTAGTCGAGCAACAAAAGGAAGCTCCAAAGTAAGACGAAATTAAGAGCATTAAATACATTAACTAATAAAGGTAATAATGAAAAAATTACATTAACTAATTGATAAAGCAGATTTTGATTTTATCTGTGAGAAGAAGAGCTGATAGTTAAAGATCCGTTTAGATGAAAGGACCTACAAAATGGAGTGTCTGATCGGATCCAGACATTAGCACTTCGAAATTTAAGTTAGTAACTTTTAGAGAAAGAGTGCTTAAAGATAGAGTCCTTAGAGATAGAGTCTCAGATGTTCAATACCTGAAACTATTGTATTTTAAACTATTTATAGGAGTTCTTTGGAGGAGTACTCGAGTACCTTAGGGGGCGATAACCGACAGTTAGAATAGGTGAGCGGCGATGTGATAGGTAGCAGGTGGAGAGTATGGACGCCGGCTTGTATCAGTGGATTGACAAGACGTGCTGTCTCATCGGTCCGATCGAACATCAAGCCTTCCTGTCTTGTCTTCCAGCTCACGCTTTACCTTTTTTTGTTATTGGGCCTTGCCAAATGTCGTTGGGCCACCATGATTGGGCATTTGAGAATGTATTTTTCATAGTTATCACTTGTCCCCCCTCCAACGAATTTGATTGGGCAATGCATTACTTTATTGTTTCGGCGGAATGTTTGAAATTTTGGGAGGTGCCCACTTAAGGAGATGCGTCCGTTCATTTCAGACAGCTGTCTTGCATTTAACGCTACACGCATTTTTAGAATGACTCTTCGTTCTTTGCAACCGCAGGTCCATCCGACGGGGAGGCTTTGGAGTATTTTAGAAGCTTTTCACCTATAAGTAGACGGATATGTAGCAAATTTTTTTTACTTTGCAACGATTCTTAACGAAACTCTGCCAAAATTCCCTTGTGAACTTTGTTATTCGAAACTCTTGCCAAAAGATTTTTTTGAGGGAAATACTTCAAATTTCGGAGAATTTCAGAATATCCGCGAGATTATCCAAGTAAGTAAATGATTCCTGCCTTTAATTTTATTTTTCGTTTGTCACATATACTTATTTACTTCTCCTTCTCCACCAAAACAAATGGCTTCAAGCAGTGGTCAACTAATAGACAGAAGTTTCTTGGAGGATTATAAGAATCATGAGTCGCTTGCTCAGCCCTCGTGATTAACAGAAGTGGAGGTGGCAAAAATTCCTTCTCGGTACCACCTTCTTGCAGAGGTATCTATGATGGCCTACCCTGCTTCCATGGCAATTACAGAGGAACCTTTTGGCCATAAAAGAAATAAATGATTTATTTGCCATTTATGGAGTTTGGATGCGGGGATGAGAGTTCCCTTTGGTGGGTTCGAGTTGGCACTTACATCCGAACGGGTGGAGAATGGTAGCCTGCTTCAAGATCTTATACAAGATAGAAGCAATGGCCCCCACCCTGGACCTTTTTACCCACTTTTTATATTTTCGATCGGAGTGAGGGGTCAGAATATTACTTTACCAGTTGACAGCATCGAAAGCTTTTTACCATCCCATCCTCCATGAAACATTTCAGGGAAAGATACTTCTTAGTAGGGATGGCTGGTGGTTTCAAAGTACCATTAGTTCGATCGAAAGGGGCTACAGTTTTGCAAGATCATGCTGTCGGTCGGTCTATGTACGAAACTGACATCAAAAGGTTAATGGATGCCGTGGCAAGGAACGGTCGGCCATACGACTCTAAATACCTTATCAGCACTGTGTCCGAGTCTGCAGGCTCTGATGCTATTATTAGCATAGAATGTGAGTGTTAATATTGGAATGCGGAGAAGGACGCTTATTTTTGCCAACTCATATATTACTTGTGCACTTATTGTACTGAATTTTAAACAGGGTATTTATCTTTGTTTGGTTTTGCAATGTAGCTGCAAACGAAATGACGAGAGGAGAGGAGGCTGTAAAATAATTAGCCGATCGAGCCAAAGCTAAAAGGGAGGTCGATCATTTGGTTAAAGAGGAGAAAAGGGCTAAGAAGAGGAAGATTCTGCCTGCTTTCGAGGTTCAGGCTTCCAAAAGTGCAACTAGTGCTTCTGCCAGTGCACCGGCTAACTCTTCTGCCACCGTGGTTGTCCCTACAACCCGTCCTTCCTTAACCATCTCAGGATCATCATTATCCCCTCAAACCGCGGTGGAACAGCGTCCTCTTTAGGTGATTCCAACTAAGGGATGAATCTGAGGAGGAAGGGCCACAACCGTCCCTTTGGGAGACCATAAATGAATCTGCTGGTGCATCTCCAAGATGGCTTTTATTTTGTCAGGATTGGCTTCAATGCCCCTTTGAAGACCATAAAGCCTAAAAATTTACCTGAGGGCACCCTGAAAATGCATTTATTAGCATTGAGCTTCATCCGGAATTTATTCAGCGTGTTAAAGATTTTTGCCAAGTCGGCAGGATATTCCTTGGGGCTTTTGCTTTTGACGATCATATCATCCACGTAAACCTCCACATGCTGCCTGATTTGGTCCTTGAAAATCTTATTCATTAAGCACTGATATGTGGCACCCGTATTTTTCAATTCAAATGGCATGGCCTTGTAGCAAAAGGTGTCATCATTCGTGATGAAGCTGGTTTTCTCCTAATCCAACAACCACATCATAATTTGGTGGTATCCAACATGCGCATCGAAGAGGGAGTAGATGGCTTGACCTGCAGTGGCATCCACTAGTTGGTCTATGCTGGGCATAGGGTAGCTGTCTTTTAGGCATGTTTTGTTAAGGTCTGTGAAGTCAATACACATTCGTAGCTTTTTCGATTTCTTTTTGACCAGAACAACATTGGCTAGCCATTCGGGATAGTCAACCTCTCGGATTTTTTTTTGCTTTTAGCAACCTATCTACCTCCTCAGAGATAAATCTCTTACGATCAGGAACATGCCTTCACAACTTCTGCCTAACCGACTTGTAGGCTGGATCCACATTAAGTTTGTGGATGATTACGTTGGGGTCGATCCCGGTGATGTCTTTCGGCTTTCAAACAAAAGATACCTGGTTGATCATTAATACCTGCATAACGGCCTCCTCAACCTCCGTGTTCATGCTGGTGCTAATTTGGACGGCCTTATATTTCACAAGCATCCTTGTCTTGGTTTCTTCTGCAGGATCCATTCTTAGTTCCTCTGACTACTCCAGTCATTTTAGACCTAGCTCCACCAACATGGCTTTTTTATGGTGCTTGATCATGGCAATATAAGCTTCTCTTGATGCCTTTTGGTTGCCTCTTAGGATAGTGACGCCTCTCCTAGTCGAGATTTTCATTACCATGTAACGAATGCTGGTCATAGCCCTGGTTTGAAATAGTAGAGGTCTGTCAAAAATGGTGTTATAAGCAAAAACCATATCAATAACCATAAATGTTACCTTACAGGCGTGGGCGAGAGCTTCTTGGCCATGCTCGGCGAATAGATCAATCGACCCTACCACTGGCACCGTGGCATTGCCCAATCCGATCAGCGGTGTGGCGTTTGGCTTGAGCTCTTTGATCGGTAACCCCATTGCTCTGTAGGCTTATAATGTAAGCACATTCACAGCACTTTCATTGTCCACCAGTATCCTTTTTACATCAAAATTGTTAATCCGTGCCCTGACAACAAGGGCATCTTCATGAGGAAACATTACATCTCGTGCATCCTCACAGGATATGGTGACTGGAGTTGGCCGTTCGGACATATAAAAGACATAAACGCCCTTATCCTTTTTTTCTGGAGAGGTCTTCTCCATAGGAGGACCCGCCAGTGATTATATTTATAACACCGACATACGATCGATGCGGGTCTATATTTTTGGCTTTCTTAGCTCATTGTCATCGTCATCTTTAGAATCTTCTTTCTTATAGTCCAATTATCTACAGGGATTTACCCCTGGAGTCGAACTCACAAACCTCTTGAGGTATCCTCCTTGCAAGAGTCGTTCAATTGATGGCATTCGTCAGTTGTATGATCGATGTCCCTATGAAACTTGCAGTATTTATTATGGTTTCAGGTTCTTCTGGTCTTCTCATCCATTTTTTGGGCCAATTCACCTTTTGGTGGTTCTCTTTGATCCACATCAACACCTGTGTAGGGTTGGTGTTGAGCGGAGTGAAGGTTCGGGCCTACTAACCAGCTTTTCGATTAGACCTCGATCGCTTCGCTTTCTTTCTTTTTCCCAAATTTCTCGAGATAGAGGCTCTCTCGAGACTCCTTACAATCCTTTCGGACATTGGAGCTCGATTAAACGATCGTCCATCTGGGTATTGTAGCCTGTCCATAACGTTGCTTCTTCTATCCCAGCTGGATCTCAGAGCGTCATCCAGCTGAATATGTTGCCTAACTCTTTCCATCAAGTCGAAAAAGATGATTGGCGGCGTTGTTGTAATGGACTCAAATAATTGCCTATCAGCAGTGCCATTGGCTAGGGCAGTGGATGCCATTTCTACGGTTACATTCCTTACCTCCAACATTGTGGCTTGAAACCTATCAATGTAGTCTCGAAGACTTTCATCGGTCCTCTAATAGAGGTTACACATATCACTTACAGACTTTGGTGCTCGTGTCTGTACAATGAACCGTGTAATGAATAGCTCCCTTAGTTGTCAAAAAGAGGTGATTGAACCCTGCGGGAGCTCATGGAACCATGTGAGAGAGTCTCCTCCCAGCGTGGTAGGGAATATCTTGCAGGCAATCCTTTCGTCATAGGTGTATACCTGCACTTTCGTTAGATATTCAGCAAGATGAGTAGCAGGGTTAGTTTTACCTGTGTACCTGTCCATTATTAGGTCTCGCCATCTGGGGGTAGCTCTGACTCCGTGGTTTTTTTGCAAAATGGTAAGGTCGTATTGCCACAGGTGTTGTCTTCAAATGCTTCTTTTTTGGAGCCTGTCAAGCAAAACTGCTTTAGCTTCTACTTGAATCATTTGTCCTCCCTGCTCATGGAAGCCGAGGCAAACTCATCCCGTCGTCCCTTGGTGCGACTGTGATTTGGCATGCACATGAAAGATAAATCATCCCCAATGGACGAAGTGAAAGATCTACTAGGGATGTATAGGAAATCTCTGCTTGAGGACATTGTGCTCTTCCCCTTGTCATATCTGCCTAGGGTTCTGACCCTTATCCTCCTACCATCATGAGCTCTTGGCTCATTGATGGAAATCCCCTTATTTCTCATTTTTTCAAAGTCTCCGGCCATGAAAGCCGTTTCATGGCTTCTTTCATGAGTTCTGGGTATTTTTCCTTTTTTTAAAGTTTGGACTATACTTTTAGTGAAGTCATTAAGAATGGCGCGCATGTCCCTGATGGTAATAGGGGCATCTTTCGATTGCCGCATGACTACATTATTGAATTATGGGAGGAGGTTGCCTCTTATAGGGGATCTGGGAGACCCCCCTCTTCTCTCTGAGGGCCTAGATCTATCCTGACTGTGGTAATCATACTCTCCCAGAGTTTCATGTTCATTGAATCTTGAACCTGCCATTTTCTCTCAACGAAAGCACTAAATGATAAATCAGATTTTGGCTTTACATGTAAGAAGGAGAGCTGGCAGTTGAAGATCCGATTGGATGAAATGACATACAAAATGAAGTGTCCGGTCGAACCCGGGCGTGAACACTCTGAAGCTTAATTTATTAGCTTTTAGAGAAAGAGTGCTTAGAGAGAGAGAGTTTCAGATATTCAATACCTGGAACTATTATGTTTTAGGCTACTTATAGGAGTTCTTTGGAGGGGTGCTCGAGTACCTTGGAGAGCGATAATCGGCAGTTAGAGTAGGTGAGCGGCAATGTGACAGGTAGCAGGTGGAGAATATGGGTGCCGGCTTGTGTTAGCGGATTGACAGGACGTATCGGTCCCATTGGTCCGATCGGACATCAAGCCTTTCTGTCTTGTCTTTCAGCTCACGCTTTGCCTTTTTTATTATTAGGCTTGAGCCCTGCCAAATATCGTTGGACCACCATGATTGGGCCTTTGAAAATGTATTTTCCATAGTTATCACTAATATATATATATATATATATATATATATAATTTGATAGAAGACACAACCAGTGTCCTTTAGCATGGCCTGCTTGACTCAATGACCCTGCATTATGCAAAATTTTCCATCCAAATCTCAAACCGACAAATAATTTCTGACAGATCCCATTTCACTAATTATTTTTATTAAAAAACATTATTTAAAAAATTTTCCCACCATTTGATGGATAAAATTTTTGAATAATCATTAATTAGACATTGAATTAAATAACATTGAACACTGACAGGAAAGCAAAGGGATATTGCGATGTTTGATCCAGTCTAGTGATCTTCCACATTCTCATTCTCCTCTTTTGCATCAAATGCATGCTTTCTCATTTTTTTTAAACTTATTGCCATGCACTTAAGTACATTGTTTAAGCACGTGAATATAAATGAAACATGTAGGTTTGGAAAACGAGAATAACATAACAAACCACAAAATCATCGTCTTAATTTTGTTTTTATATATGCGCTTCTGGATAGTCCTTGCTCAATGCTTCAGTAGTTTTTTAAAAATAATTTTATTGAAAAAGAAAAATAAATTGAAAAAATAAATTAAATTGCATCAAAAATTTAAAAATGACAGATAAATAAAATTTAAATTTTACTCAAAAGTAACAGATAAAAAAATAAAAAGAATATTCAAAATTGCAAATAAATAAGACTTGCATTTTTTTAAATACTTTATTTTATTTTTTATTGCTTAAAACTGTAAAAATATATAAGCTTGATTTTTTTTCTTCTTAAGAATAAATCAAAATGAATTAATTTCATCAAACATATTCACACATTACATTATGATTTAATAATAAAATGAGTGCATTGTATGTGATTTAATATGAGACAAATTAAAAAAAATATCAATAAAAAAAACTAATGGACCTTATAAAAAAAAGAGTAGTTGGCCAACAAAAGGAAGTTCCGAAATAAGAAGAAATTAAGAGCGTTAAATTACATTAACTAATAAAGGTAATAATAAAAAAGGACTTAATTTTTTCTTCTTTGAAGAAAAACGTGGCTTCTCAAGAAGAAGAGAATGCACAAATTCAGAGCCTAGCATTGATTCTTAATGGGTTAGCAAGGCATTGAGGAAGATTATACTTTTGTTGACAATGGCAGTGAAGATTAGGGATGATCACAGGGCGAAGCGAGGCTAGAGAATGGCTCTCTACCTACTGCCCCGCACAAGGGCGGGGATTTTCTGTCTCCATCCCCGGTAGTATTTTGAGGAAAAAAATTTCTTCCATCCCTCCAAAAATCCATGCCTCAAATTCTAAATCAAAGAATATTTTTCCTCCATCTCCGTCCCATGGATGAAATTTTCAAAAATTTTTCATCTCATTCGAGGTGGTTCTCTACTGGAGATGAAGATTCCCCACGCCACGATCATCTCTAGTGAATATTGTATTAATCATATGAGAAATGAGCACTATTTCGCTTGTGTTTTGCTTGAACAATATGTGTTAAATCAATTAATCATATTATTGCTAAGGGTAAACCCTCTAACTTGTCATAATAATTCATTTTGACACTCAATCTATCAAAAAGACCAAATAAACACTCAATCTCTATAATTCATCATCTTTTAGACAGTTTTTGCTAAGATGGGATTGAGTACAATTTGTAAGAACAATGGAGCGTGTGAACCAACTAAAAGCCTATTATCAAATAGTATCCTCATCTCTTCATTTTCTCCCAATTTTTTACTATTCACAGTCTCTCTTCTTGTCTCAATTTCTCTCTCTATCTCTCTCTTTCTCAATCTAACTTTCTTAATCTCACTCTCCCTTTCTCTTGCGATCTTTTTCTCTCTCTAGACCTCAATCTTCAAGTTCATTTTTGTCGATCCACTCCCCATCTCTTTATTGATATTTTTCTCTGGATCTTCAAATTCATTTCTATTGATCCACTCCCCATCCCTATGTTGCTCTCTCTCTTTCTCTCTCTCAGTCACCTTTATGTGCATCGAGATCATTATTGGAGCCACACACACCTAAAACGTTCTTAGTAAGTAATTTTTTTCTTCTTCTTCTTTTTCCTTTTAGACTAGGGGGCCTACTGATTAAAGATATCTACTATTTCTGCTTATAGGTGAAAAAGGGAGGAGAATTAGATAGCTAACCTCAGTTGTGCAAAAACGGTTTAAATTCCCAGAGAATAATGTAGAGCTCTATGCTGAGAAGGTTAACAACAAAGGTCTTTGCGCCATTGCTTAATTCCAAAGTTAGAGAGCTCTATATAAGTTTGATTCTTCAATTCTTAAAGATTGAATCATAAACTATGTCGCACCACATGGTACTTACCGATTCTTGCCCTTTCCCCTAGTTGTTTGAGCTCAATATTTTGTTCTTAAAATTTGTTATAAGGATATTTTTCATATCCTGCTAATGAATCGTTAATTTGTGCTCTCTAACTTAGAAATATTCCACCGTGTGATTGATGATTGGCAACAAGTTGTTGGAAAACAACTATATTTCTTTCTCAACAATTTCAGCATTAGCAACAATAAAAGCAACCATTCTTTTATCCTTTTTGATACAATATTCTAAATCGATTTCCTACTAAACTAGCTTGTCTTCCTTCTCTACTTATGTTTGGGGCTGGTTTACATAACTGGGAAAGATAATTAGATCACTTTTAACTTAAAGGCTTGGAAATTCTACAGGCACTAATATAATTACCTCATTTGAGTTAATCGATAATCAAATCAAAGAGCTTATTTTCTACTTTTGCTTTATGTTTTCTAGAGCATAATTCTTATATTGATCAGGAGTTATAGAATTATAGCCCTAGGATCTTTTCAATTTTATAAACACTTAAGCTTTGGTGTCAAGTTTATATCTATAAAAGTAATAACCTTTTTTTTCTTTGTCCTTTTAAATTGTGTGATGCAATTCTAACCCCACCATAGTGCCCGCTGTGGTGATGAAGGGTGTCATCCCTACGAAATTCTTGGTCTAATGCCTTGATTGTTTATTCTATTAGAAAGAGATCTAGTTTGTTAGACCCTTTTTCATAAAGTTTGTAATGACTATACTAGATAATCCTGATTACTGTTATATCCTGATTACTGTTATCGATGCATATATGAGTATACATACATTCATACTATACAAGTCATATCAGATTGAGGGTTATACTTTATCATGTTGTTAGGTATTATTTACATAACTTAATAATTACATGACTTTAAAGCGAAATATATACATCATTTAACCAAAAGTATACAAAAGCAAGCTCATACATCAAGAAGATCTTTCTATTCTGATGTTGGCTTTGGAAACTGTTGGCTTTGTCCCTGGACAAAAGGTCTAACCTGCGAACCTACACGGATAAACACCCGTGCTAAGCTACAAAGTTTATTGGGGAACAAACTAACAACATAACCACTCACAGTGGTTATCACCAAGCATGCAACAATGGTACACAAATAAATTGCATAGATTTCATTAATAAAGTAATAAAGTAGCAATACATAAATATATATGCAATATTAAAAGGAATAACTGTTTCATTAAATCATATAATGAAAGATTGTAAACTATATGTGCATATTATTCATCTTATAAATTGTGCCTGCTTCATTTCCTGTGGGCGTGGATAACGAGTGCTGTGGATACCATAAGGTATCGATTTTATAAATACCCGAAGGTATTAATATTGCGGATACCCGAAGGTATCAAATCTGTGGATCCATTGGGCCAAAACTATGGTTCATGTAGAGACAAACTATGGACTTATAAGAGTCAGACTATAGCAGCTGCAACTATAATTCTATAGGCATGCCTGTAATGACCTCAACACCGGGTTAGCCGTGAATAGTACTTTCCGGCAGTGAATAGGGTTTTTCGGGCCCGAAAGGACACCCGAAATCCGAAAATATTTTATTTGATCATTGGGAAGTATTGGTCACGGTGACCTCGGGGTTGAAATTTGAAGTGAAATTAAGGTTATTTGGGCCTCGAAAAGTTAAAAATACGAAAAAGGTACCGGGTCGGTTTTGGTTTGACCGAACTTTGACCTAATTTTAAAAATAGTAAATGGACTTCAAAAATTGTTAAATTTTACAGTTATTCATGAAATTTCATGAAGAATATTTTGGTAAAAATAAATAAGTGTTTCGGTGATTTTGACAGTTTTTGAATCGGACCGATCGGTTTGAATCGGACTGGACACGGACTCTGATTGAGCCAAAAATTTATGTACAAGCTATTTTTGATGAAATAAAGCTAATGGTACTATTTTCGGAGTGATCTGATGTCTGGAAGTGAGAAAACCGGTTTGGGCCATTTGCCTATATATATATGGGATTTGGGCCAAAAGTGTAATAAGGGAAAGAATGAAAAAAAAAAAGAAAGAGAGGCAGAATCGGGAGGAGCGGAAGGAGAAAGAGGAAGGTGGAGGCGCCGCCGCCGGCCAGCGGCCTTGCGCCGGCGATCGGTGCGGCTGCCACCCCCTCCCCATTCTCTTCTTTCCCTCCGGCGACCGATGAAACGGCGAGAATTAGGCGGATCTCTCTCCGTCGGCCGGGATGTTTCTTCTCCTTTTTCCGGCGACTACAGGCGGCTGTCGGCGACACGGTGACCACCGGGCGACTCCTCTCGGCGAGACGCATCGACCGGTGGCAACCGATCGTCCCCAATCGCCGGCGTTGAGCAGATCGGGAACGGTGATTTCCGGCGGTTCCCGTGGCTTTTTCGGCCAAACGAAGCTGCATTGGGGCGCGTGAAGGCCACCAATGAACTTCTCGTGATGCCGGCTACAAGTGAGGAGTGTTGGTGCAGTCTCCGGTGAGGCTCCGGCGAGACTCCGGTGACCAGAAAAATGGAATTTTCGACACCGACGGGTATGTGACTATAAAATCCTTCAATTTCCCTTAATTTTACTGAATTTTGTCTTTAATTGTAATTAGAGAAAAATATTGAATTTAATATGAATTATTTGAGTTAATGTGTAATTGTTTAATTATATGTTAATTAAGCTTAAATTTGACATGTAATCTAAGTTAAGAAAATTATTGGTATTATTTGAATATTTGTGAAATATGTATTGTATGTTAATGATTAATAAAATTAAGGAATTTTATTAATTATGCCTTAAATTGATAATAAGTATATAAATTGAAATTGTCCATAATTTTGAAGTAAAATTATGGAAACTATTGGAAAATTATAAGCAAACATTGAACTATATGTTATAAGAAAATAATAAATTATTGTTAAATAATTCATAAAACATACATGATTAATTAATATAATTAATTAATGTAATAAGTGAAAAAGGCTAATAAAAGTAAAATAAATAATATGTTAAATTTATGAGATTTAAATGAATAATAATAAGAATAATTCTGAAATAATTATTGAATTATTGACAAATAATTCAATAAATAAGCCCAAAATAGTAGATTAAGATAAATTAATTTATGTTCCTTACAATAAAATGAAGGAAGATGACAGGTCAAATGATGAACTAAGAAAGTAAAAAGTATAGTACATGTAATGATAAAATGTTACTAAAATGTTCTTAAATTCAAATAAATGAGTGAATTATTACTAAATAATTCACAACCCGTATAAATATTACAAATTTCGAATAAAAGTTCAAAAGTTATAAATTAAAGGTTTGACTAATTTAGCACATAAATTAGTCATAAAAGGTTAATTATTGAATTATTGCAAATAAGTTACAATAGTCAACACAATAAGAAATTCTGCACTATAATGCTATAATTTACAAAACGTATGAAAAGATTGAAAAGTTAAAGTACAAATGCGACTAATTTATCAAAATAAATTAGTCAATATAAAAGTATTAAAAGATTAGATTATTGTAAAATGGATCAGTATTAATGGCGTATCCGAATGACCCAGATTTCGGATAAAAGTAAAATGAATGCAATTATATAAAAAGAATGAAAGGAAAATTGTGAATTATTATGTTATAATTCGTAATTTATAATCTGTATAAAAGATTAAAAGATCTAAGTATCTGAGTGAATTATCGAAGAATAATTCACTAAAGTCACTGGAAAAGAGACAGTGAATAAAATGAATAAAAAGTTATTGAGTAGTCAAAGGCACGAAGGAGTGCATTTGACCAAAATATAATGTATAGTGATAAACAAAAAGAAAGAAATGAAAAGTTTTAAATTTACAAAAATGTTTGCAATGATATTGATTATGTTTGCCCTTAGCAATAAACAGGTAGTATGATTCTTGTTTTGGATATAATTGGCTAGCCATAGGGACATCTCTGTACCGCGGTGCAAGTCATGGCGACTTGCTTAGCTATGGGTGGGATCTTTGATCTCCATAGCTTCTGTAAAAGTGAAAGTGTATCTGTATCTGTATCTGTTATGTGGGACTTGATCTTTCGAGATCATTTCTCTATCTGCTACGTGGGACCTTTGGGTCCAGTTCCGTGTATCCTTTGTGGGAAACCTGTTATATTGCATTAGGGGCATATCGAAATGAATAATTAAGTACTGTTTTATTGACTTGAATACATAAAGCTATAACGAAACGATTCGTTTGAAATAAAATGCAAAGTCAAAATAAATCTGTAAAGATTTCTGAAAGTGTAATTAGTACTAAAAAGAAATGATTTATAAGAGTATGATAGTAAATCAATGTTAGTTAAGCTTTTGCAAGATATTCAAATATATCTTGATTTATGTGAAAAAGATAATTATAATTGCTTAATAATTCTTGTACCATATACCACTGTCAAGATAATGACAACTCTGAAAGATAAGTTACCTGAAAAGTAAAACGATATAAGGCATAAGATTATGCAATAAAAGTAAAGTACAAGACATAAGTTTTAATTAGATAATTAAATATGAATAATGTATAAAAGAAGGAAAGAAGTTTTGACTGCAAAGTACTCCAAAATGGCTATATAGCTTTGCGAAAAAGCTTATAAGCCTTGTAACAGTAATGTAATTATTAGATCAAAGTTAAAGTAAAGTAATAGAATAAATGGTAAAAAGTGAAGTCAAAATATAAATTGAATAATTGACTAGTAAAGCAAGTATTAAAAGTAGTTTATTTTGGTACTAGTAAAGACATGAGTACTGATATACATCGCTAAATGAAATGATAATTAAATTGCTATGACTAAAGGATAAATTGAAAGTGCTGATAAAAAGTAAAAGTTATAGTAAAGATTAACGTAAAGAAAAAGGTAAATCTGATATTGATCTACCTAAAAAGATACTGTAATACAGTTAAATGTTTAGAATAAAAGGAACAATGATTATCTGAATGTGAATAATGATAACTGAATAAAAGGAAATGTCTAATGAAATAAGAACAATAGAAGCATAAATTATAAAAATATGCTTATTCTTGGAAAATTCCTGGATTAGTAGTCACCACTGAGCATATCTAGTGCTCAGCACGTAGTGTTTACTGCGTGCAGGTTACAAGGTGTTCTGGGAGCATAGTACAGTGAAGCTTATTACACGAAGAATCAGGGCAAGAAGATGAAGTTATTGTATCTTTGTTTTTGTAAGCGTGGCATGTATATACTTAGTTAGTGATAATATAGAAATGATATGTAATTGAGATAAGTTTTTAATATGTTAAAAACTGTTCATATGAGAATTGTCAGATGTGAATTGTAAATGATGAGTATGGATTGAATGGATTGTTCTATTGATATATGATTATTGTTTATATGAATTGTGATGCCTCTGAGAGGCTGTACTTGTTTGGATTTTTCAGGAGGCTAGAAAGTACTAGCCGTTATGCTGTCGGAATTTCGAAAAAAATAATAATGGTATGAAATTGGATTCAGTATTAGGTTATGATTAATAAGTTAATCACAAAAAAAAAATTTCACTGTTACGGTTAAGTCAACATCGGAAAAGACTGTTCATAGAAGGGTGTGACAATGCCTATCTATCCACAACCAAGTCTTTATGTGCAGGCATTACTCAATTCATATACCATTATATCGATTCTGGGATTGAGTTATCATATTTATCATCTATAAAGACCACTCATATAAATATACATTATAATCAGGACATTCTACTTTAATCCAATAGCATATTACTTCAATGAGGTGAATATATATATATGGATACATAAACATAAGCACTATTCATAGAAAAGTAAGGGTATGCATCAATAATTATGATACAATATCATACCTGCTCAATCTTTAAAGTAACACATTCGGGCATAGTTTATTATAATGAAAAATAAATAAAAAAATAAGAAACACATGCTTATTGTCGCTCTCGCGACACTTGTAGCACCCGCGGTATTGCTCGCATTCGCGACAGCAAGCAATGGCCGATATGAACATTCCTTGATGTCACTCTAGCGACATAAGTTGCGCTTATGACACAAGGCGACGGTTTGATGTCACGCTCGCGACACAAAGTGACGGTTCAAAAGCTTCAACATTCATTGCTCAAAAATCTTGTAAGTTAATTTCAAAACTCAAATTGCATCTCAATTTCAACATGCCAAACGGCTTTTTTCTAAAAACACTATCTTCTACAAAGTTTTAGGCCTATATTTCTAGTTTCTAAAACATCAAAAATCTCTTCAATAGGACCTGTAAATCTTTAGATATTCCAGAAAAACTATAGACTGTTTATGAAGACAAAATAACAATCACAATCATGTTTCAATACCAATTTTCACTATTAAGCAGTGAAAATTAGGTTTCGGTTTCTTCTAACAAAATCAAGGTTTATAAGTCTAGTTTTTATACCAACTAGAATTTTATCATTTGGACAACTATAGCTCAAGATATGAGTAAAAATGTACAGACTGGTCAAGTGATCCTTAAAATAGATTTTCATATTTTTCAACCAAAACTTGTATATTTTTAACTCTAAACCCTTCTAAGCTTGAAATCATCCATAAAATATATGAGAGAGACATTCAAGGTCTCCCTCTCTCATGACCAAAATATCAAACATACACAAAAACTTAAGTTCCCATACCTTGTTAAGCTCCAAGTTCTTCAACCTTGAAGAGCCTCCTTTCCCTTTCTCTTGCTTGATTCTCCTTCTATAATATAAGACACTTTCATGAATATTTCTCAAGCTAGTCAAAGAACAACACATAATGAAGAAGAATCAAGGTTACCTTAAGATTAAACTAAGTAAATCCTTGTTCCTTTGATCAAAACCCCAAGAACTCTAGAGAGTTTAGGGTTAGAGAGAGAGGTTGAAGATGAAGAGTGAAGACCAAGGGTTGGCCGGCCACCTCTTCATCAAAATATCTCCCTCCCTTTCTCATTTGATTGGCCCAAATGTCATATAATTGGAATTCTTGCTATTTGGTCCTTTAACTTTTCTTTATTTCTAATTCTACCCCAAAACTTACCCTTTTGCTTTTTAATTAGGTCATTCTATAAGTATTTACTCATAATTAAATATGGACACTAATAATTAATTAGTGATTATTCTCCTAGGGTATAATGAGGGGTATTACAAAGTTTATCCTAGCTTTTGACAATGTAGAGTGGCAAGGTGGCTTGCTTGTGACCTCAAAGTCATGAGTACAATTCATTTATGTGACACTACTTGTGTGATGGATGGTTTTTACATACTATTTGTAAGCTTCTATTACCAAGTAATCTTCGATGTAGAAACGCAAGGCAAAAAAGGCAGAGAGTGAGAAAAAGTACTACTCGGAGAAGGTTTATGCATTAGGAGATTAGTGGAGATACAATTTAAGTGGACACTAATTTGGTAGATGTTTACACAAACTTAGCACATCATAGAGATGTATGTTTGCAGTTTGTTTAAAGATACGAAACAATTTCAGAATTTTTTCTGCCTAAATCTATGTGGGGCAAAATTGGCTATACTAGAGGAGTGTTTCTTTGGGTTTAGTGGCCTTCCAAATTTAGGGGCATCTTGGATCTGCTTGGACTTCTAAGAAGTGGAGGAGCTCAAAACTTTTAAAGTAGAACAAACTCTAAAGATGTCTTCTTTAGAGTAAAAGATGGTACTATTTTCCTTGTGCCATTTCTTTAATTTTCATGTGCCATAAGTTGATTTTACTAATCATTGAAAAATCTTTTTATTTAATTTTTTTTATTTATTTGGGGGTGAAATTTGCTCAATGATGCTTATGTGGTTGGCTGCATCTAGAAAGCACATGAACAAAAGTATTCATTATGTTTATGTTCATACTAGTTAAAGAAAGGAGTGCTGTCAACTTGAATGAATTATACAGTCCTCATCCTATGTAACATTTTTTGTTATGTCATCTATAAAGCAGAGTGATCTTTGTTATAGCTATTCTGATGACCATGATTTATATGTGGCTGGTGATTTGTATAATAATGATATTGTTACTCCTGCCATGTTTGTTGTTCCTAGTCTCAAGGTTTATTTTTCTTTTTTATATTTTGCTTCACTATTTTCCATTTCGAACTTCATTCTTCATCTCTCTATTTTTTTCTTTAATTGTGAGATTAGGCATATAATATGCTAAAAAAATAAATTGTTGCTACCATGTGTATATATTTGAATTTGCGTGAAATTATGAAGTTGTTAGTTGATGAAAAATTCAATTATCGATGGAAAATCGATTGATTTTTTTGTTTGAAAAATTTAAAAATATTTTAGCTCCAAGAAACCTACAATTTTTTTATATGTAAATTAGGTAATTTTAACTGACACATGTCGATTTTTGTTGCATAACTGTCACGTGTCAGTTCAACAATGCAATTGCAATTCAGGTTCTATAGCTTTCCGTTTGTAGATAAATTTTGTACTTGAAAGTTTCATCATTTGAAAGATGAAATATTTATTTGATTTTTATAAACGTTAAGGTGTCAAAATTAATTTTTGGAACAAGTTGGAGGGGCAGGGGATGGATTTAACTTTTAATGCAATAAATGAAATCATAAACTACGCTCTCTTTTATTGGCGCGTGATTATAATCAATTCAAAACAAAACAGAAAAAGAAAAAGAGAGGGGGGTTTTTGAAGTTTCAAATTAACGACACTTATAGTAACAGGTGACCTGGTCATAAATCTCTCTGTTTTAAATTAAGAGCTCGAGACGGCCATGGATTTTTCATCAAATAACCATCTAAACATGACCCATGATCAATATTAAATAAAAAAAATTAGGACACCCTTTAACTACGCGTTTCTGTTTTTTGACAATAATATAAAATTTTAATTTGTTGAAAAATAGGGAGAGAAAAATTGTCGGAGCTGAATCTGTATTATAGCTTTGAAAACCCAAATCTTTAGGGTTTTTTCCTCTTTTCCATTTCTGTATGATCATTGGAGTTTAGGGTGAATCGGAGGTTTGAAAACAGAAAAAAGAAAAAGAAATATATATATATATATATATATATATATTTTTATTTGATATTGACATTAGAAATAGAACGTGGTACACGGTTTTGTGTGTGTGTGTGTCAATTTTATGTTTTCTGTTGGCAAAGATGAATTGGTGAATATTTATTGTTTTTTTTTTTAATTTCAGAAAAAAACAAATTTAAAAATTGATTCTTGTTTTTGAGAATCAAATATCAAAGACGTGTTGAGCTGTTACCATCTCTTTCCCAAATCTCCCTGGACGCCACTCTCTCTCTCTCTCTCTATAACTTATTCTTCTTCTTATTACGTTCCCGTATTGCAAGCTGTAAATGAATGGGAGCTTTTTTGGACTTATCTCTCTGCTCATACCTCTCTCTTTTCTTTTTCTCTATCTAGCATTTTTGTTTTTTTATATAAATTTCTCCACCCAAACGATAGATCTCTCTCTCTCTCGTATAACTTGTCTCCTCTTGTCACTATGATTTAGAGACGCCTCGCTTTGTTGCTACTGCTTCATCTTCCACGCGTTTTTCTCTCCGTTTTTCATTTTCTCTGTTTTTTTTTCCCTTTCTGACAATGACGTCGAAGTTCTAGCCTTGCTATTCTCCAGATAAAGGAGATAAAAGAGAAAAAAAAATTTTTCTTTGTGAGTCTGGTTTATTTATATAGATCAGACCCAAAATAGCAAAATTATCGGCAATGGCACCCTCGTTCGATTGGTGGGCTAAAGAGGGCCACAGAGGAACACCCGTCGTCGTCAAAATGGAGAACCCGAACTGGTCAATGGTCGAGCTCGAGGGTCCATCCGATGAAGATTTCCTCATCGGCGACTCACCCGGTGGTCGTTATCGGGAGAAGTCGCGCAACAGAAACGCTAAGCAGCTTACCTGGGTTCTTCTTCTCAAAGCTCACAAGGCCGCCGGTTGTTTAACCTCCATTGCCTCCACAATGGTCTCCGTTGGCTCCGCCATCAAGCGCCGTCTCCGGTCCGGCCGCACCGACACCGACGCGGAACCTGACGGCGATATCGGCCCGGAAAATGAGAACCGGACTGTTAAAACCCGGTTCTACTCTTTTATTAAGGTGTTTTTATGGCTATCGGTTTTGCTCTTAGGGTTTGAGGTGGCTGCGTATTTTAAAGGCTGGCATTTTGGTGCTCCACATCTACAATTGCAGCACCTTTTAGCTACGCCGTTTGGGTTTAAGGACATTTTCGATTCTTTGTATTCTCGGTGGGTTTTAATTCGCGTGGAGTATCTTGCTCCTCCTCTACAATTTCTCGCCAATGTGTGTATCATACTCTTCCTTATTCAGAGTTTGGATAGGCTCATTCTCTGCTTGGGATGTTTCTGGATCCGGTTTAAGAAGATTAAACCTGTTCTCAAACAAGAAGCTGTTGCCGATCTTGAATCTGGCGAAGATGGATTCTTTCCTATGGTTCTTGTTCAGATCCCCATGTGCAACGAGAAAGAGGTAAATTTGTGTTAAGATTTTGAGCTTAAATTTTAGCTAGTCACTTGTCTCTTTCAAGTTGAAGCTAAAGTTTAATTCTGGTTGCAATGTTAGGTTTATCAACAATCTATTGCTGCTGTTTGTAATTTGGACTGGCCTAAATCGAAAATTTTGATTCAAGTTCTGGATGATTCTGATGATCCAACCACTCAAATGTTGATTAAAGAAGAGGTGAACAAATGGCAGCAAGAGGGTGCCCACATTGTTTATAGGCATCGTGTAATCAGAGAAGGGTATAAAGCGGGCAATCTCAAGTCTGCAATGAATTGCAGCTATGTCAAAGGTTATGAATTTGTTGCTATTTTTGATGCCGATTTCCAGCCCACACCTGACTTTCTGAAAAAGACAGTCCCTCACTTTAAGGTATCTGAATTGGATTTTTTGTTATTATAGGAATTTGATTTTCTTATACTAAATTAGAGAACTGAATCTAAATGCATAGTGGTGAAAAGAGTTTTTAAGGTTTGTAATTGAATTCGGTATGTATCTTTTTTGGAATTTACAGGATAATGAGGAATTGGGGCTAGTTCAAGCAAGATGGTCCTTTGTGAACAAGGATGAGAACTTGTTAACAAGGTTGCAGAATGTTAACTTAGCATTTCATTTTGAAGTGGAGCAGCAGGTGAATGGTGTTTTCCTAAACTTTTTTGGGTTCAATGGAACTGCTGGTGTATGGAGGATAAAGGCTCTTGAGGATGCCGGTGGGTGGCTCGAGAGGACAACGGTTGAAGACATGGATATTGCTGTCCGTGCTCATCTTAAGGGCTGGCAATTCATCTTCCTGAATGATGTTGAGGTATAAAAACTACTTTTTGTTCCATTGTATGGATGCTTTCATCACTGAATTTCATGAATAATGAATATCTTCACTGGTATCAGCAATTGTTGATTCATGTGACATTAACAGTAGTTCCTTTATCATTCAGTGCCAATGTGAATTACCTGAATCATATGAAGCATATAGAAAGCAACAGCACAGGTGGCATTCTGGACCCATGCAGTTGTTTAGGCTCTGTTTGCCAGATATCATAAGATCAAAGGTAAGTCTTTCCTAAAAGGTTTTTTATGATTGGAATATTTTCCCAATCAGTGGGAGCTGCAGGGCTAATTTTGTTTTTTTCTTTGGATCTTTGCAGATTAGCCTATCCAAGAAATTTAATATGATATTTCTCTTCTTTTTGCTTAGAAAGCTGATTCTACCCTTTTATTCTTTTACCTTGTTCTGTATAATTTTGCCCATGACAATGTTCATACCCGAGGCTGAGCTTCCGGCATGGGTTGTGTGCTACATTCCAGCCACTATGTCATTTCTCAATATCCTCCCAGCACCAAAATCCTTCCCCTTCATTGTCCCTTACCTTCTATTCGAAAACACTATGTCTGTGACTAAGTTTAACGCGATGATCTCTGGTCTCTTCCAGCTTGGAAGTGCCTATGAGTGGGTTGTAACTAAGAAGTCCGGACGCTCATCAGAGGGTGACCTTGTCTCCTTGGCTCATAAAGATTCAAAGCAACAAAGAGGGGGTTCAGAACCAAATCTTGTAGAAATGAAGGAAGAACTTCTGCAAGAGCAAAAGGCTCGAAGGAAGAAGAAGCATAACAGGATATATACAAAGGAGCTGGCATTAGCGTTTCTCCTTTTAACAGCTTCAGCAAGGAGTCTCCTTTCTGCTCAGGGTATCCATTTCTACTTCTTGCTGTTTCAGGGAATATCATTCCTGCTGGTCGGTTTAGATTTGATCGGGGAGCAGGTTGAATAAAGGATATATGATGGATTTATAGGTTTTATTAAGGCTGATAATAGATGAAGGCGACATGGACGTAAATTTGGATACGAATATATATCAGTGAATGGGGAGATTAGATTAAAACTGGGCTGAGAGTGCTTCCTTTTCTTGATTGGCCCCCACCCTGAAGAACCCCGCTACGATTCGCCTAATCCGAGAAGAAATTGTGTGAAAACTGAACAGAAGCGAATGGACTGCAGTTGGGGGACAGAAAGATTAGATAATGTGAATGCTCTTGATTATATGTAAGAGATTTCCTTTATTCTGTTTTGTTTTTTCATTCTTTAGTTTTTGGCTCAATTCTTTTGTAAGAAAAATTGCCCTTCTAAGCATGAAACATAAATTTTAGTCACATTTTTAAGGCAGGATTGCTAATTGTTCCTTCATTCTTTCGTTTTTACTAAATCCAAATGTAGTTGATTTTTAAATAATGGCCAAAAGAGCTTGGCTGGGGTTTGGTTTTTCCTGATGCTAAATCTTTCTTAGGCTTTCTAAAGTACCGAGTTTATTTTAATTTTCTTGAACTTGCTTATTGATAATTTTGATCCATGTAGATTAGCATTAGATTGAGGAGAAAGAATGTTGAGGCGGAAGTAATTATAGTCACTGAAGTTGGTTTTGTAAGCCCACAGGAAACACTTCAAAAGCGTAATGGGAAGCACATGGGATTGTGTTCTGTTTTATTTGCCAAATTGATGGTTGGGAAGCAGCTGGACCACAAATTTTCCTATGCACAATTTCTTCTCTGTTCCATATATTTCTCCACACGTGAGCACAAGTTTTAGTTTCAAATTCTGTTTCGAGATGACGAAAGAGAAAAAGAAAAGATTAATGTTGTATTGTTACAAGTTTAAATGTGGATGGTTTAAATTTCAGATGCCGGAATCATAAGGAAAAATAATACTGGTTAAATGGTAAACCGACGAAGAAATTGAATATTTGGAGAGTGAGCGAGCGAGGTGAGGACCGCATTAAAGGATGCGGGGGCTATCTGTGAAATTGATGTGCACTTGTGGCATGTGCGGGGGTGGTGTTCTTAAACGACAGCGGGTGGTCATCATTCCGAAGTTTACCTATAATTTTTCATTAGGAATAAAATCCGGCTCATTCCTCACCTGGACTGCAATTGTCTCATTCATTTTGCCAGCAATTTTGAAAAATATTTCAACGTTTTCTTTCCGTTGTTGGTTAGGTATCGATTTAGTCCCAATCAAACAGATTATGTATGTTGAATCTGTCAAAAAACTTGTCTTAACCAGCCAACCGATCTTCTTGATTTGGCTTTTATCTCCTTGTTTCGTGGATTACCCTCAACTCTTTTCTTAACCCCTGTTTTTACGCTTCTTTCTTTCTCCAAAAACCTTGTCCTGCTGTCCTAAGCGGGGAATGTTCTTTTTTTCATAAATATTCACACAACTTAATCTACCTAATTTTCTTAACTAAACTGAGCTTTTTACGAGCCAATCCAACCGTATCCTGACACATACGTAACATAAAATGGCAGTAACAGAATACAAAGAAGAAGCTGATTCGGTACTCATATGGGCATGATTTTTGAACATCAAGATTTTAATTAAATAGTCAGTTTTGGCTTTGGCAATGGGCATAAGGTTGCATGTTATAGAGGTAAAGATGAATGAAGATGAGCCCACCTTCACCTGCTTTATCTTCCATTAACTTAAAAGATTTAAATATTTCCAGCCAGGCAATTCAGCTTTTTTTTTTTTAATCTAGCTTTGGGAAATCCCAACTACTTTTTACTTTGCAGTACTCTTTTCTGTTTTTGATTGCTTACAATGCATAAATTATTGTAGAAGTATTGAGATTTTGAGAAAGCAAAACACTGTTATTAATCCTATCTACCCATACTTAAAATTTATTGCAACTGCCAATGGATAATCCCTTTTATATATTCTTTACGTGGAGGATTTTATACCCTCACATTCATGCCTCATGCATCATTCTGTTGCAAATCAACCCCACAGCTACCTTCATGATCCTAAACAAAATGTTCATGAATTTTTTTTTTCAATTATAATTTTAACTTCGAATTTTCTAGTTTTGACACCAGTCCAATGCCGTTAAGCCCCACTCTTGTGATATTGGTATCTCAATTCAATTTCAATTAAACTCTGATATAATATTGAATTGTTGGACAATACTTATCTAGATTCGGTATCAAATTAATAATAGAATATGATGTAAGATAAAATAAATTAAATATATTAGTTTATTGTTAATTTGTTCTATGAATAAATAACAGAGAAGGTGAAGACGAAAGAAAGAAAGAAACGAAATCCATGAGTTGGATTATGGATCGTCTTTGTGGAAAGAAGAAAGCCCAGCCCGTAGACAACTTTGGCTTGACTTAACCTTTTACTTTCTTTGTATTGGACCGACAATTAAATTTTAGTTTTGTGATAGTTTGATGTTTCAATAAGCAGTTGATTTGCAAATTAAACTGGTCGGAATTCGCGATTCGCGCCATATATTATAAACTATTGATTAAATAATTATAATTATATAAATTTAAGAATAAATTAAAAATAAAATAAATCGATTGTAAAATATAAAATCCCAACAATATTGAAAATGCTATTCATTAGGAACCAAATATGATGGGTGAGAATTTTGAGCTTCTTTAATGTCATAAGTTTCAAGTATATTTTATTGGGAATTTTTTTTTGAATAATATTTTAAAAAATATTTAGAAAAAAGGAGTGTACTATAAAATATTTGAAGGGGTTGGGGTTATTTTTAAAAAACGTAGCATTTTGTTGCATGATTGCATTGGGGAAATGAGTGGGCTCCACACCTGAAGATGCAGGTTGCAGCAGCGTGGTCCACGTGGCATCGCCATGCTCCGTGATCATCCACGTGTTGCCCTGGCACTGAAGACACAGTCAATGACTGCATTATCCATGTTGGAGACGGACCCCTCAGTTGTCGTCCATGTGGCAACCTCTCGGTGAAGACTGAGCAATAGGCTGCATTGTCAATCTGACATGGCACGTGGTCCTGCAGTAAATTGTCAAATTTGGTTGACCAAAGCTAAGGGAAGATTGTGAATTGTCAAATTTGGTTGACCAAAGCTAAGGAAAGAAAAATCTGGTTATAAAATCACCCTCATTATTTTCATCTTCATTTTTTTTCACTCTCCTTCTATATTTCACTCATACGTTTTTATAGTTTCACCATTTCATCATAAACCTTCATAAAGCAAACTCCATCTGAATCTATATATGCTGAAGATTTGATCTTGAAATAATACAAGGTGGGTATAATTTATATTAATTTTTTAAAATTAAGTTATTGAATATCTTACAAAAAAAAATTATTATGTGATGTGCAGATTTATTTGTTGATTATTTTGGAAACATGAAGACAAAAAAGGCAAGTTAACACTTTAATATATTACAAAAAATTTTATGTTCATATTTAAATTTTCTAATAGTGTTATATGACTTACCATCCTTGCAAAGCAAGTCTTTTATTATTGAATTTCTGTGGTGCATGTTGTAATTGCTTACAAAATGTCACAAACAAAATATGTGAAAACTCGATGGTTTTTTTCATCCACTTATTTAATCCCGAAACAAAAGCCATTATACCAGTGTGTCTGTTTGATATGATGATAATGTCGATGCGCTGAATTACATACTTCCTAATCATCATCATAAACCATACCTAACTTGATTTATTCTTAGATTCCATGATCGCAAATGCAACTGAAAATAACATGTCATTACCGTCTATAGAACTGACTATCATAAGAGTTTGTTGGAATTTTCCTGTTAAAAATGTGTTGTCGATTAATATAATCGGCTTACAATGACCCAACCCATCAATGGTGGGTTTAAAACTCCAAAATACTCTTTGAAACTTCTTAACTCTTAGGTTTTTGGTATCCGGTAGCACAAACTCATACACAGTTTCCGAATTGTACACTTGTAAAGCAAATAAGAACGTTGACAGCCTCTCAAATGATTCAACGTAACCACCAAAAATAGACTTCAAGGCTCTCATCTTCCCATACCATGCCTTACTATATGATATATTAAAATTTAATTGCTGCTTAATAACAACAATAATAACATCAACGGAAAGTGTCGGTTGTTTACTTACCATGTCGACTATGCAATTTCGAATCATTTCTGAGCCTAATTGTCTATGTTCCATTGAAAAATTTTCACTTGGGTATGAATGTGACCCTCTGAACCTGGTGATAATCCACAGTTAACTTATGCATTTTTTTATTGCCCTTAATCTCCATTTGCACATATTGTCAGCCTGTGAGCACCTTACAACCCAGTAGTTTGGCTTCGACTCAACTACTCTGAAGTCAAAGTTTCTCAATATTGAGTACTTTTTCACAGCAGATTTGACGTCATCCTTACTGCTGAAAATCAGACCAGTCGATAACTCAAACACACCATTCTATGTTTGATAACTCGGCCCCATGTAGCTCATTAAATAGTTCATCGACTACTAGGATAAGGTATATATCCGCAACGGTGACCTTGTTCTAAGCTCTGTAATCTATGCACAGCCTCCATGAGTCGTCTTTCTTCTTAACCAAAAGTACAGGGCTAGAGTAGGCGTTTTGGCTTGGGCGAATAATCTCCTGTTGCAACATCTCTGGTACTTGCCTCTGTATCCCCGTCTTCTGTATCTGTGGGTATCTGTATGGTCGGACACTAACCACTGTATGCCCTGATTGGAGTCGGATGGCATGCTCATGGAGTCGTCTGGGTGGTAACCCGATTAATGGCTCAAAGATTGTTGAGAACCTGTGCATAAGAGCGGCAATAATAGGATTCACAAACAACACAAACAGATATTTCAAACAAATAAATAAAAAATGGATTGAAAGAAAGGGATGAATTGTTTCATTCATAAAATGGTGGGTTACAAAGTCACAGGAAGAACAACTTCCCTCTCCAGAATAGGACCCCTGCCCTAAAAGCAGAAATTACAATGATATTCCAGGTAACCAGCCCTCCCCAAAAAGCAAAGTTAAAATAACAAAATGAAAAAGGAAAACCGTTTCTCCTCCCTACCCTTTAGCTAGGACTAGGTGTAACTAATTTTTTAACAGAATGCTCCAACTCAAATGTGCTGGTTTCCCTCATTGCCCCTGCTTTGCTGCTTCTACTTTCTATAATAAACTTGAAGCCTTTTTGGCCCATTGAGACCCCGGTCCAGCAGCTTCTCATGCACTCCTTGGTCTCCATCTAAAGGTCATCAATTCAAGCGCAATGAACTTTATATAATGTTTAAATGGACTCGGGGAATTTTTTTACAACAGTAAATAATTCACAGACTTCAATGGAACAATCCTTATTGGATCTCTTGTATATAAAACATCGAAAGTTTCATAAGATAATACTCGATATCTTGAATTTGATTTCTAGTTGTGTTGATTTTGGACCTTCCTGCATTGTGTTGCTGCCTAATGTTCTAGAATCAATTTTCATATTATTGGAGCTCATGTACTCGAAAATTAAATGCTGCAATTTATTTTGTTTTAATTTTTATTTGTTTTTGAAATCTGTTTAGGCCAAACTGAGGAGCTCATCTTGGTGGAGACGGTACTTCGTCCAGACAAGTTTAGAAGAAAATGAAGCTGCTCTTAAGAAGTTCGATGAGGCTGCAGGTAAGGCATCATACAACCCAAGGTGCCAAATTTTCCACCTGAAGGCTTACCCTTAATTTCTTCACATTTTTTGTTTATCTCATATTTTAACTAAATTAAAATTTTCTTAGACTTCCATCTGGACTTAGCAACTCAATTCTTTGTTTAGCAACTCAATTATTTGTAGAGTATTTATTTATTTATTATTCCAACCCAGATTGGTTTGTAAGAAAAATTCAGCATTAAATTTTTACTGATACAATTGAGGTTAAGCTTATCATTTGCATTTAGCAGGATAATCTATGGACTATTGCCCCAGTTTTAATGGCATATCGGTTGAAAGCTTAGAGTGGAAATGAAGCTGTATCTTCTATCTGACCTAAGCATGCTTGAAAAATAATTCGAACTCAGAAATCTGAACTTCGGTCGAGTTGGGGCTGACTCACATATTAATCTCGTCTGATCCATGGCTTAATTTATTTGAAATTGTAAATAATTTATGAAAAATGTATTTCTTTAAAAATAAATTAAAGAACTACTATACTAACAAATAAAAGAAAAAAAAAGTAAAGTCGATTGTAACTAATTTATAGAAAATATATTGCTTTAAAAATAAATTAAAGAACTATTATACTAAAAAATAAAATGAAACAAAAAAAAAGTAAAAAACAGAAACAAATTCAAAGTTTAAATGAAAAATATCTTAAATATCATTATAAAGTAGTACAACTTTTTCTAAGAATTTCAAAATTAAATAAAACTAAATAATATAACAAATAAAAAAGAAAAAATTTAACAAAAACCTGCAAAAAAAAATGATTGAAATATATAAATACTCTGAAGAGAATAAAAAAATGATGAAATAAATGAATAAAACTACATTTGTTGTTCCCAAATACTCACATTAGGGGATTTGGTGAGATAAACACATGCTTTCATGAAGATGAAAATATGGTTTAGGCTTCTCACCATTAATTACTTCACTTCCCAATTTATATATTCATTATTTTTAATGTTTCACTTTCATTAGAATTTAACTCTTAATATAAAAGGAAAATTATTTTAATTAAAGATATTGTTTTAGGATTTTATCATCATAATATTAAAAGATTAAACTTTTCTTAACATTAAAATATGAAAAACTTATTAAATTGTATTTATTAAAAATTATTAGTTGGTGAATTAAAAAAATAAAGATAAATATTTTTTATTAAAAAAATAAAGACTCCTAATCAACTCAAAAGTTTCCGCTTTACTCTCTCTATATATATATACACATAGATTAGAATTTATGTTACAAAAAATAATGCATTGATTAAGATTTGAACCGAAAAGTTCAAATAAGATCTAATAAATTTCCCATTAACTTCCAAGTATTTTATAATGTTTGATTTGATTTATAAAATGTGATGTCTGTTTTAATGTTTTGAAAATCTTTGACTTGATTGCAACCCAAGCGTGGTGTTGGACTGAAATATTCCAAAAACAAAATGTTTTGATAGAAACAAACATTGGTGAGACAAATATAATGGGACCGATGACCCTTTCAAGTTTGTGTCTTTGTTCCATTAAGACAGCCTAGGTTTTCTTTCCTGTGGAATGCTCTTGTTAGGTCCTAAATAGTCATTTCTGTCGGTTCTCTCTTTCGGGCTTAATTTGTGTTGCTATATTAATTCTATAACTAAAAATTAATACATAGATTTATATAAAAGTGTGTAATTTTAATGAAAACGCGATTCTAATCTCACACGCTATTTTTTGATATGATATTAGAATTAATAACTATGAAAAATACATTCCTAAATGTCTAATTAATGTAGTCCAATAATATTTTGGACGGTCCAAGTCCACTAGCAAAAGATAAAGCGTGAGCTGGAAGATAACACAGGAAAGCATGATGTCTGGGACAACCTATCCTCTCAGGCCCACTGACACATGCTAACGCCCATACTCTTCATCTACTCCCTGTCACATCGTCGTTCACCTACCCTAACTGTCGGTTATCGCCCCCTAATGTACTCAAGTACCCCTCCAAATGACTCATATAAATGGCCTAAACACTATGGCTCCAGGTATTAAAATCCTAAGACTTTCTCTCTCCTTTTAAACATTCTCACTCTAAAGCCACTAACTTAAGCTTTGGAGTGCTAATGCCTGGATCCGACTGGGCACTCCCTTTTGCAGGTCCAACCACACGACCGGCCTTTCAACTGCCAGCTCTTCTTCTCACAAGATAAAGATATTTCAAGCTTTATCATTTGGTGCTTTCGTTGAGAGAAAATGGCAGGTTTAAGATCCAATGAGCACGAAATTTCGGGAGAGTATAATCACCATAGTCAGGGCAGATTTAGGCCCTCAGAAAGAAGATAGGGGTCTCTCATGTCCCCTATTAGGGGCGACCTTCTCTCAGAGTTTAACGATGTATCCATGCGGCAGCCGGAAGATACCCCTATTACCATTAGGGGCATACACGCCATCCTCAGTGATTTCACCAAAAGCATAGTCCAACCTTTGAAAAAGGGGAAGATACCCAGAACTTATGAAAGAAGTCACGAAATGGATTTCATGATCGAAGACTTCGAAAAGAGGAGGAACAAGGGGATTTCCATCAATGAGCCAAGAGCTCATGATGGTAGGAGGATGAGGGCCAGAACTCCAGGTAGATATGACAAGGGAAAAGGCACAGGGTCCTCAAGCAGGGATTCCCAATATATCCCCAGTAGATCATCCACTTTGTCTATAGGAGACGATTTATCTTTCTTGTGTACCCCAAATCGCAGCTGCACGAGGGGGTGGAGGGATGAACTTGCTCCAGCTACCATGAGTAAAGAAGACAGGTGGTTCAAGCAGCAGCTCAGGCAGTTTGGCTTGACAGGCTCTGAGAAAGGAACGTTCGAGGTTCACACCTGCGGTGACACGGCCTCACCGTTTTGTAGGAAAATCACGGAGTCAGAGATGGACAAGTATAGCAGGTAAAACCGACCCATTTACACATCTTGCAAAATATCTAACAAAAGTGCAAGTATACACCTACGATGAAAGGATCGCCTGCAGGATATTTTCCACCACGTTGGGGAGGAGACGCCCTCACATGGTTCCATGAGCTCCCGCAGGGGTCGATCACCTCATTCCGACAACTAAAGGAGTTGTTCATTACACGATTCATTATACAGATGCGGGCACCAAAATCTGTGAGTGATCTATGCAACCTCTATTAGAGGGACCGATGAAAGTCTCCGAGACTATATCGACTGATTTCAAGCCACAATATTGGAGGTAAGGAATGTAAGCGTGAAAATGGCATTCACCGCCCTAGCCAATGGCACTGCTGATAGGTCATTATTTGAGTCAATTACGATAATGCCGCCAACTAGCTTTTCTGATCTGATGGAAAGAGCTAGGCAGCATATCCAGTTTGGACGATAACTTAAGATCCAACCGAGGGCAAAAAGAGGCAATGTCTTGGGATAGGGCTACAACATCTAGATGGATATAATGTTTAACCGAGCTCCAATTTTCGAACGGCTCGCAAGAAGTCCCGAACGAGCCTCCACTTTAAGGAGCCTGGGAAAGAGAAAGGAGGCGGAGCAATCAAGGTCCGATCGAGGGGCTAGCCAGCATTCCCGACCCTTTACTTCGCTCAATGCCAATCCTGCACAAGTGTTGATGTAGATCAAGGAGAACCATCAAAGGGGTGAATTGGCCCAAAAGGACGGATGAAAAGACCAGAAGGACCCGGGAACTACAACGAATACTGCAAGTTCCATAGGGGACATTAGTCATACAACCGACGAATGTCTTCAGTTGAAGGAAGAAAATCGAGAGCGGCTACTGCAAAGAGGATCCCTCAAGAAGTTTATAGGTCCCGACTCAAGAGGCAAGTCCCTGTAAAACAATCAGACCATAAGAAAGATGACTCTGACGATGACGATGATGACGACGATCGGAGAAAGCCAAAAAATGCAGACCCTCGTCGACCTTATGTCGGTGTTATAAATATGATCACTGGCAGGTCGTCCTATGGAGAATATCTCTTCAAGAAAAGAAAGGGTAAGGGCATCTATGTCTCTCAAACATCTGAACGGCCAGCCCCAGTCACCATATCCTGTGAGGATGCTCAGGATGCAACGTTCCCTCATGAGGATGCCCTTGTCATCAGGGCACAGATTAACAATTTTGACGTAAAAAGGATATTGGGTGGATAATAAAAGTGCAGTGAACTTGCTTACATTGCAAACTTACAGAGCGATGGGCTGCCGGTCGAAGAGCTTAAACCGACCGCAACGCTACTGATCGAATTGGGCAATGCCACAGTACCGATGGTAGGGTCAGTCGATTTGTTTGTCGAGCTCGGCCAGGAAGCTCTTGCCCACGCCTGCAAGGTAACATTTATGGTTATTGATATGGTTTTTGCTTATAACGCCATTTTGGCAGGCCTTTATTATTTCAAACTGGGGCAGTCACCAGCATCTGTTATATGGTGATGAAAATCCCGACCAGGGGAGTCATCGCCATCCTGAGGGGGCGACCAAAAGGCATTAAGGGAGGCTTATATTGCCATGATCAAACACCACAAAGAAGCCACATTGGTAGAATCAGGTCTGGAATGACTTGAGCAGGCGGAGGAACCAAGAATGGATCCTGCAGAAAAAGTCAAGACTAGGACGCTCACAAAAGGCAAGGCTGTCCAAATTGGCAGCGGCATGAGCACGAAGGTCAAAGAGGTTGTCATGCAAGTATTGACGATCAACCAGACATCTTTTGCTTGGAAGTCGGAAGAAATCACCGGGATTGACCCCAATGTGATCACCCATAAACTCAATGTGGATCTAACTTGCATGCTGATCAGGCAGAAACTATGAAAGCATGCTCCTGATCGTAGGAGATTTATCTCCAAGGGGGTAGACAGGTTGCTAAAAACGGGAACAATCCCAGAAGTTGACTACCCCGAATGGTTAGCCAATGTTGTTCTGGTTAAAAAGAAATCGGGGGAAGCTGCGAATGTGTGTTGACTTCACGGACCTCAATAAAGCATGCCTTAAAAGACAGCTACCCCCTGCCCAGCATAGACCAGTTGGTGGATGCCACTGTGGGTTACGCCATCTATTCCCTCCTTGATGCATATGCTGGATATCATCAAATTATGATGTGGTTACTAGATCAGGAAAAGACCAGCTTTATCACAGATGACGATACCTTTTGTTACAAGGTCATGCTATTCGGATTAAAAAATGGCAGGCGCTACATATCAACGCTTAATGAATAAAATTTTCAAAGATCAAATCGGGCAGCACGTGGAGGTCTACGTAGATGATATGATCATCAAAAGCAAAAGTCCTGAAGAACATCCTGCCGATTTGGCAAAAATTTTCAACACACTAAATAAGTTTCGGATGAAGCTCAATCCTAATAAATGCATTTTCGGGGTGTCCTTGGGCAAATTTTTAGGCTTTATGGTCTCCCAAAGAGGCATTGAAGCCAACCCCCTATAAAATCAAGGCAATCTTGGAGATGCAGCCACCAAACAGTGTGAAGGACGTTCAAAAACTGAATGGCTGAATAACAGCTCTTGGGCGGTTCATCTCCTCCTCGGCCAAACGATGCACCCCTTTCTTCGAGAAATTGAAGAAGAATGAAACCTTCAACTGGGACACTGATTGCCAGTAAGCTTTCGATGAGCTAAAAAAGTTTCTCACCAATCCCCCTTTATTCAGTCGGTCGCTTCCAGGTGAAAATTTATACTTATACTTATCAACTTCTGGCGAAGCTATTGCAGGTGTCCTGATCAGGAAAGAAAGAACCCAGCAACTGCCTGTTTATTATGTGAGCCAAGTGCTCAGAGGCCCAGAATTGAAAAAAGGTCTGGGTCGAACAACTCATCATCGCCCTTATAATGTGCACAAGGAAGCTGAGATAATACTTTGAAGCACATATGATAGTCGTCCGATCAGGTCAACCAATCAGAAAAATTCTTCAGACCCCGAATTTGGAAGGAAAAATGGGTGGGATGGGTAATTAAGGCTCAAGCTTTGGCAGATTTTATCGCTGAATTTGCTGGTCAGGAAAAGTGAACGATCACTCGCAGCCCGTAAAATGGGAAATAATTATGGATGGGGCTGCAAATGACAGTCGAAGGGGTACAGGCATCGTAATAATGGGCCACCAGGCATTGTTATCAGGTACGCAATAAGACTCAGTTTTAAAATTTCAAATAACATGGCAGAGTACGAAGCCCTTTTGCATGGATTGAGGCTACTTCATGCCATCCGACCAGACTCGATCGTCATCAAAAGCGATTCCCAGCTCGTGACAAGCCAGGTCTTAGACACCTTTGAGGCCAGAGAAGCCAACATGATTCGATACCTGGAAGAGGTCAAAGTGGCATTCAAGATGCTAGAAGAAGGCGGATCCGAATGGGTCCTGCGAAGGGTGTTTATAAGTGTGAATTATGTATAGTTTTTAACATATTTTAAGTATTGATATTTAGTTAATTTGGTATAATTTAGGTTAAATTAGAGTTAAATTGTTAATTTGTATGTTTTTGAAGTTAATCTAAAGTTTTGGGTGTTTTTCAGGCTTAATTTGCTTCAAAAGAGCTTAATTGCAAAAAGATAAAAGATTAAGGGCCAAAACTGTAAAAATGAGAAATTGATGCGAGAAAGGAAGCTTGAAGTCCAAAAGGTTTTTACGTGACCACGTGAAATAGATGAAGAGAATAACACGTGGCCACGTGAAGGTTGCACTAAGAAACCATGGCCACGTGAGTTTAAGGAATAAAATTACCCATGGCCACGTGAAAAGAAGTGAAGAAGAAATCAAATAAGAGCCCGTGCCCACGTGTGAAGAACGAAAAGGAGAACCCGTGCCCACGTGTGTCCCTCTTAGTACTTTAGGCGTGCCCCCCACATGTGGATTATCAAAGGAAGAGACGTGGCCATGTGCGATCTCTCCCATTCGATGAAGGATTTTCTTCGAGCTTCCTGTTTAAGCAGAGTTTGCTTCCTATTTGATTTCTGGAGTTTGAGAAGGGTTCTACTACGTATTTTGGCCAATAAATAGGAGTTTGAAGCACCAAAGCAAGGAATCAATCTTGGAATTAAGCAAATTAACTTCTTAGTTCTTTTACGTTGTTTCTGTTTTTATTATTTTCTTCAATGCTTGTTTTGCTTTTTAAGCATGTCTAGGGAGTAGTTTTCTTTAACTTTTGCTAAGGGATACTTGAATCCTTAACTTGTATTGTTATGACTTAAGCTTGTACTTTAATTTAATGCAAGTTTGATTATTTCTTAGTTCTTAAACATAGTCTTATCTTTATTCAATTTAAATTGATTATTAACTTAAATTAAATATTGGTTAAATAATTGATTTCGAATTGATTATTGACATGCATGTTCTTGGGTTAATTTATTTAGGTTGATGCATAATTTATAATCTGAATAAGCTATAATTGTGTGTTGATTAAAGTAAATTAAGATTGAGAAAGGTGTAACTAAGAATAGGTGAAAGTTAAATTACTTGAGAAAGGATTTAATAGACATCTAGGAGGATTAATTCAGGTCTTTATGCTAAGTGTTGAGTTTATCTGAATAAGAAAATTTAAATGCTTGGAATGATAATCTTGAATAAAGTTATCTGGGTTCATTAATCTGAATTCTTCATAATCACTTGTGTGTTTCTTTTGATTAAGTCATAACATTATTGGTTAAGGTGGATAGTCCTTTAGTGAAAGTTACTTTTAATATTAATTTTTACCTCAGTCAATTTACTTGTTTTCATTTTAACTTTTTAAATTGTTTTATTTCAGCTTTAAATTACTGCTTTTAGTTCTAATCTTCAACCATCATATCTTTGGGATTTCTCTTGTTTCTTCTTCACGCAAAATTGGATTTAAAATTAAAATTACTCATACAAACACAAGTTTTCCTTGGGTTCGATATTTTGGATCATAATTATATTTTCCTATATTACTTAGTCAATCTAGTACACTTGCTAGACTCCGGTCAAGTTTTTGACGCCATTGTCGGGGAATACATTGGTGTTTGTTTATTTTGATTTTAAAGTGATTTTTGTGTGTTCTTCTCTTTTTCATCTATTTTCTGTTTTTGTTTTAAAATTTTTTCTCAAGTGTTAGTGATTTATGGTGAGAGACAACCCCATCCTACTCATAGACCCTAAAATTGAGAGGACATTTTATAAGATTAGAAGGCTAAGAGGCAACATGAATGACCCAGAAATAGAACAACCTATGAATGATCCACCACCACCTAGGATCGAAGAGCAAGACATACCCCAACAAGCTCCCGAAAATAGGTATAGACCTAGGACCATTAGGGATTATGCTATTCCTAGGTGAAATGAAGAACATAAAACCATTAGGATTCCTCACCACCAGCCTTTTAAGATTAAACCTGCTACCATCACGATGGTACAAAGAAATTAATTTTCGAGTTTGAACATAGAGAATCCTGCACAACATTTAGATATGTTCTTAGAAGTTAGTAACACTGTGCAAATTCCTAATGTATGGATTGATGCAATTAGGTTGAAACTCTTTCCATTCTTCCTCATAGGAAAAGCTAGGGATTGGCTACAAATGTTACCAAATCAATCCATCCATTCTTGACAACAAATGCAAGAAAAATTTCTTTGCAAATTCTTGTTACCTACTAAGACTGCCCTCATTAGAAAATAAATTAGTGATTTCCAATAATTTTATGAGGAGCCATTCCATAAAGCATGGGAAACATTTAGGAGACTTTTAAAAATTTGTCCTCATCATGAGTTTCTGTTTATCAACTAATGCACATTTTCTGTGCGGGTGCCAATCCATCAACAAGGTCTTTGTTGGATGTAGCCTCAAACGGTAGTTTTATGAACCAAATACCTGAAGATGCATTTTTGCTTCTTGATGAGATGGCTACCAATGATGCTCAATGGGCAACCTTTAGAGCATCTCAAAAGAAACAGGGAGTTCATAATATTGATAAAGTAGCTATGTTAAAAGCTCAATTGGAATTAATGAGAAAAGAACATTTAAAAGAAATAAATGAGCTTAAAGCTAAGAATATCTCTATGTTATCTAATGAAGTTGATGCTTATGCAGGAATTCAAGGATCTCCGAGAATGAAGATAAATGAAGGAATGGTAGAAGAAGTAAATGCCTTAAATCCATATAGTAATACCTATAACCCGGGATGGAGAAACCATTCAAATTTTTCATGGACGAAAGGTAATCAAGCTTCTTCTTCTAAACCTAATCTTAGACCTCAGTTTAAACATAATCAACTTCCCAATAACCATCCTCCATACCAAAATCAAGCTCCACCAAATTATCCAAACCAATACCCATCATAATCATACCATCAATCACCCGATTTTTAAAAATCTCAACCCCCCTACTCAAGAAAAGAAATCTAATATAGAATATATGATTGCAAACTTCATGGCCTCCCAAAACTCAATCTTGGCTAGTCAAGATGCTAGATGGAAATTACAAGATATTTGGATGAGGAACTAAGAGGCATCCATTAGGAATCTAGAGAACCAAATGGGACAACTTGCTAGTTCATTATCTAACCGGACTCAAGGGACGTTTCCATCTAATGAGGACCGCAATCCAAAAGAGAAAGCTAAAGCAATCACCTTAAGGAGTGGAAAGGAGTTAGAAAAAACTGAAAATGGTAAGACTTATTCCTCAAGGGTGGAACCGACAATGGAGGTAAGTATTCCTAAATTGAAAAATATTGAGAAAATGCCACCTATGGTTGAGAAGGGTAAAGGTAAAGAAAAACTTGTTTTTACTGTGCTTGATGAGTCTCAATTACCTTTTCTTGTTTTAACTAGAAAAGAAAAGCAAAATGAACAATTAAGTAGATTTTTAGACATGTTTAAGAAGCTACATATAAATTTACCATTTGCTGAAGCTTTATTACACATGCCTAAATATGCTAAATTTATGAAGGAACTTTGCACTAATAAGAAAAAGCTAGAAGGCATAGGAACGATTTAATTATTCAGTAATTGTAGTGCTATATTGACCAATAAAATTTCTGAAAAATTAGAAGATCCTGATAGTTTTACATTGACTTATGAATTAGGAGGAAATTTTATTAGGCATGCTTTATGTGATTTGGGTGCTAGTATTAACTTGATGCCTTATTTGATTTGCAGGAAATTGAACTTAGGTGATCTAAAAGAAATTCGAATGACACTTCAATTGGCGGATAGATCGGTGAAGAGATCAAAGGGAATTATTGAGGACCTATTGGTGAAAGTTAGAAATTTTATCTTTCCGATTGATTTTGTAGTCATGGACATGGAGGAAGATAGAAAAGTACCATTAATAGTGGGTAGGCCATTTTTGAACACGATAAGAGCTTTAATTGATGTTCATGGACAAACAGTCACTTTGAGGTTCAACGAGGAGGAAATGATTTTTAATGTGAATAAGGTTTTAAAACACCCCTCGTATGATTTTGAAGAGTCCATTTATTTCGTTGATGAAGTTCAAGAATGTGCCAACACAAAATAAGAGAAGATCATTCTCAATGATGAGCTTCAAAATGTTTTAATGCATCCAAAGAAAATGGAAGAGTTGGAGGCAAAGGAGAAAAATTTGGTACAAAATTTGGAAAAAGAGCACAGTGAACATGATGAAACGGAGGATTAACCATCCCCTCCTAAGGGAGATTCTAAACTTAAAATACTTCAATCTCATTTGAAATATGTATTTTTAAAGGATAATGCTGAACTAGTAATTATTTCATCTTTATTGACAGGTTTGAAAGAGGAAATGCTAGTTGAAGTCCTCAAAAAGCACAAAGGAGCAATTGGTTGGACAACATCCGACTTAAAAGAGATTAGCCCCAGCTATTGTACACATCGTATACCCATGGAGGATAATTTTAAGCCGGTGGTGCAACCTCAACGAAAGTCCAACCCAACTATGCAAGAAGTAGTGAAAAAGGAATTATTGAAATTACTTGATGCAGGTATAATCTATCCTATTTTTGATAGTAATTGGGTAAGTCCTGTTCAATGTGTTCCTAAAAAGGGGGAAATGACTATAGTAATCAATGAAAATAATGAGTCAATTCCTACACGCACGGTAACGGGATAGAGAGTATGCATTGACTATAGGAGGCTAAATAATGCCACTAGAAAAGACCATTTCCCACTACTCTTTATCGACCAAATGTTAGAAAGATTGGCAGGAAATATATTTTATTATTTCTTAGATGGATATTTGGGGTACATGTAAATACCTATAGCCCTGGAAAACCAAGAAAAGACCACATTTACATGTCCATATGGAACATTTGCATATAGAATAATGCCTTTTGGGAATGCACCTGCCACATTTTAACGATGCATGATGGTCTTATTTCATGATTTTATTGAAAAATTTATGAAAGTTTTCATGGATGATTTCACTATTTATGGTCATGATTTTGAATCTTATTTGAATAATCTTGCATTGATCTTAAAAAGGTGTCAAAAGACTAACCTTGTTCTAAATTGGAAAAAATGTCATTTCATGGTTAGAGAAGGAATTGTCTTAGGGCATAAAATTTCTGAAAAATGTATTTAGGTAGATAAAGCTAAAGTTGATGTGATAGAGAAATTACCCCCACCGACTAGTGTGAAGGGCATTAGAAGTTTCCTTGGTCATGCCGGGTTTTATCGTCGGTTTATTAAGGATTTTTCTAAAATTGCCAAATCACTTTCTAATTTATTGCTTAACGATGCTGCATTTAACTTTGATGCTGAGTGTTTGTAGGCTTTCAATCTCTTAAAGAAAAAGTTAGTAAGTGCACCCGTCATTGCATCACCTGATTGGAGCTTACCATTTGAAATTATGTGTGATGCAAGTGATTATGCAGTCGGAGCAATTTTGGGACAGCAGAAGGAGAAGATTTTCTATACCATTTACTATGCAAGCCATACACTCACCGGAGCCCAAGTTAATTACACCACTACGGAGAAAGAACTCTTGGCAATAGTTTTTTCATTCGAAAAATTCAGATCTTATCTCCTAGGATCCAAAGTTACGGTGTGGTCGGATCATGCAGTATTGAGGCACCTTTTTGCAAAGAAGGATTCCAAATCGAGGCTTATCCGATGGGTTTTATTACTCCAAGAATTTGATGTTGAGATTAAGGATAAGAAAGGAGTTGAGAATTTTGTAGCTGACTATTTTATCTAGATTGGATCATGCTAGCATAGAAAAGGGAGAAATTTCTGACTTGTTTCCCGATGAACATATTTATGCTTGTTACACTTATGAAACTTTAGTTCCATGGTACGCTAAAATAGCTAATTTCCTTGCAGGTGGCTATCTTCCTAAGGAATTTACTTGGCAACAAAAGAAAAAGCTTAAAGCGGATGCCAAGCACTACCTTTGGGACGATCCATATCTCATTAAAATCTATTCGAATCAAGTGCTAAGACGGTATGTACCGGAATCGGAACAAAAAGCCATCATGCAACAATGCCATGAAGGTGAGTTTGGAGGCCATCATGGACCTAATCGAACTGCCCAAAAAGTCCTCCACTTAGGTTTTTTCTGGCCAACTTTATTTCAGGATGTCAAAACTTTTATTAAAATTTATGATAGATGTCAACGGGTTGGAAATATTTCAAAAAAGGATGAAATGCCTATGAATAATGTTTTTGAAGTTGAAATTTTTGATGTATGTGGAATAGATTTTATGGGACGATCAAAAGTTTAAAAGATGGTCGTGAATTAACAGTAAACGGTCATCGGCTCAAACCGTATCAACTAGGACAACAAGAGGTTGTTGAGGCAACTATGGTCCTTCAGGATACCTAATAAACGGTTTGAATAGTCTAGCTTGAGACTCTAAAACTTAGAACTTCAAATTTTTCTCTCTTTTATCCTTACAGTTTATTTTTGTGTGATTTTGTGTTTTGTTCCTGTAGTTTTAGTTTGTGTGTGTTTGTATGTTTCGGTTCATGAAATAAGGAGGTAAAAAGATTTTTCTTCAAACTAAAGGTTTAAATGAATGGTATTTTGACTGGGCTTTAAATATTTAAAAAGAAAAAATTTAATTTTGGGAAGATATAATTAATGGCTAAAATTGTGGGGTGGGTTATTTTCAGAAATCAAGTTTTGATTCAAAGGCCAAACTCATACACGTGACCACGTGGGAACTGCCTTTGTCCCTCACGTGGCCACGCATTAAGGCACTGTCTCCATCAAACTCACACACGTGACCACGTGGGAATTGCCTTTGTCCCTCATGTGGCCATGCATCAAGGCACTGTCTCCATCAAACTCACACACGTGACCACGTAGGAATTGCCTTTGTCCCTCACGTGTCCATGCATCAAAGGCACCGTCTCTATCAAACTCACACATGTGACCACGTGAGCATTTTCCCTTGTCTCTCACGTGGCCACGCACAAAGCTTTTGGATTGGAAGCTCTCACATGCATGCCCACGTCCTTTTGAAGACCATTCTCACCCATGCCCACGCCTTAATGTTCTGCTTACCATCCAGACCACACACGGCCATGGGCACAATTTCCCTTGTCTCTCACGTGGCCACTCACAAGGCTCCTATAATTACAAGCTCACACACACACACCCATGTGAGTTTTTTTCACTTCCTCACCCACACCCATGCTCACATTTTGCCTTGTATTTTTTTCCTTACACGTGAACATGTGTGGGAATGCCCACTCCTACGCGTGGCCATGTATTCCCTTGCTGCTCCATTTAAATGATTCATGCATATTTTTTGTTAAGTTGTTCTTCTTCTTTTTCATTTTATTTCCTCTCACATGCACCCACGTCTCCCCAACCGCAAAATCACCCACGGCCACATATCCACGACCACCACCATTCACCACCATTTTCGACCACCACTCTCTCTCTTCTTTCTATTTTCTCTTCTTTTTCCATATATTTTTCCATTTTTCTAGGGTTTTAACACTCACACACACCATCTACATTTTATGCTCCAACTTGGTTCGGTTTTCATTCTCAAGTAAGTATCCACACTCTTTGCTTCTTAATTTATGTTTTAACGTCATCCATTGTTATGATTTGTTGCCATTATTGCCTATACATGTGTAGTTTTGAGGTCATTTTGCATTTAAGATTTAGATTTCATGCTAGTTCCTTTTACAAATATGAATGATTATTGATCAAATATGCATGTTATAGATGCTTGATATTCAATTGGGTAGAGAATAGTCTTCATTATGTACTTTAATTTGATGCTCAAAATTGTGCACATAACCTGTTCGATGAAATGTCCCAATGAGTTTTTCTTTAATTTCATTTAATTTTAACTCTTTGGTTGGCATCTCTATGAGTTTTATTGATGCATTATGAACTCTTCTACCTATTGCATGATTAGTTCATGACCTTATTGATGCATGTTGGGCATTATTTTAACCTACTCATTGTAACTTTCTTTTTCATAATTGTCATACCTAACATTTTGCTTCCTACTCATGTACCTTGCATCTATACTCTCATTACTATTCATTTCATCCCAATGTGCTTCAAAGTTACATTCCAAATTCATTTACTTGCACACTAGTGTATTCTAGTTTATGAAATAACATTTTTCTAAAGTTACTATTGAGTCAGATTCCCTCCAAGTGATTAAAGTTATCAACCAAAAATCTAGTCTCAATTTTGAGTTTCATCTCATAATTCAAGATTGTTTAGCTCTCTATGGTGTAAACCATAATTTTGGTTTTGTTAAGAGATTTGCGAACCAATATGCTGATTTAATTGCTCTTGCTTCGGGTTATATGTCTGATCTTGTGGTTTAAGACTTGGATCCCCCTTGTTTTTGTACTCAGCTTTACAAGCTGATATTTCTTCTTAATGAAGCTCTTTTATTTAAAAAAAAAGACTAAATATAGAAAGATCGTCTACCAATATTATATGCAAAAAAATCATATTATTATATTTAATCTTTTTTTCTAATTTCACATAATCTAGTTTATGGGTTGACACGTTACACTTACACTTTTTCTTTAAATTTTTTCAGTGGCACCCAGGAGGACCAAGTATCCTGATGTGGCAAGCTCTTCCGGTATATGCATCTGATCATATGTGGATAGGGCTAAGGTTAATAAGTTTGATTACTTCAGACTTGATGCGTAGCCGATCGGCTTGCCAAAATGTATGCTTCTGAACAAGGAATGGTGGAAGAAAATATAACCATCATTGACCAACCAAACTCCTCTTTAGACGAACAAGAAATGATAAAAATTGAGCCAGCTCAGGAAACATGGATGAGCTCCATCAAATGATACCTACAAACAGGGTAATTGCCCGAAGATAAGGCGGAAGCCCAAAAGGTATCTCGTAAATCTTTAAATTACTCTGTTATTAATGGTGAATTGTTTAAAAAAGCTTTCAATCACCCCTGGCTCAAATGCTTAACGGAGGAGGAAAGAGATTATATCTTAAGGGAAATCTATAAGGGCATTTGCGGAGCACATGAGGCTAGTAAGGCCATGGCACAGAAGGCACTCCAAACTGGATACTACTGGCCGAGCATCTTCAAAGATGCCCAAGAAAAGGTGAGAAGATGCCAGCAATACCAAATACATGAAATAGTCATTAGGCAGTCGGTAGCAGACCAGAGTTCGATCGGATCTACCTGGCCGTTCGACCAATGGGGCCTGGATATTTTAGGGCCTTTTCCCCAAGGAAAAAGGCAAATGAAGTTCCTCCTCATTGCCGTTGATCACTTCTCCAAATGGATTGAAGCCGAACCTCTGGCTACAATCACAGCGAAAAAAGTTAGAAATTTCGCTTGGAAGGACATCATTTGCAGGTATGTCTTACCTAACGTTTTATTATAGATAATGGCAAGCAGTTTAACAATTCAATTTTCAAAAACTTTTGCCAAAGCCTCAATATCAGCCTTAAGTTCACCTCCGTCACCCATTCCCAAAGCAATGGGATGACTGAGATCTCCAATCGGATGCTCTTAGAAGGCCTGAAAAAATGACTCGGTGAGGCAAAAGGCAACTGGATTGAAGAACTGCAAAGAGTCTTATGGTCCTACAGGACCTCTTTACGAGCCAGCACCCATCAAACGCCCTTCTCTCTTGTCTACGGGTTCGAGGCAATGATACCCGTAGAAATCGATCTCTCCTCTTATCGAAGAACATTCTATTCTAATCAAATGAATGTCCTAGACAGATGCCAAGACTTGGACCTGTTAGAGGAAAGGAGGGAAGATGCTTATACCAAAATTGCCGCTTATAAGCAAAGAGTTGCTAGATACCACAACAAAAAAGTGAGGGCAAGAACCTTTAATGTGGGTGATCTGGTGCTCAGAAGGGCGGATATAAGCATGAAAAATGCCGGAGTTGGGAAGCTGATGCCAAATTGGGAAGGTCTCTATGAAGTCTCCAAGGTTTTAAGCTCCAATATTTATAAATTGAGAACCCTTGAAGGGATGAATATTCCTAGGAGCTGGAACATCGAGGTACTTAAGAAGTACCATGTATAATCATGTATTATATTCACATTCAATAAAGAATGTTTTCTCCATTTTTCTTCATCATCAAAAAAGGTATGTTTTTATTTACTTGTCTGTTTGTTAGTCTTGATATTATTTGCAGGTCATTGGTCTTACTCCATTCTCCACTAATTCGAGGAAGATTGTTCGTTAGGCTTGTCCCAAGCCCAAAATGCGAAAGATTTCTTCAATACGACTCCCACAGCAAGATATGGCTCAATGCTCATCTCGAATATGAAAACTTTTCTCCATTTAGTCTATTTTGCACTCTAAATGCGAAATGCAGCAGTTAAATAAGTCATCTCCATCAACGTATATCTCCTCCATACTCCTCCATACTCAACGTACAAAATTGTAAACCGCTCCAACGCATAACATATCCTTATATCTGTTCGACTAATGCTTTGGTCATACCAAAAATTACAAAGTCACTGCTGCCGAAATGGTCAAATTGTCACGATTTGCGTCGATCGGATCAGACAATCACTGGCCATAACGAGTCATGTACTACAATGTTTACATAATTCAAAAAGTACTCCCACACTCTCCTTAATTGATTTTGCACACTTTACACAAAATTTGCTCTTCATTTTGAAAATTTCATGACGAATCTCACTTCAAGTAAGAATTGCGAGACGAAGGTACGGATGGAAGGCAAACAGAATCTTATATATACATATGATAATTCTTTACAAATTGCAAAAAAAGAAAGAAAGAAAGAAAGAAAGTGGCTAAGCCTCTATATTTACAATTTCGATCGTAGAATCGATTAGCTCAGCTGAGGGCTCGACAACAATCTCAATAGTGTTTTGATCATTTGCTGGCTCTGCTGACAGAGACATAATGGGTTCTAGTTCCAATGGAAAAGGGGCCTCAGGCTTTGCGGTGGAAGGAGGAATGACTTCGGGTTCAGTTGGCAAATTTTTTTCAGTTTCTCCGGTCGGACAGGCCTCCTCTTCCTTATCATCATCACTAAAAGGAGGATCGGGAAGAGCTCCTAGATCCTCCATCCAGTCAAGGTTAGCTTCAAGAAACTATTGCTTGGCTACGTAAATTAACCAAGTCAGCAACTTTCCTTGAGCCTTGCCCAACTTATTAAGGATCTCTTCCTCTTTAGCGGCCAACACTTTTGTCAAATTTTCAGCCCAAATCGCTTCCTTTTTCGTCAAAACCATCTCTATGGAATTATTTTCTGCCAGGAGGAGGTTGTGCCCTGATAGAGCCTTATCTCTGTCCGTAAGCGCCTTTTCTTTATCAGCATTGGCCCTAAGGCAGTCGTTTTTCAGTTAAGAGCACTCGCCCCTCAGCCTGTCCAATTCCTCCTCGTATTTCTTGCACAAGGCGGTGTCAGCAATGAGGCGCGTCACATCTCCCTTCAAGTGGTCCACCTCGCTCTTTTGGGACTTAAGGTCTTGAGCCAATTAGGTTTTCTCCCTTTTTAGCTCCTCTACCTCCGAATTTAAGAGTGCAGCTTCTTTCTTTGCCACGACGCTGGTGGTCTCAGCTTCTTTCCTTTGTCGAGCGGCATCCTCCCACTTTGCTCGGGGTGTAGGCCGCCATGCCATGTATACGAAGCCTCCTTTTTATCAACTATGAAAAAGAAGTGGAGGAGTAAGTCGAAAAGGGACGAAGGAGAAGGAGAGGAAGAAGTAGAGATAAAAGTGAAAGACGCAAGTATTACCTCCAGACTTTGCTGTTGAAATAACCCGTACTCCTGGGAGAGGAAACTGAGTTCAGTCATCACTTTAAAGTCACTCTCTTGAGCAAGACCTTGGCAAACAAAGGCTGGCACATCCTTGTTCGTCACGGACCAATTATTGCCAAATCGCTCTTTTAGAATATCTTCCAAAGGCGGAGTTCGGCCCTCTAGAAATCTCCCTGAAGACCGTCGACCTGGCTCATCTTGAACTACCCCCTTGCCATTCGAGGCAATCCGAGCATCGACAACAGTTATAGTTTCGGCAGCCTTCTTCTTCGCTACCTCTTCAATCTTCTTATGCACCATCTCATTTGCCAATAAGCTCAATTGTTGAGAAGACGATCAGGTGGACGGTTGTGGCCCTTTCCCGTCAGATTCATCTCTTAGTCGCCAGTGCCTGAGAGGACGTTGTTCTGCTGCAATTTGAAGGGGAAGTAATGGGCCTGAAATAGTTAAGGGAGGATGGGTTGTAGGAACAACCGCAATGGCAGAAGGGGTAGTTATTATTGCAATAGCAGGAATGCTAGCTGCACTTTTGGATGCCTAAATTTCAGAAGCAGGCATAATTTTCCTCTTCTTTGCCCTTCTTTCCTCCTTAGCCAAATGATTGACCTCCCTTTTAGCCTTGGCCCGATCGGCTAGTTGTTGTGCAGCCTCCTCTCCTCTTACCATCTCGTTTACAGTTGCATTGCACAAACAAAACAAAGATAAGTATCTCGTTTAAAATTCGGTATAATAAATGCACACACAACACACGAATCAGTAAAAGTAGACATCCTTCTCCACATTCCAATACTAACGCTCACGTTCTATGCTCGTGCCAGCATTGGAACCAACAGGCTCGGACAGAGTCCTCAGAAGGTAGTCAGAGTCGTAAGGTCCACCATTCCTCTCCATGGCCTCTATAAATTTTTTAATGTTAGCCTCATACATCAATCGACCGACAGCATGATCGTTTAGAGCGGTTGCCCCTTTCGATCGGATTAGTGGCACTCTAAAGCCACCAGCCATTCCCACCAAAAAGTAGCTTTCCTTGAAATGTTTCATGAAAGATGGGACATCAAAAAGCTTTCGATGCTGCCGGTTGGTAAAGCAATATTCCGACCTCTCGGTCCGAACGAAAAATATAAAAAAAGTGAGTAAAAAGATTCAAAGTGGGGGCCATCAATTCTGTCTTGCATAAAATCTTGAAATAAGACACCATTCTCCACCCGTTCGGAGTCAATTGGTCGGGGGCAATTCCATAACCCCTAAGCAATGCCGATTCATATGCGCCAAAGGGAAGCCTCAGGCCTGCATCCAAACTCCATAAAGGGAAAATAAACCATTCATTCCTTTCTTGGCCAAAAGGTCCCTCTGTAATTGCCATGGAAGTAGGGCAGGCCATCATTGACACTCAGCCAAAAGGTGGTACCGAGAAGGAATTTTTGCAACCTCCGCTTCTGTCAATCGTGAGGGCTGAGCGAACGGCTTGCGATTCTTGTAGTCCTCTAAGAAACTTCTGTCTATTTGTGGATTACTGCTTGAAGTCATTTCTTGGCAACGGAGGAGAAGTAAAAAGTGTATGTGCGACGAATGAAAAATGAAATCAAAGGTAGGGATCGCTTATTTACTTGGGTAATCTCGCAGACACTCTGGAATTCTCTAAAATTTAAAGTACTTCCCTCAAAAAAATTCTTTTCGACAAGAGTTTCGAATAACAAAGCTCAAAACAAGATTTTGGTAGAACTTCGTTAAGGATCACTGAAAAGTGAAGAAAATCTGCTCCAAACTTGCCCCTTTTATGGGCAAAAGCTTCCAGAATACTCCAAAACCTCCCTATCGAATAGACACCACGTGTTCTTAACCATCACTATGGTTGTGAAAAACGAAGTGTCGTTCTAGAAACACACATAATATTAAATACAAGACAGCTGTCCGAAGTGAACAGACGTATCGAGCGGGCTTCTCCTAAAGTTTCAAAAATTTCGCCAAAGAATGGAATAATAACTTGCCCGATCGGATCCGTTGGAGGGGGACAAGTGATAACTATAGAAAATACATTCCTAAAGGCCTAATTAATGTAGCCCAATAACATTTGGGATGGCCCAAGTCCACTAGCAAAAGGTAAAGCGTGAGCTGGAAGATAACACAGGGAAGCATGATGTCCGATCGGACTGATGGGACAACCTGTCCTCTCAGGTCCACTGATACATGCCAACGCCCATACTCTCCATCTACTCCCTGTCACATCGCCGCTCACCTACCTTAACTGCCAGTTATCGCCTCCCAAGATACTCAAGTACCCCTCCAAATGACTCCTATAAATGGCCTAAACACGATGACTTCAGGTATTGAAATTCTGAGACTTTCTCTCTCCTTTTAAACATTCTCACTCTAAAGCCACTAACTTAAACTTCGGAGTGCTAACGCCTGGGTCCGACCAGGCACTCCCTTTTGCAGGTCTAACAGCACGACCGGTCTTTCAACTGTCAGCTCTTTTTCTCACAAGATAAAGATATTTCAAGCTTTATTAAGAACCATCAATTTATATTAAACTACTCATCAATATCTAAATCTTATAAACATTTTCAACATCATGGTCGTAAAGCTATATTAGGCCAAGATACTATCTAATGAACCACTAATTTTTTTTTCCAACTATCTTTAAAGAGCTTTGATACATTACAATTGAATTCAAGACTTGATAGTTTTAAGACAGCACCACTGTATACCAACCACTAAGTAAAACTCATCCGCATCAATTCTTATCATACCTAATTAATTAGTTGTCCTTTATAATGTAATCTTGATTTTGGATTTTTTTTTTATGGCAAAGGACTTACTGTAGCAGAGACACGTCACAAGCAATTGCTGACTGTAACGATCTCTATCCACGCCTTTAAACACACACACACTTAACCACATCACCCGATGTGGGATCTCGCAGGACCAACCCCCATCCAGTTCTGTTTTTGGATTTAAGTAATAAGAAAATAAGCAGACAAAAGAAACCGAAAAAAGAAGTAAAGTCTTTGTTGGATTTTACCACTTAAGATGGTTATTAGCGTTTGATTATATCTCATGTAAATACGTAATGCTTTTACACTTATTCAGAAAAAGGAATGCAATGTTTTACAAATTTATTACCAAAAGCTTATAAGCCTTTTGAACATTAAGCTTATATAGAAATCCCATATAATGCTTTACACACTTCTTATCACTTATTATAGAATCACATTAATTATAAGGTTTTTTTAAACATTTATCATCAGAAACATGCATATAGATTTAATTAGATTTTGCAAATATGAATTGCTATCCCGAAATTTGACTGATCCATTGATATTAATTACACCACGCATTTCACAAATCAATAAGTCGTTATATTTTGTTTGCATCTAATTTAATTCCCTACGCAATTTCAAATCGACTGTAACTTTTCTCCTATTGAATTGGAATTGCAAATCAAAATTTCAAACTTCAAGCATAATTTTCTCATTTTTGGAGTGGATGGAAGTCGCCAGCTAGTCGGACTGTGGTACACGACTCCTGAAACTTGTGTGTTTTAGCCATATATAATTAAGTCTTGCACCAATAATATTTTCAAATAACTATTCTTGGAAAGGCAAGGCTTATTTGGAATTTGAATGTCAAAAAAGCTGAATTCACTAACTATTTATGTGTATGGTTCTTTAATATTCATCAAGAAAGTCACATATATATATTTATGTGGAGTATAATTTTTTCAAACATTCTTGGAAATGCAAGACTTATTTGGGTTCTGAATGTCAAAAAAGCTGAATGAATAACTATTTATGTCTATGATTCTTTAATATTCTTCAAGAAAGTCTCATATAATTTCATCAACTTAGTTTTTCTCTGCCAAAAACTCAATAACCCCAACTTTATGCTTACTTTGAAATTGTTCAGTCTTTACTTAAAATCATTACTGAGGGCCATATAATTGTGTATGGACTTTTAACTTACACTTTCTTTGCTAGCAAACATGCCAGTTTGATGCTTTTTAGTTGTGTATTTATGAGGTTTGCACCCTAAATTAGCACTTAGTGTTAAAAAGCTGACTACGGTTTTATCTATCTTTTAAGAGCAAACAATCTTTTTGAATTTAGCAAAACAATGTGAAAGCCATAAGTGAGTTTTTGTTCTGTATATACATATGGTATCTGTTGTTGAAAATTTTAACTTTCCTTTCCAGTTAATTATTCTGCATTCATTGGTTAAAAAAATATATTACTCTTTAAAATAATTTAAATAATCCCCATTTTTATGAACCAAGTAAAAGAGCTATCAATTTTGCAACCGCAAACCACTTGCATATATTCAGTTCTGTAAATTTTATGTATAAAATTTTTTACATGTATTAGATCATGAATGTTAGGAAGTGTATTAAGCATTTTAATTAAAATGAATTGGATAATACTCATATCTCGAGTTAACTTTTGAATTCAATAAGTTTTAAATCCATTTTCATTGAAAGACTTCCAAATTTAAAAGAAAAATTCAACCATCCTTTGTTCATCAATAGGCAAAGGGCCCAATTTTTTGCAACATGGGGCCACTTACACTTACATATTTAGTTCTATAAATTTTGCATATGTTTATATTTGGTCATAAGTGGTGTATTAAGAATTTTACATCAGCTAATTATAAAAATATAATATTTTTTACGTAAAAATTTAGGTACTCGTCTTGTCTGAAGTGATAACTTTTATATTTAAATTAAATCTATGTAGTTTTTTTCTCAACACTTCATAGACTTGCAAATAAAAAAGAAAAGTCCAATCGTCGATTGTTCACTAATAGGCAAAGAGTTCAATTTCTGGGTAGTAATCAATTGCTTGTGGTTGGTAGATGTAGTTGTCATGAATTTTTTTGTGATTAGAATAAATTAACTTCAAAGGGTCCGCAATGCTCTAATAGCCATATGACCAACATGCTGGTTGTAATATAAGACTATGGCTTAGTTTGCTTTTCATAATATTTCACATGCATGATATTAATTAGCAAGTTAATGTACTTCCACACTACAAAAAACAGAGACCACGTGCTTTACTCCAATTAAAAACTTTCCATATTTTGGTAATTAATAGCATTCTCTGCATGAAATTATAGTAATTAAAAATATTAATTTTGTGGTATGATAATTAATGTGATAGGATGAAATGCTGTAGCTTCTGTTTGTTGCTTCGCCGATAAAAGAAATGCGTGTTGAATATCGTTTTCAGGTAGTTGGAGAAGGGAAATTGGTAAGAAAGAGAAAAAGAACAGATGGCTAACGCTAGTATACTAAGGTCCCTGTGATGGGGGCCGGCCATGCATCCACTATATCATTGTTATCACAAAATATATTCACGATAGGTCTTCTTAATTCTTATCCTGTTTGCTTCATTTTTTTTTTTTGACTAAGAACCACACCTTTCCACTAATCATAAACATTTTTCTTAATAGACAAAACGCGTTTGTCTTAATTCTTTTAATTGCTAAGTTTTTCTTTTTCCATTAATCTCAATTTTTTTGGTAATAACTTTTTTTTTTCTCTTAAAGGAATTTAAATAGACCCACAATTTAAAATGGAGAAATTTTGGTCCTAAAGTGGGTAGCAGGTATGAGATACGAGTAAAACTATTTTATTTTGAATAGTTCATAGCAAGGATCTTATTTTAAATAATTGAAATATAAAAATCACCTTTTTATCTCATTTTATTTGTGGACATAAATTTTTGTAGTTCATACTGAATCATAATAGGATTAAAAAAATGATAGTTTAAGGACTTATAATTTGTAACAAAATAATATAATTTATGTAATTCAATATATATATATATATATATATATATTTGAAATTAATCTCAATGTTAAAACAAATATTTAGACACTCTATAAATATAAAAAAGAAAAAAAAAAGTTAAAATTCAGATAAATGAAGATCCTTTTTGGCGAAATGATGTCAAGCACTGAAGGAAGTACAGAATGTTTTATTTGAATTTCCAATATCTAATTATACGATGAGGAAAGCAACGAATTATAGGGCCCTAAACTTAATGCTCCTTTGGCAACTTGTTGTATGATGTTCCTGTCTTCTAAAAGTTGTTGTTTTTGTTGTTTTTTTTTTAATTTTTTTTCCATAACGGATGGAATTGAATAATAATTTTTTTTTTGTAAATTAAAAATTTTAAGTTCTTCAATAAATACTATAAATGATTGTATTATTTTTTTTATAGGTCTGTTTGATATGAATTTAAATTAATTGAATGGATGGTATGTTTTGAATAGGAAATAAAGTTTTAAAATATATATATATATATATATATATATATATATATATATATATTTTTTTTTTTTTTAATTGAAAAAAGGTAAAGAAAAGAAAGAAGATTACAGCAAGATCCAGTTGCCTCTGTGATCTATCATTTCAAGCGTGGTAAAATGTACGCTTAAAGCCCCCAAAATAGGGTGGATGTGTGGTGTCTCATCTTTGAACTGACGCTGCTTATGCAAATTGCCGGCTAGAGGAAGATGACGACCAAAGAGTTAATAATAAGAATAATAAAAAAACATTTAAGACCAATTATTAACTGTATGAGCAAAATATATCTCTTACAATTAAAGAATAATTAAGGATGTTGGTGATGAATTTTCAACCGCTCACATTGCAAAATATCTCATTATAACCAACTCGTTTATATATATTTGGCTTGGACATGATGAATTTACGTATCCATTCCAAGTCGACAAACAAAGATGGTGCTGCTAATCTATATGAAATTGACTTCAAGAGAATGACAAACCTTTTAAAAGTGAAGCGTATCAATATTCAAAACAATGGCTTTGGTTTACCATTGCTTTCAAATAGTTTGAGCTATTCTAAAATGAGTATCGCCACAATTCTAAATTCACTGTTATACTTGAAGAAACAGAGAAAGAGAGCTGAGAGTTGTATTATTAAAAGAATTGTTTCTTACACATTCTATTATCGTTGAAAATAGTGCTTTTATGCACAAGAGAGTATAAGAGTTACATGAAAGCAGGGAACTAAGAAGATAAATACAACAGTTACACTTAAATACCCGAAAACAGAGGACTATTTCCCTAATAATACTTTTTATGGATGTTGATTGTAATATTCTCTACAAGACATACCAACACATATTAGGGCTGTTTCAAACGAAAATGACTAGTATATTTTCCTCCGACAAATATGTATATAAAAACAAAAAGAAAATTATTGGATTAGATTAATTAAGTATACACGAAACCTTAATTAAATATCTTCTTTTTTTTTTGAGGAATAATTAAATATTTTCTTAGTCATTGAATACTTAAAAGTCCATGTAAATATCCTATAATGGAGGGGTGGCCAGTTTGATAGATCAATTAGGAACTCACAATTGTTACATATTATTACTGCCACTATATATACGTACACTTTGCTAGCAATTTGCAATTTTTCTCCAACAAAATCATTTCAATGTTTATTTCTGAGCTATAATTGTATAATCAAATTTCCTTTTTCTATTGATTAATTTGTCTTAAATTTAATTTTTTCTTTGTTCTCGTAAATAATCTTTTCAAAATTCTTACCAATCACGAATTTTATTACAATTCTATGATTATTGGTGCACTGTATTTTATAATTGATACAAAAAAAAGGAAAAATGTTTTTTTTTAAAGATTGGATAAATTTGACTAAAAAAGTTATTTTTAAGTTCAATATAAATTTCGACAACAGAAAAAGAAATCATGAATAAATGAATTGATAGTTCAAATTAAATTATAAGTCGCATTAAATATAAGGAATAACTATGGAAAGGTTTAAAAAATGCATGGAGAGAGAGATATGAGAAAGAGAAGAAAACAGAAAGAGAAATGGCCGACAAGAAATAGAGAAAAAAATTAATAAAGGAAGAGTAGAAGAAGGGCATAGAGAGCATAAGAGAGTTCTTGCTGGGTCCTCTTCAATTGCACACCGTCAGGACTCTGGACCACTAAAACTTTCAATTCTGTTATCAACAAACCTTGAAAATCCAGAGTCCCATATATATTTTTTTATTAACTCTTCCCAATTATTTTCCAATTAATTATATATGTCATTCTTATCAATGGGCCACCTGACCTTTTCCTTCACTTGCCTTCTATTATATGTACCATTTCAATTCTATTTATTATATCATGTTGTTACCAAAACTCCATGCATTATCAATCTTATACATCAAATTAATAAAACTTTTTCAATTTTTTTTACGTAACAATGCATTATTAATTTAATGAATAAAATTATAAATTGTGGCATTAATAATAGTCTAAGAAAGAATTTTCCATTGTATTATATTATACTCCATGTGTAGTGTCATTTAATTTACATGCAATTAAATTGGACTAGAATAAAATAGTTAACAAAAAAAATAGTAATATTGGTCTTTTAATTAGTCTTTGCAATGATATGAACTGCATTTAATTGAAAACAACTATGTATTTGTCATTTAGTTATTTATGATTGATAAATAACTTCAGTATTGCTGAAAATACTAGTGTTGATTTGAAATAATCTTTTTCTACACATTAAATTCCTGTTTTAGTGATTCAATGACGCGAGAACGGTTTACGGTTGGTGGTCTTTGTTTCCCTTTTCATTTTTTTCTTCTTTGAGCATAAGCTGAAATATATGACTAAATTCTTGGAAAAAATTAAGCATAGAAAAAATATCTTTGAATGGTTAGCTGATTAGAATATTTGATTTAACACCTCATAACCTAAATTTTTCGATTTTAATCTATATTCTTAACTAGATATAGTAAACTACAAGACCTATCTTTTGAGATGTTTGCTAATTTCAAATATATTTTAGGAAATATATTAACATGAACTAGATAACTGAGAAATATTTGTTTCCATATACATACAGCAATTAAAAATAGTAAAACAGATGAAGGATGGTTTTAAAACAAATGGGAAAACAGAAATATAAGGACAAGAAGTAGAAAGAAAAAAAAAATCTTTGAACAAGAAAAATAGGTTGATTTAGAAGTCAAATTATTAATGGGTCAAAATAAATTCTTTAGCGTATGTTTAGCATGAGAAATTGAGAATGTCTTTTGTTCTCTCCAACTAGACATAATTAGAATTGTCGGTAACTCTAAGCACTGTTATGATTGAGTCTCGCAGAATAATTTTAGTTGCTCTATGGATATGAAGAAATTTTCTAGTTGACCTTTTATATATATATATATATGATTAACTGGATCCATTTACCTAAGTGCATTTCTTTAGGGTTAGTAATAATTTAGAGAACTTGGAATAGTATTTTTCTTTTGATAATTATTACATGTTCATCATTAAGATGAGTGATCATCCACTAATTTTGGCAGAACAAATATAATAATCCATAAGTTAAGTTCAAATGGTAATGGATGTAACTATTGGCTATTTTGAAATTCAGATTTTCCCCTATTTATTTGTTGTGTGTTTCTATTTAACTTGTTAGTAATATGTAGCTAGTTCAATGGATTCTTTCTTCTTCGAATAGGAATTATATATACATGGGATATAAAAATGGAGCATTTTACTTATTTATAAACTTATCCGGTGCAAATCAAAATTAATCGGACTATTAAATTTTGGACAAATAATAATTATATAAAAAAAGAAATATTGAACTCTAAAAGAAAATAATCCCATGTTTGAACAGAAAAACAAGTCTCTACGTGGTCAAAAAAATCAGCAACATCAAATACTTGTTGTCGGGAAACTGTGTGGCCGATGGGCCATTGCTTCTAAGTTGCTCTATAAATACCATATTGCAGCCTTCACTCTCCTCATAGCCTCTCTATCCGAACTTCTTTGTCTCTCTCACTCTCTCTCTCTCTCTCTCTATATATATATATTCTTCAGATAAATAGTTTATTTAAATATCATTAGGGCACAATCGATAGGTAACTGGGATATGAAAATGCTGTCTAGTAAAGCTGGTTGTGATTCTCATGGCCAAGACTCTTCCTATTTCCTAGGTTGGCAAGAGTACGAGAAATATCCATACCATCCACTTCACAATCCTAATGGTATTATTCAGATGGGACTTGCTGAGAATCAGGTCAGCCATATTATGATATTAATCACCAATATTTTTTTTTTTAATTACATTCTACTTGATTTATTGTTTTCTTTTTAACATAAACAATTTTTATTTTTTAATTTTTATAGACAACTTTCTTTAACTAGTAATATTAAAAGTAACATTTTTAATGTATAAAGAAATAGAACCTTTTTTGTACCCAAAAAAAAAAACAGAAACAGAATACTTTTTTTTATAATTTATTAAAAAAAATCGAAAACTTTGTTAATAACGTTAAAAGTTTGGAAAATTCTTATATATATATATAGATCGGTGTAAGGAAAGTGGCTACAGAACCAAAGAAAGAACTAAGCAGCAACAAGCCTATCAAACATGCTTTCCTTTGACATTTCTTTTTGTGGCAGCTTTCCTTTGACTTTATCGAGTCTTGGCTGGAAAATAACCCTGAACCAATGGAGTTTAAGAGAAATGGAAAATCCATCTTCAGAGAATTGGCTCTCTTTCAAGACTATCATGGCTTACCTGCTTTCAAGAAAGTAATTATTTCTATTCTTTAATTATTTTCTCACTTAAATTAATTTCATATACTAATTAACTAATATTATTTAGACACTAGTGGAGTTCATGGCTGAAATAAGAAGAAACAAAGTAGAATTTGATCCAAACAAGCTTGTGCTCACTGCCGGTTCAACTTCTGCTAATGAGACTCTCATGTTCTGCCTTGCTGAACGTGGTGATGCTTTTCTCCTTCCCACCCCATACTATCCAGGGTAAATTTCTTTTTTAATTTCTGCTAAAAGTTTTAAATTATTTATTGATTACATGTAAGTGAAAATAACATGAAAAAAGTCGGTGATCATTTGCGGGCAGGTTTGACAGAGATCTTAAATGGAGAACTGAGGTTGAAATTGTACCAATACATTGCTCAAGTTCAAACAATTTCAAAATAACCAAAACTGCATTAGAAAAAGCCTATAACCAAGCCCTAAAACTTAATTTGAGAGTGAAAGGGATATTAATCACCAATCCTTCAAACCCATTAGGCACAAGCATCACTGATGATGAGCTGAACCACCTAATCAACTTCGCCATGGCCAAAGAAATTCATATAGTAAGCGACGAGATTTATGGAGGCACTGTGTTTGACTACCCTAATTTCATAAGCATAGCAGAAGCCCTAAAAAACAGGCTGCTTCACAACACTAAAATATGGAGCCGAACTCACATTGTTTATAGTCTATCAAAAGATCTAGGCCTGCCCGGTTTTCGAGTCGGTATGATCTACTCCAACGATGAAACAGTAGTTGCCGCTGCTACAAAAATGTCAAGCTTCGGCTTAGTTTCTTCGCAAACTCAGTATTTACTCTCTAACATGCTATCTGATAAAAAATTTACTCGTAATTACATGGAGGAAAACCAGAAGAGGCTAAAAAGCAGAAAGGAAATTCTCGTTTCGGGGCTTGAAAATGCAGGAATTAAGTGCTTGAAGAGTAATGCAGGGTTGTTTTGCTGGGTTGACATGAGGCATTTATTGATCAATCAGAGTTTTGAAGCAGAAAAGGAGCTGTGGAAGAAGATTTTGGGAGAAGTTGGGTTGAATATATCTGCTGGTTCTTCTTGCCATTGCTCTGAACCTGGGTGGTTCAGAATTTGTTTTGCAAATATGTCTGAAGAAACACTTACTGTTGCCGTGGAACGTATTAAGAAATTTGCTGAATCTGTTGCCTCCAATCGGATTGGAAAGTCTCATTATCAAATCATCTCTGATCAAGGATTGGTTTACGACAACAGGGTCAAAAGGTTATCATCATACGATCGTTAGCTATGTTGCTCAAATTGTCAATATTCTGCCAGATAGACAATCGTACTATATTTTTAATGGGTAATAGAATACAGTATACACGTTGCCCACTAATTCCTATCATATTATATCCACTACCTTCTTTTGGTTCTTGATGTCATATTAGATAATGATCAAAGACAATGATAATTATTGGGTATTGTTCTTTATTATGTTTTTTTTTTCTTTTATTTTTGTTTTATTTTTTTAATTGATCCGATTGAGAGTCTAGTTTAAGATCTTATGGCCTGCCACAACATCAATCCCACTAAACTTGCAGTTCAGTGGTCTTTTTGGCAGTTATTTTTTTGTCAAAATTCAACGGAAATTATTTGTTAAGTCGGACAAAATTTATTCACCAGATTATTCATCGGTTAAATTCATTATAAATTCCAATAAAACTGTGATACGGAATATTCTTGACTTTTTCTTCAAGTGAAATACGATTGTCACGTGACTGTTATATTGTCATATAGTATTTTATGCGAGCTTTGCTTTGATTCCTATCATCTCACGTTTATTTCTCATCTAATTTTGTTTCTTAATATTGTGCTACTAATTTCCTTTTAAGTTAAGCGTCCCACTTATAACTTCACGTAATTTATTATTTTCCTTTTATTGTCGCACATGCACATAGCACCAAATTATCGTATTTCATTTCTTAAGCATCGTTACCCATTTTCCTTTCAAGTTAACGAAATGTACACTCTTTATTCATTTATCTTTTTACGCTTGTTCAATTAATAATACATGTAATTTATTAGTTTAAACCTGGTACTATGCTCATAGCCTATTTCTTCCTTAAAAATTCGAGATACCAAATTCGATTATTAATATGTATATATTATTCATATTCATTTATCAATGTTATTTCAAAAATAAACACAAGATGATATAAAATTAAAATAAATACAAAGTACGTAATCATACTCAATTTCAACTATATTCTTATAATAAATTTATTTTTATAAATAATACATCTATAATATTTTTGTTTTTAATAAAAATATTTTAAAAAATAAAAATTAATGTCTTAAGAAATTTAAATTGTTTATGATCCGATTCTCTTCATAATCTAATCTATTCAATAACATGATCCAATCCGCGATAAGACACATATGCTTCATAAAATTTTAATCCATTTTATAAATCAGTTCATCATGATACAAGTTAAAACCATTTGACTCACTTTATTTACCATCCAATGTTGAAAAATATAGTGTATTATCTATCTTCAATCCATTTGAATTGTAAAGTGATCTGACTACATCAAAACTTTTTATATAATATGCATATAAACAAAATTATTTTTTATAAATTATATATGCGTAACTTTTTAGGTTTAATAAATAATATCATAAAACATAATTAAGGAATAGATATGTATCACTTTCAATATTTTAAAAATAAATCTAATCCAAAATATATTTTTATGATATTTTATAGGTAAATTTTACTTTTGTTCTTTCAAAAACTCTTCAAGTGTTGAAATTCCTACCTCACTGCATATTTTTTCGTAATGTTAGCCATAGTTCCATGAACCGCATATGAAGCCCATCAAAAACTATTCAGGCCCATCATACACAAAGCCCAGTATATCGATCACTAGTCGGCTGTGCACGTGGAGTTTTTTGGCCAGTACATTCCAAATTCCTGGTATATCGCGATGTGCGCTAACCAATACCCATTATTCGTTATCCGCCGACAAAACTACGAAATCAACACTGTATCTTAGTCAGTTTTATGACAAGTGCAGTTTGGTCGGTTCAGGATTTCACACTTCCACCTGTCCTCCACGTGGCGCTTCCGCCGCTTTCTCACTCTGTCCTTAAATGTTGACAACGTGGCATTCCCTTGCCATTTAGAGACCTTTACCCCGATATCCAGCCTGCAAACGAATAAATCCCTAATTTTCTTAATTTTAATTTTAATTTTGCGTGTAGTAACGAAACATTCCTACCTTCTTTCCAAATTTTAAAGTTTCTCGGATTGTCTTTAAATCCCTCCCCCCCCTTTTTTTTTATTTTCTTATTTAGGGTTTCAATCATTCTATCCTTTTCTCAATCCAATAATTGATATTTCTTTATGAAATTAACCTTTTTTTTTTCCCTTTCATTTTCCGGTTTTACATGTGAAGCCGAAGTAAACGCGTTTCAATGGCATATAAGCTATTGGCACGATTTCGATTGTTGTATTTTGCTCCCTCCTTAATTTGTCTGTTTACGGTTTCTGCTTCAGCAGTGTTTTCTTCTTGTTCGGAGTATAAGATTTTTTGTTAGGTAAAATTTCTCTTTCTTTTTTCCTAGGTCTTTTCTTTTATTGGGTCTATTCTGATTCTGGATATGCCGACTTCTTGTTTTGGAATGCCTTATTTCTCAAATTGTATAATAGAGGAAGTGCTGAAAATTGCGATTATTATTTTTAAGGAAATTTTATGGTATAGCACTTCAATACTCGTCAAATTTATGATTACATTTATTCTTACTGCAAACTGCCATGTTGCTCTCCGTGTTTAGTCCACTTGGAGAGATGAGATTTGTGAATGATTGCAGATACAGGTGAAGACAAATGGACATTGCTGCTCTTTTAACTTCAGCTGGGATCAATATAGGTATATGTGTGGTGTTATTTTCACTGTATTCTGTATTGAGAAAACAACCGAGCAATAGGGTTGTCTATTTTGGGCGGAGGCTCGCTTCAGTACGCGTAAACAGTGATTTCTTCTCTATCGAGAGATTTGTGCCTACTCCTATTTGGATATTAAAGGCCTGGGAAGCAACTGAGGAGGAAATATTGTCCATCGGTGGACTTGATGCTTTGGCTTTTCAAAGACTAATTGTTTTCAGGTGATTAAATTCTGGATTAACTGTGTATAGCGTGTAAAATGTAGATGTGATAGTTCTTGATGATACAGAGTATAATTAATGGTGAGAGAGTTTGTTTTCTCAACGAGGAATGATAATAATCCTACATTTTCTATCTGGTTTTCGGTAATCTTATAAGATGTTTGAATTTTTAAATATGTTGATGTTGTTCCTACTGATTTACATGCTCAGATCTCTTTGTTGTTAGAATCACTTCCTGTGCTCCCTTGTATCTGATTATGGATGATTATTTTCCTATGCAGTATACGCATCTTTTCTATTGCTGCGATAATTTGCCTTCTTCTAGTGCTCCCAATGAACTATTATGGAAAACAGATGCAGCACAAGCAGATCCCAGCAGAGTCACTGGATGTATTTACAATAGGGAATGTCAAAGAAGGCTCCAGATGGTATGAGCTGTATTTTGTTAATGATATGATGATCTGAGGGAGTTTTTGTTTTGTTTTTCGTCGTTTTTTCATCGTTTCTTTGCCTTTTTGATTTTTTAGGAACATATAAATTTTGGAAAACTATGGTTCTTTTGGTTGAAATAGAAATTTGTTGCTGGAGAGTTTCGTAGTACACCTAGCTTTCTGGCAACTATTCTTTAGTGCCATTGATATTTATAAAGCAGATCTAATTTTTTCATTTAACTTTTATTTAACAAACCACTCATTCATCCTTGTCTTTGTTCAATCCTTTTTAGGCTTTGGGCTCATTGTCTTTCCTTATACGTCATAACGTGTGCGGCCTGTATTCTTCTTTACGTTGTAAGGATGCAAAATCATATCTAATTTCTCCTCTGCTTTTTTTTTTTTTTTAATTCGATAGAAGAACCATTTTTTTTTCTACCTTTAACATGAATATGTCATTATTTAATAATTGCTAAAACGTTTCCGTTTTCTGCAGGAGTATAAAAGCATTACTGAAATGAGGCTAGAACATATAAATAAATCTCCTACCAATCCAAGTCATTTTACCATTCTTGTCCGTTCAATTCCAAGGTCTTTTTCAGAATCATACAGTGCTACACTGGAGAAATTCTTCACAAATTATTATGCATCGAGCTACTTGTCACACCAAATGGTGTATAAACATGGCATCATTCAGAAACTGATGGTATGCATTTGACTCATGGATTTTTATATCAACATAATATTCTTATAGTGCTTTTATTCACGTTTATCCATCAATGAAATGATCTTTTGATTTGAGTCATTGAGTGTTTATAAGATTCTTTGTAATACTCTATACATGAAATATTTCTCTCAAAATAAAAGAAGATTTATATGTCTAATCAATAACTTAGTTACCATGATTCGATGGTTGCTTAGACTTAGCTAGCTATTTGATTGGAAGATTTCTTTTTCTTTTTTTCTTTTTTTTTTAATAATTTTTGGCTCTATGAAGCTACAAGTGTACACCCAGACGCACAACTTTTGAGGCTTAGAATGCTACATTTTGTCAGTTGGCCTGGAAATTGCAACTTCTATAGTGATATTGCAATTTTGGATTTAGTTTGAAAATAAACTTATTATCTTATGAATGTGACTGAAAATTGCCATACCAAGATACTAGAACGGCTTATCACTTTTTTTCAAATGGTTAAGCAGCTTGATTGCTGTATGTGTGTTTAACTTGGATTTTTGTTTTAAATCAATGCTGGCTTACTTGCTGACGTCTTTGCTCTTCTTGTTCTTTGTGTATGGACACACACACACACACACACAGAGAGACTGGCTATATCTTCATTATTATCTTTTGTAGTCTGCAAGCATTGATGTAATTAGGACCATTGCTTGACAATTTTTGTGAGTCAATTCTTTTCTTTCCACTTCATAATGACTGTTGTTTTTATAAGAAGAGTCAGTGACTGGTTTTTCAGTGCTCTTTTGGCCTTATGGAGTCATATTATCATCAATACATGAAAATTCATTCTGTGTATATTACCTTATAGATCTTAAAGAAAAAGTAAATTAGAAAAGATATTGACAATGAGAAGTTTATCAATAGCTGGTGTTTTGGTCCGGAATTACCCAACCAACATTAATATAGAAAAACAGTAGATGTTCATTGAAATCTCAATATATAACTTAGTAGATTCTAATTTAAGTTGAGATTGTTTTATTTTTCAGGATTGGCAAGTTCTTGATTTAAGAGGTAAATTTGTGTTAATACAGGAATTATTCTATTCCATAAAATAAAGAAGTCTTCTCTAATACATTTATTATTTTTCATGACTGGCTAGTGTCACTTGCCTTCTTCTTTTTGTGATTTGACTACTAATCAATTTCCATATATTAGCATGTTATAGATTGAAGTATGCTGAACAATTTTTTCCTTTTATTCTTTTTACGATATTGGGCATATGTTTTTCTGTAGGCAGATGCAGAGAGGATGTGTAATAAGCTTATTTCTGTCCCTAATCGGAGTCTACGGCCGTGTTGCCTTTGTGGAAGATCTACTGCTTCTTTTAAGATGCTTCCAAGCGAAGATGGCAGTGCCAGGGATGGCATAAGCTTTAATGATCTAGATGTAGCTACACGAGATAATGTAAGAATCTCGAGCTGTAAAAAATTTAACAATTATAATATCAGGGGCAAGCTCTAGGAAACACAAAACCATAGATATATTTTTCTTTATGTGGTTCTGCATTCAACATGATATTATATGTGGTTCTGTTGCCAAGCTCAAGTTTTTATGCCCTTGATTTCTTTTTAACTGTTTATGTTATTCACTTCATCATCGGTAAGAAATTGCATGGCATAATAAGTGTGTCAAGGCACTGGATTAATGGGGTAAATAGATACCAATGCTGAATCAGTTGAAGTTCTGCCCAAAACTTACAGCAGGTAAAAGAAAATGGGCTGTGGCATCGTATCTTGCTCGGAGACTCGCAAAGTCATCTGCCATCTTATCTCATATATATATATATATGTTTCTGTTACATTGTCTCATCTACGTGTTTTACTAACTTGTATAAATAGTTGCGTGTTAACTAAATATTTGGTTTATTACAGGAGTGTGCCACCGCTTTTGTTTTTTTCAAGACTCGCTATTCAGCTGTGGTTGCCACGCAGATGCTTCAATCATCAAATCCTATGGTTTGGGTCAGTGAAATGGCCCCAGAGCCACATGATATTTTGTGGTCAAACCTCTCAATACCTTATAGACAGCTTTGGCTCCGTAGAATCGCAACATTGTTGGCTGCTATAGTATTCGTGTTTCTATTTATTATTCCTGTGACATTTGTTCAAGGCTTGACTCAACTAGATAAGCTATCAAGAATGTTCCCATTCTTGAGAGGACTTTTAAAAAAGTAAGTATCAAATGGTTGTGATCAATATGCTTTGTTCTCATCAATTTCCATGTTTGTTATCCTTTATGTGGCTTATCTGTTGATTTTTATTCATAGTTATAGGATGAGCGAACACATGTTGTGTTGTGAAGTTAGATTAGGAATTTTCTGGAAGATTGAACTTTTATGCAGAAATAGATATTACGTGTTCTATATTTGAATTAGTTTATTCAAGCATTTAATATCTTAGGTGACTTTATCGTATAAATATTTTTCTACATAGTGGCAATTTTTTAAATTCTGATATGGTAATTTTTTTGTTTTTACTTCTAAGTGCTGGATTAATTGTTTATTCTGCGTTCATTACAAAATGTTCATTAGGACTAATAATGTACTTAACATTAGTGTTCACTAAATTGCAGAATGTAGATATATAAAAAATTAAAGATTTAAATTTTGGTATTTTCTGTTCGACATTATTAGTGCCTGTGTCATGTATGTTGATAAGTACCTTTCTGTTGTCTTATTAGGTTATTTTTTTCGTTTTGGCATTGCTTATGTGTTAGCGATGGTCATAATTCTTTTATTCCTGGTTAGTGTTTCTTATTTATTTCTTTCCTTATCAGATTAATGACCTTTGGACTGAGTGATTAGAAACCACTGATATTGAAATGATTGTTAAATGGAAAGTTACTGTTGGTTGATCAATAATAGAACTGTGTATGATTAGAAACCACTGATATTGAAATGATTGTTAAATGAAAAGTTACTGTTGGTTGATCAATAATAGAACTGTTGAAATTTTGACTTGATTCAATCCCAGTGGTTTGCCATTTCCTGTTTGTTTTGACATGCTGATCTGCAATTTTTCCATTTTCCAGTAGAAGATTTAATTAAGATGAAAAGATTTGGAATAGTTTATTTACTTTACAAATTAAAATATGCTCATTGCTTGCAATGTTATTTATGCTTCTTGCAGGGACTTTGTAGACCATGTGGTAACAGGTTACTTGCCGAGTGTCATCTTAATGTTATTTATGTATACCGTTCCACCAATGATGATGTTTTTCTCGTCTGTGGAGGGGCCCATCTCCCGTAGTGGAAGAAAAAGAAGTGCAGGCTTAAAAATCTTGTACTTCACAATCTGGAATGTTTTCTTTGTTAATGTGCTCTCTGGTTCTGTTATCAGTCAATTGATGGTCTTCTCTAGTGTAAGAGACATACCTATGCAACTTGCCAAAGCAATACCTACTCAGGTGACATTATTGTGGTTCTGCTTATGTGTTCTTATCATACTTGATTCTGTAGATAACTAACTAGATTATGTGTTCTTTCTTTCTCCCTCTTTCTTCCTTCTTCTTCTTTTTTTTTTTTTTTTTTTTTTTGTGTGTCTGTGTGTGTATGTTCTGCTTTATTGGTTGTATTGATGTATTATTGTGTTAAAACATTTAGCATACCAAAATAGTTTTGCCTAGATGTCCTTATGGCTAATTCTGATTGGTCATAATATTTAATAAATTTATATTACTTATGACAATTTCTAATCCTTGGTACTTTCTACCGTTGTTAACAGAATGGGCTTCTACTATACATGTGAATTCATGTGATATGTAGTGGTGGTTGTTCAATTACGCCATTAACCAGTAATGTTTTTTTAATGATGACAGAATTATTCGGTCGATAGCTCATACTCTATCTTTGATTGTATACTTGAGAAGAGGGTGCTGCAATTTACAAGTGATCATAAAAATCAACGAACTTGTGCTTTCACCTAGAGCTCTTGTTATTATGCGGACAATATGAATAACAAATTAAATTTGCATTGTAGTTTGTGCCATTTGTTAAGGGGAACTGATAGATTTTGCAGCTTATAAGATTTGAACACAACTTAGTCTTTCTCTGTGGTACCTGTGGTTGTCAGTGTTATATATAAATGTACGTGCACATTTGTGATGTTTCTATTATTGATTTAAATTTTAACTTTTGAAATATCACAGTGAAGCTTGATGATTAATTTTTATGACAATTACATTTTTCATATTTACAGGCTAGCTTCTTCATGACTTACGTTCTAACATCAGGTTGGGCAAGTCTGGCCAGTGAACTGATGCAAATCTTTCCCCTTGGATACAACATGTTCAAAAAATTCATTCTTAGAATCAAAAGTGACTCATCTGAAGACTTGATGACTTTTCCATATCATACAGAAATTCCAAGAGTACTACTGTTTTGTCTTATTGGCTTGACTTGTTCGATCATGGCGCCCTTGATATTGCCCATTTTGCTTGTTTTCTTTGCTATGGCTTACTTGGTATACCGTAACCAGTTGAGTCGATTCTTTCTCTTCTTTTTGTTCTCATTTGATTGTGATAGCTTGACTTGAATGTTGAATTCTCATGCTGTTCCTCTGAGTAAGTTAGCAATGTCTGCTTTGAGAGCTAATTGTATCGTCTCTTATGTATAATTTTTTTTGTATTACTTGAGTTTATAGAATTTATTTCTAGCATGACTGGAAAACATGAGAGTGATTATTTCTCTTGAATTTCTTTGTCGCTCCTAGATTTTGAAAGTTACTTGGCTGCAAAGCGAATGGTTTTATAAGAAGCTTGTTTGTTGAAGCTTTTGTTGTTCTGTAGTTTATATTTAATGATCTATGTTTTGAGATGTGTCATAGCAGGCTGATTAACATTTTCCAAGAAAATGACTTCTTTTCTGTTGTTTACAGTATAGAAAATCATTTGAACATAATTTTCTACTGCATATAGCTGATTAAAAAAGATAATCTTTCTAGTGAAAAAGACCATTAAAATGCGAATACTTGATTAAATTTTATTTATTTTCAATTTATAGCTGATTGTAAGAGAAATTATATAAAAAATAAATTTAGACTTATCCAGTGACAAGTTAGTGGTAGCTTAAAGGTCACCAGATGGTAATCGAAATCCTAGTTAATGTATACTTGTATAGTTTTTTTATATGTAATGCAGAAACTGAGCTTCTCTTTTAGAACATAGGAACTTATTTTCCTTAAAAATGGCTTAATTTCTTCTTCTGACTAGGTAAATTTTTTCAATGACCAACTTTGCTATAAGCACCAAATGCTGTAAAATGTTGAAAATATTTTCCCAAAAAATATTTTTTCCATGAAACAACAGAGCATAAGTGTTTTTTTTTTTTCAAAAAAAAAAATTCTCAATGTATATGTACCAAAATATGGAGGTGCTCGATTGAGAATATTCATTAATTTGTAGCCCGTGTGTGTGGATATCCTAACATATTAATTTGTGATGGCCACTTAAGACCATCATTTATATTAGTTTTCATTTCAATGCTGCAGATTCTCAACGTATATATACCAAAATACGAAGGCAGAGGGCAATTTTGGCCTATTGCTCACAACACAATAATATTTTCATTGGCGTTGACGCAAATTATAGCTATTGGTGTATTTGGAATTAAGAAATCACCAATTGCATCAGGTTTCACCTTTCCACTGCTCATTTCTACTCTTCTATTTAATGAGTACTGCAGGCAGCGATTTTACCCAGTCTTTAAAAAGGATGCTGTACAGGTAGTTATTGCAATCTTTATATACGTGTGTTTATTATATTCCGAGTTCTCTGTGTGTGAATATATGAATGTGCTGTTTCTCAAGTTTGTTGGGGTTTGTTAGGTTCTTATGGAGATGGATAGACGTGATGAACAGTCTGGTAGAATGAACGAAATCTATCAACAGTTGCATTCTGCATATTGCCAGTTCCCAATTGCTCATGAATTTTGCAAGCCTGCGTCTGACTCTGACGATATCAAGGATCCAGAGAGTGCTAAGCCAGGTTTCATTTAAGCATTTTCAGCTAATTTATGGAGGACTTGCTCTTTCCAGAACATACAAGTAACTGATATTGTATTCCCATTTTTTTCTTTCCTCAAAGGAAACGAGAAGGAATGCAGTGAAGTAAGTGAATCGAGGGCCGTTGTATGCCCTGGAATCGATGAAGGAACCGTGTTAAGTTTGATGTACAAGTTCTGCCAAACATTCCCTTTCGTTTTGTACAGAACTTATAGAAAGAGTTTTATGCACTAGTCTTGAAGACTGAAGAGTTGGTAACATTTTATGCGATTTAATTCAAAGAGACAAAAATTTTATCAGCTTTTATTTTATTTAATTTTTAATGATGTTCTTCGCCAGATATATTATCAGGAACAAAATATCCCAGCACCAAACCAGAATTTCATATCCGCAGATGATTCAGAACTCGACAGGGTGATTCAATCATTATTTCTTTACTTGTCTACTTCGTGTTTAGTTAAGTGCTTTTATTTCAAAATGGGCTCCAGCCATGTATAATTTGTAGATAACGGTTAGAATGAAAGCTCAGACCAAGGCAAATTTTTTTACCAAACAGGTATCGTATATGGATTTCCTTGAAGAATTTTGGCCCCTAAACATCTCATTATAAGAATAACTTGTTCACCATTGCTAATAATAGACATGTTTGGGTTGAGTTATTACTCATTCCTCAGCATCTGCAGCTAATGAGGTATCTTGGCCGGTGAAGAATTTATCCTTGTTCTTGTGCTCATCGTCTTCCGTCAAAAGATTTCTCCACAGCCACAAAACTTGCAGTTGCCCACCATTTGCGACATGCAAAAGAAGTACCTGTGTGCGTGCTGCAAAATAGGTCGAAATGACCTTGACAAGAACGAAGAAACAACTAGTCACCACATTGGGCATGTTCAATCCCTTGTCCTGTCCAACATGCGAAACAAATCAGATTGTATAAAGCAGCAACCAAAAAATTTCATATATTCTCACAAACAAACAAACAAACATATAACAAGCACAAATAAAGAGCAGTTACCTCTGAGGTTTTGAACATTTAAATCAGATTGTATAAAGCAGCAACCAAAAAATTTCATATATTCTCACAAACAAACAAACAAACATATAACAAGCACAAATAAAGAGCAGTTACCTCTGAGGTTTTGAACATTTCCTGCAATGTCTCGTTTAAGAAGTCGGTCATCAAGCAGCCGATAAGGAGGCCAACTGGAATCATCAACTCCTGGTTTCTAGAGATGGAAAATATGACATCTGATAGAGAACTTAAAATGAAAAGGGTTACAATAGACCATTTCAATGTTGTCTGTCCAATAAATGATAATCGCTCTACAAGCACAGCCCCTGCCTTTCTCCATGGAAACTCCTTCACTTGTTCGGGGGCAGCCTCCCACAACCTTTTTGCACCAGTAATCGCTTTCAACTTAATTTTACTTGGTTCTCCAAACTGGGAATTACTTATTCTCATCAGACATGTAGGAGAGAGCCGCAGACTTGTGCACGGCAATGGCCATCTACGGAGTTGGCGGGGTTTGTTATTCAAAACTCTAATCTGCGCAAGGGGCACAAGATAATGTCAGTATTCAAATATCTTCTTCTTCTTTCAATAATAAGCACTTCCAATTGGAAAAATAAGACTTGACAAAGCTGTTTAGGTGGAATTCCTGAAGAGATCATAAACTGGGAACAAAGTAAAACAAAAGACTCAATCTATAGCACATCAAAGACTTGAAAACTACGATCACCAATTTTCAACAGAAAGTTGAGAAAACACATGAAGGGCTTCATGTCATAAGCGTATAACCAATGCAAGCTGGTTCACAGAACATTTGCCAAAGATCTAATGATATCGCAAATTGTAAATTTAAAGAATAATCTGGAACATAGAGCTCCACAATCCAACTTTCAATTGAAATTACCATTTCAACTGTCCAGTTCAGTAGCCAAGTAGAAAGAAATGATTAGTAATTGTGAGATTAGATGAGCTAACAAGGAAGTGAAACAATAAAATATGGATTCTCGGTTTTGCAGTTAACCATACCAATCACTGAAACTGAAATTACAGTGAAATCAGAGGATAATTAAGACAGAATCCACAACCAGAAATGCGATTGCAAAGCTCACATGAAAATTTGGAGTGGAAGAAAATACCGAAGACGCTGGAAGCACCATTGAAACGACCGTTAGCTTTCTCTTACTCGATTTTTCTCCACATCGTCTTCTCTTTCACTATCCTTTGCTCCATTTTCTCTCACTCTCTTTCTAGGGTTCCACAGGCACGAGGGTATATTAGTCATCCAGCAATACTTGGAATTTGTTTGTGGGCTGACTAAACTATAATGGGCTCCATATTTGCTTAAACGCCCAAATGGGCTTCTTCTGCTCCGGATCCGACGGTCCACTATATTCATATAGCAAGAATATTTTTCTTGTTATAAAAATAATCTAGTGGTTTTAGAGAATATACAATTTTTTAATAAAAAAAAATAGACTATGAAAAATATAATATATTAAATTTCAAACCATAATCTCACACCAAGTGGAACAATTTCAGGTGCTACTAATTAAATTAAAGTTCCATCATTACTGAAGCAATTTTAATTTCTTGTAAAATTACGTATATATTGGAGAAAATACGAATTAAATAGTGCCTATTTATATTATACTATATATAAAGCATTAAGTGGGTGAAAATTTTTTTAAGACTAAATACCCTGATATTTTAATCTATTTTTTTAAATTACATAAATACTAAAAGTTATCATCATGAAATTCGGATGAAATATTTCACTTAGATTATTTATTGTTGTGCAAGTGTTTCTTTATTTTATTTAATCGTAATAATTTTGTAAATGAAAATACCCTAAAAATTAAAATTAGGCCCAATCAAAGGCTTTCTATTAAGAAATCCATAAAAACTTAAACGATTGACAGGGAATATGGGAAACGAGATTGTCCCATCGAATGTTACCTCTCCCTAATACGACGAGACTATCTGACACATGTCACCGTCAAATTACTATTATCTATACAATAGGCCATATCTGCTTCAAAATAGATTAATTGTTCCATAATATTGTTCGACCTCGTCGAACTCTATAAATAGCAGGTTTATTTTGTAAAACATATTCTCCTTCTCTCTCTAAGTTAAATATATACTCTCTCTTTAAAAGCTTTTATTCCTATTGCTAACTTAAGTATCGAGTGCTAACGCTCAGATAACCGGACAAACACCTTTTACAGATCTTATTTCATTCAGTCCGATCTAAATTCACTCTCCTAACCATCGAACATCTCCTTCTTTCTTACATGAAGACTTTTTCCTTCTTTATAAAAATTAGTGATTTATCATTTGGTGTTTTCGTTGAGAATCGATAGCCGAACAAAGGCATCTAACCCCCACACCTATAGAGGAGTATGGATTTACAACCACAGAGAGAACGCACCATGAAAGTCTCCGAGACTACATGGAAGACGGCGTATGATAAAGGCAAAATCCAAGACTGAAAGAAAGCAAAATATCATGTTCTAGGTCTATAAGGAAGCGAAAAATGTAATGACTATACTTGATAATCCTGATTACCATTACTAATTTCATTCATTGATCCTATTAATCCTGTAAGTTCTCTGTGAATTATCTGTTATCGATGCATATATGAGCATACATACATTCATACTATATCAATCATGTCAGATTGAGGGCTATGCTTTATCATGCTATGGGATATCATATACATAACTGAATAATTACATGCCTTTAAATACAAATTTATTTTTATCTAACCCAAAAAGATACAAAAATTAATCTCATACATCAAAATATACTCCTTCTATTCTGATGTTGGCTTTGAAGATTGTTGGCTTTGTCCTTGAATAAAAGTTCTACCCTGCGAACCTACACAGATAAACACCCGTGCTAAGTTATAAAACTTAGTGGGGAACAAACCAATATATTGATAATGTAACACCCTTATCACTCCGATTATACGGAACAGTGCACGCAAACTGAATTTTTTTATTTATTTATTTATTTACTTTTAAATAGCACCCAGACTCAGTACTACCAGCATACTTAGGTGATCGATGACCTATAACTGTCCCGGGTTACTATTCACATAATAAAATTTCGGCAATATAACGGTTGTATTTTTACTAGCCTCCTGAAAAACCAAACAAAACACAGCCTCTCAGAGGCACAACACTTCTAAAACAATCATTCCATTTTTCCAAACTTCCATCAAACATCCAATAATTCAAAACAGATCATAATCATAGTCACACACATATCTGTTTACATATTTTTACATATCCAAATACTTATACATATCAGTCATTTATATACATGCCAAAACCTACATAATTTACTTAACAACATAATTTCTTTTCCTTCCATCCGTGCATCACCGCTCCTCCAGCTCTGTACCTGCATGCAGTAAAAACTACATGCTGAGCATAAACTATGCCCAGTGATGACTAACAATCCTAATACTTTCTTTGCAATATTTATTTCTTTATTATACTATATTTAATCAATTAAATTCTAAATAAGTACAATTAAGCATTTTCATCAAGTTCAAGTAAAAACAGTTATTTCTATAAAATTCGCTCTTTTTCTCATTTATTACATAACTTTCGACAAATTTTCCCTTTTAGTCCTCAAAATTGTGCTAAATTCCAAAAATGTCCTTTTTATCTTAATATTTACGATTTTGCCATTATAGTCATTTATTTTCATTTTCATTACACAAGTTTCACCATTATTCGTCATTTATTCTTTACTTTACTACTTTTGGATAAAATTACAGTTTAGTCCCTGTACTATAAAATTTTATCTTATTGACACTATTAAGTCTCCAAAATTACTATTTTATCCTTGTTAACCATTTCTTACTTATTTTTACTTATTAATTATCCATTTTGGTAAAATTACCATTTTGCCCCTGAACTTTCATTTTTTAAGCCCTTTTTCCACTTTAAACTTCATTTTTATCATTCTTTTCATTTCTTTTAACTTATTATCACTTTTTATTTCATTTCATGCCCCTAGTACAGTACCGACAGAAATTCTCAGACTGGATACTCGGGACATGGACCCCCATGGGCCACATATAGACTGAAAAATGATCTCAACGACCATTTTTCCACGTAGCAGATACCAGGTACAAACAGAAGCTATGGCGATCAGTGATCCTACCATAACTAAGCAAGTCGTCGTGACTTGCACCGCGGTACAAATGTCCCTATGGCTAGCCAATTATATCCTGAGCTAGGCTTTTACTGCCAGACTAATTCTAAGGGCATAATTTCATAAAAATTGCAATCAAACTTTAATTTTTTTCATTATTTCATTACTCTAAAATACTCGTATTTATTTCTTTCCATTCTTTTACATAGATTGTGAATTATTCTACCATAATTCACCAAAATCATTCACTTTCTCATCAAATTGCACATTATTTCATATTAATTTCATATTTTCATTACTTACATAATTGAAATTATTCTCTAAAATATTCATTTAATTTCAATAAATTCCATAAAAATTCCTAAGCATATTATTTCATTTCTAATATGATTTTGAAGCATAAAATCATCAAAATTTACAAAATACACCTTAGTTTTCTTAGGAATTCCATTCGGTCACTATAGGGTTTGTACTATATATTCATGTAACAATTCATTTAAGCATTTAAACACACTCATTTAAGGTCTCTTAACATTATTCTACCATTACTTTAAGTTAAACATCAATTATATCATATTTTCATTAAGTTACATAAAGGTTTAATGACTAAAATCAAAGGAAATATTAAGATTCATTAGCCACTAACCTTCCTTTCTTGCTCTAGGATGCCTAAGCTTCCTTTTCCTTACCTTTAGCCTTGGAAGCTTGCAATTCACTTTGATTCCCTAAGAGAACCGAAATTCCAATCCATTAAAACTCTAGTTTTTCAACCTCAAATGCTAAAAATAACATCATAAATGAAATCTAGGCACCCAAAAATATAAGTAGGCACCTTAGAAAGAATTTAAACCCATTAGTTTCACTTACCTCAAATAAAACCCTAAATTCTCTCTCTTAAATTTTCTTGATTTTCTTCCTTGATTTGAAGAGAGGAGATCATAAAACTTAACTAGAGAGGCAGAAATTACTATTGGGTGGCTTGATTTAGTGTGAAATGGAGAGAGAAAAGAAGAAAAAACTCAAGCAACAATGGTGAGGGGAGTTCGGCCAAGAGGAGGAGATAAGGAAGAAGATGACTTACTGGCTTATTCCAGAAAATTCACACTATATATAGGCCTTCTAAATGGGTGAATTGGGCTTGGGTTGGCAATTGGGCTTAATTAAATAATTAAGGCCCATTAACTACCTAATTCAAGCCCAATTTGATTTCTCCTCTTTTCTTACTTCAAATCACTCCAAATTTGATTTCATAATTCTTATCACATCAAAATTAGGTAGTACACAAAATTTTGGCTCAATCGGAGTCCGTTACTGGTCCGATTCAATCGAACTGGTTCGATTCGACAACTGTCGACATCGCCAAAAAATTCATTTCTTTTTATCAAAATATTCTACATGAAATTTCATGAAGATCTGCAAAATATGGCAATTTTTGGAGTTCATTTGCTATTTTTAAAAATTTATGCAAAATCAAGTCACTTTTCCTACCAGGGAAATTGACTCGCTACATTTTTCGTATTTTTGACTTTTGGAGGCCTATTTGACCTCGATTTTACTTGAAATTTTAACCCCGGACTCACCATGACCAATACTTTCCGATGGTCAAATAAAATATTTTTCACTTTCGGGTCTGTTTTACGGTTCGGGTGCACTATTCACCATCGGAATTTACTGTTTACGGCCAGACCGGTGTTGAAGCCAATACAATTCTCTCCTATTAAAATAAATTTCGTCCTCGAAATTTACCTGTATTGAAGAGGTGGGGATACTGATATCTCATAGTTGCTTCTGGTTCCCAAGTAGCTTATTCAACATTATGATGGTGCCATAGTACCTTCACTAATGGAACTTGCTTATTTTTGAGTTGACGGACTTCTCTTGCTAAGATTTTCACTGGTTCCTCTTCGTAGGTCATGTCATCAGTCACTTGAATCTCTTCCTGTATAATCACGTGACTAGGATCCGATCTGTATCTACGGAGTATAGACACGTGGAACACGTCATGTATCTTTTCTAGTTCAGAAGGCAACTTTAATCGATATGTTATGGGACCCACTCGCTGAAGTATCTCATAAGGGCCAATAAATCTAGGACTTAACTTGCCCTTCTTTCCAAATCTTAAGATCTTTCTCCACGGAGATACTTTCAGGAAAACTCGATCTCCCACCTGAAACTCTATGTCCTTCCTTTTTAAATCAGCATAAGACTTCTGACGATCCGCAGCTTCTTTCAATCTACCTTTAATGACTCGAACTTTCTCTTCAGAATCACGGATCAAATCAGAACCTACTAACTTCCTTTCACTCAATTCGGTCCAACATAAAGGAGTTCTGCACTTTCTACCATACAGTGCTTCAAAAGGAGCCATTTTCAAGCTAGATTGGTGACTGTTATTGTATGCAAACTCTGCCAAAGGTAAATGCTTTTCCCAACTGGATCCAAACTCTAGAATACAACATCTGAGCATATCCTCCAAAACCTGGATCACTCTCTCGGATTGGCCATCTGTCTGAGGGTGAAAGGCTGTACTAAAGTGAAGCCTCGTACCCAAAGCATCTTGAAAACTGTGCCAGAATCGAGAAGTAAACCTCGGATCCCTGTCAGAAACAATGGAAGATGGCACTCCATGCAATCTTACTATCTCATTAATGTATAATTATGCCAGTTTAGACAAAGGATAGTCCATCCGTACTGGCAAAAAGTGAGCAGACTTAGTGAGTCGATCTATAATCACCCAGATGGCGTCATGCTTCTTCTGAGTCAGTGGCAAGCCTGTCACAAAATCCATGGTTACTCGGTCCCATTTCCACTTTGGTACTAACAAAGGATGCAACAACCCTGAAGGAACTTGGTGCTCAGCTTTTACTTGCTGACAGATCAGACATTTACTTATAAATTCTGTCACATCTCGCTTCATACCTGGCCACCAATAAAAAGCTTTCAAATCTTGATACATTTTATTGCCTCCAGGATGCATTGCATAACTGCTATGATGTGCTTCAGTTAGAATACCTTTCTTCAACTCTTCCTGGTTTGGAACACAAAGTCTTTGCTTAAAATAAAGGCTCCCATCATCACTCAAGGAGTAATTCTCTACACTGCCATTCTGAAGTCTATTCTTAATGCTCATCAACCGATCATCTTCTTTCTGAGCAGTCTTAACTTGATGCACAAAGTCAGGCTTTACTTGCAATTCAGCTACCAGGGCTCCATCTGAAGCTAAACTTAAATGGACATTCATAGCTCGAAGAGCTGCAAACAAAACAATCAATTACTAAAGCAAAACAATCACGTGTACTAATTACTTAAGGGTATTCACATCACCTGACATAAATTTCCTGCTAAGTGCATCAGCTACTACATTAGCTTTTCCTGGGTGGTAATCGATATAGCAATCATAATCCTTGATCAATTCCAACCAGCGCCTTTGTCTAAGGTTAAGCTCTTTCTGAGTAAGAAGGTATTTTAAACTCTTATGATCTGAGTAGATATAGCATCTCTCGCCATATAAATAATGTCTCCAAATTTTCAGCGCAAGAACAATGGCTGCTAACTCCAAATCATGTGTAGGGTAGTTCTTCTCATGTGTTTTCAACTGTCGGGAGGCATATGCAATCACCCTGCCTTCCTGCATCAAAACACACCCTAATCCATTCGTAGATGCATCGCTATAGACCACAAAATCCTTACCCGATTCAGGTTGAGTAAGAATTGGAGCTTCAGTCAACATACTTTTAAGTCTTTCAAAATATTTTTGACAAGCATCAGTCCACACAAATCTAACATCCTTCTGTAGTAATCGGGTTAAAGGTATTGCAATGGTAGAAAAACCTTTAATGAATCTCCTATAGTACCCGGCTAAACCCAAAAAACTCCTCACTTCTATAACATTCTTGGGTGGTTTCCATTGGATAATCGCATCAATCTTTGAAGGATCCACTTTAATACCTTCTGTCGAGATTACATGATCCAGAAAAGACACCTCATTTAACCAGAAGTCACATTTACTAAACTTAGCGTATAACTGTTTTTCTCTTAGGACTTGCAGAACAATCTTCAGGTGCTTATCATGTTCTTCTGGCGTCTTGGAATAGATCAGAATGTCATCAATAAAAACTACTACAAACTGGTCTAAATAGGGATGAAAAACCCTATTCATCAAGTCCATAAAGCCGGCTGGAGCATTCGTAAGCCCAAAAGGCATAACCAGAAACTCATAGTGGCCATACCTGGTACGAAAAGCAGTCTTCGGCATATCTGCTTCTTTCACTCTCATTTGATAATAGCCTGATCTCAAGTCAATCTTTGAGAAAATACCTGCTCCCTTAAACTGATCAAACAAGTCTTCAATGCGAGGGAGAGGATACTTGTTCTTAACGGTAACTTTATTTAGTTGCCTATAGTCAATGCACAACCTGAGTGTACCATCTTTCTTCTTGACAAACAGAACTGGCGCTCCCCAGGGAGAAACACTGGGCCTAATAAACCCCTTATCTAACAATTCTTGCAACTGAATTTTCAATTCTTTTAACTCTGCAGGTGCCATCCTATAGGGAGCAATAGAAATAGGTACAGTACCTGGAGCAACCTCAATAGAAAATTCTACCTCCCTGTCAGGTGGTAACCCAGGCAACTCATCAGGAAAGACATCCTGAAACTCCCTGACAGTAGGTACTTCTGACATCATTGGACTGACTTTCTTTGCTTCCACTGCATAACACATGTAAGCCACACATCCTTTTCTAATCAACCTTTTAGCAGCAGTGGCGGATATCACATCGGATAGAAAATCAGTTCTCACACCTACCACTGTCACCTCTCGATCATCGCTAAGCTTTAAGGTGACTCTCTTCTTTCTGCAATCGACAGTCGCTTAGTGGGCGGATAACCAATCCATCCCCAGAATCACGTCAAACTCATGGAAAGGCAAAGCGATCAGGTTTGCCAGGAAGATGTGTCCCTGAGCACTAATAGGACACTGTCTGTACACTTTATCTACCACTACACTATGCCCCAGAGGATTGGTCACCAAAACATCCTGGTCCAAGCATTCCTCTTCCATCCCTCTATTCCGTGCTAAGGCAGTGCTAATGTAAGAATGCGTGGAACCCGGATCAATCAATGCATGCACCGAATCAGATAACAAGAGAAACGTACCGACTATCACATCAGGGGCGCCCTCATCTTCACGTGCTCTGACAGCATAGGTCTGACTCGATACTCTCCTTTGACCCTGTGATGTCTGTCCAACAGGTCTGGAGGCTGAAGTGTGAGGGGTGGCTCCCCTACCACGACCTCTAGGAGCTGAGGATCCTGTACCTGATGCTGGTGAATTAATTGAGGTAGTCTGCATGGCAGGACAGTCTCTGATCCGATGATCTCTGGATCCACATCTGAAATAGGCTCCTGTCAGAAATCTGCACTCTCCAGAATGAAACTTACCACAGTGCTCACAAGCCACTGCAGAATCTCTATCTCAGTCTCGAGGGGTACTAACAGTCGGAGCTCTGCCTCGAGATGCACCACCCTGATCTCGGCCTGCTGCTTCAGGTGACTGTCCCTAAAATGCCTGAGATCCCTTTGCTTTCTTCCCTTTTCCACTGAACTATCCCTGCTTCCTCTTTTGCTGAAATCGGGACTGTCTCTCAGCCTGCTCAGCTGAGTCGTCTCTAACTTTATGGTTGCTTCCACCATAGCACGCAAGGTAGGATACTTCTGAGCTCCAATGATCTGTTTAAGCTCAGTATGCAGACCTCTTTCAAATCTGTAACATAATTTCTCCTCTGTCGCCTGGCCTTCATCCAGGTAAGCACTCAACCGCTCAAATTCTCTTTCATACTCTGCCACTGTCTTATTTCCCTGTTTTAACCTCCAGAAAGCCTTTTGCATAGTGGCCTTATACTCGGACCTAATGTATTTCTTCTCAAACTGGTCCACAAAGTACTCCCAACACAACTGATCTGCAGAGTATGTCGTCTGACTGAATCCCACCAAATGAATGCAGGACCCTGAAGTAATGCTACAACACCTTTAAATTTTTCTTCCAGTGGGCTGTGGGTTATTTCAAACAATCTCTTTATCTTATATAGCCATTCTTCAGCCACTGCAGGTGTCAAAGGTTCTCTACCAGAAAAGTCTTCTGCCCCCAATCTCTTTAATTGTTCCAGAATAGGTCTCCGCCTAGGCGGGGCTGGCTGAATCTGTACTACTGTCGGCTGAGGCTGCGCCGGAGCTGGAGCTGCCTGCAGTCTCTGCTGAATGTAGTCAGCCATCAAATCAAGGAAGTCCGGCTGAGGAAAAGGAGGCGGTGCTACAGGAGGAGGGTTCTATTGTGGGGCCTCTTGTCGCCCAATATTACTCTATGCCTCACTCCTGCTATCAGCTGACTGTTGTCCTTGGTCAGTAGACATTTTTCACTATAAAACAAAAGGAGCATATGCACATTAGTTCCCAAAACACCCACTTCCAAAAATAATTAGCATGGATATATAGATAAATCAATTAATACCCACTCCGATCTTAGAACCGTCTAAACCCTTTGCTCTCTGATACCAATAAAATTGTAACACCCTTATAACTCCGATCATACGGAACAATGCACGCAAACTAAAATTTTTTTTATTTATTTACTTTTAAATAACACCCAGACTCAGTACTACCAGTATACTTAGGTGATCGATGACCTATAACTATCCCTGGTTACTATTCACATAATAAAATTTCGGCAATATAACGGCTGTATTTTTACTAGCCTCCTGAAAAACCAAACAAAACACAGCCTCTCAGAGGCACAACACTTCTAAAACAATCATTCCATTTTTCCAAACTTCCATCAAACATCCAATAATTCAAAACAGATCATAATCATAGTCACACACATATCTGTTTACATATTTTTACATATCCAAATACTTATACATATCAGTCATTTATATACATGCCAAAACCTACATAATTTACTTAACAATATAATTTCTTTTCCTTCCATCCGTGCATCACTGCTCCTCCAGCTCTGTACCTGCATGCAGTAGAAACTACATGCTGAGCATAAACTATGCCCAGTGGTGACTAACAATCCTAATACTTTCTTTGCAATATTTATTTCTTTATTATACTATATTTAATCAATTAAATTCTAAATAAGTACAATTAAGCATTTTCATCAAGTTCAAGTAAAAACAGTTATTTCTATAAAATTCGCTCTTTTTCTTATTTATTACATAACTTTGACAAATTTTCCCTTTTAGTCCTCAAAATTGTGCTAAATTTCAAAAATGTCCTTTTTGTCTTAATATTTACGATTTTGCCATTATAGTCATTTATTTTCATTTTCATTACACAAGTTTCACCATTATTCGTCATTTATTTTTACTTTACTACTTTTGGGTAAAATTACAGTTTAGTCCCTGTACCATAAAATTTTATCTTATTGATACTGTTAGGTCTCCAAAATTACTATGTTGCCCTTGTTAACCATTTCTCACTTATTTTTACTTATTAATTACCCATTTTGACAAAATTACCATTTTGCCCCTGAACTTTCATTTTTTAAGCCCTTTTTTCACTTTAAACTTTATTTTTATCATTCTTTTCATTTCTTTTAACTTATTATCACTTTTCATTTCATTTCATGCCCCTAGTACAGTACCGACAGAAATTCTCAGACTGGATACTCGGGACATGGACCCCCATGGGCCATATATAGACTGAAAAATGATCTCAACGACCATTTTTCCACGTAGCAGATACCAGGTACAAACAGAAGCTATGGCGATCAGTGATCCTACCATAACTAAGCAAGTCGCCGTGACTTGCACCGCGGTACAGATGTCCCTATAGCTAGCCAATTATATCCTGAGCTAGGCTTTTACTGTCAGACTAATTCTAAGGGCATAATTTCATAAAAATTACAATCAAACTTTAATTTTTTCATTATTTCATTACTCTAAAATACTCATATTTATTTCTTTCCATTCTTTTACATAGATTGTGAATTATTCTACCATAATTCACCAAAATCATTCACTTTCTCATCAAATTGCACATTATTTCATATTAATTTCATATTTCCATTACTTACATAATTGAAATTATTCTCTAAAATATTCATTTAATTTCAATAAATTCCATAAAAATTTCTAAGCATATTATTTCATTTCTAATATGATTTTGAAGCATAAAATCATCAAAATTTACAAAATACACCTTAGTTTTCTTAGGAATTCCATTCGGTCACTATACGGTTTGTACTATATATTCATGTAACAATTCATTTAAGCATTTAAACACACTCATTTAAGGTCTCTTAACATTATTCTACCATTACTTTAAGTTAAACATCAATTATATCATATTTTCATTAAGTTACATAAAGGTTTAATGACTAAAATCAAAGGAAATATTAAGATTCATTAGCCACTAACCTTCCTTTCTTGCTCTAGAATGCCTAAGCTTCCTTTTCCTTGCCTTTAGCCTTGGAAGCTTGCAATTCACTTTGATTCCCTAAGAGAACCGAAATTCCAACCCATTAAAACTCTAGTTTTTCAACCTCAAATGCTAAAAATAACATCATAAATGAAATCTAGGCACCCAAAAATATAAGTAGGCACCTTAGAAAGAATTTAAACCCATTGGTTTCACTTACCTCAAATAAAACCCTAAATTTTCTCTCTTAAATTTCCTTGATTTTCGTCCTTGATTTGAAGAGATGAGATCATAAAACTTAACTAGAGAGGCAGAAATTACTATTGGGTGGCTTGATTTAGTGTGAAATGGAGAGAGAAAAGAAGAAAAAACTCAAGCAACAATGGTGAGGGGAGTTCGGCCAAGAGGAGGAGATAAGGAAGAAGATGACTTGCTGGCTTGTTCCATAAAATTCACACTATATATAGGCCTTCTAAATGGGTGAATTGGGCTTGGGTTGGCAATTGGGCTTAATTAAATAATTAAGGCCCATTAACTACCTAATTCAAGCCCAATTTGATTTCTCCTCTCTTCTTACTCCAAATCACTCCAAATTTAATTCCATAATTCTTATCACATCAAAATTAGGTAGTACACAAAATTTCGGCTCAATCGGAATCCGTTACTGGTCCGATTCAATCGAACTAGTTCGATTCGACAACTGTCGACATCGCCGAAAAATTCATTTCTTTATACCAAAATATTCTACATGAAATTTCATGAAGATCTGCAAAATATGGCAATTTTTGGAGTTCATTTGCTATTTTTAAAAATTTATGCAAAATCAAGTCACCTTCCCTACCAGGGAAATTGACTCGCTACATTTTTCGTATTTTTGACTTTCGGAGGCCTATTTGACCTCGATTTTACTTCAAATTTCAACCCCGGACTCACCATAACCAATACTTTCCGATGGTCAAATAAAATATTTTTCACTTTCGGATCCGTTTTACGGCCCGGGTGCACTATTCACCATCGAAATTTACTGTTTATTGCCAGACCGGTGTTGAAGCCATTACAGATAACCACTCACAGTAGTTATCATCAAGCATGCAACAATAGTGTAACTTAACTGCACATACCTAAATATTTAAGTATAAATAAATCAACAAAATACATTATTGGAAGGAATAAATATTTCATTAAATCATACAATAAAAGATTATGAACTGTATATGCATATTGTTTATCATATAGATTTGCCTGCTTAATTTCCTATAGGTGTGGATAACGGGTGCTATGGATACCATAAGATATCAAATCTGTGAATACCCGAAAGTATTAAATCTGTGGACCCATTTGGGTCATAACTATGGTCTCATTTAGAGATGAACTGTGGACTCATAAGAGTCAGACTATAGCAGCTGCGACTGTAACCCTATAGGCATGCCTATCTATCTACAACCAAGTCTTTATGTGCAGGCATAATACATCATATTTTATATACTGTGAAATTGCATTACTATAGTCCAATGTAGCATTAACAAATGCCGATCATTCTAATATTATGCATTCTCAACTTCATAGCATAAATAGAAATAATAAGCTATAATTACTTTGGAGTAAATTCATGCAAATTCTATTTTGAGTAATAGAAACTCACCCTTCAATTATTAGACAAGCCTTACAATTAAGGAGATACATTTACTATGTAACTGTAATGTAGGATGATTTATAAGCTTAGGAAGGGTTTAGATAAGTCCATACCTCAAAGGTAATCAAATAAATACAAGTTATCAAAATATAGGGGAGGGTCACGGTTACTAACAATTCCTAGTAACCGTGAGCCCAGACTAATAATATCGGTCACGGTTATTAAAAATTTCCTAGTAACCGTGAGCTAGGATGCTCTTTTGATTCTGGACTAAAAATGAACTACCTCACGGTTATCAATCTTATAGTAGTAACCATGAAGTGGGGTTATGAGCTCGGGTCACGGTTACTATGAATTCCTTAGTAACCGTGAGCTAGGACAGGTTTTGCTTATGGACCAAAAGTTTACTACCTCACGGTTACTAGCCCTAGAGTAGTAACTGTGAAGTAGGGCTACGAGAACGGGGTCACGGTTACCATGAATTCCTCAGTGACCATGACCTAGTATATATATTAAGTCTAGATGGAGGTTTTAGGTATCTCATGGTTACTATGAAAGTTTTGGTAACAGTGAGCTATAAACCGCCTAGAGACCGATTCTCTGTCTCAATTTCTATGCCATTTTTGACCTATAAAACAACAATTTCAGCCAAAATGGCCTTCAACAAAGTTGTAGGCCTATGTCTCTAGTTTCCAAAAAACTAAAAATAATTTCAATAGGACCTTTAAATCTTTAGATATTCAAGAAAAACCATAGACTTTTCATGAAGACAAAATAACCACCACAATCAGATTTCAATGCCGATTTTCACTATCATGCAGCGAAAATCAGATTTCAGCCTCTTCTAACAAAATAAAGGTATACAAGTTTAGTTTATATATCCACTGGAATTTCATCATTTGGACAACTATAGCTCAAGATATGAGCAAAAAAATACAGACTGGTCAAATGATCATTAAACAGATTTTCATGTTTTTCAACCAAACTTGAATATTTTCAACTCTAAACCCTTCTAAGCTTAAAATCATCCATAAGACATATGGGAGGAACACTCGAGATCTCTTTCATGACAAATTATCAAATATACACGTATAAAACCTAAGTTCCCGTACCTTATTAAGCCCCAAGTCTTCTTCAACCTTAGAGAGTCTCCTTTCCTTTCCCTTTGCTTGATTCTCCTTCTATAAACATAAGACACTTCTATGAAAACCAACAAGATATTCCATGAATCATACTAATCAAAGAAAATTACAGTTATATTACCACTAAATCCAAGTAAAACTCATTTCCTTTTCACCAAAAATATCAAGAATCTAGAGAGAGAGAATATGAGAGAGAGTTTTAGGGTTAGGGAGGATGAAGATAAAGAATGAAGGCCAAGTGGTTGGCCGGCCATCTCTCCATCAAAATATCCCCCTTCTCTTCTCATTTGATTGGCCTAAATGTCATGTTTAAGCTAAACTTACTATTTAGTCCCTTAACTTTCCTTTATTTCTAGTAATATCCCACAACTTACCCTTTAACTATGCAATTAGGTCCTTCTCTATACATTTATACTTAATTAAACATAGACACTAATAATTAATGAGTGATAATACTACTAGGGTATAATGAGGGGCATTACAAAAAATCTTCCTTTTGAGATGTTGCACAATAGGTACATGAGACTCCCAGAAGTAGCCTATTGGAAAAAATACTAGGAAGGATAAAACAACATTCCCTTTTCTTGTCTCCAAATAAGCCAAAGGGAAGAGCAACAAATGTAAAAAAAAAAAGACGTGAAAAAGGGAAAAAACACAAAGCAATATACTCTCCCATCTGCTTCAAGGAAAGTGACACAAAGAAGGAAAAATCATTAACAAGCTACCAGCTAGAATTTTCCCGCCAATCCCTACCTTTTAACAAAACGGAACAGGAAAAGGAAGCCAGAGGATCTAACTCAATCAGATTCAAATAAAAAGAGAAGTTCACGTGAATATACGCTCTCTTGCATGATCGATTAAAATATAGGCTTAAAAGGAGGAAGTTGAGCTGAAAAAGGAAACGCCAAGTCTGAAGAAGAACAAAAAAATGACCCAAGTCCAAATGAAAATGAAACGTTTTTCCTTTGAGATATTGCATGGGTGCTACCATAATTAGGGCAGAGAGATATTATAAGACAACCCTTTTCCCCATCAGTAAAAGGAGAAAGCATCAGATAGGAAAGGAGAAAAAGATGTAAAGACTCCCGCTAAGAGAAAGATAATGAACCAGCACCTGCCGATCAATGTGTTCTCGATTAAAGGGTTTGATCCCATTCAAAATGATTGATGAATTCCAAAAAAAGCCATCTTATGGATGAAGACAACTGGAGTATAATCCATGATCTTCAAAAATATTAAGGGAAAAGAAGGCCCTAAAAAGAAGGAATGCCTATGCCTCAGATCAAGGAAGGGATTGATATCGTTCCAATTTTAGTAAAAACTCAAGGATTGGTCGAATCTAGCAAAAAGCAGAGCTCATCAAATGAAAATTTGTAGCTATCCCAATTGAAAGATCAATGAAAATTTTGTAGTTATCCTGATCGAAAGATCAGCAAAAATTTGTAGTTATCTCCATCAAAAGATCAATGAAAATTTATAGTTATTCCAATCAAAAGATCGATGAAAATTTGTAATTATCCTGATCGACAGACTAATGTAATTCACGATTAATCTAATATTGCTAATTGAAAGTTGATGAAACTTTTGATCAAAAGATCAACAAAATTCATCCTAGTCAAGTAAAAAGGCAAAATTCACCTTTAAAATATCTTTTTATTAATCAATGTTTTCCCGATCAAACTTTCAAAGTCAATACACACTATTACTATTAAAATAGCAAGAAGGTTCGAAAGAAAATTTTCATTGAAATTATGAGTATTACATCCAAAGTTTACAAAAGTACAATCATATCAAAAGTCACCAGATCCCTTCATCAGTTAAAGCGATGCAGCCATCTCTCACTTATAGCATGTCGAAACCTGCCAAATAAAAGAAGGTCAGCCATGGCTTGAGAAAATGAGAACGAGAAAGGCAGCAAAAAGCAGAGTATATATCGCCAGCTATGACTAGTAGTATCATGGTGGAAAACCACCCGAAAATTAATTTGTCTTCCTAAAATGGCTAGAAAAAAGGATGAAATTATTAGGAGGCTTCATCGAGAGAAATCAAGAAGTACACAAATAAAGGAAGAAAATCGATAAATGGAAACAAGGAATCGACTTTATTTATAAAAGTCGAGGAATGCAAGTGGCAGTCCCAATAAATGAGAGGTTAAAGAAAATAAATAGGTGTAATAAAAGCCCAAAAAACTGAAGAAGCCATAAAAGAACATTTAATTAGCATCATTTTCCAAAGGATACGGTCGAAAGATAACGCCTGAAAAACAATGATCAGACATTTAAGCGGATACAAAAAGTCATCATAAATGCCAAACTATGTGTGACCGATCAAAATAAAGCCACCTCTGAACCCACTAGCAACAAAGGACGAAACAATGGCCATGGGTTCGACAAAATCGATCGGAACAAGCTTATGAAGCAGCTAGGGGTGTTCAAAATCCGACCCTACCCGAATAATCCGCACCGAATAAGAAATTCAGGTAGGGCTATTAGGGTTGTTAGGGTCGGGTAGGGTTAGGAATTTTAGGTTTGTTCGGGTTGGGTTAAACCCTCATTAACCCGAACAACCCAAAAAATAAATATTCTCCTCCCAAAACGCGGAGTTTTAATAATCGAATAAGTTCGGGTCGGGTTGACCCAAGCCGAATTTCCTTTTAAATAATTTAAAATAAAAGGAAAAAATAATTCAAAAATTAAAAAAATAAATTCGAGTTATTTGGGCAAGGCCCGAAATTGTACGTGTTATTCAGATAGGGGCCCGAACTATTCGTAGGGTAGGGTAGGTTTGGGATATAGAGAAAAATTTAGGGTTTGGGTTATTTGGGTTCGAGTCGGGTTCACCCGAACCTGCCCGATGAACACCCCTAGAAGCAGCACCCTTGCAAAATAAGTTAAAATACTACTCAATCATATTATTTCTTTCCATATATTTTAGTTTCCAGCAATATGTCACAGGGCAGATAAAAATACTAACAAAAAAAAAAAGAAGAGTAAGGCAAGAAGATTGTACAACAAAAGATGAAGTTGTTCATTTAAAATATGAGTACATGGATAAAGAGTTTTTTCACTCAGGAAAAAGTACATGGAAAAAGAGCTATTTTCAATTGGAAAAAAAGTCTATAGCTTTACTTCGATCGACGTACATCCCGATCGAAGAAATCAAAATCCTAGTCTTTCGACTGAAGTTTAAATTTTCGATCGACGTACATCCTGATCAAAGCAGTCAAAATCTCAATCTTTTAATAGAAGTCCAAATTTCTGATCGACGTACATCTCGATTAAAGCTATCAAAATCCCAGTCTTTTGACTGAAGTCCAAATTTTCTGATCGATATACATCCCGATCGAAGCAATCAAAATCCCACTTTTTCGATTGAAGTCTAAATTTTCCAATCGACGTAAATCCCGATCAAAGTAATCAAAATCTCGATCTTTCGATTAAAGTCCAAAATTTTCGATTGACGTACATCCTAATCGAAGTAATTAAAATTTCAATCTTTCAACTAAAGCCCCATTTTCTTGATCGATATACACTTCAATCAAAATAATCAAAGTTGATACTTAATTCCAGTTCTTCGATTGATGACTCACCTTCCCGATTAACGATTGATGTAACCAAATTTTGAATCTCAAAAAAATTAAGGGGCTCCATCATTGGTTGTAAAGTACTCAAATGGCTATCATGAAATATCAAAACCACAAACCTTCGATCTCTTAATCCAACTGGTTAAAGGAAAATAAATGATAATACCCTAAAAATCAAAACTAGGCCCAATCAAAAGCCCTCTATTAAGAAGTCCATACAAGCCTAAACGGCTGGTTGAAAATACGGGAAACGAGGTCGTTCGATTGAATGTGATCACTTCCCGATACGACTAGACTGTCTGACACACACCACCATCAAATTACCATTACCTACACAATAGGTCATACCTGCTTTAAAATAAACTAATTGTTCAATAATATTGTTTGACCTTCTCGAACTCTATAAATAGTATATTTATTCTATAAAATATAGTTTCATTCTTTCTCTAAGTTAAATATATAGTCTCTATTTCTCTAAGAGGTTTTTTTTCTATTGCTAATTTAAGTATCGGAGTGCTAGCGTCCGAATAATCAGGCAATCACTTTTTGCAAGTCTTATTTACTTTAATCCGATCAGAATTCTCTCTCCTAACCATCGAACCTCTCCTTTTTTTTTATATAAAGACTTATTTCTTTTTTATGAAAATTTGTGATTTATCAGTAAATATTAGAAAGTTATAAATGATGTGTTATAAAAAACTAATTCACGTAAAATAAACGCGTTCATGATGGTATTTATAAAATGTAAATCAAAGACTATCTATTAAATCATAAGCCATATAAAATATATTTCTTTGGAAATTCAAAAGAACGAATTTCTTTAAATCCAATGATTAATCATACAACTATTACAGATATTTTTTATTTCCCACACCCTTGATTAAAACATATTTGGATCGGAAATTTTCATTTTAACTATAATATATCAGAAAAAAAATACAAAATTGAAGTCCTTCATTCATGATATACACAAATTAAAGTTTCATTATTAAATAATAAACCACCCAGCCCCCCCCCCCCCCCCCCCCCCAAAAAAAAAAAAAGAGAAAAAGAAAAAAATCAGTACACTATTAATTTATTAAAGAAATGAATTTTATAATAACCAATGTTTTCAGAATCGGTTCGGAGATCGACTCGGTCCACCAACTGAGTCAAGAGTCAATTGGTTGGATCGGGTCGACTCGGAGTTTTTAATTTTTATTAAATATAATTATTTATAAAAAAATAAAAATATAATATATCAAAATACATTGAAAATTTTATTAATTAATAAATATCAATGTAAAAATATTAAGACCAACAAAGTTAGTTGTGTTTCTAAAATTATTTGTATGCTACTTATATACCAATTGCAACATGGTGATGCTTAATTAGTCAACATTAATTGTCCTTAGATGGTGCTTATCAATATCTAATTGCAGCTCCATTAACATGCAATTTAAGCAATCAAAACTTAATACAATTTCTTACCAGCTTTTTATTCCTTATAAACTAATTATATATTCAAAGATTTCTATCGTTTCAAAATTTTCAATCATAATTACCAATTCATTAGTTGTAATTACTATCAAAGGATTTTTTTGATCTATATATAATAAACTCTTATATATAAAAAATAATAATTAAAAAAATTATCTATTGTTAGGATTAAACATAAAAATTTTTTGTGGTGATTCAATTCTACATTTATACATGTATTATAGACATTGTTTTTGTATATTTTGAATATATATAATAATTTGTTATGAATTTAGTTAAAAGAACACATTATAGGATCTTTAAATTTTATGTTTTTAATTATATCACTGTATTTTTTGGGAATTTAGGGATTGATTTCTTAAAATGCAAATTTTTTTGGTTGAACCGGAATCCGGTCCGAGTCACCGAGTCACCGGTTCAACCAGATTTTTCTGAGTCAATCCGAGTTTTTATCCTTTCCGATTTTCATGTTGAATCGACTCCGATTGCTTGCCGAGTCACGGTTCAACCGGTCCGACCGCCCGAGTCAACCCGAGTTTAATAACCAGGATAATAACAACAAGCTGGTGAGGTCTAACGATAAGACAAATCTAACCAGAATTTATCATGTTAGTGAGTGTCACTATCATTATTAGAATATTGAATTTAATTGTAACAGTGCTTAATATAATATTGGCACATATAACAAAATTAAAACAGGTGATGACACAAAGTCGTCGTTTGGCTGTTGTCATTTTTAGGGTTGCTTCTCAGATTAAGCCTTAATTTCAGATACTTTTGGTGTTACTGATCGTCATTAAATTTTGATAGAATGTGCCTTTAGTGCACCAAATTTGAAAAATCTTGGTCGTTTGTTTAAGTCTTTTTCTGTTCTGTTCTTCTCCATAAGGGATATTCCTTTTAACTTTACAGGGAGAAAAATTTTAATTACTATAATTAAAAATAGTTTATCATTAGGGTTTATGCTGCTAAACCAACATCAAAATTTTGGACATTTTTTCATATGCCAGAATATTATATTTAGATGTACAAAAAAATTGTCTGCCATTAAACATTACAAGCCGGATAATACTAGGGTATGCTAGAATTAATTAACTTAAAAAATGATATGCTCGCTTTGTCCTACAAATATAGATTTGTTTATTTTTACACATAGATTAAAAAATTTGATTAGTTTGATTTAAAAATAAAATTTTAACTATATTTTATCTAATATATCCTCAATTAATATCTAATTTTTCATTAACGGATATTATATAAATCAAAATAATTGTTTCTTTTATTTGAAAAGTTGTGAGAATAATTCACATATATTTAAGATATATTTTTTTTTGGTAAGAAAAAGTGAGCAAAACTCACAGTAAAAAAAAAATAACGAACATAAAAAAATACCCAATAAAAGTAAAGAATATAATAAATTTGTTATTGATTACAAGACAAATAAATGAGGGCATGTGAGAAGATTTATATGTTAATTAGAGGTGGCAAATGAACGGATTAGACGGGTTTGGAGTGGATTATTAATGGATGAATCATTAATGGGTTGGGTTATTAATGGATCAAAAAATATGAGTTATTAATGGATTGAATTAATTTGAATCTACCCATGAATGATAGATTCTTCACAAATTGCCTCATATTCTCGTTGCTTCAACATATATTTGAAACAGTATAGTAGCGATGGCGAAGCCTTCAGCGGCAGCAACAGCTAATTTCCTGGCAAGGGTTTGGCGGAGCCACCTGTGAACCTAGAATTCTGAATAACTTCTCTAATTCATTTCTACTCAAATCCACCCCTGAACCTAGCATTCTGAACATAGTTTATTGTACTGTCGATAAGAAAGCAAAATATATCAGCAGCAATTTTTTTTTTAATGAGTGTAGCATACCCAACAGCTCAACAGAATATCAAAACAATCCAACTACAGCAAGTGAAGCTACATTTTCGAGTTCTAGACAAATTTACCATGTCGAGCGACATATGTACTGCTTCTACGAACATTTGATTCCTGCTGCACATACCGTTAGTTGGTATGTTTAAGTTCACAATGCCACAGTCACTTCCTTGGGGCTTGCAATATGGCTCGAGTGAATTCATGCCAAAGAATTCATAAAAAAAACAATTATATACCATATTTTATATTTTAGAGATGATTTTTTTTTAAATATCGTAAAAAAAAATTTAGGTTTTTCACTTAATAATTTTGGAAATTTATTTTAAGGCAAAGGGTCAAATGTACCATAGATTATTAAAAATGGATCACATTTGCTATTAAATATTTTAAAAAAATATTATCAAAGTGACAAAACAAAACTCAGATATAACATTTTCAGAGTATATATTTGGCTTTTGTAACTAAGTTTGTGAGACCAAAGATATCCCTAGAAATGACATATGTAAAGCATATTTAATTACATTGAATTAAAGGTACTTTTCCAAAAATAAAAAAATAAAAATAAATATGATCTATAAATAGCATTAGTGATATACTTTTTTAATGTTAAATATTTTATTGGTGTTTTTATTTTTTCTATTTATTCTAGTTAAAATATTTTAATAATCAAATAAATTAATAAATAATTCAATTTCAAATCGTAGGTGTAACCAAAATTACCCTCTGAGGTACCACGCCTCATAATCGAATTGACTTGATTGCTATATTTCACTTTGATAAAGTTTGAAAGGGTAAAATATCATCCATAAAAGTTCAAGGTGAGTAATGAGGTCTGCGCGTACAAGTTAAGCTATGTTGCATCCTGTAGGGGCAAAAAACTGAATTAATATCTAACGAATCAAGATCTTTGAATCTTAAAAATATCCATTAACTTAATATCCAACGGATTGAACAGTGAGATGAATTAATTTTGAATTGATCTATTGAATATTGGGTTGAGTTGGATTGAAAAATAAAATTGATCAATTTTGGATTGATCTAATAGATATTTATGTGAATTAAATTGAATTTGAATCAATTTTTTTTGTGAATTTGGATCGAGTGAGTTTTGATCAATTTTATCAGGTCTAATATTAATTATAATCTAAAAAAAAATTATATAATGCGACAAACTAAAACTAAAACGAAAAAGTAAATTTATTTTTATGGAGCAGATGGAATATTTAATTATTTGAAAATATTTGTAATATACATGCGCTATATATATATATATAATAAATTCAAATTCTATTTTATTTGATTAAGTCTTAATTTTTTAATTGAGATGCTCATCCAAGTAATTTTTAGTAACTATATAGGTGGTCATCAATCATTGGTTTGGTTGATAAATTTTATCCAAATTGGATGTAAGTCAAACTAAAAATTTAAAAAAATAAAATAAAAACCTGGTATGTAAATGGGGTAAATGATTTTATATAATTAAATTTGCAATATATTGGGGCGTAAGTCGAATCACATATTGGAAGAACAAGGGAGGAATTAATCTGCTGTGGTAGTACTGGCAAGGGGGAGTAGAATGGTGGGGCCAGCAGTTTTGACAAAAATTAACAACTGCCCAGTTTCAACGTTTGTCAACTAATTCCAACGAATCATTACCAATAAGGCTTACCAAACAAATTATGGTTTTTCAACATAAATATAAATATGTGTACGTTAATGCATTGTTTTCATCTGAAAAGTAAAATCTCACAACTGTAAACAGCTAAATGCTACTCCTTTGACCTTCCGAATTTAAGAATTACTAAAACAATAGTAATAATATAGCCACTCACTTCTTACTTCAAAATGGATTTCAATCTTTTATATTTAAATTTAAATTTCAATATTCTTGCTAAAACAATACGATAATTGTTACGTCTCTATGAGGATTAAATACGTTTGTGATTATCAAATTTTAGAGTTTATAGCTAAATAGTCACATTAAAATAATTTATAACATAAAAATCATCAAATTTTTATTTTATTTCGATTAAAATAAAAATAATCTGAAAATTAATTTTATATATTATTAAATTAACGGTTAAATATGATACGTATGATTATTGCGTCATTTTGAGACTAATTAATTTTATAAATTAAATTATTAAATAAAAAGGAGTTATGCTATTATGTAAATATGGAAAGATTACGTATGCAAAATACAAAAGAAAACCAAATAGTAATAATATAGCTACTCACTCCTTACTTCAAAATGGATTTCAATCTTTTATATTTAAATTTAAATTTCAATATTCTTGTTAAGACAATACAATAATTGTTAATGTCTCTATGATATAATATATAGTACTCCTAGGCTTGTAATTCATATTATAGCCTTGCACCGTGGAGTTCGAAGCCAAATATGATTAAGATTTATCTAGCTATAGTCTGGATTACGAAAGCTTATGCAGACCAACTTTTATTAGAGCTTGCATTAGCTAGGTAACAATTGGCATCAGGTTAATTTGTTAGTGGCAATTTAAGTTCATTATATACTTCTTACAAAAAGATTTTTTAAAAATCTTATGATACACTATAGGATTCAGAATTTGAACAATATAACCACATATTATTTTCAGGTAGGTAGTGACTAGTGATTAACCTTTTGTTTTTTCTTTTATTTTCTATATCCATTTTCCCAACATATATCCTCTGATAAAGTAGCAAATATGTATAATGCTGTTCAGCATTACTTGCAATAATCCTTATGTCATTGCCAAATTTAACTATAAAGAATTACGATCTCCATTGTCTTGTTCAAAATGAGCAGCTAAAGTTTGAAAATACTGATATTCCAGAATTTAAATATGAATTTTGGCTACAGTTTTTGACGTAATCATGACTACTTTATGAATTGTGATCATTGAAGTCAATACCAAGGAATTACAATAAGCTTTAAAATAGAAATTAGAAGAAGAAGAAAGAATCTTTGTATTATGTAGAAGTTTTGAATTGTTGGTCAGGAAACTGTATAGAGTATCGAGTTAGGGGTGCTCACGGGGTGAGGCGAGGCCGGGGATTGCATCCCCACTCACTGCCTTGCCGAGATCGGGGATTTCCCGTCCCCACCCCCGACTCTAGAACGGGAAGAAAATCCCCCTCGTCCTCGTCCCTGCGGAGAAAAATTCGGGGATCCCTGCCCGAACGGGATGGGTCTCCGTCGGGGCTAGGGAATTTCCGCCCCGTGATTATCCCTATATCAAGTATATAAAGAAGTAGGTGGGGAATTAGGTTAATTTCTTTCCTAGGTCAAAATCGTTAGCCACCATATATATTTTTTGAGTATTGACTTTATATACCTGAATATAGTTATAATGTACTCTTTAAGGCATGTTTCGTATCTCAAGTACTAGTCAATAGTGTTGTTAAAGAAATCACATTTTCATATAGTTTAAGGATCTGTTTGGATGGTGGTAGCATGTGATTCATTAATGTGCAATATAATATGCTACAGTATGATTTTAACGATATAATATTTGAAAACACTGTATAATAATATGTTAAAATTAAAAAAATATTAAAAACATAGCATATATACAAAATAAAAATACATTATTAGGTTGGTGAGTGGTTATAAAAATTAATTATAATAAAAAGTAAAAATTATAAGGTTAAAATAGTAAAAATACATTAAGAGAATCATAGAAAATCACCAATTTGATAATTTTCAAAATTAGGCAAATTCATGATTCTTAAATCATAAATCAAAATCGTAGAGTACAATATCATCAAAAAAATTATGTTCCCAAATATTATTTTACAGATAATAATATATTAATGAATCAAACCATACCATCAAACAAACACACCCTAACACAAATTACAACAATAAACATATAATTTTTTTTGTCCTTTCCTAAGAATGAATTTGCTTGAAGTTTGAATTTGAGATCTGCACCCCAAAAATATATACACACACATTAAATTTAAACTTATTGATTGGAGGATCGTATTGTTTATGTTTCAACAGTGTTGATGCTCCGGTTTTGGTGTTTATTTTCTTGAAAATCATGCACGTATAGTTCATGATGAACATTTGATCTGCAAGTTAATTAACCTTATTCAAATTTAAAACATGCATACAAGTAATGCAAAAACATTAGCATACATAATATAAATACAAAAACCTAAAACTTCAAGCTTAATTTTTATTAATTAGGGTTCATTTAGGTTACAATTGTAGTTGGATTTAGCAAATTGGCTACTTGGGAAATAACTCAAAATGTCATAAATAGATGTATAAATATCAAAGCTGAATCAGCAAACATCATAAACACTGATCCAAGAAACTAGGTTTTTTTTTAACCTTCTGTTGGGATTTTCAAGGAATCAATAACTATATAGTACTTGCAAGAGACACACTATATATTTAGATGAATTTTTATTAGTTAAGAAAAAATAACACTTCCAAACAAAAATGATTAAACAAATTTCTGCTAGCATAAATTATCTGAAATACACTAAACTCGAGTTCATCATAACACCCAATTGAACTACTTAAGACGCATATTATACTTAATTTCCATCAACAGGAGAACAAATCACATAGGAGTTCAATTATTAGGGTTTGCTCAGAGAATTAAACACAAACTTCCCCTAACATTAATTGCTATAAATCTATACTATATATGTAAGAATTAATGTACACAATATTATACGGATCCAGGGTACCTCAGCCCGTCAAAAGCACAGCTTGAAGGGAAAGGAGGATAAATGATGGAACTAATCTCACCCAGAGACCCAGTCATGGCTTGGTCAGAACTAGTTGATCCAATTCTATCATTTAACATATCCTGATGATCAGCCAGTAGAAATTCAAGACCATCCAATCTTTGAGCGTTGTTGTTGTACTGTATCTCCTCCTCAGTGAAATTGCTTTGTCCTTGTAACATTTGCAACCAGTCCATGTTGTATTGAGTTTGTGGGAATTGAGGATTGCCATTATCTAAGGTCTCCACTAAAGTACTAGAAGAGGAGACATTAATGGGCTGATCATAAATTTGATGACTGTAAGGAACTTGAGGGTTGCGTGAAATTTGATCGTCATCAGAAAATCTTCCTCCAAGCTTGACAAGAAGTTTCCTTATGGAAGCATGGTCATTGAAGCGTGGTTCTTGATTGGATAATAATGGAATTGGAGCTAGCGACGGAATGTCAGGCCAATGAGGATTTTGATTGCAATTACTGTAATTATGATCGGGTGAAATCATTTGATTGGCATTTAATCCTCTCTTATCCTGCTTACCTCTTCGAGAATATTGCTCTTTTCTTTGCTTGTTACCAAGAAGCTTTTTCTTCAACCTTGTGTTCCAGTAATTCTTTATGTCATTATCAGTTCTTCCTGGCAATTGTGCAGCAATTATAGACCATCTGTTTCATAATATAAAAGGGTTAAGTAATTAAAAATTAGTCAGTTTATGGAAATAAGTCCAACTTATTAAATTTTAATTGAAGAAAAGAAATATATATACCTGCTCCCAATACTAATATAAAGGCTGCAAATTATGTTATCTTCTTCTTCAGAGAAGCCTCCATGCTTGATGTTGGGGCGAAGATAGTTCAGCCATCGAAGACGGCAACTTTTTCCGCACCTTTTAAGACCTGAAATTAGGGAAAAGGAACAATCAAACTAGAGTTTTGTGAATTAGTTAGGATGAATTAAAGAAATGAATAAAAAGATACCAATTTTTTGAGGCAAAGCAATCCAGTTACCACCAGTGCCATGCTTCTCTATATAAGATTTAAGCTTAGCATCTTCTTCAGGTGACCATGGGCCTTTCTTCACGTTGGCTTTGTCGCAGCAAGGAGCCCTCCCCATAGCCTTTTTCTTGGTTTGAAATCTGATAGCAGCTTCTCTTTCTATCTGAAAAGGCACAAATTATAAGAGAGAGAGAGAGAGAGAGAGAGAGAGAGAGAGAGAGAAGTAGATAAACATGGTTGCTAAAACATGGCATAAGACTTTTAAAGGAGGGCATGGTATGGTATGGAGAATAAAGGTTATGTTGCTACATAATTAAAATATAAATTAAATTATAGAAATTGGAACGCCAGAACAGGAGAATAGGGTTTTTCTTCTTGTCTTTCTTAATCTAGAATCAAAAATTTTATTTATCAAATTCAAGGCTTTTCATTTTCTTGGGACTGTAAGTCTATTTATCGCTCATTACAATATTAAGTGGGACATATATTTTTCAATTGTACACGTGAATTCAATTTCAGCGTGAGTATGGTACACGCTTTTTAAATTTTAGTATTTGCTATTATTTTTTCAAGATTATTTTTATCTATTTTTTGAGATTTAATCTTATATGTTTAAGGACTAGGTAATTAATGTTTTATCATTTGAAGAATAAATTACGGTTATAATAATTGTTGGAGTGTTATCTATATATATATATGAGTATATTCCAAATTGATCTTTATTATTGTATTTTTCACTCTAGAATAGCAAGCCTAGCTAGCTCTATATTTTCTGAGCTATAATATTATATTCAGTCAGAAATTATTCTAGCCACTGATCACCAACACGTTTCTAGAACCTATGACGTTTGGCTGTAAATCAATAATTTTTTAATTATTTGAAATTCAAATTCATTTCTTGACTAATTTAAAATCAAGCTGAATAAATTTATAAAAAAAAATTAAAAAGAATTTTTCTCAAATATTTAAAATTTTTATACACAATTTAAATTTAAAATTTTTAATAAAAAAAATGTTTTCTCCGTTTTCTTTTATGTGTTATTTTAGAATAAAATTTAAATTTTATTTATTTGTTATTTTTAAATTTTTAATATAATTTTTTTCAATAAAATTTAATTTATTTAAATCAACTAGATTTGATAATTTAGTCAAAATTATGTAATTTAATACTAAATTTATGTTTAATTAATATTTTTTAATTTATTATGAAAATAACAAAAGTAACAGATAAAAAAAGTATATATTTTATATCATTTTGTCTCTTTTTAAAAAATAGCTGTAAATCAATATTAAAAAAGAAATATTAATTTTTAATTATAATTATAATAATTATTATTATTATTGATATTGATTGGCTAAAAAGTAGGAAGTAGAAAAAAAAGAAAAAGAAAAAAAAGACTAAAATTAAATGACACAAGAAAAAAAGAATTACTCAATTTAAAAGTAGTGATGATGGGATTTCCTTCTTCTAGTTTGAAAAATTTGGAAGCAAAAGCTAATTAATGCTTGAATTGAACTCTTATGGAGACTCGTAGAAATGGTCAAAGGTGCATCGTATTTGAACTCAAGTGTCCCATTCAGAGCTCGTTGCCTACTTCCCTTTAGTGGCTTAGTGCATCATATAATCCATGGTCGCGTTCCATGTTCCACCCAACGACCCGCAGTAATTCATATCCAATTAATTTCTACCCTTGGCAATGATTTACTTCCTCCCTTTTGAAGACAGATGATGTTGGTTACACAAAATTAGACGTGTTTTTTTTTCTCTCTTTTATTTATCACAGAAAATGTGTACTGAGGAAAATAAATTAATCTAACTATATTGATTAAATTTTCCATTTTTTAAAATTTGTGTAAAAATAAAAGTAAGTCAGTCTTTATATTTGTGGATTGAGATGGTATAAATTTTTATATAGTTTAATATCGTTTATACATGCCATAAAATAATATTCATATCGTATTTGCAAAGATAGTTCGAGGGAACCTCTGGTTTGAAGAGGCTTGACTTTATATGAGCGGCACGTACTGTTTTTGCGAAGATTTTTGTTTTTGCTTTAGAAAAAGTCACCTTCATTTTCAAACATGTTCAAATTGTCATTCTGAGGATGTGGATGAAATTACTAGAAGAAAAGGTTGGACTTTTATGTTGAACCAAATTTAATTAGAATTCCTTATTGTACAACAAATATGATCAGTGTTCAACCAAGGGAAATAAAACCCATGCAATTTTTCTTATTAACAATAAAATCCACGAACAGAGAGCAAATTGTTAAGAAAATAGATTCAATGCACTTGTCAGCTTCTTAACTTTTTAGCTTTTTGTTATTAAATTTTTAAATATTTATTTTGCAATATGAATATCCATTAATTTGTTAATTGGTATATACATGTTTGGTTTTGTTTTTTTCTCCCGGTTGAGCTAGTAAAAAAATTGTACAAATAATACGTATATATTACGATAATAATTTCGTCAGTAAAGAGTTTAATATTAAAAATAATAAAAATTTCAGAAATTTAATATTGAAAAAATTAAAAGAAAAATTTTGAAAACTTTTCGCCGGTTTTTCTTCAAAAAATATTAATATTGCAAGTAACAGTAAAGATAGTAATAATAATAACCTTGACATTCGAGCCGATAAGACGGGTATGACTTGGACCAGCTTAAGAAGGAAATTAAAGGCAAAAGAGTCAGGCTTGCACTGAGGCTGTGGAAAGCGCAAGTATCCTATATTCAATATACTAGAAAATTAATGTGGCTTGGATATTAATTCAAAACGTAAGAATTAGGATAATAATTACGATTTAATTAGAGTAATTTCAACATGAAATGTGATGGAGATTTATTTCCACGGTTGGATGGACCTACATGTTTGAAAAAAATGGATCCTTTTGACAATTAATCTGGATTATCTGGACAGCTAGCTATAGCTGAAACCAACTTTCCTCCAGGCTCTATCTATATTATATCCTAAATCCTTTTTGTTTTGATGTGACAGAAACTATATATATATATATGGTTTTGAAAATTCGTACTTAAAGCGAATTCAAAGTGAAAATTTTACTACTCAATGATTTTTTTTTTCCCAACCTATATTCAATGATTTCATTAGAAAATATTTGAAACTATATTATTATTATAGAGAAATAGAGGGCTTCATGAGTTAACATGTGTGGTTTAGTCTTTAATCAAACATTTTAACGATAAAATTAATTTTTGTACATACAAAAAAAAATTGTAGTGTTTGGAAAGAAAATGACAAAAAAAAAAAACTAAATGTTCTATTAAATGGATTCTCAAGTATAAATTTGGAACTCTCCATATGGCCAGTAAAAACAAATAGATTAAAAGTGTGCATTACCTAAACATTGTTAGAGCAGTTGATTAATTTAATTGAACAATCATTTGTGGGCCTTATATCTAATGATTGAAGAAATGCATCAGTGAAACTTATAGCCAAGATTTTACTGCACTTTTTCTAAAATTAAGATAAAAGAAATTACAACATTTCAATTATTCTTTTAATCAACATTTTCAGCCATGTTTTTGTTTTTTTCCTTTAAAATATCAACCTAAAGTTTCAGGGGTTCATAAATTCACTCTTTTTATTTGACTTTCATCTAAGATGGAAATATTTTCTTACATGCGGTCAATATCTGGAATTTGTTAATATATTACTATTTTCGTTCTATTTAACGTGATAATTTTAAGCTTTTTGTATATAGATAAAAAAAAAAAATTATCAATTAATATCAATTCTATAAAATATTCATTATAATTTACTAAATTATTCTTTTACTAATTCTTTTCACCCTTATTAATTATTTTCTTTGTGCATACATAAAGATAAAAAATATCTATAATTAATACTGGTAGAAACTGGAAAATTTATCACTTTGATTGAAATAAAAAATGGCTAAAAAATTATTGCACTGGGTGGAACTTGAATAGGTTGATGAATAATTATTCTAAAAATTGATTTCAAGCATTAATTATCATACCTTTTATCGAGATAATGGAATTGAATTATATATATATATATATATATATATATATATATATATATATATATATATATATATATATATATATATATATATATATATATAAAATCAATTGAAATATTATTTTAATAATAATTTTGTTATTATATAAATTGTTAAATCAAAATATTTTCATGATAAAACGTGAATAGTTGCCTTGGCCAAATCAAACCATTTGTTATAATTAAAAGAAAAGAAAAAGAGTGAGCAAGTATCAATTTTGGTGGAAGTTGGTGTTGGCAACCATGACACTAACAGGTCAGTTTGGCCTCCACGTCAAACGGATCCCATAAGGAGGGGGAGGGATATGGTTCTTCAAAAAAATTTTGCACAAAAGTAGTTATATATTTGATTATTTGATTTGGACCTCTTAAATTTATATGTTTATATTTTTATTAATATATATTCCCGTAATATTTAATTTTGACTTGTCTAAATATAAATATTTTATTTCCCCTTGGCGGACACTAAATACAGTAGGAAGTAGGGAAATATGCTAATTGACATTAATAAAGACAAATGTATAGCTGTTAATTGGAAATGTAGAAATGACCAAAGACCTATGGCACCCATCAATCAACAACAACAAATAATACGTACGTGCAATGAACAAGAAATTAAAGTTTGGTAGCTAATAATTGAATTAGCTTTTCTCCTATATATTAAGTTGCAGCCAATTAGGGTCAATAATATTCTGCATATCTGCATGCCTGATTTCGTGTTCATTTCTTTCCCCCAACTCGATCGGAACATTAAATTTGTAAGCTTACGATACAGCATGGATTGTAATCCGATTACATTTTCTAGCTACGGACATGAAGTGCACCATTTTTTTCCTTTCTATTTATTGTTATTGGACATATCCTTTATTCAACTAATGAATAATATGTAGACCGAGTCTATATATCAAGCAACCGAAATCTGAATGATAATTTCAGTGGTTATAATATTATAGGACTTCTACCTTATAGCATTATGGTCCGAAAAAATAAATTTGATTGCATCGTGCAATTTTTAATGTCGTCCATTCAATTATAAAATTTCACATAAGCATCACATGGCCTAAAATTATATGCTCGGACACTATAAAAATTGTAATGGTCTGACTGAATTTATTTTTGTGATATTATAAATAAAAAATTTTGCTGATTTACTTACATTTTTTTTTATGACTACGGCATTTATTTACTTTGATAACGCTTAATTTCTTTTTACATCTTTCAGTTTTTATAAAAATAATATTACGCAAATGTAATTATCCTATTTTGGGGTTTTATATGTCCAGGAGCAAAATACAGTAAAGCGAAATGTACAGCTGGCATGGTGCATATTTGAGAACCATCGTCTTTTCCATATGGTTGTTTCGTTTGATAGAGAGAAATTTGCAATTTGAACTCTCGTGAGTGACTAATTTGACATAGACGCTCACAATTAACTCCCTACTTAACCAACATAATTATAAATTAAGTCCTTGCAATAAATAACTAAATAAACAAAGATATTTTTTTTATTAATTATTTAGATTTTTCAATCAATTTTTACCAGCTAGCGAGATTCAGCCCACTAGTTAATACGTTTTCTATCATAAAACTTTGAAGAAATTATTTTTTTGAAAAAGGATTGTGGCAATAATTTAATAGCAAATGAAGTCGTAGGAATGTCCAAATGAATATGACAATTTTGAGAATGACAATTGAAATTAGTGGCTTGCTCTCTAACTCACTACATGCTGCCATGGACTTACCAGACAACACTATCTTTGCTAATATTTCTTTATGGGATCTGCTCAGTTCTACATCTTCAGCTTCTCGAGTCAATGGCTTCAAAATAATATCTCAATATAGTTTCGCGAAGAAATGATTGTATTTGAGACTTAAATTCAAACGTTTTCTTGCTTAATCATTAATCAATACGCCTTTAATTATAAACTTTCTAGCTGGCCTATCAATCTTTTGAATTTTTCAGATGATGGTCAAATTTGAAATTTCCATTAAACTAGTCTGAAATAGCTTGACTAATTGATCTACTTTGTTTTTTGGGCCATTTTGGTAATCACATCAATGTAAGGCCCATTAAAGTAGACCAGTCCATATCTACAGTGGCGAACAAATTTTTTAAGGAGTCGGGACCCAAACATAACTTGTAAATTGTCAAATATAGCCTTAACCAATACGACTTGTCGTTAGGAACCGCTGTTGTGTTCTCCATCATCAGCCACAGCATTGGGCGTCCATCTTTATGGATCGAGAATCCATTCTGTAATGGGTCGAGATGGGCTCAAATTTGAAATATACCTGATCCGACACGACCAAGTGTATAACTGTCTCTAGTTTTGAAAATCAACCAAGTTTCAGGAGCCCCCGCCCTGTTATATCATTCAATGCGAATAACAATTCAGAGTTGCTTTACACCGGTTAGAAGTAACGTAATTACGCCCCAAATCCTTTTTCTATAATTAAAGGTTTTGTTTCCTAAACCATGTAGAATTAGAAAAATTACAACAATCCTTTTGTTACAATGAATAGGATTTCCAAAATCTATACAAGGAATTGGATTCTTTTCATAATTCAATTTCCTTTTTTCTCGTTAGTTCTCTCACCCAACAACAATGGCAAAGCTTTCGAATTTGGTTATTTTTGTCCCGCTCATGATATTGGTTTCATGTACCGCCGCCCAACAATCTCCATGCTCCTCTTACAAGTTCTCTGACCAACGCACCCGCTTCTCTTCTTGCAACGATTTGCCCTCTTTGAATTTTTCCCTTCACTGGAACTTCCATCAAACATCTAACCAAGTTGACTTAGCCATCAGGCATATGGGTATTGATATCAACCGAACTAATAGACCGGTTTAACTGTCCTATATCAGCCGGGCATATAGCTCAATAAAGATCCCGTTAAAACCAACCAAAAGTTAGAATTATCCGAACTTGCTAACTAGGCAACAGTTCGATTGAAACGTATTTCGAAAATAGCTCCACCACGATGTACAGACAGTTAACACTATCCCATATTTTCCTCGAAAATTGCCAAAAATGGATTAGTGGTTGAAAATAACGGGAAACTTCTCCCATTATCTCCTGCAAATGTACTAATCCTTCCTATAAAAAGCTGAATAACAGGTATGAAAGATGGACTTACCTTTTTTGTTAAAAATCCTTACTCTCTTACACAAAAATCCTGACTTGACCGTCGGAGGCTCCCTTGTTGAAAATCCATCGGTCCTTGTTTATTTTTTACAGGTGATCGCAAGGAACTCATCGTGCATTTTATCTGTCATCATTTGGTGCGGTGAGCGTGGAACATGAACCTTTTTTCAGACCTCAACCTAAACACTTCCCAACAGAAAAATCCAACATCCAACCCCACCCTGCCTGGAACACAGCAGTTTCTTCCTCAACTTAACGACACAACCTCTGCTTCCCAGCCATGGTAATCCCAAATGTCACTCCCAGCATTATCCCTCAGACCGCACAATCCCTCATTACCGCACTATCAGCCATCATCGCCCAAGCTTAGCCTCAACCTCTACCCCAACAAAACACCAACATACCTCGGGCTTTACGGCCTCCTACTCGGGAACCTTACTTACCAGCCCTACCCCAAGATCCGAACTCCACCATTACCCTAACTACAAAACAATTTAACCATCTCTTGGATGACCAAATCCAAAGGCAACAAAACCGGACAACACTGCAATACCAAGGCAATTTTCGATCTCCCCTCTCTCGAGAAATCTTAGTTGCCCCATTTTCTAACATTCGACTTCCTCACCTCAAAACCTACAGTGGCAACATCGTTCCCCGAGCTCATATTGACCAGTTCCAACATACTATGCTTGTGCTCACAGCGGATGAGTCCGCTTTGTGCAAGATATTCCCGCAGATCTTGGCAGACTCAGCTCATATTTGGTTTCGAAACTTGCCATTGCATTGCATTGAGAATTTTGAGCAATTCAGTGACATGTTTATCGCAAAGTTCATGGCCACCATTTGCCTGAACAAGGTGTCCGCAGACTTAAACCTGGTGCAACAAGAAAAAGGGCAAATCACTGGGGGCCTACATGGAGAAGTTTAACAATGTGGTCATGGATATACAAAACCTAAACTTGGAGGTCGCCATTAACGCCCTAATTCGAAACACAAGGTGTCAGAATTTCAGTGATTCCTTGAGCAAGAAACCCCTAAACGACTTTACTGAGCTCATGTCAAGAGCACATAAGTACATCTGCATGGATGAGGCTCGACATCTTTGCCATGTCTCCCATAGAGCATGGACATCTGAGAAAAAAAGAGGTGAAAGTGTAAGAGCAGCTCGGGATGGGGAAAATCCTAGTAAAATAGAACCGAAGAAATTCCGAGGGGGGGCAACTAGCATAATCGATCATATGCAATTACTATTCTCTGCTCGGACAACCGAAGAGATGAAAGTTTCACGCCCCTAACTGGCTCTCGTGAACAGATATTGGATTGAATAAAACAGAAAGGTCAAGTTAACTGGTTAAAACCCATAAGGGAAGACCGAATAGGGATCATGGCCTTTACTGTGCTTTTCATAGAGACAAAGGCCATGAGATCGAGGATTGCAGGCAACTCAAGCGGGAGATTGAGCACCTGGTGAGGAAGGGTACCCTAGCTCGATTTGCCAAACCAGATGAAAGATAGAAGAGGCAGAGATCACTTTCTCCCCAATCGAGCAGAAACATAGCCCATGGTGGCAGCGAGCACCCACGGGGGTCACACATGTAATTGTTGGGGACGAGCAGCGGGATCATTCCCGAAAAAGGAAGGCCAAGGAAGTTATGTAGTCGGACGGGGGACGAGCTCGGCCCTAAGTACGATTCAGTTTTCAGCAGTGGATGGGGCACATGTTCGGCATCCACACATAGATGCTTTAGTTGTTGAAGCAGTCATTTAAGACTTCTTGGTCCAATGAATATTGGTTGACACAGGGAGTGCGGTCAATCTCATAACGTCCCAAGCGTACAGATCATTAAGGATGTCAGACCATAGACTTGAAGAAGTCAATTTCCCTCTGATTGATTTGTTCGAAAGGCCTGTACGGGTAGAAGGTTTAACAACTCTATCTGTGCAGCTCAGAGACGACTTGGTGGTGTGTGCTTGCTGGGCAAATTTCATGGTGGTCGATATTCCACTTTCTTACAATATGATATTTGGCTGATCTCTACTATTCGAGGTAGATGCCTGTGTCTCGATGAAAAATCTTGTGCTCAAAGTCCCCACAAATGATTGAGTGGCCATTTTGAGAGAAAATCAAAAGACTGCTCGGGAAACATACTTGACCATGCTCAGAGGAGCCAATCAGGGCTGCCCTTGGACACAATAGATGTACCCGAAAAAGAGGAACGAATGGCAGAACCGACATAAGTGTTGCAAGTAGTCGAACTGGAGCCGGGGAAGAATGTTTAGATATCGGCTGGAAAGGCTGAGGCAGAGAAAGAAGCTCTACTCTCAACCCTTTGTGAGTTCGTCGATGTTTTTGCTTGGCGAACATCAGATATCCAGGGGGTCAAAAAGGACTTAATAGTTCACTTATTGAATGTTCGGCTAGAATGCAAGCCAGTAAAACAGAAAAAGAGAAACCATGCCCCCGAGAGACAATTGGCCATTAAGCAGGAGACCAAAACTTTGCTGGAAACCGATTTCATTAGGGAGATATTCTATCTGAAATGGCTAGCCAACGTGGTGCTTGTCAGGAATAGCAGTGGCAGATGGAGAATGTGTGTTGATTTCACCAATCTGAACAAAGCATGCCCAAAGGACTACTATCCGCTGCCGAACATTAACACACTGGTGGATTCAACAACAGGATTCGAAGAGTACGCCTTCCTCGATGCCTCGACGGGCTATCATCAGATTTCGATGGCCCAGCAGATGAAGAGAAAATAGCGTTCATCACTCACAGAGGAACTTACTGTCATCGGGTCATGCCCTTTGGATTGAAAAACGTAGGGGCCACTTACCAAAGGCTAACAAATCAGCTGTTCATCGAGCAGTTAGGGAGAAATATGGAGATCTATGTGGACAACATGATCGTCAAGAGTCGAGCCTCAGCAGATATGTGTACCGAACTGAAGGAGACCTTCAAAAGATTTCAAAATTTAGGCTTGAAGCTGAACCCAAAGAAATGTGCCTTTGGGATGTAGTCCGGAAAGTTCCTTGGCTTTATGATATCGAAGTGAGGGATCGAGGAAAATCGGAGAAGATTAAGGCAATTATGACTATGGATCCACCTAAAATAGTCCGAGAAGTTCAGAGATTGAATGGAAGGATCACAACTTTGGGCAGGTTCATATCTTGTTCGGCCAAATAATGCCTACCGTTCTACCGAGCAATCAGGAACCTCAAAAACTTTACATGGACAGAAGAATGCCAGCAACCATTTCAGGCCTTAAAGCAGTTTCTCTCAATCCCGCCACTACTCAGCAGGCCACAGACTGGTGAGGTTTTGTACATCTACTTATCTGTCTCAATTGGTGTAGTAGTTTCGATCTTAGTCAAAGAAGAGGAGGACCAACGGTTTCCTATTTACTACACGAGCAAAGTGCTCCGGGGTGCCGAACTCAATTATCCAGTCTTAGAGCAGCTGGCCCTTGTACTCATCATGACAACAGTTAAGCTCCTTCCGTACTTTCAGGTATACACGATTGCGATACGTACAAACTCAAACTTGAAGAAGGTGTTACAGAGGCCAGAATGCTCGGGCCGATTGATAGAATGGGCCGCTCGCCTGGGGGAGTTCGACGTTCGGTATGAGCCATGAATCTTCATAAAGGCACAAATACTGGCCAGCTCTCAAACCAGTGAAAGTATCATGGAAGTTGTATGTTGATGGGGCCTCAAGTTCGAATGACGCGAAGGCTGGAGTATTTCTGATGAGCCTGATGGTAGTTCGAATCTGAGCTATGGCACGCCTAACCTTCCCAGCCTCCAACAATGTAGCATAATATGAAGCCCTATGCTATGGACTGCAGTTGGCAATAGAAGTGAAGCTGAACATCTTAGAGATATTCTCAGATTCCCAACAGGTGGTCAGTCAGCTGAAAGGAAAATTTGAAGCCAAAGATCATTCCATGATTTGCTACAAAGAACTGAATTCTGCCTTGCTAGCCAGGTTGGAGGAGAAAGGGGGAACTTGGTCGATCACTTAAATACCTCGGGCAGAGAATGTGGAGGCAGACACTCTTGCTAAGAGAGCTTGCCTTAACAGTCCGGTTGATAATACAGACATCACTTCCATAACCATTTCGCGTCCAACTTAAGAAACTTTTAGGTTCAAGTACAGGAGCCAATGAAGGGCTAGTGCTTACCTATTTACCAATACTTGACGTCAGGAACCCTGCCAGATGAACAAGCCCCAGCTCGAAAGGTAGTTCAAAAATCGAGCTTATATGCAGTGATAGACGGCAAGCTTTATAGGTGATCTTTCTCCCACCCATGGGCTTAGTGTGTAAGCAATGATGAAGGAGATTATATCCTTAGAGAGATTCATAAAGGGATATGCGGATCTCATGAAGGTGCACAGGCCATAGCTCAGAAAACTCTTTTACAGGGATATTATTGGCCAACCACGGAGGCTGACGCAAAATCCCTAGTGCAAAAGTGCGATAAATGCCAGAGGTTTACCAATATTCTACACCAGAATTCGGCAAGGCAGAAGCCGATCCACAGCTTGTGGCCTTTTTTCCAGTGAGGGATTGACATATTAGGTCCTTTCTCCCGAGCAAAGGGGCAGCGATGATTTTTGTTAGTGGCGGTAGACCACTTTACCAAGTGGGTGGAAGCCGAGCCACTTGCAAAAATTACATCGACAAACATCATCAAGTTCTTAAATAAAAACATCATTACAAGGTTCGGTATCCCCCACTTAATTATAATTGACAACGGCAAATAGTTTGATTGTCAGGCTTTCAAGAATTTATGCTCAGAGTTGAAGATCCAGTTGAACTTCACTTCAGTCTATCACCCGCAATCCAACAGGATGATCAAAGTGACAAATAGAACTATCATATCCGAACTCAAAAAGCGGCTGGAGAATGCCAAGGGCTTATAAACCAAAGAACTTAACCATGTGCTATGGGCATACCAGACATCACCTCGTGTAGCAATAAGGTTAACACCCTTCGCACTTACATATGGTACTGAAGCGGTCATCCCATGTGAGATAGGAGTGCGGAGCATCCAAACATCTTTTCCTGATGCAGAGAACAACGTCGACCTCCTGTATAACTTAGATTGTCTTAAAGAAAGCAGAGAGCTCGCCCATGTATGGTCCGCAGCATACAAACAGCGCATGGCGGCTTACCACGACCATAGGATCAAGTCGAAGTCTTTTTGGATCGGACAGTTGGTACTAAAAAAGGTGGTGTCTGCTCAAACAGCAATAGGTGTCGGCAAACTAGATCCCAACTAGGAAGGCCCGTACATAATCCGGGAAGTAAGCCAGAACGGAGCATACAGGCTAGAAGATATCACAAGAAATGGCTCCCGCACTCCTGGAACGGACTCAACCTCAAGCCATACTATCAATAGCTCGGCATTCTTCACGCCATAACAAACCTTGTACTGATTCTAATTTTATCATTTTTAATTTTTGTTTGTCATTATCGTTGTTTCTCCATTTTTTGTTACAAGTTGTCGCCATGATATTCTGGCATAATTGCAAGTCATGCATATGTCTATGCCTATTGGACATAAGTTTAATGAATGACGTATTCCTTACAAAGTTCTTAGCAAATTTATGTCAGGATACGTCTTTACAAGGGCTCGACATTATCACCGAAGTCGCACGATCATCTCAGTAAGTTCGGCATATCTCGCCACAAAACTTGCTAACATATAAGGCTAACCACACCTATATCTAAGGGCTCGGCATTATCGCCAAACTCGCCCGATTATTTATGTAAGTTCGGCATACCTCGCTGCAAAACTTGCTAACAGATAAGGCTAAGCACGCCTATATCTAAGGGCTCGGTATTATCGCCAAACTCGCCCGATCATTTCAGTAAGTTCGGCATACCTCGCTGAAAAACTTGCTAATAAAGTAAGGCTAATGACGCCTATGACTAAGGGCTCGACATTAATGCCAAAATCACCCGATTGTTTAAATTAAGTTTGGCACATCTCGTCGCAAAACTTGCAGACTTCGATGGCTAACTACGCCTATGGTTAAGTGCTTGGCATCTTCACCAGGATCGCACTATCATTCAAGAAAGTTTGGTACATATCACCGCATAACTTGCAAATTTAGTAAGACAACAAATCCTGGGGGAGATTGCTCGGCATACATCGCCAATTAATTTCACAACTCAATAAGGCAATTCGCATCTCAAAAACTCATGCTCAAAGAAGAGTTCGAAAAACACTGCTACACAATACGTGATCTATGTAGAAAAAGTTTGTAGTCAAGCATACACCCTTACTTTAATCTAAATACCTAGATCGAACTGTTTCTCAGCAAGCTCAAGATCGGCATTTACAGATCTTTAGGGTCGACATATCAAATGCAAGGTATGCACTACATCGTCCTCATCATTTACATTCTCCTTTTTTGGGATGTTTTTCCTTTCAATATATTAAACTGGGGTCAGAAATCAAAAGCAGTTGGGTTAAGCTTTCGGACACTCACCTTGCCACACACGGGGGTACTATTTGTTCATATGTTCTTGGAAAGACATTCCGAACAAAAATAATAATCTTAGAATAAAGTAAAAACAAAAGTCTGAATTTTTATTGATTTTGGTACTTGGTTACAAAGATTTAGTCCTCATCTGGATAAACATAATCCAGAAAGGATAGATCCAGCTTGGGGTATTTTCCCCTTACAACAGTTGATATCTTGGCATTAAATGCCATGCACTTCTCTGCCAACAGCTCGGCCTCTTTCTCCTCCCAAACGGCTTTTTTCTTCTCGCACTCAGCTTCTTTATACTTGTATTGCTCGACCTCATCTTGGAGAGCAGAGTTGGACTCCTTCTCCTGATTTAGAGCAGCCTCCAGCTCAATTACTTTCCTAGCAGTCTCCTTGGCTTGCTTTTGAGCCTTTCGAGCTTTTTACTCGGTCTCACCCATCTTCTATCATAGAACGTCAAAGTTCGAATCAACTCATCAACGCTTCGTAATGAGGTCATTCATCTTCACAATAGTGGTACCGATCAGTTGGGATCCCTACAAAATACAGAAAAAAATCAGGCAATATTCGAGAGACGAACACCATCAATAAGTTCGAGCCACATACTTCGACCTGATGCTTTTTCAAGCACTCAGCCAAGTGTTCAGCACTCAGGGAGGTAAGGGGACCGACCTCTTTTGGTGCGCAGGAAGCAACGTGCACAAAAGTACAGAAGTTTGGATTGCTGGAGGAATACTTATCCCCCTTAGCCTCCCAGAACTCGCAAGTCTCATTGAGTAGAGAGCGGAGATCTTTTGGCTCCCTCTCGTTCTGGCCTTGGGACTTGGAGGGTTCAGCAAGCTCGGCCTCAACAATCGAAGTCCCAAAAACTTTAGTAGCTATTGTCACTGGCTGACCCTCAGGAGGGGGAGTTGCCACCACTTCCTCAACAGCGAGAGGCGCGCTCGGAGAACCTTCGACGAGCTTTTGTCTCTTTGCCCTCATGATCTCTGTGGCTCGACTTATATTCCTCATAACTGCAAGGAGAAAGCAAATTAAAACAGAAAATCAATATCATCGGACAAGGGTATACAATATGTTACCTCTTCTTTTTTGAGGAAGCGGTCCCGAGCTATAGGAATCTAATAGGTTCCTCAAGTCCCATTTATCCGTTGCCAGTTCCCTCCAGCGGGCGAGGATGAGCTCCTCTTCATCGGATAGCCACAAGTTGCTATCATTTCGATTCACAAACCTCTCCCAATTTGTCCGAACCTGAAAATCAGCTCATACCCATTCCACCAAAAAATAACGGTCTTTTCACTTCTTCAAAGACTCTGGGTTCCCAGTAAAAACTTCGTAACCTGACCGAGCCTGTATGTAATTATGGTCTTCGGTTTCAGCTCGAAGACCGACCACGTGGGTTGCCCATAACAGTTTTAGTGTCAATTTTATGCCCTGTTCCACCACCCAAATTTGAAGTGCGGTAAGTGTCCGCCAGGCATTAGGGTGAAGCTATCCTATGTAGGGATGCTCACGGGGTGGGGAATCCCCGACCCCGGCGGGGACCCGCCCCGAACGGGGTGGGGATTCCCCGATTTTTCCCTCCACGGGGGTGGGGACGGGGATTAAAAAATCCCCGAGATGCATTTCGAGGCGGGGACGGGGAATAGGGTATCCGCCCCGCGGGGATCCCCGTCCCGATGTATATTATTACCCCTAATTTTCTAGTTATTTACATATATGCCATTCTATATAAATATCCCTAATTGAAACCCTAACTTACCCTAACTTCATTTTCTTTCTCTGTCGTTCTCTCTTTTCCCTCACATCTACACAGTAACACAGCCGGTCCTTGCTTCTTTCTCTTTGTATCTCTATCTACTCTTTCTTGCTTCTTTCTCTTTCTATATACACTTATATATATATATATATATATATATATATATATATATATATATATATATATGAGGACAGGGCCAAGGGACAAAATCGAAAGAGAAAGAAGCAGCAGTTACAGAGGCGGCCAAGGGAAAGACCAATTCGGATATGGAACTTACAAGTTTTGCAATCGGAGCAGCAGTCATAGAGGCCTGAAGACCACTCTCCTTCTGCTTCTTGCCGGCGATGATGGAGAGGATGTTGAGGATTCTCATTTAAATTATTATGATAGTGGCTCACAGGGATTCTGGTGGTGATGGTTATGATCGGAAATTGTAATCTTGGTTTGGTGGGTGCATGGTGATGGTTATGATCGGAAACTGTACACCGACAAAGATATTAAAGCAAAACAGATAAATGCAGCCAAGAATATTTGTGATTATCGGGTTATATTTATGTCTTTATATTTAATTTCTATGACTTAGTCTATATTATTAATTATTTTTTCTAGATGCGCAAATAGGACAATTAAAATTAAGACAAAATTTCTCTATCCGTGAATTTGTCAACAATCCTATTCAAAAATAGTAGTAATTTGGTATGCTGCACACATTTTTCACACATTAGATTAAAATTTAGATGAGATTATCAACAATCCTATTCAAAAATGGTGGTAATTTGGTGTGCTGCACACATTTTTCACATATTAGATTAAAATTTAGATGAGATTATACGCAGATCTGAGCCTGCTTTTTGTATCTTTTTTTTTCTTTCTCGTTTTAGGTTGATTTTCTTTTTGTTAAATGGCTTAGATGCCTTATTTGGCTACTAAAAAATGATTTCTGAGGTTTGATGAAAATTTTTATTAAATTTTTTTATGGGGGATAGGGATTCCCGCGGGGGACGGGGATCCCCGTGGGGCGGGGACGGGGGAAATTCCCTCCTCGATATTGGGGGCGGGGAATTCCCGCCACTGGCGGGGCAGTGAGTGGGGGAGCAATCCCCGGCCCCGCCCCGCCCCTTGATCATCCCTAATCCTATGGACATATCGAAATACCGTAGCACGCTCACTTCGAAACTAGTTAGAGGCAAACGGATGCCAGCCTCCAGTTGCGCCTCATAAATTGCAGTATTCCTCTTGTTAGTGAACTTCGTGTTTGCCCTTTGTGAGGTGCTAGGTTTGCTGGCAAAGTAGTCCGGTTCTGAGGTTAGTCGTGCTAGGAGTGAACCGAGCTCCTCCTCCGTGACCGTCGAACTTATGCTTTCCACTCCCAACAATCGACGTGGAGCCTTCTTTTTTGAGGAGGTAGCAGATTGGCCGAACTCGAAGGGCCGACTTTCTTCTTCTAAAGCCGAATCCCTGCTCATACCCGGAACACTACCTATGGGGGCATTTCCATTGTCCCCCACTCCTCCACTTGAAGCAGTTTTCGAGCTCATGACAAAAGAGTTAAACAAAAAAGAGATAAAAGAACGAAGGATGAAGAGTGGGGATGAAGGACAAACCTGATAAATATGGGCGAAAACAGAAGGGAGATTGCAAGAGAAGAACAAAAACTTTGAAGCTCCTGGCAATGAACTCGAAGATGGTGGATGCAGAGGAAAGAAGAAATAGAATGAAAATGAGCAGAGAGTGAAAAGCGAAAGAGAAATGGGAGTTAAGAGAAGGCTTATATAGAAAAACTAAGATGGATCCAGATCACACATGTGGCAGTAGATCCGAGCATGGGATATCTCATTAATGACGATGCATGGTAACCGAAGCGCTCCAGCCATTACGCACCGTAAAGCAGGAAGCCATAATGACTCCCAATAAATGCGTCCACATAAAAACTGACGTCATCTCACTAACTTGCAGACGAATAGATAGAGTTGAATGCAGGTCCCCCCTATGCCAAAACGATTCGATTTTACATGGCTCTTGATACCGAACTCTAAGCTAGAGCTCAGTAGGCACAAGCTCACTCGGCCCAGTCGCCTCGAGCTATGATCTCACAATATTGAACGTGTCCATCTGCCAACCACCGACATAAATGTCGCCAACTGAAGGGGGACTTATGATATCAACCGAACTAATAGACTGGTTTAACTATCCAATATCAGCCGGGCATATAGCTCAATGAAGACCCCTATAAATTGACCAAAGGTTAGAATTATCCGGACTCGCTAATTGGGCAACAGTTTGATTGAAAACGTGTTCCAAAAATAGCTCCACCACGATGTACAGACAGTTACCACTATCCCATGTTTCCCTCGAGAATCACCGAAAATGGGTTAGTGGCCGAAAATAACAGGAAATTCCTTCCATTATCTCATGCAAACGTGCTAATCCTTCCTATAAAAAGCTAAATAACAGGTATGAAGGACGGACTTACCTTTTTTGTTAAAAATCCTTACTCTCTTACACAGAAATCTTGACTTGACCGTCGGAGGCTCCCTTATCGGAAACCCACCGGTCCTTGTTTATTTTTTGCAGGTGATCGCAAGGAACTCATCGTGCATTTTACCTATCATCAGGTATGCCAAGTGTTCCAAGATGGATTGCTTGGGCAATCAATCCTACCTCAACAGGCATGATTGGTTCCCAATCCATCATTGCTTTTCCAAGATCAGATGGAACTCTGGCTGCCTATACATCTCTAGTTTCAAGCTATGGTACCCAATTGCAACTTGGCAATCTCACTTTCCCTGTTTTCGATATATCTGCTACATTTAACAATGGCGAGATTATCATATTTGCTACTCTACACCTCTTGACTAACTCTACTACAGTGAACCATGTCTGGCACGAAGGCCCTCTCTCTGGAGACATTCCTATGGCTCACAATCTTGATGGCTCTAATCTTAAATCTTTTGGGAGTCTTGATTTTCTTTCGGGTAAGATTACAGTGGCAAAAGGAGGACCAAGTTCTACGACTACACTCAAATATGTTCATGGAGCAGTGAATACGCTTAGCTGGGGCATTCTGATGCCAACTGGGGCAATCATAGCAAGGTACATGAAAGTGTTCAAATCTGCAGATCCTTTATGGTTTTATCTTCATGTGGGGTGTCAAGTTGTAGCATTTGCTCTTGGAGCCATTAGCGGGTTCGCGACTGGTCTAATTCTTGGCCATAGATCCACTGGAATTCAGTACACTCTCCATAGAAATATTGGGATTGGACTATTTTGTATGGCGACGGCACAAGTATTTGTTGGGGCAATTAGACCTCACAAAGACAGCAAGTACAGACCATTCTTCAACTGGTTTCATTACTTAGTGGGATATTCTACAATCACCATGGGCATATGCAATATCTTCAAGGGCTTTTCCATGTTACAAGAAGCAAGTGTTTGGAAATTTGTCTATTTTGGTATAATAGCAGCACTGGGATTTGCTGCATTGCTATTGGAAGGTTACACTTGGTACTTGGTTCTGGCTAATAAGAACAATGGTGCTGACGAGGAGCAGAAGAACAAGCAGCCTGCCCGAGAAGCCTAAATATTTTTCCACTGATAGTTTCTTCAAATTTTCAATTTTCAATGTAATTCTGATAAGAAATTAGATTCTCTAGCAATATGATTGAGAATGTAGAGTTTCATTATATTTAGTATGTACTGGAAATAAAATGACCAAACTGTTTCATAATATTTATCTCAAAAGGTCAATCATTTTCACCATGTTTAGACAGAATTATTATTCCCACGTACAATTTACAATGCTAATTAGCTAGATAATTGGAAGCCTGATAATCATATCTGGTTTTGTAATTTGAACGAGCAGTTTGGTCCATGGATGAGTTTGGAATTTAAAATCTTGATGTGCAATTAGTACTAATACTTAGGATTGTAGGATAGAGTCTGATAATAAGATAGTATTTGACAAATAAACCAGCAGAAAATTTCAATGATCAATTTTATATTTTGACATAAACAGGTCCAATTTGACAGCAGCATAGATCTGTTGCTTTCATTGATGTTGATCTTGTAATTTGGACCAATCCCATAGTTTTCAATTTAACTGTCAATATGATAATTTTAAAGACAATGAATTTTCAGAGAAAACCCCATATAGCTTATGAAAACAGCTAATTAAAATGGACTAGCCCATTAATTAAAAAATTTTCATTTTTGTTGGTGAAAACTTTTACCAAAATTTGAAATACCAATTAATAAAAGCGAAAAATTGAGTAAAACAGAGAGAGAAAAAAAAAAAGAAATATTCCGAAGCAATAACTGTCAGCTAAATTGTAAAGTTAATATGATTTGGAAAATATAAGGGAAATGCATTCTTTTTATTTACCTTTTGCCTTCCTCCATTTCATTTCACTTTTTTATTTTTTCTTTTACATATATATTTTCTCCCACAGTTTTATCTCTAAATTTCTTTTATCCTTTAAAATGAACGAGCTCTTTTATATTTCAATTTTTGTCTGAAAGTGCTAAATCTCAATGATCCAGCCATTCTTATCTTCAAGGAGACCCCTTTTAATTCCTTCAAGAATGGAGTAAAGTTGCTGAGATACTGACTCAGGCTTCATTTTGTATTCAACTCTGCATAGTCACAAATTTTATATTAATTTAGCTATATAAAATTAAAAGGTATGATAAGCAGTATATACTAGTTTTACCTTGTATTCTGATAAGTTATACTGCCAACAGGAGCTACACCAACTGCAGTTCCAGTACAGAACACTTCATCTGCACCCATCAATTCGTCTACTGGAATAGCACGTTCCTCCACCTTAAACCATTTCATTATTTATTGGGAAACTACTAACAAATTAAATAATAAACGGACATGTACCAAAGTAATTATTATTCACCTGGTAACCCTGATCACGAGCGATTTCAATGATGCTTCTACGAGTGACACCTTGCAGAATAGTCCCATTAGCAGCTGGAGTAGATATTTCATTTCCCTGGAAAGCATAGACTGATTTGTCACAAGTGCAATACTAATAAGTATTCCTGCTACATAAATGAGATGGGAACTTTTGCCCATCTTAATCAATGAAAACACCTTAACAAGGAAAATGTTGCATGAAGAGACTTCTTCCAGATATTTCTTTTGCACCGAGTCAAGATATAGAACATCAGAAAATCCTCTGCTTTTTGCTCTGTTTATTGCTTTAAGAACCTACGAATAAAAACACACCCATCATATGCTAAAATATATGGCATCAATCAATAATATATTAACTTACAGGTGCATAATTTGTGATGGACTTAACACCACCAGCTCCTCCACGCGAGGCACGGTGAAATTCCTCCTCAATATACAGATTTAATGGTGCCAAACCCTCCTGTAACCAGCATAAAAAACATTGTCTAAAATCGAAAAGGCATCAAGTTTCATTGGCAATGGAAGAACTTCACCTTGAAATAGTTCCCAACAGGAGAAGCATAGACAAGGAATGTATATTCAGGTGCTGGTGCCAACCCCAATATAGGACCACTCCCTATCAGCAAAGGTCTAATATAGAGACTTCCTTTCTCTGGAGGAGGAACCTAATGATATGATTTTGCATCCAACCGTCAATAAACATGAAGGAAATAATGTTTTCCTAGTTAATACTGGCTATTATTCTACATAAATGATAGTTTGTGATCAAAATGATTCATGAACCGAGTGTAGATAAGAAAAACCGTTACCCAACGCTTGTTGGCGAAAGCAATTTGTTTTAATGCATCGACGAATTGGTGAACGGAAGGGCAAGGCATGCACATTCTATCAGCACCCATCTTCATGCGGATGGCATTTTGGTCTGGTCTAAAGAGAAGTAAGCGGCCATCTTCTTTTCTATATGCTTTGGTGCCTTCGTATAATCCCTGAATAAATTTTTGATTAACAAGAATCACAATGAAGGCGATGAATTTAAAACAAAAAATGAATAAAATTTGAATCTTGCCTGGCCATAATTAAGGACTCCAGCAGAAGGGCTGAGTTCAAGATTTGTATAAGGAGTAAGTTGTCCTCGTTCAAAGTTTCCATCTTTAGAACATTTTGTTGTGTACATATAATCAGTTGGCATGATACCAAATCCTAGATTGTCGTCAGCATACTCACAATCGCCATTACCATACCTAACAAACCCAACAACATATGAAACAAAAACAGGGGAGATTCAAAGATTCAGCTTGTGATTGGCAGTTGTTAACACTTACTCGGAAGTCAATGGTTTGGTCCCTCGTTGCGCAGAAGATGCAGCTTGAGATGTGCAGCAAATATAAGATCCAAGCTGCAATTTTATAGCCAAAATATTTGTGATTATGACCAATTTCCTAGAAGAAATTGAAAATTCCGAAAACTTTAACAGAGACTTATCATATCTTAAGCCCGATCATGCTTTTTTTTTTTTTTAATGTTAACACGAACAAAATCTAACATCATAATTCGGAAAACTAACCTGAGATAGGGGTCTAACTCGCAAGGATTGGACCAAATATGAACCTCTTCGAATCATGGTTTCTGGTTTTTAAAATATGTTTGAATTTGAAACAAAGAAAGCTAGTTTAAAAAAAAATGTGAATTATGCAGAAAAGATTAGGGAGAGAGACGTGCAGAAGCCTAGGAGCTGATAAAGAAAACAAAGGAGAGGGATGTTTTTGGACGAGAAAAATGAAAATAAAGTTGCCAAGTTGGATCCCATTTAGATGGATTCTTAGCTTATCATTTACGATGAATTTCCATTGATTGGCACTCAGAGAAAACAAACAAAATTAGGTGTTACCATGAATTGGTTGACTACTAAATTCACGTATTATTTGCTTTTCAGAGGACAAAAATTAATTATATAAGCTTAGATTTAGATAGAGATTAAGAATTCTCAATTATAGACACGTCATCAGTGTTACTAAAATACTAATATTAGAAACATGTTAGATTGTGGGTGCACTAACCAAGGTGAGATGGGAACATTCGAGATATTTAATATTATCCTGTTATCAGATACTGCATATGTGCTTTTTTAAATTTTTGACAAAAGATGATGATAATGGCCATTTATTGCACTGTCCATTCTCATAACTTGTATTTTGCTAATAAATTTAAAAAAAAAAAATGTCATTCACAATAATATTTGCTAGGCTACTTCAGCATATATTCTTCAACTTTACACTGCATATTTAATTTGTAAAAAAATTATTTAACCTTAATTTTTTGCAATCAAAAGAATTTGTAATTCTCCGATTATCATCTATAGATATGACAATTTGTAAATACATATTTGAGATAAACATTACAGTTTTATGAAGAAATTTGCATTTTCTGGTTTGAGTGGTCTTTTTTTGTTTTTTTTGGATAGAAAACTGGAAAAGATCTGAAACGAAAGAGATCGTTTTGTTTCTTTTCGGAGAAATTTGAAAGCGTTGGGTTTGACTCTTTGTGAGGTTGAGTGTGCATATAGACCAACGTGTTTCATCATTATCTTTTAATTTTTATGCATATACTAATTTTTATTATAAAATCTATTTAAAGTTTGTCAGGAGTCCTTTGTCAGTTTTCATGAAGAAAATATGTTATTCAATACAGAGAAATATGAAATAAATTACTGTTTTTTTTAATAGGGGAAAAGACCTCCCAATACGTTATTAAAACCAGCATAAAAACATAATCTTGATATCAAATTGCAATTGTGCATTTAAGTGGGCTTGCAAATGTATTTCCTATATATTGGCTTAGAATTAGGGTTAATATACCGTATAGTTACTAAACTTACAGTTACTAATTCAAAAATAATTAAATTAATTTTCGTAACGAAATTATCACTAAAATTTATTTTATTTTACGTAAAAGTTATAATAACTAGTTTTCGGTGAAAATTATTGTGGAAACACTGACGTGGCATCTACTTGTGTACATGTTGCATGTCAAGTCAGCAGTTCGATAAAAATTATCACCAAAAATCGGTTAAGATGGCTTTTGTACAAAATAATATAAAATTCAGTAATAATTTTATTACAAAAAATAATTCAGTTAATTTTGAATTATTGGATGTAAGTTTAACCCCTTAGAATTGATGTCAAACATTTCTTAAAATGTTAGTGGGATTGTGGGTTAAGAAAATGTGAGTGTCTTTGTAAGCCTATATAAGGCTATTAAATGAATTGAATAACTATTCCTACCATTTTTCTCTACAAAAGTATCAGTTCACTCTCAAGTTATTCTTTTATTGAGATTGTAGTTCCTGTTTTATTTTAACAATTGGTATAGCCAGCATAATAAATGATCTTCAGATAGTTGGAGGGATAAGGAAGCTCAATAACCAGAATTACAATACATGGGCAACGTGTATGATTTCTTACTTGCAAGGCCAAGATATTTGGGAGGTCGTCAACGGAACTGATGTTACACAACCAGAGGTAGAGGATGGCAATGAAACTTTACGAAGGTGGAAGGTTAAAGCAGGCAAGGCAATGTTTGCCCTTAAGACAACAATTGAAGAAGATGTATTGGAGCATATTCGAGATGCCAAAACGCCAAAGAAAGCTTGGGATACACTTGCTGCACTTTTCTCAAAAAGAATGATATGCAAGGCTACAACTTTTAGAGAATGAGCTATTATCAACAACTCAATGTGATATGACAATTACCCAAGTACTTTCACAAAGTAAAGTCGATATGTCGCGAAATTTCAGAGTTGGATCCAACAGCTCCAATTAGGAAAACCAGGATAAAGAGAATAATCATCCATGGTTTGAGATATGAATACAGAGGATTTGTTGCTATAGTACAGGGATGGCCAAATCAAACATCACTTGTTGAATTTCAAAATTTGCTTGTTGGTCAAGAAGCCATGGTTGGAGTCTCATTGAAGAGTGAAGAAGAAGCGCTATACGTCAACAAGAGCAAAGTGAACTCCAAACAACATATTGTTGGTGGATCTAAAAGCAATAATGACAAGGTGACAAGTCATCAAGAAAGAGGAAGTCTTTACTTGAGGGGAGCTTCGAAAACTTGTGGCAATAATAGAAGATTTGATGGGAAGTGTTACAATTGTGGGAAAAAGGGTCATATGGCGAAAGATTGCTGGTCCAAGAGAAAGTTTGTGGAAAGTAATGCTGCTACTTCCAATGCAAAGGAGAAAAATAAAGATGATTGGGATGCTGAAGCACTCTTTGCTATGGAAGAGGAGGAGTTATCACTTACAGCAACAATATCTGATTTAATTGATCATGAGAATGACTGGATTGTTGATTCGAGTTGTGCAAATCACATGATGGGGTGATAAACAAAAATTGGTAAACTTGACAGAGTATAAAGGGAGTCATGTTGTGGTTACTACCAATGATTCAAGGTTACCAATAGCTCACATTGGTAAGACAGTAGTATCTCCTTAACAAGGTGCCAACCAGATGTCACTTCAAAATGTTTACCATGTTCCAGGTATGAAGAAAAATTTGCTTTCCGTATCTCAATTAACATCATGTGGCCACTTTGTTCTGTTTGGTCCACATGATGTGAAGGTATATCGTGATCTCAAAATCTTAGATTAGCCAATAATGAAGGGGCAAAGATCAGAGTCAGTTTATGTGATGTCTGTAGAATCTGCATATGTAGACAAAACAAGAAAGAATGAGACAGCAGATATATGGCCCATGTGGCTGGGTCACGTGAGCTATTCCAAGCTAAGTATGATGATGAAAAAAACCAATGCTCAAGAGCCTCCCTCAACTTGAAGTAAGAACAGACACTATTTGTGTAGGATGTCAATATGGTGAAGCACATCAATTGCCATTTGAAGATTCAAAATTTAAAGCCGATGAGCCGTTACAATTGGTGCACTTTGATGTTTTTGGACCTATCAAGCAACTATCAATTGGTGGAATGAAGTATATGGTAACTTTCATTGATGATTTCTCTAGGTATATGTGGGTTTTCTTTATGAAAGAAAAATCTGATTCTTTTTCAAAGTTTAAAAAGTTCAAAGAAATAGTTGAGGGAGAAGTGGGCAAGAAAATTTCTTGTTTAAGAACAGACAATGGAGGGGAATATAGCTCGATTGAGTTCTCTCAGTATCTAAGGGAGTGTGGAATTCATCATCAATACACTTGTGTCAACACGCCACAACAAAACGGCATTGTGGAGAGGAAGAATAGGCACCTTGCTGAAACCTTGCCCATTTTCAATTGGTCCACTACTTTGAGCAACTGTAACTATATTTGCACTTTCAAACCGCTTAACTCTTTCTTTACCAACTCTAATTGTGCCTTCAACAATGTCACTTTATCTAGATTGTGTACCCCTTGCCTCTTTAGAACTAATCTAGGGCAGTCCATTAAGAGTCATTAGTCGCCATCTCATTCAACATATGAAAAGCTTCCTCAGGCAACTTATTTAAGAAAGACCCTACAGATGCTGCATCCAATAGTGGCCTTATTTGAGGTGTAACTCCAACATAAAATATAGTCATCAATGGTAGACAACTATCTCATGGTACGGACAGCTTCTCAATAATCTCTTAAACCTTTCCAAGCCTTATGAAAAGGCTCCTCATTCATTTGATGAAAGCTCATTATACTATTACGAATAGTTGAAGTCTTGGTTGGAGGGAAAAATCTCATCAAAAACTTCTCTTGCAACTGATCCCATGACCATATTGACTGACTTGATAGCATTTGTAGCCACTCTCTCATTTTTTCAATCAAAGTGAAGGGAAACAATTTCAATCTCACCTGCATCTGTAGTAACACTCAGAATTTGAATAGTGTCACTGACCTCTAGAAATATGTCAATATGTTGAGTGGGATCCTCTACTTATGAACCATAGAATTGATTTCTCTGTACCATAGTGATGGTGGCTGGTTTGAGCTCAAATTGTATCCTCTTGGTTATAAAATTGTTCGATGATCTTCATTCCAACTTGGCACAGTGTAGTCCCTTATAGTCCTTTGTCTAGGCACTTCTTCTCTTCGTACCCTTGGCATTTCTTTATATGCCCTCGGCACTTGTTCATTCTCAGGAGGGAACTCATAAAGAGAAGGATCGGGCTCCATATCGTTGTCTTTATTGGCTCTCTTTCTTTGGTATAAGGTCCTCTCAATTTTAGGATCAAAGGGTGCTAATTGTTCCCGTCTCACTCCGTTCATACACCACTATCACCTGAAAAGAATCAAGAAAGTAAAATAAGAAAGAGAAAACACATACATAAAACAATCACAACTCACAAACAACACCAATTCCCGGCTACGGCGCCAAAAACTTATTACGACCCTAGCAAGAATATTAGATCGACAAGTACTAAAGAGAAGTATTTTTAAGACTCTCGAATATCGTACCTAAGGGATTGTGTGTGCAAGTAAAGACAATCAATCGTATGTTAAAGAATTCCCAAAAGTTTTGATGATTGTGCTATAGTTATCTAAAATGAAAAACTTTTAATACTAAAATGTGCAATGAAAAGAAATTAAAATCAAACTAGTAGTAATTCAAGTAAGAGCTAAATTATGAAAAGATTAACAAGTGAAAATCTATAGAAGGAAAACATTGCTCGGGTTCACTTATCCATCCCATGCCCAATGTTAATTAATTTTACCTAAAAGCTTACATGAACGAATCCGAGATAATTCTCTTAACCTAAACATCTTATTCCAGAGCAAGATCCTCTAATTGCCAAACGTCCCATTTCGAAGTAAGCCCGACAACTAGCCTAAGCGCCGGTCTAACATCCTAAGTTTGATTTGCTTTCCCACTCCGGAGCCAAACAACCAAAAATCATCTATTTCACTTTACACTCTAGTCCTAAAACCACAAATACTGCACATCTAGAGTTTCATTCCGGAGCAATCCAAAATAGACAGCATTCATGATAGAAAAATTGAGCAAAATCATTCATAGCATCTAATCCACTTAAGCTCAATGCCCATTAAAGACATATGATAAAAACCATTCATATATAAAAATAAGTAACAATGAAATAGACCATTCATTCATGTATAAATCAAAATATGTTCAATATTCACATTGTGAGTAGGGGATTCAAAGATCTCCAAGCAACTAAAAGACTACTCACTATCCATAATGTAAAAAATAAGTAAAGTAAAAGAAGAAACTATAAAACCCATTTGAAGTTGAAGATCTGGAGTTAATGAAGCTCCTTCTCTTCTTCTCCAAATTGCACTCTGATTGAAAGCTATAACTTAAAGTAAATAACTTAAACTAAGGCTATTTTTGTGTTCTTGAAGTAAAACTAAACTAAAAGAGTGATTTTTATAAGTAAAACTATGAAACTATGTATGAAAAGCTCTTTAGATGTAAAACTACATTTTTCTCTCTACACAATAGCCTCTACACGAAACCCTAAAAAGATCTCCTTTAAAACATACAACTCTACAACTTTTATACAGGTATTCAGGAAGACACGGCTGGGACACTTTTGTCTCAGTTGAGACATGAGAATACAAAGTGGTACTTTGCTTTAGGCACGGCTGGGACACTTTTGTTTCGGCCGCAACAAACTTTGGATGCTTTGATCTTCGCAGACTGCATTGGCCACGACTGGGACCAATTGGTCTCAGGTGCGACCTTTGATGAAACGATGAGTTTTGAGCTTTTGTAAGGGACACGGTTGGGACAAATTATCTCAGCCGTGCTCTAGCCTATTTTTCTGCACAAAATTCAAATTAATACCATTAATCACTAAAAAACTCTAAAATTATCAAAATAACTAAAATAAACATAGCAAGAGCATTTTAACACTAAAAACACAAAAAGCATGCAAAATGAGACATTAAAACACCAAAATTATCCTGAAAACAAACATTAAAATCAAAGCTATCACATAGTAAATAGGAAGTTGTTGGTTTTTTTCCTCCTCCGATGATGAAAAAATAACATATTACTGATGAAAGTTTAGGATCTCGAAACTCTGATCGTGAATTTCTCACTTTTTCTCAAACATTTTTCTTGATTTTTCAATTTTTTTAAAATATTTTCAAGTATTTTAACAAAATATATATAATGACTTTATTTTAGACCTTTAATGGTGTCAAACAGTCATCTGTCACTTGAGAGACACCTGTCTGTGGGCCCCTCTCTTGTGTAATCCAAATAAATCCCTCAATGAGGGACACCCGTCCCTGGCTCGAAACCTAGAATTTTCATATTTTTAGATTTTTAAAAAGGTAATTTTTATCTCAAAAGATTGGGTTCCGGATTTAGGGGGTTTTATCCCTATGTTTAGAGAGTTTTGAGTTAGAATTCAACTCAAACTCTTCCCTAGGTATAAAATCTAAAATCTAGGATTTGAAAAGGAGGGAATCATTTTTTTTAGAAAGCCACCTTAGAAGAGAAAAATATTTAATTTCTTTCTCTCTCTAAACCTTGTGCTTTAGCAATCTTTGTTTGACACACGCATACCAACGAATGTTATACTTTATTTTGAGAATGATAATCACAAATTGGAGTAGAGATCCGGACTACCATAATCATAGAGTCAGAATATCTCCTAAGGAGAATATTCTAGGTTTATTCCCACTTTCTCTCTCTACAATTTGTTTTTCATGATTCTGTGATTCTTTGATATGTATTGACATATTTTGATTACTATAATTCAAATGATATGCATTTTTTATTGATATGTGATGTGTTTCTGGGCTATCAACTATATTAGAGGCATGATAGGTTCTTAAATTCCTCTATTATTATCTATTTTGAAGCTTTCTTTTATCCCTTTTAATTATGTAATTGTATTATTTTAATGTATTTTACAACAAGAAAATGTCAAAATAGTAACGAAAAAATAGCAACGGAAAAAAATTTTCATTGCTATTTTTGGTTGAAGTGTAAAGTTTTAGCAACGAAATTAAAAATGATTGTCTTCCATTGCTAAAAAGGTGGGAACTAGTGGTGCTAAAAATTAGCAATGGAATTTTCCAACGGAAATTATATACCGTTGCTAAAAAGGGCGGTAAAAGATGGTTGTAGTATTTTAGGGCAAAATTTAGCAACTAAATTCAATTTTCGTTGCTAAATTAAGCGCCAGGAGGTGGCACTAAAAATTTAGGGCAAAATTTAGCAACAAAATTTTATTTCTGTTTCTAAAATAGCAACGTAATTCATTTTCTATTGCTAATTTAAGAAAATAGCAACAAAATTACTCTTTTGTTGCTAAATTAAGATCTTTCAAGAGAAAAATTTTGTCTAAAAAAATAGCAACAAAATTTATTTTTCGTTGCTAATTTGAGAAAATAGCAACGAAATTACTCTTCCGTTGCTAAATTAAGATCCTTCGAGAAAAAATTTGTCTCAAAAAATAGCAACATAATTCATTTTTCGTTGCTATTTTAGCAACAAAAATCTTATTTTGTTGCTAATTTGAGAAAATAGCAACGAAATTACTCTTCCGTTGCTAAATTAAGATCTTTCAAGAAAAAAAATTTTGTCTCAAAAAATAGCAATAGAATTTATTTTTCGTTGCTATTTCATTTTTCGATGCTATTTTAGCAACAGAAATCTTATTCCATTGCTAATTTGAGAAAATAACAACGAAATTTATTTCCATTGCTAATTTTACTTAGCCCTAGGCATAAAAGCTGCGATTTTCTTTCAGTTTTGCCTTTTTATGCCTCAAGCCTCTCTTTCTCTCTCTCTCTCTCTCTCTCTCTCTCGCTCTCCATCAAGGCTACTGTAAATCGTCGATCTACTCTTTCTTCTCGCTCTCCATTAAGGCTACTATAAATTATCAATCTACTCTTTCTACTCTTTCAATCTCATCTAAAGGTTCTTATTTTTCTCCCAAATTTTTCTTTTTCTTGATTTCCTTTGATTCGATAATTTTGTTTGTCTTTAATTTTCATTTTTGCTTCTTTGTTGTTTATTTGGGGTTAGATCTCCCAATCTAAGACTCACTTGACTCACCGTAAAAGGTAAAAGTGGGTTTGTCTCCAATGAAGTTTTGGGTTTGTTTGTTTCTCTGTTTTCTGTTTCTCTGTTTCTGTGGATCTAAAGAATCTAAATTTTAAAGATATGTTCTAACTCATATCTTTTTTCTTCTTGGTTTTGATTTTGGTTGATTTAATTTTGGATCTTTGGATGCAAGTTTTGAATTGATTTTGAATCTTTGTATGATTTTTGCTTTTGAATTAATTTTGATGAATTAAGAGGAGTCATGTCGTAGTTGAAAAAAGGAAATGGGGCTGTTGTTTTGGCTCTGCAAATTTAGTTATTTTTCAGCTGCTTGAAATCTTATGGGCCATATTTATTTTATTTTTTTATATTTACAATTTCTAACAATAGAGTGAAAATTAATTCCATTTGTATTATATGTGATTACCATAAATATTTGATTTACTTCGTAATCTTCCATCACAATTCAAGTTCAAAACTTTTTGAGATCTTATGGGCCATATGGGCCACAAATAGAAGCCGAGGTATACTAATTAGATATAGAAAGTAGGCCAATTAGTTTTTCCTTTTTGTATTTTTTGAGCTTTCTAGTTTCTACACGAATGCAATAGAAAAAAGAAATTTACACATTTGCCCCATTTGGTTTCTACTTTTTTAAATTTCCCATTTCATAATTGTTTATAATTTTCCTCTGTCCTACCTTTAACTTCGTTTACTCTCCAATTTCACGTAAACTAAAATGGTGATAAAAACAGTTCTTCTCTGTCTCTAAGCAGCTCTTCTCTCTATTTCTTGTTCATTCCATCTCTGAGCATGGATTTCTAACGATCAGTGTATATAAACAAATATCTATGATATTTTGCTGTAGCTAGTTTAAATTAACTGTTATCTTATCTTTGTAACCACCAGCTCTATATATGGCTGGAGCTGTAAGCAATCGTATTTATGTATGAAAATGTACAAAATACAAAGCCTTCCTTGACACTAACAATTCACCTATTGATTTCTCTAAGTAAGTAACCCAACACTATTTCAAGTTAAAATTTGAAATAATTTGTTTTATTCCTAGTTAATATTTGATGTTTTTAATCAGTATTATGACCTATATGCTATTGAAAATTTGTTAGTTCCAATTTTCAAAATCGTTGCTTGTTTCAGCTTGTGAATTTCAATTATTAAAACTGGGATTTTCGTTGATTGTGTTTAGAGCATGCAAGAGCTTTTTGCTTCTAACTTTTATATGATTAGTTTCATTATTGGGTTTGTCTTCAATTGTGAATTTGTAGTTAAATTTTATATGATTAGTTTCATTATTGGTTAAAGTAATATTCGCATTCTAACTTTTTTGCTTGATATGATTGCCAACTCATCTAAACTACAACCATTTTTTTGCTTCTTTGTTTGTCTAAACCAGTAAGTGCTTTAATTGACTGGTTAGAGACCATTGGAATTGGTATAAACTACAGCCTTCCATGATGCCTAAAACATCATCCGAATTGGCAAGAGAATGAATATAGATTTTCCTTTTCTTTAATCTCTTGCATGCCATTAGCTATTATGAATTTGGGTAAATCAATTTTAGTAAAACTATATAAAATTGGTTATCTTCTATCTGAAATGTGAGTTATTATATATATATACACACACACAGACACATGTTGACATAGAAAAACTGAAAGTAATTTTGTAAATAATCAACAATATTTTAGTGACGAAAGAGCGACAAAATTTTCGGCACATTCTTTTATAATATTGGCTGAAAATATCAACGGAATTGTGATTTCCATTGCTAAAAATAGCAATGAAAATTAATTTTCGTTGCTATTTTGAATAATTTAACGAATCTTACATTGGTTGAAATTAGCACCGGAATTCAAATTTTGTTGCTAAATTTAGCAACGGAATCATTTTCGTTCTAAAAATAGCAACTATGAAATTTGCAACCGATTTTTTCAATGCTATTTTCCGTTGCTAATTTTAATTAGCAATGAAAAATCAACAATTTTCGTTGCTATTTTTCGTTACTATTTCAGAATTTTCTTGTAGTGTTTTATACATGATTAGGTGTTTTAATGTGTTTTTGACATAATTTGCATTTAATATCATATGTTTAGGGTTAGAAATTCATTTTTTTAATCATTTATTGCATTTTGCCATGGTTTTCCTACATTTTGGTTCTATGCTGAGATGATAGACGGGAAGACAACCAGATGAATGGCGACGTCCTGGGTCTATCTCTCCATCTCGTCTCTTGTTTTACTAAAGCCGTCCCTCGCCTGTTTTGGCCATCTGTTAGTGTATTTTGAGGTATTTTTTATATATTTTTTATGCTTTTATGTATTTTTATACCATCTACTTATTTTATATCATATTTTTGCAGTATTTGATATGATTATGTGTCTGTATGATGTAATTTTATACCTGAGTCTAGTCTGTTTGTAAAATAAATATGAAATTATTTTTTTATCACGTTGTTTGGGAGTATACTAATTAATTTATCCTTTTGATGTGATTTTTTTTAGTATTTAATACCTTTGTTATTGAGGGTCTTGTGCGATTTTTGCACAAAAAGTCATACTCCCAAGTTGGTCACCAAGTCAATCATCACTTCCCAATTATCTTAATTAATTATTCTTTATAATTTATTTATTTTTTGATTTATTTATTTTTTTGTTATTATTTATTTAATATTTTATTTTGGATGTATTATTTCAGGGGTGTAATAGTTAGTAAAAAATATTTTTTGTGCATGATAAAACAAAAGGCATTAAAATATTTTCTATTAAGTCAATTGGGTTTTTATTCCAAAACATGGATCAATGTCCAATTTTTAGCCCCAAACCCACACATAATGAAGATGTGATTTTTATAAAATATGCATGAGGGAACTAATATTTTCAATCCAAAACGCTCCAATTTATGTATGTATATTACTTAATTATTGTTATGGGACGATTTGCTTATGTAATAATTAAGTAGATTTAAATTATTTTATCACTTTATTTATGTATGTGATTGGGATATTTATTTAATTATATACTTTTTGCATTATATGAGAGAAGGGAGTGGATTAATACTTAAAACCCAATTATAAAACAACACCTAACCAAGATGTCTAATAAAAGTGATGTTCCGAACACCAGTCTCTGTCTGATCATCAAAAGGTCGAGATTTCTTTCCTAATGTTCTATTGGGTGGTGACTCTATGACATCTACCTCTTTTGGGCTCATTAGTAGATGCTTTTGTGGGTTGACTACCAACAATAATTTGGGCTTAATTCTTTTTTATTGTGAAGTAGCCAATTCATGAGTTAAGTGAGTCTCATCAGGTCTTGAGCCCCAAAAGCAAGCCTCTGAGAGCAAACTCGAAAACGAGTATGGCTCCGGCATGCGTTACACTGATCAAAATCACAGCAACTACTTCTCCAGAAGTGAACAAGTATAGATAGAGTTTTTCTCCTACAATAGGTCGATTGAGCAGTGGTGGGTTGCTCAAAATTTCTTTCAATTCTTCAAAGGCTTTTTGACAATCTTCCCCCTAAAGCAAAGGAATCATTTTTTTTTTGAGTTTTTTAAAAAAGGGAATACATCATTTAGCTGAAGACGAGATAAATCTTCCTAATGCCATAATTCTCCCGTTTAGTTTCTGGAGATCTTTTATGCTGGTCGGGGGGTACATGTCCATGATAGCCTTAATTTTTTTGGGGTTAGGTGTTATCCCTTTTTTAGAGACTATAAACCCTAAGACTTTTCCTAGTGGGATTCTAAACACATATTTTTCTGGATTTAACTTCATATTGAATTGATTGAGTGTGTCAAGTACCTTCATCAGATCAGCAGGATGGTCCGCCAGACTTTTACTTTTTACAATCATATCGTCAATGTATAATTCCAAATTTTTTTCAATCTGTGCCTTAAAGAATTTGTTTATGAGGCATTGGTATGTTGTGCCTGCATTTTTTAGCCAAAAGGCATGACCTTATAGTAGAAAGTACCATTATCAGTAATAAAGCCTATTTTTTTTTATCAAGCAACCACATCATAATTTGATGGTACTCTACATAGGCGTCAAGTAGAGAATAGATAGAGTGACATGTTGTAATGTCTACTAACTGATTAAAGCTTGGAAGTGGGTAGCAATCCTTCGAGCAAGCTTTGTTGAGATCGATGAAGTCTACGCACATTCTCAATTTATCAGTTTTCTTTTTTACTAAAACCACATTGGCGAGCCATTCTGGATAATCAACTTTCCTAATAGTTCTAGCACTTAACAATCTGTCTACTTCTTCTGAAATGAACTTTTTACGATCAGGTATATGTCTTCTCAATTTTTGTTTGACCGGCACGTAATTGGGATCCACGTTTAGCCTATAAGTGATTACCTCAGGATCTATTCCTTAGAGGTATTCTGGTTTCCAATCAAAGGTCAATTGATTGATCATCAATACTTTCATTATCTGCTCTTCCACTTCCTTTGGCATGTTTGATTCAATTTGGATTTTCCTACATTCAGATAATTTTTTTGTTAAAATGTCGCTTTCTGAATTTATCCTAGGCCGATCCTCTTCCTCATTCTTCTCCAGACTGGGTTGTACCATGTATAACTATTTTGCTTCTTTTACTAGGGCAATGTAAGCTTCTCACAAAGGTTTTTGATATCCTCTTAGAATTGCTACTCACTTTTTTGTAGAAATTTTTATCACCATGTATCTTATGCTGGTGACTGCTGTTATCTAAAACAATAGCGGTCTTTCAAAATTTGCATTGTATGCAACGTTCATGTTTATTACTATAAACAGAGCTCTGCAAGTGTGAGTTATGACTTCATCTCCTATTTTTACGAAGAATTCTATGAATCCCACTATTAGGATAGTGTCATTGCCAAGTCAGATCAGCGAAGTGGTTATTGAATTTAATTCTTCCATTGGTAGATTCATTCATTTGTAAGCTCCTACAGTGAGAATGTTCACTGAGCTACCATTATCCACCAGAATTCTTCTTACGAGGAAATTATTGATTGTTGCTTGGATCACTAGTGCGTCTTCATAGGGAAACTTTAAATCAGCCGCATCTTTGGGAGAAATGGTGATTGAAGGTAATTTTTCAGATTTAATGGAGAAGTATATGCCTTTTTCTTTCTTTCTTTTTACAAAGTCTTCTCCATAAGACGATCCTCTGACAATCATGTTGATTATACCCAGTCTCCATCTTTACTGATCAACATCCCAAGGTTTGCACCTCTCATCGTCCTCTTTTGAATCCAATCTTTCTTTATTGCCTAGTGGTGTTTTGCATGTTTCATGCAGTGAAGACCTCATGAATCTTTTTAGGAACCCTTTTTATATGAATCTCCCAATTTCTTCTTTCAATGATTTGCACTCATCAGTAATAGGACCTACATCCTTATGGAATTTGCAATATATGCTTTTGTCCCTTCTAATGTATGACCGATTGGAGAGCTTTTTGGGCCAATTCACTTTATTGCATTTCTCCTTTATTCATAATAAAAACTTAGCAGGAGAAGATTTGAGCGAAGTGTAAGGTCTGGCCGAATTACTTACATGGCGATCAGACCTACTATGCTCATTCTTTTTCCTTTTTCCTTGGTTTTTTGAAGTGCTAACATCTTCGTGATTTTTTAATTTGAGATCTTCTCACCCATAGGGCTACATTTTATCTGTCACTAAATTTATGAGTCCTCTAGCTCGTAAGGCATCATTTAATTGTATGTATTGGTTAGACCTATCCATCAAACCAGCAAAGTTTGTTAGAGGGCGCATCGTGATGGATTCGAATAATTGAGTACTTGTTATACTACGAACTAAACGCTTGTGGCCACTTCAGGATGTAGGTTCCTTATCTCAATGGCTAAGCTCTGAAACCTATCAATATAACTCATTAGAGTTTCATTTGATCCTTGCACTAAGTTACACAGATCGTTAATAGTTTTGGGAGTCCTGATCTACACTATAAATCTAGTTATGAACATATTAGAAAGCTTTCTAAAGCAATGGATTGATTCCGGAGGGAGATCGTGGAACCAATCCAAAGTGTCCCTTGCTAACATCGTGGGAAACACTCGACAAAAAAATTCTATCATCAAAAGAATACATTTGTATCTGCTTTAAATATTCTGAAATATGACATTTAGGATTAGATTTAGCTGTGTATCTGGTCATCTTGATCTCCTTAAATATGTTCGGAAGCTCAGCTTCACGGATGTCCCGACTAAACGAAGAGATTATATTGCCATCGAACATTGGCTTTTTAGGATGACCCAGCCTAAATTTTTTCACCTGCTGCAGGAACTATTTTTCATTTTGTTATAAAGTGGAGTCGTTGATTGTACCTCCCTTCCTTGCGAACCTTGTCTTTGAGGTGCATGCGTAGCCTATGTCTTCTCCCAGGTTGATGAGGGATGAAAGAGACCGTTTGGGAGTAACACCAGCATTGTTTTTAGAGGAACGACTCCTACTTTCTTGAGGCATCTTCCCTTTCCTTTGCTTCTTCTATCGTCCTCTTGTACTCGAGACCTAGTCCTGGATCTGAGGTTAGTTGGCTCTTTGATTTGTAATGGAACATTTATGTGCAGTCTCATATTCCTTTCTCTGCTTTCTCCCTCTGATTCTTTTATGGAGTTTTCAGGGTGTCTTCTCCTATGTATAAATTTCATAATGCTCTTACTAAAATCTCCCAAGATAGTTCTCAAGTCTTTTATCGTAATAGGGGTGGATTCATTACGAGCCACGAACTCTCTCTCGAATTCATTCAAAAGATTGTGGCATACTGGGAGCTCAAGGGGTTCTTTCAATATCATTAATTCTAACGATAGATCTGGACCTCCTTCGTTTGTTGTCAGAATAATTTTCGAATTCGAGATGGCTTAGCTGCTCATGTACGCTCCCTACCGCTCTCAATGAAAGCACCAAATGATATTTTTCGAAAATATCAAAAATAAGAAAGAGGGTAAGGATCCAACAGCGAGAAGCTTCTTAGAGCCTGCAAGAAAGAAAACGTCTAATCAAACCGGGGTTGGCTTTGATGCTTAAGTCAGAGAAATGTCTTTTTAGAGAGAGAAAACAAATAGAGAGAGATTGACATTATCAAGATTTTTCATGTACCTCTATTTATAATATTTTGATAATTTGTAGGTTATTAAGTTCTTGGGTGCCTAGAATAGTGACCTAATGGTGGTAATGTGATTGCACTGTAGCAGCTATACTCGATTAGATGAGTGATATTAGGCGGAGATACGAAAACCATACTGTCGAACTGATGTAACAGCCTTGTCAAGTTAATTCAATCAGATTGTTTGAGGTGCTTTTTATGGGCCCAAATATGCGTTGGGCCTTTGGGTCCTAAGGCCCAATTTTGGAGGATGTTATTACTAAGCATTTGTTACGTTCCTCAAACATGGAAATATGCTAAATTCATGATGTCTACTGAAATCGAAAAAATGAGACAAAATAGAAGAGCCTTTGAGGGGGAGGACGATCCAATCAGCTTGTAAGATCTGCGAAAAAGATTACCCGGAAGCAAACATAAAAGTGAATGCCGTAGACAGTTCCAATAAAAAATATTCAGAAAACGAGAGAATACCATTTGATGTTGGGACCTATACTCGTGAGATAATTGTAGGTTTACCACTACAAATGAGTGATGGATGCTTCAATTATGATAGATAAGGTGCTTCAATTAACACAGTTTTCAATACATAACCTTATCCCAAAAATACTTTTGGTTTTTTCACAAATCTTTATCGCAATCATTCACAAAAATAAAGGAGACAATGATTTGAATGGAATGGGATACAATGATAGTAAATTGAACGTTGTGTTAAGCTAGGTTAAGAATTAGTTTTAACACATATTCATCATTAAAAATATATATATATATTATAAAATAAAATTGAAAACATGCCACCAAGTATTGGATGGCTATCCTTGGACTTGGACAAAGTTTTTCATTAATGAGGACCGATGTTTCTCATCCTACATTCTGTCCCTCCCAGACAACAGATACTTGGGAAATTGCCCTCAAAGGCGCAGTCGTTTGTCCACTGGCTTCTTAAGGTTGGAAATTTGAGCAGGCTATGGTGGTTTATCATCACCCTCTAAAAGACTTTGGGAAATTGACCCGTCCCTTTCTGCCATTCTTCATCAATATAATCAGAGGTTCAGGCCAACCCAAGTTCCACTGGGTAATCTCCAAGACAAATTCACCAAACATTTTATCTGTTCATCAATTTACAGACAACTTCTGTTTTCTCCAAATTTGTCTTCCTACTCGAGGACAAAAGTCAAACCCATTGTATCTTCAGTTAGGCCCATCTGTATATTAGTCAGTGCAGAGGAGAGTTGGCGGGACACTGTACCTTCTCCACCTCCCTTGTAGGACAACCTGCATTCAACCCCAAAATACATGAAATTGCTCCCTTCAGTCTTGTTATATACAACAAACTTTCATGTAATTGACAAGATTTCCTATTCAGTCAATCAGTTTAATTTAGATAGATGCTAGAACTGCAAAAAACCATGAGAACTTGACAGTCTAAATCTGGTACTTTTCTCTCCTGAAAGAAATTTTGTAAGATGCCTAAACATTCTGAGCTATTGCCCTTTTGTTCTTAACACCACTCCTTGAGAAGTCCTGAGCAGAGTTTAAATGAAGGATGCAAAGAACTTTACCTGTTTCCCTGGTATGTTATGCTACCCACTGGCAATAAACCAGCGGCACTTCCTGTGCAAAAAACTTCATCAGCACTAAACAATTCATCAACAGAAACTAGTCTCTCCTCAACCTGCAAATAAGTAAAACCAATATGAAATATGTCCTTCTAATTACGGAATCGTTTAAAAATGACGGAATCAAGATTTCCAAGGAAAGATGCTGTAGAATTATAAAATGCCTGTATTGCCTGTTAAACTACTTTTAGTGGCAGCGAGTAGAAAAGGTATCATTATTTGGCTTTTTCAGCAAGTGATGCGAGAATACCAATACAATAACAACTAATAATTAAGTAGCATTGGTTTTTTCATATTTGAAAGGATCTTCAAATGCCATGATAGTTAAGTTAGTTAAAACTGCTTTTCAACTAATCATCATAGATTGATGGCTCAAAAGACATACCTGAAACCCTTGGCTCCTGGCAATATCAATAATACTTTCCCTTGTAATGCCTGGTAGAATCGTCCCTCTCAGTGCTGGGGTGCAAATTGTTTTTGCCTATGAGTTCAAAATCAATACAGACATACTAAAATCAACATTTCACAACCAATATGATAACCAAATTTCAGTAAATCATTAGCTTTCCCATTCAAGTACTGTTGCTCCTTAATCAAATTTATACCGATGGTAATTCATTAGATTGAAGAGAATAAAAAATTGAAAGAACATAGATCTAGGGTGGGATGGTGAAACTTATTGGCCAATAGTTGATTATGGAAGATGAATATGAGATTTCAAGTTTCAATCACGCCATAAATTTGATTCTTATTTTGCTTGCCAACTGTGTAAACAGAGGATCAGTTGTTATTTTCTACATAATTTGCCAAGAACAGTTTCGGTGGTAAGAGGCATGAGATATTTCAATCAAGGCAAATTCGCTTGACAGAAAGAGAACAATTTTAAAGGAGTAGCTGTGAACAACCATTGACTGGATATAATATTCAAGAGCTAAAGCATTTTATAACAATTCAAACACTCCTTAAACATAAAAGATTGCTTTCCGACGCAATCAACTTTCAAAAGTTCAATTACAAATTGCAACTGACAATGAAAGCATTAAACTCATAACTGACTATAAATTCATTTGAAGAGATAATTGGATGCATCTTAACTTATTAGTGTAATATAACATTAAAACTCCATACAAGGCAATTGAACACAAAAACGAAATCTCATATCAAATTCCAAAGATATGTCAGAGGAGGTTATTAAGCCTTTGCACAAAACATTTTCAGAAGTTTCAAATGGTGGCATCATAGAATATCTAGTTCCACATGAATAACTTGTCCAACTAAGCATACAACATTTTCAAGAATAGAGATCCAATGTCGCAACAAGATCTTCAGAGACTAATTTCAACATTGTAGACCTATCACGGTGGTTACATAAATTCATCTTCCTCTGATTGAAAGAAGCCAAACTTTCAATTAGTGGTATATAACTTTTTATGGAGATAAGAAAAGAAAAGGGATAGAGGTTTTGCCATTTTCAATCACGTCAAATTAGGCATTCCATGTTAAACATAGAATTAATTCCCTAATACTCGTTATAAACCAATATAAAATAAATTACATATATACCTTCACTACAAAAATGTTAGCAGTAGAAATTTCTTCCATATATTTGTTATGAACTGCATCAAGGAACAGAACATCATCAAAACCCTTTGCTTTAGCTGCATCCCGGGCATTCATGATCTACAAAAAGAAAATATTGTTACTTTTAACAACTGAGGCTATACGAAAGTAATTTATGCTATAAATACAAGTTGTAGAGAAAGCATCTGACAATTAGCCCAGTCATGGATAGTAATAGGATGTTTACATACACAAGAAAAAGAATTTGAAAAAAAATAAGCTTTTCTGTAAAATTTATGAAAGCAATTAAAACTTCATTTCATTCCACGTGAAAAAAAAAATTAAATAACAAAATGCTTCCATTATACTTGCACAAAAGTTCAACTGTGCTCGTAGTACCAATCATAGTACATACATGAAATTTAATTTTCCTTTTTATGGGCTACATAAAGGTCTGAAATTGGATCTTTGTGATCCAAATATAATGAAGTTACAAAAATTAAACATGGAAAAGGACTCATAAAAATTATACATGAATGAATATATTGAGAACAAAATAAAACACGAAGAAAGAGAAAAAAGAGCAATTTATACTATAAGCAGGACCTTAGTGAATGTATCTCTCGAGGATTGTGATAAGGACATGCTATTCAACACGTCTAAACACAAAGTTGTAAAACAAAGGACAGAAAGATGAAGCCTGATGACCAAGGAAGATTCACCATCTTCGTTAACTTCAAATGACAATGCTAAAAGGGTGAAGATAATTTAGTCACATCTAATGATAACCAATGAATTCTAAGAACATGAAGGGGGAAAAAAAGCAAAGAGGTTAAGAGCTTTAGGAAGTAATAGCATCCTGAAAAACAGAAATCACAAAATTGAAAGAAAAGGTTAAGATCATTTAGGAAGTTATAGCATTCTGAAAAACAGACATCACAATGTTGAAAAAAGAGCAACAGAAAAATTTTTGCGACCCATGACAATGCAAATCTATGAATAAGAACCACACCAACCCAATTCCAAATACCAAAAACAACGTCTTCTTTTGATGAGACTGAGATGATAACAAGACCGATTGCTAAGAATTCTGTCACTGGGTGTCATTTGCAGAAGAAGCTTACCATGGCATAGTTTCCTGTAGCTTTTATATTTCCAACTCCACCAGAAACTGCTCTATGAACTTCATTCTCAACGACCAGATTAATTGGTTCTGCACCACTCTGTCACCATCAAATTAAATAAAACTAGACGCAAAAGAAAATCTATGTAAAGGAAAATAGTTGGGGAAAATAATAAAAGTACATTGATTACACTCTGCAAGGGTACAAAAGTTCAAAATTGCTGTCTCAGCAGCATTCAAATTAATGAAAATGAAAGCAAACAACAAACCTCAAAAAAGTTCTTCACTGGAGTTACATAAATCAAAGAGATGAATTCAGGAGAAGGTGTAAGAGTAAGGACTGCTCCGCTGCCTATGAGCAAGTGTCTGATGGATAAGAAGCCTTTATTTGAAGGGGGAATCTGCAGCATGCCATTTGATTATAACAAATCCAAAACACAAGTCATACCTCAAACAAATATTTTATTGTTACTCATTACCCATCGTCTATTTGCTGAAACAGTAACTTTCACAGCTTCCACAAACTGATCAATTGTTGGTGCAGGCATGCATATCCTGTCTGCTCCCACTCTCATTCGCAACCCATTGGCCTCAGGGCGAAATAATATAATAGAGCCATCTGCTTTCTTGTGTGCTTTCAGATCTTCAATTAGTCCCTATACCATAATTAGAAAACTGGACAGTGGTCTAAGGGAATTAGACTGCAGAGATGACACAAAGTGAAGTGACTTTCTTTTTCTGGTATGGTACAAAAGATTATTAGATATGACTAATAAAATTTGCAAGTGATTAGAGCTATTAAACTCTAACCTGGCCATAATTCAAGACAGAAGAGAAGGGATTCAGTTCAATCTTCCCAAAAGGCTGTAGCTCGCCATCTGCAAACTTGTCGGTTCGACTACATTTCATTACAAACATATAGTCCGTAGGCACAGGATTAAATCCAAGGTTGTCCCAGTTTACTTCATCGGACAATTCAGATGTTTTGCTGTTGTTTTCAAGAAAAGTTTTTGTTAAGTACATCTGTAATTAACTTATCAAACCAAATCGTCAATTTAATGCATAAACGGACATCAATGCTGAGAGCATCACCTTTCTTCCAATAGAATAGTGCATTGAGGGAAAACCGAAAAGGAATTTAAAAAAAAAAAAAACACCATAGTTAAATAAATAAATAACAGAACTTTCTCGGGGAAGACAAGATAATATAAAAAGGGCAAGGATCAAGTACAGAATATACCTTTGAGCAGCAGATGGGATCGCTTTGAGACTGGCACTGAAATTAGAGGAACGAATAACTGTTGCAGGCCAAGACGGCAGAAAACGTAGTTGATTGTATAACTGCACGACCTACATTTAACCGGCCTTAATTAATCGTGTGATCTTCATAATTACATTGGCAATTTGAGTAATTAATAAAATTCGAGAGGGAGAAGAAGAAGGTGCCTTGAAAGATGAGGAGCAATGAAGAAGAGTATGATTTCTGGTGAAGCAGAGATGAGTAGGGTAATTCGTTGGTGAGAGTCGGTAGTTCGACATCACTCTGTGTTTCACCTATTCACCGCAAAGAAGAAGAAGATGATGATGATGATTAAATTGAAAAGCTCGCAAAGGTAGAAACTCAGAATTCAGATCTTGGACAGTACTAGTAGCTGCCTTGGTGCGCAGAGTGAGAGACATGAAACACTCCAGTCCATTAACGGCATATCTTATGTGGGCATTGTGTCGTTTACTTCATAATGTCATATTGAAGCTGCACTCTGATCTTTCATTTACTCGTTTACTTACTCTGAGGTTTTATTCGGAATGCATGCCCAAAACATTTGGTTTCGGATAAAAAAAAAAACACATTAAGCTTTTACTTTACTATGATTAGTTTGATTTAATATTGCTTCCCCTCGTGCGGACTCTAATACTATGTATATTTATGCATAAATCCTACCTAAGCACAAGTATTAGCAACTTTCTACCAGTGTCTATAAAGCAAATGAATTTGTATATTTACTCAATTCGTCTCATGTTAAAGAGTATTTTTCGAATTTTATACACATCAAAATAATGAATGAATTGTTTTAATTTTATATATATAAAAAATTTGCTATGATAGACTATAATATATTTTTTAATATTTTATGTTCCCATGTCATCTTTATTTTTTTTAATTAAATTTCTACTCTCTCACTAGGATAAGGCTAAAATTAAAAAGAGCTAATTAATTATTCATTAATTTTCTCAAATTATAATTTAAATGGTAGTGATGAGCAAAAAAAACTAAAATTTCGGTTAACCGAAAAATCGATCCAAAATTAAATCGATTTTTAGGTTAATTGAATCGAAAATTTAAATTTATGATTTTACTTTAAAAAATCGGTGACTAACCGAACCGATCTATATACATTTTATAAATTATATTTTAAATTTTATACTTATATTTTTCAATATTTGTGTAACTTATAAATATTATGATATATAATTTTCTAAAATGTTATTAAAATACATATTTTTAGTAAATAAATATTAAAATTATCTTTTATTATTATTATTATTATTATTATTATTATTATTATTATTATTATTATTATTATATGTGTATAATTAGCCCTCTATTGTTAGTTTCATATTGAATATATCTAATTTTTATAATTAATTATGAAAATTTTATTTTTATTTTGATTATTTTAATGGATATTGTATTTAATTTGTGTTTTTTTCATTTCTAAAGAAATTTTAACTATTTAAAATAATATTACAAATTATATAATTTATTAAATTTATATATTAAAATTTTTAATATTACAATTTATATAATTTATTAAATTTATATATTAAAATTTTTTAGTGATTAACCGATAAATCAATTCAAAAAATCGAATTAAAAATCAAAATAAATATAATGGTTAAACAAAATTAATGAACTGATTTGATAATAAAATTGTTAATATACCAGTCCAAGCTCACCAGTATTAAATGGGACACAATTTTTCTTCAAAAGTGATTTTTATTTTTTACCATGGGAGGTAGGGACAAATGAAAGTGGACTATTTTATTTTCAAACAGAGGGACCAATCTCAATTTATTAGAGCCCAAGCCCAATCTAGGCCCATCACTCATTTATCCTTGATAACTAGGGGTGAGCAAACTATGGGTAAAACCGAAAAATCGAACCAAATCGATCGATTTTTTTAATTTGGTTCGGTTTTTCGGTTTTTCGGTTCGGTTTTGGTTTATATTTTTAAGACTGTTCGATTATTTCGGTTCGGTTCGGTTTTTAAAGGAGAAAACCGTATAAAAACCGAACCGAACCGAAATTTATATAATTATATATATTTTTTTGATTTTTTTATTAAATAATTATTTTATACATATAAATTATTTTATTTTTAGTTGTAAATTATATGAGTACATTTATCAATTATTAATATATATTTTTTAGGTGATAATTTAAAATTTTGACGATTAAATTGAAAATCGATTAAATAAAAAAAATTTAATGGTTTTTTTGTATTATTTATTATATATTTTGAGATTATTTCTTTAATTTGAACTTTTATTTGTACAATTTACATATTTTTACTTTAGTATATTATAATTTATAATTTTTAAACACAATATTTTTTATTTTTTAAAAAATAATTTTAAATTTTGGTTTTTCGGTTAACCAAACCGATCGAAAATTTCGATTCGATTTAAATTCGGTTATTCTAAAATTTCGGTTCGGTTCGGTTGATAAAAATAAGAAAATTTCGGTTTTCAGTTATTTCGGTTCGGTTATTGAACCGAACCGACCGTTGCTCACCCCTATTGATAACATATATAGAGATATCCACAGCTCCCATCATCTCCGGCCCATCAGCAATATGAACTGGGTAGCTTAAGGATTGGATTCTGCGTTCGCAATTATTTATAAAACTGTTGTCCTGGCCAAGATTTTGGATTCGGATTTTAATCGAATTCTTGTATTTGTTCATGAGATTTTACAATAAGTAAACTTTTTTTTTTCAAAAAACAGGAGAAAGGGAAATGAGATTTAAATATATTGGAAGCAACTTTTACTGTTGAAATATATCAAAGGATCAACTATCACTAAAAATGGAGTTAGTTTTACTCATGTTTATTGAATTTATGATAAATTTTATAACAGTAATAAAATTTTTTTTATAAAAATTATCGAAATTTATAAATATATACAACAAAATTACTTTGATTGGTTTCCGGCTAAAGAAACACCAAAAAATTCAGCTGGCATGTCCGATCACCACAATATGCGCACATAATATCCAGCGTGGCACTAAATTAACATGACACGTGGCGATTTCAAATACTATTTTCTATGCACTGACGTGACAAATATAACATGTGTTATGCTGACATGGTGCCACGTTGGATGCTTTGTGCATATGTTGTGATGACCATATATGCCAGCTGGATTTTTCGGCCTTTTTTTTGCTGAAAACCAATTAAAATGATTTTATATATATATATTCATAAATTTTAGTGATTTTTATAAAAAAAAAATAATTACTGATGTGAAATTAACCACAAGTTCAATAATTATGGGTGAAACTAATCCCTAAAAACGATGAGAATATTTTTTTAGCTCAAGTCGCTTATTGTATTTTAAAGTTAATCGTGCAGGTCTAACAAAAAAACTGATTGCTTCTTGCTCTATCAAAAACAGATCAGGACAGGGTCGTACTCTACTCTTATCATAACATAATCGGACCTGATTGTTTAAAATAATCTGAAGATTGTGTTTTGTTTAGGAAAATTATATACAATCATTTCTGAGGATTTATACACACGCATTTATTATTTACTTATGTTCTCATTTCATTTAATTGATTTCTTTCCTAAAACAAAAATTAATTTAAGTTTAATAAGGAAAGAAAAATATTTTCAATTATCAAATAATTTTTTTAAAGAAATATTCTTTCTAAAAAATATTTTTAGGCAATTTACTTAATTTATGAAAAGTCTAAAATCAGTCTTTAAACAAGAAAATGAATTTCAAATTATGTTTACACCTAACAGTTATGAAATTTTTCGTATATATATTGTTGTTTTTCAAAATGTAAAAAATGAGTGGAACATTTTAGTTTTTGAACATTATTGCTGTAAGTTTTACTTCACCATGGGCATCATTCATATATTCTCAAGATGATTATAATTTGTAATTGTAATCATTTTATAGTGAGATTTATCTAACATGTGAGATATATTGTGAGGTTAGGTTGCTAGGGCCTAGGAAAAGAATTTAACAAATATTTAGGTTATTTTATTTGGGAAAAATAACTAAGTATTTGATCATTTTACTTGAAAAAAATAATTAAGGGTTTTAGAATTTTTTACTTGAAAGAAAAATTTAGATAGCTATCATTGTAATGGGCTTTTGACTCTTGCCCGCAAACAGAGTTACATTAGAAGAGAGAAATTCTTAAAACGAGTTGTATTAAGAAGAAAACTTAGATATAGACCGAATTTGTATAAATTGCTGTGTCAAAATCGCTATCCCTCTCTCTCTTTACGTTTATACTTTATTGTTCATATGCATGTTTATATGCTCTGCTCATTGCAAAACTGAATTCGGCTATCCATCTTAAGAATAATTTCATGTGATAAAATGATATTTTCACAGAATTTACTGCTTACTAATTAAAATTCATATGTGATGTTTTAAGTTTGTTTTTAGGTTGATCAACATGTATTGCGTTACTTGCTTATTATAAAAACGTATAATCTCAATATATATAATTAAGATTTTTTAATTTATTCCATCGGTACTTAATTTTATTTAATACTTTATTCATCCTCCTCTAGGATATATTTGGGACTCACATATTTTTGACGTTTTGAATGTGTTAGATATGCATTGGTAAATATGATTAATGAGAAAGACGATAGGAAAAGGAGAAGTGGAGTTTTGTGGAAGGTGAGGTGGAGAATAGGGTGGGCCTCTCTATTTCCCTGTATTTAAAAGGGGGGCATTGATGGTCCAATTTGAACGCTAAGTTCAACAAAATATAGCATAGAATTGAAGACGATCTAGTGTGGGGTAAGCTAAGCTAAGCTATTTCTATGAAAGTTTCCTTTTCCCTACAACAACAACATAAAAAAAAGTCGGTGCAGCGCTGATGCTTTCAATGAAAATCAAACATGATTATGTTACTCTGAGTAGACTTTTTTTGTCCCACTTCGATATTCCTAAAACACATACTATATTACATCTCTTATGATTATAACTTTCGCAACCTCACCCAATTCCATCTACACCGCGAAAAGATTTAATTTAAAAGGATATAGATATGATTTAAGCAAAGCGCTTGGAGTTGTAGACAGAAAATAAAAACTAATTTTCTAAAATATATGATAAAAATATTATGGGTGAAAATATAATTTCCGAAATCATCGAGTCATGTATTTTCAATATTATTCTTAGTTATATGAAAAAAAAAAATTATTTTACTTTCAAGACGTAAAATTTTTTATTTTAATAATACATTTTTATGGCAGTAAAAGGATGGATTTGAAATCTAACCAGATAAATAATAATAATAATAACAACAACAAATGCCAAATTTTACAGAATATTGATAGATAATTGGGGAATAAGTTCCGTAGCCATTTCGCAAGTGAGTATGGTTGCTCAGGGCTGCTAACTTCTTTAATTATTTATAATATACTTTCTAATTGTTTGTCACTTTTCTCACATTTAATAAATAACCATCTTCAAATGGAAATCTTCCATTTTGCACCATTACTTTACCTTCACCCTTCCTTTTCGGGGTCTAATAATCTACTTTGTTATTATCTTCAGTACTATTGAATTATACAATGGACTGCTGTTTAATCTCTCCTAAAACTCTTTCTACCACATCAGATCATGGTCAAGCCTTTAAATCTTTTACTTTTGTCCAAATAATAATTACGATACATAATTTTGAAGCACTCGTGAAAAGGAAAAATCATTAACAATAACTATTGAAAGTTCTTTTTCTCAAGTTGGACTCCCGCAAGCTATGAACCAAAATTTTATAAAGGAGAAAAGTACTAAAATAATTTGAATTTTCTCTTAAAATGACTAAAATACCTTTAAAATTTTTTCGAAACAAAAATACACCTTAACGTTTAAAAACAGTATTAAAATATCCTGTCTTTTCTTTTAAAAGGACTAAAATACTTCAAAAATTATTTTCGGAATAAAAATGCACCTTAACTTTTAAAAACAGTACTAAAATGCCATGTCTTTTCTCTTAAAAGGACTAAAATACCTCTAAAATTATTTTCAGAATAAAAATGCACCTTAACTTCTAAAAATGGTATTAAAATGTCATTTCGTTAATATGTTATTTGTTTAAGGGTAACGGTATTAACGTGACGCTACATAAATGAGTGATACACTATAACTATTTAAAAAAAAAACTAAAATACCATTTATATTTTTTCAAAGGGCTAAAATTTTTTTATAACAAAAATGCACCTAAATTTATAAAATCGATATTAAAATGCCTTTCCATTAAGCTGTTATCTACTTAAGAGAATGTAATTAATATGTAATATTAGTAAAATTGATTATTGTTATGTAACAGACATGCAAGCAAATTTATGATACATATTTATTGTGTAAGCACAAAATCGACAATAAATTTTTTTAACCTTTTTTTTCCTTTTCTCGCTCGTCTCTCTTGAGCATGTTTATGTCCACTTCAGGAGTAATAGAACTGACATGTAACATTAGTAAGACCGTTTATTGTTTAAATGGCAGACATGCAAGTAGATTTATGCTACATAGGTGCTACATAAACACGGGACCTCTATAAGCAGTAATTGATCCTATTAATGACACATAATCTCCATTCCTTGGAGTGAATGATAGCTTAATGGTAGTACAGATTTCATAAGTTTAAGTACATTTTTGTTCTAAAAAAATTTCAAGGGCATTTTAACCTATTTGAAAAAATATAAAAAGCCTTTTTGTACCTTTTTTCAAAATATTTAATAATAAATCTCTCACTTACGTGGTATTTATGTAGCACCATGTCAATACTGTTATCTTAAATCAAACGGTAAATTAACATAAAGATATTTTAGTATTGTTTTTAGAAATTATGGGGCATTTTTGTTCCGAAAAAAACTTCAAAGACATTTTAGCCCATATGAAAGAATATGCAATGCATTTTAGTACATTTTTCCTTTTATAAATAAGAGCCCAAACAAACTCATTTTTTGATATTTTTTTATGGAAAAGGATCTCTTAACTATATAAAATAATACAAATATATTTTTCAATTATATTTTGGTTCAAAAATGCTCAGGTTGCTAATAAACTGATTCACTTTTATGCATACTCACGTTTGTCCCTGAAACTACCAAATTGATTCCCGATATGCTCTCATTTGCTATTAAAAAATGATCCGTATTACGGGCAAGGAACTGATAACAATCGGTTGGTAAAGGAAATCAGAGGTTTGCTTGCTCGTGATTAGCTTGTGGAGCACAGGGAGAAGAATTTTGCTGCTAATTGAATGGCAAGCTTTGCTTCTAATATGCCGTTGGCGGCCTGCTCTTAGCTGTTGTTTAACAAAAAAAAAATCCATTTTTCTCGGTTCATTATAAATAATGCCAAATATGAACCATTTTGAATGATTTAAAGGCATTTTTTAAAACAGAAAAGTTTTTAAAAAAATCTCCCTTATTCCATGCATTCATATCTTATAATAACTTAAAATTTTATTGGATCTGGAGTATATATAAATTTACATCCACTCTGTGTAATTATTAGGAGATGCTACTCAGCGGCACCAACTCAGAAAAGTATCCATAGGTCGAAAATATACCAAGAGACAATAATAAATTTAAGGGAAATTCGTGTGTTGTGGATAGATAAACATGATGAAATGCATGTGCAATAAAACAAAATTATATTAATAGAAATCTCTCTCTCTCTCTCTCTGATTGCCAATGATAATGCTGAAACTGGAGTTAATGATAACGTAGGTTAATATTAGAAGTTGTGTAGTAGAAATCCGGACAAAAGTGGTGTCTTACTCGTCATGGGCGGTTGTCAGGATGTTGAAAAACCCAAACAAATAGCACAATCCTTGACTCTGAGTGGCGGGTTAGCCTTAAAACCCGCAAGCAAACACATCTGAAACCTTATCTCCAACACCCTTCAATAACCTTCCTTTTATTCTTTCAGAATCCCATCCCATCATGCAAAAGCATTTGTGGGCTCCGCCTGTCTACCCATCCCCACGTGTCGCTGTGTGCTTTTGACACTTTCGCATCCATGTAGGGGTATTCATCAAACAGGTTCCCGTCAATCCGACCCGAATAATTCGAAATCCGAATAATATCATATATTTCAATCCTACCCTATTCTATAAATAATTTGAATTCCTACCTGAATAACCCTCAAAATTTCGAATTCCACCCGAATAATCTAAATTTATTTTTAAAATTATTTTTCTTTTATTTTAATTTATTAAAAATTAGGTTCGAATCAGGTCAATCCGATCCAAACTTGATTCATTTCATGAAACGATGCTTTTTGAAAGAATATATTTTGTTGTTCAGATTAATGAGGATTTAACCCGATCCGAACCCAAATCCAAACAACCCACAAATCTCCAATTCTACCCGAACTTAATAACTCTAATAATTTTATTCGAATTTCTTGTTCGAGTCGGTTGTTCAAATTGTTCGGATAGAGTTGAATTTTGAACACTCCTACTACATCCATGTCATCCCATAATCGGTTGTTCTGTTGCTTCGTCATCCAAGTCAACAGCTCTTTACAATCAATGTAAATTCACTTTTTTAGATTATTTGTTTTCAGCTTTGTACATATTGAGGTACGTTTGATTCGCACCATTATATTAGTTTGTATATTTATACACTATTAGCCTCTATAATATTAGCTTATATCGTTTAATTTATATTATTATATATAATATTTTATATAAAATTATAATAGTTTATAATATTTTATATTATATTTGATATACGATTGTATACTATATTATTTTAAAATAAATTAAAAATATATAAAATTAAATTATTTTTAATATTACTAATTTAGATAAAAAATTAATTATAAAATATAATTTTCCATACATACATTAATTGTTTTTTTTGAATGTATACGAATTGATTAAAATATGAATGTATATTAATAGATAAATTAACGATTGTTAGATAAAAATGGTGATGGTGGTAGCAATTGTGTAGTGGTGGCGGCGTCAGCAACAACAGTAGCAGTGGTGGCAGCGGCAACAACTATGGTAGTGGCGATGGGGGTGGCGGCGGCTGTGGCAGTGGTAGTCATAGCAGTGGCGGTCGCAACGACCGTGACGGTGGTGTGGTGATAGTCATGACCGTAGTGGTAATGGTGGCGATGGCGGTAGGTAATGTGATGGTGGTGACGATAATTGCGGAGGTGACGGTGCGATGGTGGTCATGACAGTAATGGCTATGGTAGTGGCAAAATGTGACAGATGATGAAAATGCCGAAGATCAAGCCACGCCGCAAGTAAAGAGAGAATTTATACCGTATTATATAAATTCAGAAATTCATGATATATTAAATTACATATAGTATTAGAAATAAAAATTTTTATCATGTATTATTTTATCTTCACATTAATTTTTTAAAAAAATTATCAAACACTGCATTCATATTATCTTATATTATATTATTCATATTATCCTATGTTATATTATGTTATCTATTGTATAATACAGTAAAACAAACTTGACCATTGTGGTCTGCAATAAATTAAATTTTGAGTAAGAAATGGTGGATATTGTACTTCTTCTGAATTTGCAATTTAATTATTGCTTTTGCTTTTTCCACATGTAAATGTTGTTACAATTAGTTTTCTTTTATTTTTTCTTTTGAAGAGTAACAATTAGTTTTCTTATAATTTATGATTAAAAAAATTAATATAATCTCTAAATTCAAAATCTTCTTCCAATGGAAATTTTACATAGATTTTGATTATAATCATGGGATAATATATAGCTAATTTTATTACAGAAGAACTATGCGAATTGGTACAGATTTACTGTTGAATATTTTTTCTAATTCAAAATGTCCCTATCATTACTAATTAAAAGAGAAAAAACAAATATAAACTATTTTGTTAGCAATAAATAATGGCAAATGTGAACCATTTAATACTGATATGAGCAAATATAAACAAATTTAATAAGAGTTAATTTGATAACAATATAGGCAAATTTAACCCAAAAAAATTAAAATAAATCTGTAATATATATTTAACAAGTTTAATCGAAGTAAATTTGACCTTTTTTCTATAATAATTCATAACTACCCAAAACAACTTTAATCACCTAGTTAAAAAAGAGAATTCAGCAAATTTTCTGCAATAGATACTCTAGGAATCAAGTGAGTTATTTAAGAGAACTGATAAAAGGTAATCATATTGTATTATAATAATAAGTAATAGCCAATTATTAATAAAATAATACGTGTCAATTATAATTAACTCTTTAATATTAGTAAAGTTTAAATAAAAATTTAAAAACAATCAAACTTAAGAAGTCCAAGCTTCATTGCTCAGTTATCCATATCACAAACAAAAATAATGGGAAAGTGAGTAGCAATAATAGTAGTGCTTCTATAGGCATGCTTAGTATAAAAGCATTTCCTCTTTGCTTCACTTTGTCGTTTGGTTTAATGCCTGATTTAAGAAAATATTTCTTAATTAATAACCCAAATATTCTATGCCGAGATCCTTTTGGATTGAAATACCATTAACCTTTATATACATATTTTAAGAAATTATATATAAATGTCAAAGTGGATATCTATCTATGGACCAAAACTTGTCAACGAAGGATCGGATAAGTCTATCTTAAATCTTAATGCACCACTTTTCATGACCTAATGTAATTAGTCATAAATTAATTGCTTTTAATTAAGTCCATATATATGTCTCAACACGTTTTCGTCTTTTACTAATAGTTTATGTAGCAAGACAATTAAACATATTAAAAAAGAGGAATAAAAGAAAAAAGGTTCAATTTATGATATGGTTACATGTCTCGTAGAAGTATAGTTCTTAATGATGACCCACATACAAGGAATATGAGGAGTACATTGAACTAACAGATTCGTCGGTGGATTACTTGCACCATTTCAGGTATGATTTCCCATCACTTTGATTTCGCAGCAAAAAGATGCTTCCTTCCTCCATTTTTATTTCAATTATTTATTACTAATTAATTTAAATATATATCAAATAATTTATATATCGGGTAAAAAATGACAATAAAACGCACCATTTCAATTATATAAAAATATTTCATTATTTATATTTAGAATTCGAATAATTCAAGACCTTTAATTATGAACAAATTAAAGAAGCTTATGCAATTCCATTTCACTCCGCTTTCTTCGGACAACTTTAATGTTTTTTTTCATCTACGGTTGAGATGTGTTGGTAATGGGATCGCAGACTAATACTGTGCATTTTACAACTCAATATCATATGCATTCTAGAACTCAATAAGATTCTTGTGTACTGTAATAGTTAGTTATGTTACAGGGATTGCCTTAATTATAAAAAATGGAACAATCTCACTTTTATCCACAGACCAAATGGATAATACAGAATACAAATCATTTTTACAGCTAAGTTGTATATTTGTAAAGTAAAATTTACACTTTTTTTAAAGAAAATTTATCATTAAGCAAAAAAAAATCTAAATCTTAAATTGTTCATGTTTGTATGAACCGATCAAATACAAGGACAAAGTGCCATGTATGAGAAAATGTATTTTACTTTACAAAAATATGTGGTTGATTACAAAAATAACTTTTTTATATGACAATTTATAACTGATTAATCCATCAATAAAAAAATATAAATTCAGCGTATATAAGAATTTCTTTCTAAATTAATTAAAATCGCAGTATAATTAAAGTTTTCAAATCTTAAACTTCTATTCTTCTCAAACTAATGAGATTAAATCCGCAATAAATTTGATATTTCATGCTATTAGTAGATAGAACAGTTGGAGAATAGTTAGAACCTAGTTAATATCTACATTTTTCTCATTAAGCAGATTAGTCGGACATAATTAACTTTGAACTTAAGCAAAAAACCGGGTTTTCTGCTAGTTAATTTGTATTCTATGGAAGCATAATATCTTGGTTGAAATTTAAGGGATTTGGTTTATAGGGTGGTTCCAGGTCCATATTATAATGATTAGACGTTGAGATCTTTGGACATGATTGAATTCTTAACCAGTGCACATTTTCTCCTCTCCATAATCACCCAAAAGAATTAGGTCTAATTATATACCCTAACCCTAAAGAAGTATATTATTACTTCAATTACTTAGCACTACAAGAACAAAACACAAGTGATAAAACGCGATTTGTCTTTATCTGTAAAAAAAAAAGTTGACAGCTGATGATCCGATCAGATGATAGAACCTGCAAGGAGTGCCGGTCGGACTCGGGTATTAGCACTTCAAAGCTTAAGTTAGTAGCTTTTAGAGAGAGAATCTCAGATAATCAATACCTGAAGCCATTGTATTTTAGGCTATTTATAGGAGTTCTTTGGGAGGAATACTTGAGTACCTTAGGGCGTGATAACTGGCATTGGAGTAGGTATGCAACGATATGACAGAGAGCAAGTGGAAGGTGTGAGCGCTTGCTTGTGTCAGTGGACTAGACAGGATAAGGCATTTCATCAGTCCGATCGGATACCGCGCCTTTATGTCTTGTCTTCGAGCTCATGCTTTGTCTTTTTTGTTGATGGACTTTGGGTCCTGCTAAGTATTATTGGACCGACTTGAATGGGCCTTGGAGATATTTTTTCCGTAGTTATCACTTATCCCCCCTCCAAAGGGTCCGATCGGGAGATTTAAGCCTTTTGGTGAGTTTTTGAATTTTTGAAAGGCGTCCATTTGAAGAGACGCGTCCATTCAGTTCAGACAGCTGTTTTGCATTTAATGCCGTGCGTTTTCTAGAATGGCGCTTCGTTCTTCGTAACCACAATAACAAATTGATAACACGTGGTGTCCATCCAACGGGAAGGCTTTGGAGTATTCTGGAAGCTTTTTGCCTATAAATAGGCAAGTTTGAAGTGATTTTTTCTCACTTTTCAGCGATCCTTAGCAAAACTCTGCCAAACTTTTTTTGTGAATTTTGCTATTTGAAATCCTTGCAAAAAACTTCTTGAGGAAAGTACTTCAAATTCCAAAAAATTTTAGAGTGTTGCAAGATCACCCAAGTAAGTAAACGATCACTGTCTTTGATTTTCTTTTTCATTCATCGCATATACTCTTTTACTTCCCCCCTCCACCAAAAATGGCTCCGAGCAATAGTCAGCCAATAGATAGAAATTTTCTTGAGGATTACAAGAATCGGGAGCCTCTCGCTCATCCTTTGCGATTGACAGAAGAGAAAGTGGCGAGAATTCCTTTTCAATATCATTTTCCTGATGGTTTGCCCGAAATCCATAGCAGTGACAGAGGGGCCTTTTGGCCATAAAAAGAACGAGTGATTCATCTGCCATTTGTGGAGTTTGGATGCATGGATGAGGCTTCCCTTTGGTGCATTTGAAGTGGCAATTCTTAAGGGCTATGGAATTTTTCCTAATCAGTTGCATCCGAACGGATGGAGGATGGTGGCCTGCTTCAAAATTCTGTGTAAGATAGAAGCAGTGGCTCTAACTCTAGATCTGTTTACTCATTTCTTTTACATATCTGGTCAGAGTACTTTCTCACTAGCCGATAGCGTCAAAAGCTCTTCACAGTTTCTTCCTCAATGAAGGGCTTCGAGGAGAGGTACTTTTTAGTGGGGATGGCTGGTGGATTTGGAGTATCACTGAGCCGGTCGAAAGGAGCAACCATCTAGAGGGATCATGTGTCGGTCAGTCCATTTACGAAAATGACATCAAAAAACTAATGGTCACGGTGGCGAGGCATGGAAAACCTTACGACTCTAGCTATCTGCTCAGTACACTATATGAGTCTTTTAGCTTCGAAGCTAGCGAAAGTGAAGAATGTGAGCACTATAGTTGGAATGAGGAAGAAGGACATATATTTTGCCAATTCATATATTGCATGCGCATTTATTACATGTATCAAATTTTGAACGAAGTACTTTTCTTTGTTTGGTTTTGTAATGCAGCTGCAAGCGAAATGGCGAGAGAAGAAGAGGCTACAAAACAACTAACCAATCGGGCCAAAGCCAAAATGGAGGTCGACCATTTGGCTAAGGAGGAAAAAGATCTAAGAAGAGGAAGATCTTGCCTGCCTCCAAGGTTCAAGCTTCTAAGAGTGCAGCGAGTGCTCCTGCTCCTCCTGCTGCTATAGCGACTTTATCTCCTACTGTCGTGGTTATCCCCACGACCCATTCTCTCTTAACCATTTCAGGACCGATGTTGCCCTCTCCGATCGTGGAAAAATAACATCCTCTCAGGCGACTGCAACTGAGGGATGAATCTGATGATGAAGGATCACAATCGTCCCTCATCCCCCGATCATCTTCTCAGAAAATGGGGACGCCGACAGATGAGGCAGCGCATAACAAAATCAAAGAGGCAGGAAGGAAGAAAGCTACTGAAACTATAGTCGTTGTCGATGCCTGGATCACCGTAAAAGGCAAGAAGATAGCTCAAAATGAGCCAACTCGATGGCTTTCAGGGACAGCTCAGGAGGGACGGGCTTCGGCTTTAAAGGATATCTTGAAAGAGTGATTTGGTAATGACTGGTCCATGACCAACAGAGGTATGCCATCCTTTATCTGCCAAGGCCTTACTCAAGAGAGTGATTTCAAGGCAATAATGAAGCTCAATCTGCTCTCCCAAGAGTTTAGGTTGTTTCAGCAGCAGAGCTTGGAGGTAACACTTGCATCCTTTTCTTTTCCCTCTTTTTCTTTTCTTTTTTTTTACTGACTATTTTCTTCGTTTTCTTTTTTAGCTAATAAAAAGAGGGCTTCGCATGCATGGTATGGTGGCCTATGCTTGATCGAAGTGGAAAGATGTCATTCGACAGAGGAAGGAGGCAGAGGCAACGAGTGATAGTTCAAAAAATGAGGCTGCACTCTTAAGGTCTGAGGTAGAGGAGCTGAAGAGGAGAAAGAGCCCAATTGGCCCAAGAACTCAAGACCCGACAGAGTGAGGGGATTGCTTAAAAGGAGATATCACGCTCCTTGCTGCTGATAGTGCTCTGTTCAAGAGGTACGAGGAGGAGGTAGGTAGGCTGAGGGATAAGTATTTATAGCTTACAACCGACTGCCTTAAAGCCAACACTGATAGAGATAAGGCACTCGCAGACAAAGATAAGGCTCTGTCAGAATGCGACCTTATCCTGGCGAAAAGGAATTCAATGGAGACAGCTCTGGCAAAGAAGGAGGCAGCTTGGGTTGAGAGATTGAGAAATGAGCTAGGTGCCCAAAGGGAGGAGATCCTTGATCAGTTAGGCGAGGCTCAAGGAAGGCTGCTAACTCGATTGATTTATGCAGGCAGGCAGCGATTTCCTAAAGCTGATCTTGACTGGATGGAGGATCCAGAGATTCTTTCCGATCCTCCCTCTAGTGATGATAAGGAGAAGGCCTCTCCAATCGGAGAGACAAAAGGAATGGCAGAGGAAGCACCTTTAGTATCACAGACGGGCATCAGTTTGTCGATTGAATTTGAAGTCATTTCTCTTCTACCAATGGAGCCTGAAGCCGTAACCCCTTTACCAGTGGAGCCTGAACCTATCGTTTCTCTGCCAGCAGAGCCTAAAAATACCCGAATTTCTGCTGAGACTACTGTAGAGCCTGCTACCGATCCGAACACTGCAACAGTAAAGATTGTAGATATAGAGGCTTAGTCTTTTTATTTCCTTGCAATTTTTCTTTGTAATAGCTCTCTCCTCTCCTTGTAACTTGTAAAGATTTCTCATATATATATAAAACTTAGTTTGCCTTCCAATTGTGCCTTCGTACTGTAAATCTCATTTTGAGTAAGATTTGTTAGAAAATTAACTAAGTGAAATAAATAGAAATCTTTATAGAGAATGTACAAAATCATTCAAGGAGAGTATATAAAATCAAATATGAAAAATATGGAAAATTAACTAAATAGAGTACTTCCTCAATCATAAGATGCTTTTCAAGCATTGTAGTATACAACTCTTTAGGATCAACGATCGCTTGATCCGATCAGATTTAAAAGATAAACATTTCATTCAGGCGTGAGTTGTGACAGATTTATCGCATCAAGCGCAGTATGTGACTTTTCAGTTTTTAATTTGATCGAAGTATTATCCGATTGGATATAAAGATCAGCTATTCATTGGAGAATTATACATTATTTTGAAGATTTGGCAATTTCATACATTAAGTACTGAGGAGATATAACTGACTCAATTATTGTCCTTCATACTTTGGATTCAGGATAGACGTCGAACCTAGCGAATGAGTTGGTGGAGATTAAATAGAGGCGTCTCTCATCTTTGATTCGGGAATAACGTCGAACCTAGCAGACTAACTTATGATAAAGAAAATCTTTCGCATTTTGGGATAAGCATTGAGCCTAGCGAGGGAGCTGAAATTATAATGGAGAAAAGATTTCGCATTTTGGGCTCGAGATAAGCATTGATGTAACACCCGATAGCCGGACATTAGTTCGAATACCGGTGTCACTCTACATTGCGGTGGTCCATAATTTATTATTAAATTATCCATCGATAGCATTCAATATTTTAATCATTAAGTCGTGGGTCCCACATTTTAAAATATCTTATTAACTTATTACCTGCCATATGTTTCCTACTGAGTGCATTAGCTACCACATTGGCTTTACCCGGATGGTAGTCAATGTAACAATCATAATCTTTAATCAACTCTAGCCAACGCCTTTGTCTCAAGTTAAGTTCCTTCTGTGTCGGCAGGTATTTCAAACTCTTGTGGTCGGTGAAGATAAAACATTTTTCACCAAAAAGATAATGCCTCCAAATTTTCAATGCAAATACAATTGCTGCTAATTCCAAATCATGAGTGGGATAATTTCTCTCATGAGTCTTCAGCTGCCTGGAAGCATAAGCAACCACTTTTCCCTCCTGCATCAAGACACAACCTAATCCATTTCTAGAGGCATCGCTGTAAATTATAAAATCCTTTCCCGACACTGGCTGGGTCAAAACAGGTGCTTCAGTCAACATCTTCTTTAATTGCTCAAAACTCTCTTGACACTTCTCTGACCATACAAATCTAACACTTAAATAACTAAATTATCAAGAAAAATTCAATTTTCCCTAAACTTACCCAAATACCCACTTGATGAAATGGGTTATTTCTTGCTTCTTTCACCACTAGAGGTAACCAAAGATGAAGGGAAGCAAGATTAGACAATTTAATTTTAGATGAAGGTTGAGAAATTTGTGAATTTGGCTTAGAAAACAAAAAACAAAATGAAGAAGGAGAAAAAAAAGAAGAAGCCACGGCAAAGGGAAAGGAAATGGCCTTTTGGTCGTCCAACACAAGAGATAAAAATCTCTTAATTCCAATTAATTAGCTACCTACTTTAGGACAAAAATAATAAAGTCCTAAGTGGGTCCAATGACATATATCACCATTTAATTGATCAATACACTTTTAGTTGTCAATTTTTGACCGAATACTGGGTGTTACAATTGAGCCTAGCCAATAATCATCCCCGAATTTCGATCAGACAAACTACGATCGGTAATTCAAGCTTTTTGTAGAATGGAGTAAAATAAATAACTTGCAAACAAACATCAAAACTAGCAAACAAATAAATGAAAACATACATTTTTGTCAAAGATGAAGAAAAATGGAGTAAATTTTCTTTACTGAATGTGAATTTGATACACGATTATACATGGTACTTCTTGAGTACTTCGATATTCCAGCTTCTAGGAATATTCGACCCTTCGAGGGCTCTAAGTCTATAAGTACTGGAGCTTAAAACCTTAGAGATTTCATAGGGTTCTTTCCAATTTGGCATTAGCTTCCCAACTCCAACATTTTTCGAGCTTATATTTGCCTTTCTGAGCACCAGATCACCCGCGTTGAAGGTTTCTGCCCTTACTTTTGTGTTGCGATATCTAGCAACTCTTTGTTTATAGGTAGCGATTTTGGCATAGGAGTCTTCTCTCCTTTCCTCAATCAAGTCCAAATCTTGGCATCTATCCAGGATGTTTATCCGATCGGATGAGAGACTGATTTCTACGGGTATCATTGTCTTGGACCAGTAGACAAGAGAGAATGGCGTTTGATGAGTACCAACTCTCGGAGAGGTCCTGTAACACCCTTATCACTCCAACCTAACTGAACAGTGCGCGCACACCGGTAAATTTTTTTTTATCATTTAATTAACAATAATACTTAATATTATGAATTCAACTTAGTTGTTCAATAACCTATAATGATTCCAGATTATTGTTCATTTAACAAAATTTCGGCATCATAACGGCTGTATTTCTAACTAGCCCCCTGAAAAATCAAACAAAACACAGTCTCTCAGAGGCACAACACTTCTAATAAAAACATCCCAACCTTCATAACTCCATCAATACATCAACATATCATATCCCGACCATAACCACAAGCATATATATATACATCCATATGTCTTTACAAAAATATGTCCGTTTATATACATGTTAGATTATATTGCAACTATACAACAAAATGTCTTCCTTTGATTGTGCATTACTGCTCCTTTGATTCGTTACCTGCATGCAGCAGAAACTACATGCTGAGCATAAATTATGCCCAGTGATGACTAACAATCGTAATACTTTCATATACAAAATTAAGTTTCTTATTATAATACGATTATTTATTTAAACTTTTAAAATAACCACATATATTATTCAAAATCAAAGGAGATCAATTATCACCTACACAATTTGCATTTATTCTTATTTATTACTTAATTATCAACAAGATTCAATTTAATCCTTAAAGTTTTGCTAAATTATGAAATTGTCCCTTTTAATCTCATATTTACAATTTTGCTAATATTGCCATTTACTTTCATTTTTATCATACAATTTCTTCTATTATTCATCATTTATACTTTATTACACCATCTTTGGGTAAAATTACATTTTAATCCCTATACCTTAAAAATTTTATATTTTGACACTGTTAGGTCTCCAAAATTACCATTTTACCCTTGTTAACTATTTCTTATTCATTTTCACATATTAATTACCTATTTTGAAAAAATTACCATTTTACCCCTAGACTTTTATTTTATTTCATTTTAGTCCTTTTTCTACTTAAACTTCACTTTTATTTTTCTTTTCACTTTTTTTTAACTTATTATCATTTTTATGCCCCTAGTACAGTACCGACAGAAATTTTCAGACAGAATACTCGGAACGTGGACCCCATGGACCCCATACAGACTGAAAAATGATCTCAAAGATCACTTTTTCACAGAACGGATATCAGATACAGACAAAGCTATGGAGATCAGTGATCCTACCATAGCAAAGCAAGTCACCATGACTTGCACCGCGATTCAGATATCCCTATGGCTAGCCAATTATATCCTGAACTAGGTTTTTACTGCCAGACTATTTCTAAGGGCATAATTTCATTAAAAATCTCAATCAAAACTTCATTTTTTTATTATTTTTTTACTTACTTATACTTATTTTACTTATTAATTATTCTTTTCAATTCCTTCACATGATTTGTGAATTAATTCACCATAATTCACCAAAATCATTCATTTTCTCAACAAATTACACATTATTTCATATTACTTCAATACTTTCATTACTTACATAATTGATAATTTATCTCTAAAATATTCATTTAATTTCTATAAATGCCAAAAAAATTCTTATATGTGTTATTTCATTTCTAACACCTTTTAAAGGCTTAATTTTATAAAAATTCACCAAATGAACCTTAGTTTTCTTAGGTGTACCAATTCGACCAAAAAAGAAACCATACCACATATTCACTCAATAATTCATTTAAGCATTTATCACACTTATGTAAGGTCTTATAACACTAATCTATCATTTTTTTAATTAAACACCACTTTAGTCATAATTTTCTTAAGTTATATAAAGGATATTCACTTAAAATCAAAGAAATTACTAGGATTTATTAGTCACTTACATATTCTCCTTGCTTTAGGATGCTTATACTTTCTTTTCCTTGCCCTTAGTTTGATTGGATGGCTCTCTTCCTTGAATCCCTAAAGAAACCAAAATTTCCATCAATAGAAACCCTACTTTTTTGATCTTATTTGCTTAATTTGACTACATAAATGAATTCTAGACACCCAAATACACTTAAAGATGCCAACAATTCAACTTAAAACCATGATTTTCACTTACCTCCTTAAGATACCTAAAGCTTTCCCTTGTAATTTTTCTTGCTTTAATCCTTCAAATCAAGGGTTTGAGGCTGGAATAAACAATTAGAGGGGTAGGATTAAGGGTAGGATGCTTTAATTCCAAAGAAAAATGAGTGAGATTGAAGAAAAGTTTTGAGAGAGAAGTGAGAGAGAGTTTCGGCCAAGATGAGAGGAGGAAGAAGATGAGGGAATTTGCTGGAACTTGGTAGATTTTTTTCCTTTAAATATCCCTCCAAATGGGCCAAAAGTCCATAGGCTTGAATAGTTTCATTAAGGCCCAATTTCAATTCTCTAAAGGCCCACATAAAAATATCTCACTTCCTCACTTCAATCCACTTCAATTTTAATTCCATAATTCTTAGAATATCAAAAATAGGTAGTACATAAAATTTCGGCTCAATCGGAGTCCGTTACTGGTCCGATTCGACAACTGTCGACTTCGCCGAAAATTTTATTTTTTTGCACCAAAATATTCTACAGAAAATTTCATTAAGACATGCAAAATTTGGCAATTTTTTGAGTTCATTTACTATTTTTAAAAATTTATGCAAAATCGAGTTACCTTTTCTACCAGGAGAATTGACTCGCTAATTTTTTCATATTTTTGACTTTCAGAGGCCTATTTGACCTCAATTTTACTTCAAATTTCAACCCCGGGGCTCACCATGATCAATACTTTCCGATGGTTAAATAAAATATTTTTTACTTTCGGGTCCGATTTTCGGCCCGGGTGCACTATTCATCATCGGAATTTACTGTTCACGATCAGACCGGTGTTAAGGCCATTACAGGTCCTGTAAGACCATAAGATGCTTTGTAGTTCTTTAGTCCAGTTGCTTTTTACCTCGTCCAACCTTTTTTTTAGGCCTTTTAATAGTGTTCGATTGGAGACCTCGGTCATCCCATTGCTCTGGGAATGGGTGACGGAGGTAAACTTAAGGCTGATATTGAGGTTTTGGCAAAAGTTTCTAAAGATCGAGCTATCGAACTGCTTGACATTATCTGTAATAAAAATATTGGGTAAGCCATACCTGTAAATGATGTCCTTCCATGCAAAATTTTTTACCTTCTCCGCTGTGATTGTAGCTAGAGTCTTTGCCTCGATCCATTTAGAGAAGTGATCGATGGCGACAAGGAGGAACTTCATTTGCCTTTTTCCTTGGGGAAGGGGTCCTAAGGCTCCATTAGTCGAACAGCCAAGAACTTCGATCGGCTGCTGGTCTACGGTCGATTGTCTGATGACTCTCCTATGGATTTGGCATTGTTGGCACCTTCTCACTTTTTCTTGAGTGTCTTTAAAGATGTTTGGCCAGAAGTATCCAACTTGGAGCAATTTCCTTGCTATGGCCCCACTAGCCTCATATGCTCCATAAATGTCTTCATGGATTTTCCTTAGGATGTAGTCTCCTTCCTCCTCCATCATGCATTTGAGTCAGGGATGACTGAAAGATTTTTTGAACAATTCACCATTAACTACAGAGTAATTTAGGAATTTTTGAGATACCTTTCGGGCTTTCACTTTATGTTCAGGTAATTGCCTTGTTTGCAGGTATTGCTTGATGGAGCTCATCCACGTTTCTTGAGCTGGCTCAATTTTTATTATTTTTGGTTCGTCTAAGGAGGAGGTCGGTTGCTCGATGATGGTTATATTTTCTTCCATCATCCCTTATTTGTAAGCAAATATTTTGGTGAGCTGATCGGCGGCTAAAGTTTGATCTCTTGGCACCTTCTGTAGGATCCATTCGGATCCACATTCTTCCAGCATCTTGAGTGCCACCTTGACCTTTTCCAGATATTGTATCATGTTGGCTTCTCTGGCCTCGAAGATGCCTAAAACTTGGCTCGTCACAAGCTGGGAATTGCTTTTGATGATGATCGACTCTGGTCGGATGGCATTGAGCAGTCTCAGCCCTTGCAACAGCGCCTCGTACTCTACCATATTATTTGAAATTTTAAAGCTGAGCTTTATTGTGTACCTTATAACAATGCCCAAGGGGCCCATTATTACGATGTTTGTGCCTCCTCAGTTGTCATTTGCAGCTCCATCCACGATTATTTCCCATTTTTTAGGTTGGGGCTGACTGCTTACTTCTTTGCCAGCAAATTCAGCGATGAAGTCCGCCAAAGCTTAAGTCTTGATTGCTTTTCTGGGTTCGTACCTCACGTCTCATGATTGGAGCTTGATTGCCCATCCTACCATTTTTTCCTCCAAGTTCGAGGTCTGGAGAATTTTTTTGATTGGTTGACCTGATCGGACTACTATCGTGTGTGCTTTGAAATATTATCTTAGCTTTCTTGTGCACATCATGAGGGCAATGATGAGTTGCTCAACTGGATCTTTCTTTAATTCTGGGCCCTTGAGCACTTGGCTTACATAATAGATGGGCAGCTGCTGAGTTTCTTCTTCCCTGACTAGGACACCTGCAACAATTTCACCAGAAGTTGACAAGTATAAATACAAAATTTCACCTAGAAGTGGTCGGCTGAATAATTAAGGGTTGGTGAGGAATTTTTTAATTCATTAAAGGCTTGCTGGCAGTCGGCATCCCAATTGAAATCTTCATTCTTCCTCAATTTCTTGAAGAAGGGAATGCATTGTTTGGGTGAAGAGGATATGAACCTTTCAAGGGTTGTTATTCTGCCGTTCAGCTTCTGAACGTCCTTCACACTACTCGATAGTTGCATCTCCAAGATTGCTTTTATTTTATCAAGGTTGACTTCAATGCCCCTTTAGGAGACCATAAAGCCCAAAAATTTTCCTGAGAGCACCCCGAAAATACACTTCTCAGGATTGAGCTTCATCCAAAATTTATTCAGCGTGTTGAAGATCTTTGCTAAATCGGCAGGATGTTTTTCAGGGCTTTTGCTTTTGACGATCATATCATCCACATAGACTTTCATATTTTGCCTGATCTAATCTTTAAAAATCCTATTCATCAAATACTGATATATGACACCTGCATTTTTCAATCCGAACGGCATGGCCTTATAGCAAAAGGTATCATCATCCGTGATGAAGTTGGTCTTTTCTTGATCCAACAACCATATCATGATTTGGTGGTATCCAGCATAGACATCGAGGAGGGAGTAGATGGTGTGACCAACAGTGGCATCTACCGGTTGGTCTATATTTGGCAGAGGGTAGTTGTCTTTCGGACACACTTTATTAAGGTCTGTGAAGTCGACACACATTCGCAGCTTTCCTGACTTCTTCTTTACCAGAACAATATTGGCGAGCCATCGGGGTAGTCAACCTCTCGAATTGTATCCGCTTTCAATAACCTGTCTATCTCCTCAGAGATAAATTTTCTCTGATTGGGAGCATGCCTTCGTAACTTCTGTCTGATCGACTTGTAAAGCTGGATCCACATTAAATTTGTAGATGATCGCATTGGGATCGATCCCGGTGACGTCTTTCGGCTTGCAGGCGAAGGATGCCTGGTTGATCATCAAGACTCGCATGATGGCCTCCTCAACCTCCGTATTCATGCTGGTGCCAATTTGAATTGCCTTCCCTTTTGCAAGTGTTTTTGTCTTGACTTCCTCCGTATGATTCATTCTCTGATCCTCTGCCTGTTCAAATCGCTCTATACCTGGTTTTACCATCATGGCCTCTTTATGGTGCTTGATCATGGCAATATAGGCCTCTCTCGATGCCTTTTGGTCACCTCTTAAGATGGCGACGCCTCCCCCGGTTGGAATTTTCATTACCATGTAATGGATGCAGGTGACAAATCCAGTTTGAAAGAGTAAAGACCTGCCAAAAATGGCATTATAAGAAAAAATCATATTAATAACCATGAATGTTACCTTGTACGCGTGGGCGAGGGCTTTCTGGCCGAGCTCGGCGAATAAATCAACCGATCCTAACACTAGCACTGTGGCATTATCCAGTCTGATCAATGGCATGCCATTTGGTTTGAGCTCCTCGATCGACATTTCCATTGCTTTGTAGGCTTATAGGGTAAACACATTCACAGCACTTTCATTGTCTACCATTATCCTCTTTACATCGAAATTATTGATCCGCGCCCTGACGATAAGGGCGTCTTCATGAGGGAACATTACATCTCATGCATCCTCACTAGATATGGTGACTGGGGCTGACCGTTCGGATGTCTGGGAGACATAGACACACTTCTCCTTTCTTTTTCTGGAGAGATCATCTCCATAAGACCACCCACCGGTGATCATGTTTATGACACCGATGTACGATCAGAGTGGATCCATATTCTTTGATTTTCTTCGCTCGTCGTCGTCGTTGTCATCAGAATCATCTTTCTTAAGGTTTGACTGTTTACAGGGACTTGCCCCTCTAATCGAACCTACAAACCTCTTGAGGTACCCTTTTTATAGGAGTCGCTCAATTTCTTCTTTCAGCTGGTGACATTCGTCGGTTGTGTGACCAATATCCTTGTGGAACTTGCAATATTTATTATGGTTTCGAGTCCTTCTACTCTTCTTGTCCATCTTTTTGGGTCAATTCACCTTTAGGTGATTTTCCTTGATCCACATTAACACTTGTGCGGGATTGGTGTTGAGCGAAGTGAAAGTTCGAGCCTGCTAATCAATACCCCAATCAGACCTGGATTATTCTGCCTCCTTTCTTTTTTCCAAATTTCTCGAAGTGGAGGCTCTCTCGAGACTCCTTACAATCCGTTCGAATATTGGAGTGTGGTTGAATGACCATCCGTCTGGGTGCTAGAGCCTGTCCATAACATTGTTCCTTCTACCTCAGCTGGACCTCAAGGCATTATCCAGCTGAATGTGTTGCCTAGCTCTTTCCATTAGATTGAAAAAACTGGTTGGCGGCCTTGTTGTAATTGACTCAAATAATGGCCTATCAATAATGCCATTGGCTAAAGCGGTGGATGCCATCTCCACGCTTACATTTCTCATCTCCAACATTGTGGCTTGAAATCTGTCGATGTAGTCTCGAAAACTTTTATCGGTCTTCTAATAGAGGTTGCACAGATCGCTCACAGATTTTAATGCTCGTGTCTGTACAATAAATCGTGTAATGAATAGCTCTTTTAGTTATCAGAAAGAGATGATTGACCCCTGCAGAAGCTCGTGGAACTATGTGAGGGCATCTCTTCCCAAGGTGGTAAGGAATATCCTGCAGGCAAACCTTTCATTGTAGGTGTACACCTACACTTTCGTTAGATATTATGCAAGATGAGTGGTAGGGTCAGTCTTATCTGTATACCTGTCCATTATCATGTCTCTCCACCTGGTAGGTAACTCTGACTCCGTGATTTTCCTATAAAATGGGGAGGCTGTGTTGTCGTAGGTGTTGCCCCCGAACACGCTTTTTTGAAACCTATCAAGACAAACTGCTTGAGCTTCTACTTGAACCATTTGTCCTCCCTGCTCATAGCTGTCGAGGCAAATTTATCTCTTTGTTCCTTCGTGCAGCTACGATTTGGTGTGCACATGAAAGATAAATTGTCCCCAATGAACGAGGTGGAAGATCTACTGGTAATATAGGAAGAATCTCCCTGCTTGAGGACATTGTTCCTTCCCCTTATCATATCTACCTGGGGTTCTGGCCCCCACCCTCCTATTATCATGAGCTCTTGGCTCGTTGATGGAAATCTCCTTGTTCTTTCTTCTTTCGAAGTCTTCGGTCATGAAATTCGTTTCATAGCCTCTTTCATAAGTCCTGGGCATTTTTTTCTTTTTTAGAGTTTGGACTGTGCTTTTAGTGAAATTACTAAGAATGGCACGTATGTCCTTGATAGTAATAGGGGTATCTTTCAATTGCCACATGGCTACATCGTTGAAATTTGGAAGGAGGTTACCCCTAGTAGAGGATCTGGAAGACCTCTCTCTTCTTTCTGAAGGCCTAGATCTACCCTGGCTATTGTGATTATACTCTCCAGAAGGTGCATGTTCATTAGATCTCGAACCTGCCATTTTCTCTCAATGAGAGCATCAAATGATAAAACACGATTTGTCTTTATCTGTAAAAAGGAAAGCTGACAGCTGATGACCCGATCGGATGACAGAACCTGCAAGAAGGAGTGCCCGATCGGACTCGGGCATTAGCACTCCGAAGCTTAAGTTAGTAGCTTTTAGAGAAAGAGTATTTAGAGAGAGAGTCTCAGATAGTCAATACCTGAAGCCATTGTGTTTTAGGCTATTTATAGGAGTTCTTTGGGAGGGGTACTTGAGTACCTTAGGGCGTGATAACTGATATTAGAGTAGGTGTGCAGTGATGTGACAGGAAGCAAGTGGAAGGTATGGGCGTTTGCTTGTGTCAGTGGACTAGACAGGACAGGGCGTCCCATCAGTCCGATCGAACACCGCACCTTTATGTTTGGTCTTTCAGCTCATGTTTTGTCCTTTTTATTGATGGGCTTTGAGCCCTACTAAGCGTTGTTGGGCCAACCTGATTGGGCCTTGGATATATTTTTTCCGTAGTTATTAATACCCCTAACCCTAAAGAAGTATATTATTACTTCAATTACTTAGCACTACAAGAACAAAACACAAGTGCTGAAATGTTTCCCATCACATCATAAATAAACATGCATGCCCCATATAATAAAAAGGTGTTAATGCACATTAAAGCATATGGAAAATGTCCTGCTCAGACTCCTCTTCCTTCTTAGCTGTTTCCCTTCATGAGGGCACCTTATCAATATCAATGAAACTCTCTCCACGTTAGTCAATCCACTAATAACAATCTGTCTATGCCCCCATTATGCATTTCACTTGCAAACATTTGTTTTTAGTACAATTGTCACTTCAATTGATAATATGTATTATGTATATGCACTTACCGATGTAGTTGTAAATTGTTGTCTAGTTCCTCATTTTCTCATCATAGGTCTTTGGTTCAAATTTAAATTCATATATAAACACCTAAGTTTAATCATAACCTATCTTCATATATATCTCTAAACTTAAACTCGTTATTATTATACTTTCCATCTCCTACAATGACATTTGTAAGAAATAAGTTCGTTAGAGAAATGAAGTAGCAGTCCTAATACATACTGATCAGTAGAACTTTACTTATTTAATTATGATTTACTTATAAACTGAGCTAACTTTAGAACATCATGTAAGAAATGTGATTTGTTTTTTTATTTTTTTTATAGCGTATTTTATGGTTCAGTCGGTCAATCAATATTATAATAAAAATTAAACCTGATTTATGCTAGAATAATCTGACATCTAATCATATGTGAGAAAGCAAAGAGCAGTGGGGAACATTTGGATGGTCTGCGATTAGCAGTACATTAAAAGCACATTGTTGATGGGTCTCCATCTAACCGCTTACAAATGTTGTCTCCTTCCTAAATCAAATCATCTTCACTAAATTTAATTTCGTATCATCATCATCACCAATTATATCTTCTTTATCCCTTCAATCATAACCGTACAACCACCACTAAAATCAATTGATTTTGCCATTTGACCTACTAATTCATTCACACATATGCTTTAAATATACTCCATTGCTTAACTATACATATGACTTCAATTCCTAATACACATACCTTTTTTCATCTTTCTTTATGAATTTGCATATGGCTGTGCTTTTAAAGTAAATAAAGACAAGGAGAAATTGAAAAAGAAGCATGGAATAATTCTTTTTTATGTACATTACCCACTTTCCATGTGAATCCACGTATACATGCTATCCATTCTATATATACTTAATTAGAGAGAGAAGTGTATCTTTCTCCTCGGTCACCAACCTATAAAGACAAACAAACATAGGAATTTTTATTTTTTTATTTGTTTAAATTTCTTTTTCCACATAATCCCACAATCAAAGATTCGTTACTATACTCATTTAATTTCTGTCATCAATATTAAGTCCCCACCCCCTTTGCTCACCAAGAAAAGACCTAACCAATCTATTTACTAATTTTCCTCAACCTTTACATTTCTCTTACCTTTCTTCCATCATAATTTCAAGATTTCATGCTCTGGATTCATACTTGATCGCAAATGGGTTTTGGAATTTCTGATGGTTTATGCAACACAGGCCTTCGTTTGGGGCTAACCTGCCATGAAAAGCAAGAAAACTGTTCCCAATCCGATCATCATCATCTTCAACAACAAAAGAATAAGAAGAAATTAGTTTCTTTGAAGTATGATCATATGCTCCCTTCTCTTACATTAGGTCCTCCACAGGAAGGGTATTTATGTAAAATGGAAACAGATTTGCAGCCTCAGGATTCGTCTCCAAGTGCAGTTTCTTCATTTTCTAACTCCAGTTTGAAGAAAGAGAGAGACTCTGGTGGAAGTGAAGAAGCGGAAGTGGAGAGAAGAACCAATACTGATGAAGATGAAGAGGGAAGTCCACGAAAGAAACTTAGACTTACCAAACAACAATCAGCTATTTTGGAAGATAACTTCAAAGAACACACCACTCTCAATCCTGTAATATAAATTCATCATTAACCACTCCTTATAATCTGAAATTAATTGCGTTCTTTACCTTATAGTTGGTATCTTTCCTTCCTTTAATTGTTGCAGAAACAAAAGCAAGCCTTAGCAGAACAGCTAAATCTCAGGCCACGTCAAGTCGAAGTATGGTTCCAGAACAGAAGAGCCAGGTATTAAAGTTAATTAATTTCAAATTTCTTTAAGAATCGTTAATTAATTTTGAGTAAATTAAAGTTATAGATTTTGACTTGGGCAGGACTAAGCTGAAGCAAACTGAAGTGGATTGTGAGGTACTAAAGAAATGCTGCGAAACATTAACGGAAGAGAACAAGAGGCTGCAGAAGGAACTCCAAGAGCTTAAATCATTGAAAGTGGCTGTGCCGCTGTATATGCAGCTGCCGGCAGCAACGCTTACTATTTGTCCTTCGTGTGAGAGGATTGGCGGCGACGGCGGTGGCGGCTCTTCTACGAACACTTTAACGGTTGGACAACCAAAACCTATTTTGTATGGTCCCTATACCCACCCATCTGCAGCTTGTTAGGCAAACTACATAGGCCAGGCCATAACCTGTATTTTATGTTGATGGCTTCTATTCTATGTGACATAATTAAGAAGTTGCTAGCTAGCACTTAAACTAATTTTGTAGATTTTTTTTTAATGTGTAAATTAACATGCTTGTAAAGTTTTGACGATTATAGTCTATTAAGAAAGTTCATTACTTAATTATTGGTCTCCGAATTTTCCAGATTTGACTTTTTTTTATTATTATTATTATTAAGTATTTGCTTGATGAGAGCTTCAATCCAAGTCACAATATATATATATATATATATTATTTTTACAAAGATCGGACAAAACTTAAATTATGGACCAACAACCATTGAATTAAAATTTATTAGCTAGTTTTTGCTTAAAGATAGTATTAAAAGTGATTAGTATTGTTTTTATGAGATATTTTAGCGGTAAAATTAATTTTAATATATTGAGAGATATCAAATCTCTCCTTTTCTTTGTGGAAAAAAAAATTAATATCGTTATTCAAAGAATTTATCAATTATGATATCTAAGAATAATTTTAAAAATTATTAAATAAAAACTCATAATCATAAATTGAGAGTGGAACTGCATTAATTTATAGCAAGATCGTCTACTTTCTCATAGAGATTAAGAGTTTGATGCTGCTTCTTTTTTTTTTTCTTTTTTTCAATCAAGTTTGATGCTGCTTTTATGAACCATACTTGTACAAAAAGATGTACTCTAGTTGATATGCTAGCTAAGGTGGCTAACAAAGAAAGCACAATAATAACAAGGTTTAGCACTTGCTAGGAATCATGGAATCGTGAATTCGAATTTTAGATGTAAAATATTCGTATATATTTGGAAGGAATTTCACCATTTTGTAAAAATATTCGACACAAATCTAATTGAAAAAGTAAATTTTAAATAAATAATGAATTATTAAAAAAAATATTTATGGGGGGAAGTGTCTGCCACCGGAATGGACACGAGGGCCCCACTAAGGTCCACTCTCTTCCAAAATTATTTTACTATTGTGAAATTTTACAAAAAGTCCCTTAAAATTTTACGATTCACGATTTGGCCATTACAAATTTTTTTAATCCCGTGTATAATTATATTTTGACCCATCTGTTCTACTACCTAAAATCAGGTTGCTTCAAGCCATAGCCTTCACGGCAAGTGGACAACAAAAATATTGTTCTTGGAAGGTGGAATGGTTTGGCGAATGATTTTTCGTACTTTCTTCTAGTTTTATTATTGACGTATTTGATGACGTCAGTCTTCCTCTAAAAATATATTTATTTATTTTATTAACATAGCAAATAAATGGGATATTTTTTTTAAATAATGTATTTTAATAAATTATTTATCATTTTAGGATATGTCAGAAATAAATTATAAAATTTGGGTGATGGTCTGAAACTGCTGTCAAATGAAGCAATTTTGTCAGTAAATATCGGAGCGCGTGAGAGAGCATGGAGGACAAAATATTTGCAGTGGGTTCAGATGCTGCAAAATTTCTCCTTAGATTCACATTAAATTTCAGTTTTGCTCTCCAATTCGTGATTTCGAAATTAAATTTTTTTACAGAAATTTTTGTAATGTGTTAGGAACGATGCATGGCATGGAACCACTTCTTTTTTATTAACTTTCCTCAATTATAATTATTATTGCGATTTTTGCTAAATAATATACAGATTTTCACTCATTACATTGCTGTTTAAGTCAAAATATTATATATCTTTGTTGGAATTCATGACTCCTAAGTTACGTTTGCCTCACTCTTATTGTTTTTATCATATGGTGTCTTATGTCTGCATAATTAAATTCATATATATATATAATCGTCTTTTTTTTTTGTTCAAATGTTTACGTGATTAGGCAAACTTCGTAAAATTTCTTAACTAAAAGACAAGAGTAACTAATAAGTATAGCATATAATCATCAAACGCGGATGATCTCTAATGGCAATTTCAGTTCACCAATCATCGTATCTAGAAAAATAATGATTTGGTGAATTAGGGATATGCTAACTTGACGTCTTGGAATTGGTCACTGATACATACTAGTTTCTTGGTTATATTAAGTTTTAGTATCTCAAAGTTATATGGTGATTAAAAAATAATAATAATTACTATAGATATTTTTACTAATTGAAAAAATCATTGGATATGTCTATATCTATCTGTGTGTGTGTATATATATATATATATATTATATATATATATATATATATATATATATATATAATTTTGTTGAAAAAAACCTCAAATACTTTTCCATGCTTTATTTTCCACGGGCCCCGTATATTTAAGCGTATCAAAATAATTCGTCACATCCGCATTATTTTGTAATATTTTTAAAATAATTCGTCACATCCGCATTTAACTATTATGACTGAGTAATCGATAAGACAATTAAGATAAAAAAAAGAAATTCAACATAAAATCTCCAATTTTAAATAATCTGGCAAAGATTATATTAATAATATATGATGTACTATAACTCTGCTTCTAATCACGGCCTCATAATCACGTAGGTCCTGAAAAGGAAAGGCAGAGCTATATTTGCCTTAATAACTTGTCGTTAGAGGACATTGATGATCTATTAATTCTAACTACATTGTCATCAATCAACTTTGCATATGTCTTTTTTTCTTTATTTTTATTTATTCTGCTTAATTAAAATTAATGATCGATATTTGCACGCGTGTTGCATCTTAATTTATATGTTTTTGCCTTTCATTCAAAAAATAATAATTTACAAAAATCCAGCTAATAATGAATCATCAAATAAAATGAAACATTTTTTTTAATGTTATATGATACCCTACCGCAGGAATGATCCATTACATCAAGCTAAAAAGATGAGTGCCCTTTTTTTCTTTTTTCTTTTTTTTTTTTTTTCATTTAGGAAAGTGGTTTCATATCGATGCAATTTGAAAACTTTTAAAATTGAACAATCGAATTTTTTATAATAGATAATCGGCTCAAAGTTATTTCAATAAATTCGGTTAAATTTTTTTAGTTTTGGACTTTTAATTTTCCTGCTATTACACAGATTTTTGAACAATAAAATTACAATAAAATCTAATAATTTTTAGACAATAAATTATACAATATTTGAATCAATCTAGTTGGACATTCATATTGTAACAAATTTAAAATTCCGCTGCAAATTTTCTATGTTATACTATTATAATAAAATAATTATGTTTTAGATATAATTATTATTAAGCAATTATAATTTATATATATAATTAATTATTAATTATATAAACAAATAAAGAATATAAAATTTGGTCAATTCAATCTATTAAGTTTTTTAACTTTGAAAATCAAACTGAACAAATTAAAGTAAATAAATAGACCAAACAAATAAAAATAACCAAATCGTTTACGTTTCAATGTAGAATATGATAATAATTGAGAAGCAATCAAGTGAAACTAGTGGGTTAAGAAGAAAGCAAAATAAATAATTAAGTTGGATCATCAATAATATAGTTAGCATAGGTTATGGCTTTTTTTTTTTACCCAAGGCGGGTGGCTCAGTTGGTAATAAAGGCTGAACTAGATGACCGGACTCCGGTTCTAGTCTCGACACCCCCTCTGAGGAGGGGCATGAGCCTTAACTGTGATGATTTTTTAACTCCGAAATTAATCGACACCTAGTGATAGGGTGAACCGGATATCAGGGGCTTTAGCCGGCCAAAAAAAAAAAGAATATGGCTTTTTTAGTAGCTAAATGTTGCAATGATGTATATAGGGTGATTCAATCACAAGATATATTGTCTTACTATTAGGCCCATTATGAGGTCTCCACTAATAATGCAAATCATATGATTCCAGCAAAACTGGAATTTTCCTAGGCAAGAAAGTGAGCAAATTAAGCAACGGAAAATAAATTAGTAAGCTGTCGCCATTACTTTCCTATATTTTCACATTTAGGGATAGGCTGAGAGTGGTAATCACTTGTGTAAAATTCCATGCTGATAGCGATTATGATTTTGATTGCTGATAGAAAGTGCTAAATACCAAATACTCTCCAACTAAGATCCAACATCAAACAATTCACTGTCAAACCATTTATGCTTCAATCTTTCCTAAACTATATGCATATCATCATTTCTCCATTTTGGACTCAAGAATATCAATTCCAACACCAAGCATTAATTTCCTTCCTAATCTTTTCTTAATTGTTAATTAGGTCTAATCAAGATCAACTTTAACTTCAATTCGTTCCACTTTATGTTCAAGAAAACATCAGCCAAAAAATTTATAAAAAGGTTGCATTTATTCTTATTGAGATCCTATTTTTCGATTTTGTTTTATTAAATTTTTAAATTATTATTTTTTATTGAATCACTAACAATAACAATATTTTCTTTTTAATAATTAAGACAAAAATTGAAAGAGGATAAAAAAAAATATCACTGTTTTTCATTTGGGGATTTGATTGTACAATAATATTTGCTTGCAACTTTTATAAAATAGAATAGGAAAATAGGTAGTAAGCGCGAATAATTTGGAGACAACTTATGCATTTTATATTAAAATATATAAAAAAATATATGAAATAAAATTTTAGAAGGAATTGAGTAGTTTAATTAATCGCAGAATTAAATTTGTTAATTATTAATTAGGTATATAATATTCATGAGAAAATTTAATAATTTATCCCCATGCATATATGAATACGAACAACACTTCGCCACTGTTTCATTTAATCAGCAATGATCATATATATAATTTTTTAATAAATACATATGAAACCTGATTTGAGCTAGCTAAGCTAGGCATTTATTTATTTCTAGTAGCTAGGCCTTGTTCTCTATATATATGGTAGGTTTTTGGTGTGAATATAAACCTATTTAAAAAGTATAAAATCCAAAACCTTCAATATCATTGCAGGAAATAAGGAGAATTCTCCCTAAAAAAAAAAAAAAAAGCACCAAGCTGTATATATGATATATTATCCTTAATCTGGCTTGAGATGTATTAAGAAAAATTAGTTATCTTTCTTCTAAAACGGGGCTTGGGATCCCTATTGTTAAATAAAATCAACACGAGAGACCATTCAATCAAAATAAATGAATAAAGAATTATTCTTTTTCAATTAATGAATAAATTGTTTCAGAATACTTTATTAATTCTGAAAAACACCATTTTCTTTCTACATCTTTTACATTGAAAACAAAATTTCCAGAAAAACGAGTGTTTTTTATTTGAAATTAAAAAAAAAGTGTCTATAAATTGAAAATTGCATATTAATAATATCTAAGCATTAATTTTTAAACAATTTAAAAAAATAAAAAAAAAAGTTAAAAGAGGGGTTGGTTGCACCTTGAGTCTTCAGCCCAACAAGAAATTGTTCAGTGAAATATTGTTTGAATTCGGTTTTTGGCATATTAATTTGGGCCATTCATGACCCAAGGTAAGCTCAGTTTTTCTTTCTTTGATACAAGACAAATGTTGAGTTGAGAACTTGGTTCAACCATTTGAAATCCATTGTTTCCATAAATTTGTACCAAGCAAATTCAAAAAATAAAGAATAAAGTATTTCATTTTGAACATTTAAAAATGTTTTATTTTTAGAATTGAATTCGATACCTTTAATTAAAAGAGATGGAACCCTTCACTTTTCCATCTCATTTATTGTAAATAAAAATATCCATTTGATCCTTTAATTATTACTCTATGTTTTATATTAGTCTCAAAATTCCTATTAATGTTGTAACAGATTTCCAAGCAATTACTTTAGCACACATTCAATTCAAATTTGACTTATTAAATTAAAAAAATAACATTAATTTATCATATGTTGGGTCTTTTTATTATTTTTTCCATAGAGAGAAAGAAAAAAAATAGAAATTTAATATCTTTTAATATATTAAAATTAATTTTATCGTTAAAATAACTCATAAAAATAATACTAACTACTTTTAATATTATTTTTAAGGGTAAACTAGGTAATAAATTTTAATTTAATGGTTGTTGGCCCAGAATTTAAGTTTTGTTTGATCTTTGTAATATATATATATATATATATATTTGGATCCTAGTTCTCATCGACTCCCGTTGAGCAAATAGTATGAACTTTCTTAACGGACTTTAATCGTTAGAACTTTACAAGCATGTTAATTTACACATTAAAAAAAAATCTACAAAATTAGTTTCAGTGCCAGCTAGCTGCTTCTTAATTGCATCACATAGAAGGTATCGACAGAAAATACGGGCTATGGCCTGGCCTATATAGGTTGCCTAACAAGCTGCAGATGGGTGGGTGCAGAGACCATAGGAAATAGGCTTTGGTGGTCCAACCGTTAAAGTGCTTGTAGAAGAGCCGCCGCCGTCCCCGCTCCTCTCACACGAAGGACAAATAGTAAGCGTGGCTGCTGGCAGCTGCACATACAGCGGCGCAGCCACTTTCAATGATTTAAGCTCTTGTAGTTCCTTTTGCAGCCTCTTTTTATCTTCCGTTAAAATTTCGCAGCATTTCTTTAGTACCTTTCAATCCACTTCAGTTTGTTTCAGCTGAGTCCTGCCCAAGTCAAAATCTTTAACTTTAATTTACTCAAAATTAATTAAAGATTATTAAAGAAATTTAAAATTAATTAACTCTAATGCCTGGCTCTTCTGTTCTGGAACTATACTTCGACCTGACGTGGCCTGAGATTTAGCTGTTCTGCTGAGGCTTGCTAATAAGGTATAATAACACAATTAATTTCAGATTATAAGGAGTGGTCAATGATGAATTTATATTACAGTATTGAGAGAGGTACGTTCTTTGAAGTCATCTTCCAAAATAGCTGATTGTTGTTTGGTAAGTCTTAAGTTTCTTTCTTGGACTCCCTCCTCCATCTTCATTAGTACTGATTCTTCTCTCCCCTTCCGCTTCGGTAATGCAAAGTTAGTGTAACTGCACATTTGTGGTGGTCTAAAATCCATAAATATCTCACGTTAACTGATTATACGTAACAATTAATTACTTTTTATAAATATTTGGACAATGTACATCTCATAAACTAACTTTTAAGATTGAATGTAGGTACAATTTATTTTTTTCACATGGTTTTAGAGCCACCAACGTGGCGATACTGGACCATTCATGTATGTTCCTATAAATTCCATGTTCCAAAATGTCAAATGTGGGTTCTGAATGTGCTCTAAAATACTAGATGTGTGTTGTTATAGACATAAAAATAGTGTGTTAAGTATCTCACATCGACTGATTATAAAAATTAAATAAACTATTAGAATAATGTTTTCCTCACAAATTAGTTTTTAGAGCTGAGTTAAGTCCAAATTATTTTTCTTATAGGATCACAAAACCAATATTTCTAATACCATATTAGAAAAAATGAATTTAAATCTAATTGAACTCTAAAAACTAACATATGAGGGAAGAATTGTACAAATCATTATAAAAAGTATATATTCTCATAACAGGTGGATATAAAATACTTAACATGAGACCGAAAATTCTTCCATCAAACTAGCAAGCTAACAATATTACATTGTATCTGAATATCAATTTTTATATTACAAAAATGACAGTTAAACATGTCACATGTTACTATCGTGTTATTTTGCAACCAATCAATGCTATAAGTTGAACCATCAGATGAAAAAAAATGCCACAATACTTTGTAAATATAAAAAGATAATATGTATAGAAGATAAAAAAAAATTCAAGTAACTAATTAAAATTTTTTTATAAAGTTGGTTCGTTTTTAAATAATATAGTAATGATATTTGTTATACTTAGCCGTAAAAAATTGATTTTCAAATTACTTTAATTAAAATAAAATAAAATTTTAATAATTTTTATATTATAAATTATTTTATTGTAACTATTTAGTTATAAAATTCAAAATTCGATAATGACATTACTAACCCCTCAGCTCTGGCTAAGCTTTGGACTCCGGCAAATCAATTCTATAATGTTTAAAAAGCTTCAGCCCATGGCCATTTCTGAAACATTATATAACACACAAGTCAATATATTCTAATTAATCCTTGGGCTTGTTTAAGAGAGAAGTTTAGAGCCATAAATTGGAAATTAGCAAGTTAAGTATCTATTGATCTAGTAATTTCTGCCGTAAGTTAATAATAGATCGTAATCATTCCAAGATTAATTACATGATAAGGAGAAATACTATACATCAATTCTTGTGTGCAGCTACTGGCACATCTCATACTATGCCTCCTTTCATTTCTTTCTTATCACAAGCCTATATATAGTATGTATTTTAGAGATTACTAAGAATTCCAAATATTGACTTGTATAAACTAAGATATATCTTTCAATATCAATGCCCTATTTAATTTTTTCGTAGAAAAGAGCAATAAAAGGGGAAAGCCAGATTTTCTAAAGATTTGTTAGAACTATCAGTTGAGTTGAGTAATGTTTATAGATCGTATGTATTATTAATTAAGTTTTCTGTCTCTCTTTTTTGACTCCTGGAAAAGGAGTAATATTAAATAATCTGTGTTGTATAACATTCCAACAATAAATAAGTTTTTTTTTTAAAAAAAAAAAAGCCAAAAGTAAATAAATAAACTGCGCAACGATAGGACAAGAGAACATAATTTCGGAGGAGCTTGAGGCTTCTAGGAATGCATATTACTGGAATTGTTGATTTCGATCAAAGGCCAAATATTTCCTGAAGGCAACCGAGTTTTCTTCTTCAAATATATACATGATTCTTGCGTTAGTGTTAACAGGTTTCCGGTGAAGATTTCCCCTTTTATTTTTTCTAAAAAGGATAACATTATTCTTAAGTTTGATTATATTTCATATATTGCCCGAAAGACGTGGCATCCCATTCATACATGGCACACACTTATTGATGTGGTAGAACTACCGAATGGAGCAAATCAGTTCATGCTCAGGGATGTTTGAAGAAACAGAACAAGGAAAGGATGGATCAAATGGATCAAACAAAAACGGCTAATTTCTTTTATCTCTTAAACAACTAGTTGTTTATGTTTTATCTCTTAAACAGCTAGTTATTTTCCCGCTAATTCCTTTTTTGCCTTAAACAACTAGCTGTTTATGTTTTATCTCTTAAACAACTAACTGTTTTCCTTTAAACAGCTAGTTGTTTTATGTTAACAGCTAATTCCTTTTGTTTTACCCCTTAACAGCTCTTAACGGCTAGTTATTTTATTTTCTATCTTGTGGCCTAGATTTTGGTTACAATTTGTAATCAGCCATATAATATTTCTCTTTTTGTTTTTTCTTTCCTTCTTAAACTCTTGTGTGTAATATTTTTATATGAGAGGATTTTCCTCCATTTTTTGTAAGGAATGAGATTTGATTTACTTTAATCCTCTTTATGATATCAGAGCTTTACAAACAAAGAGTGAGATAGTAAATTTTCAATCACATGGCCAATTCTTCTCTGACTACTAAACCTCTTCTTACAATACAGAATTTTCATCAGTGTTGCAGCTTAGTAACCTTGAAACTCAATCAAACAAATTTTCTTCTATGGAAATTTCAAGTAAATCCATTAATTCGAAGTCTTGGAGTTCAGCATCATTTTGAAGATGATAATGAACCACAAAAAATGATTCAATCTAATGGTAAGGAAGTGATTAATCCAGCTTACAGCACTTGGCTCAACAATGATGGCCTCTTGACCACGTGGTTACTAGGAACCATTGCTAAAGATGTTCTGCTTGACTTGGATGATACAACCACTGCCTTTCATGTCTGGAAATCTATTGAGGACAAGCTCCTACCGAGCTCCAAGGAGAAGGAAATTCTCCTAACTGATACTCTCATGTCTCTTACAAAAAGGAACATGACTCTTGATGAATATCTTCGTAAATTCAAAGGACTTTGCGATAACCTTGCAGCCATAAGGAAACCTCTTGATGAAACCAACACAGTCTTCCAACTTGCACGAGGGCTGGGTCCAAAATACAAAGACTTTCGAATGGTAATGCTGTCCAAACCTCCTATCCCTCTTACAATCAATTTATTCTTTCTTTTAAGGCTTATGAGCAAACTTTAAAAATGAAAGCTAAAATTAATGATAACCAAACAAATCATCATCAAGCTTTCTATAGTAGACGTGGAATGGGACGTGATCGTAGAGGCCATTTTCGTTCTAGTGGCCGTGGTTTTGGTCCAGTTGCCAATCAAAACCAGTAAAATTTCAAAGGCAAAATAGAGAAAAATCAGCCAAGTAAGTCATCACACAAAAGGGATGACATCATTGTTTGCCAAATCAATGGCAAAAGAAATCATACTGCAATCAAATGCTGGAGCAGATTTGATCATTCTGCCCAACCCGAAGAAAAGCTACCTCAAGCATTAGCTGCTCTTAGCATAAATGAGAAACTTGATCCAACTCTTTATGCTGATTCAGGTGCTACAACACACATCATGAACCATATTGATAAAACTTCCAAACTCACTCCCTATCATGGTAAAGAATCATTATATGTTGGTGATGGTAATAGTCTCAAAATTACTCATGTTGGTAAAGGTCTGATTAATGCTAAAAAAGGCAACCTTAAGTTAAATAATATTTTGATAGTCCCTAAAATTACGAAAAATCTTTTACCTGTTAGTCAATTAACTCAAGATAATGCTTGTAATATTAAATTCACTGCTAATGAATTTTTTGTTGAGGATTTACAGGGAAGAGTGATAACTAAAGGTGTGAAGAAATGTGGTTTTTATGCTTTAGAAGAATTGCAGAATTTAACTCTCTCTGCTGTCTCCAATATTGCATCTACAATAATTTGGCATCAACGTTTGGGTCATACAAATTCTAAAGTTTTAAACTTCTTGAAAAATAAAGAGTTTATTAGTGTGTCAAATTGGACAAAACAAAGAGATAATATTTGTCCTTTTTGTCAAATGGGAAAAAGCTGCAAACTTCCCTTTAATTTATCAATAAACATTTCTGATCAACCTCTTAAAAAATTGCATCGTGATCTATGGGGCCCTGCACCTATTTCTTCTTGTCAAAACTTTAAATATTATGCTATTATAGTTGATGATTTTTCTCGTTATTCATGGATTATACCTTTAAACAGAAAATATGATTTCCTTGAACAATTTGTTAAACTCCAAAAACTCATTGAAAATCGATTTAACAAGAAAATTAAGATCTTTCAAAGTGATGGGGGTGGTGAGTTTATATCAAGCAATTTTGAAACTCATTTACAACAATGTGGTATTCAACACCAATTTTCATGTCCTAACACCCCGGAGCAAAATGGTATAGCCGAAAGAAAACATTGCCACATTGTTGAGATGGGATTAACCTTACTTTTTCAATCAAAACTTCCTATGAAATATTGGGTTGATGCATTTCTTAACTCAATTTTCATTATTAATAGATTGCCAATAAATAAACTCAAAATGGAGTCACCATTCTTAAAACTCTTTGGTACTAACCCCAATTATGATAATTTAAGGAGTTTTGGATGCAAGTGTTATCCATATCTTTGCAATTATGGAAAAGATAAGTTTTCTAAAAGATCATATCCCTATATTTTTATCGGTTATAGTTATGTGCATAAAGGATATCATTGCCTTGACACTCAATCAAATCGAGTGTATATCTCCAGGCATGTGGTTTTTTATGAAAGTTAATTCCCTTTTGATAAAAACACCAAAGATGTTAATCCAGCTTCTCAAGAACTAGTGTCCTATATTGATCAGGAAACATGGATGCAAAAAGGGAACCAGCAGGTAGACACTCCAACTGAGCCCATAAAGTTTTATCCTGCAAAGATACAGATTCTGGATAATACAATAACAAACGTACCTGCTATTAGCCAAGCTACAACCATGGATAATTCACTAAGAGAGGCAACGATAATTCAAGAAGCAGAAGCAAAAAAATTCAATCCCATGAGAAACAGACTTAGATCAAGCCACAACGGTGGAGAATTCACTAAGAGAGGAAATGATAATTCAAGAAGCAGAAGCAAAAAATTCAATCCCACGAGAAACAGACTTAGATCAAGCCACAATGGTGGAGAATTCACTAAGAGAGGAAACGATAATTCAAGAAGCAGATAATCCAATTCCACAATAAACAAACTTAGATTAAGAATTGCAAGATGAATAAAGCAACTATGATATTGACATGAATCAACAAGTTGGTCACCACCAGCTTGAACCAATTTCATAGGATGACTCTTTGTCAAATACCTATAGGGATATCTCAAATAATTTAATTATTGACATTCCTCTTGCAGGTACAACCAATGAACAACATCATAAGATGATCACACGACATCAATTGGCACAAAGACCTGATCTTGATCCTGAGTTAGCTATGGCAACCCAAAGAATAAGAGAAAGAAAGAACTCTAAAACTGAAGCTTTCACATGTACTATTGAACCCACTACATGGAAGAAAGCTATCTCCATTCCCCATTGGTACAAGGCAATGAAGGAAGAGCTTTCAGCACTCCACTCAAATAAAACATGGTTTCTTGTACCTAGACCCGCACACACCAATATCATAGGATCCAAATGGATTTTCAAGACCAAACTCAATAAAGATGGTACCTTGGATCGTTATAAAGTTCGTCTAGTTGCTCAAGGCTATACTCAAATACCGGAAGTTGACTATTATGAGACATTCGGTCCTATAGTAAGAGTTACTACCATTTGAATCATTATTGCCATTGTCGTGACATCCAAATGGACATTGAGACAACTGGATGTGAAAAATGCATTCCTTCGTGGGGAATTAAGCAAAATAGTTTTTATGGAATAGCCTCCAGGATTTAAGGATTCTCAACTTCCTCACTTTGTGTGCAAACTACACAAATCTATTTATGGGTTAAAACAAGCTCCAAGAGCTTAGTTTGATAAATTATCAAAATTTCTTATTGACTTTGGTTTCAACTGCAGTAGTGTAATATCCTTATCACTCCTAACACTGTACCTATGTACTAAAAGCTAAAAAAAAAATTTTTCCAACTTATTCAGTACGCTTCATTAATGTTTACTTATTCATTTTGATAATACTTTGTCGATGACCTATAACTGTCCCATTTACTATGCATTTAATAAAATTTTTGTAATATGACAGCTGTACATAGTACAAGTCCCCTGAAACGTAGATAATTCACACAGCCTCTCAGAGGCACAACAATTAATAATAACAATAATCATCATCCATTCCATCACATTCATATCTGAATTACGGCTTTACCAAAATAACTCCGGTTAATATTTACATAACCAAAAGTAAGGTTTAGATACATATATACATGCCAAATCCATACAAACAAAATGCTTAAAAAAAGTCTTGCAATCTGTATTCTTGCTCCAGCTCCTGCAAGCAGTAAAAACTACGCGCTGAACACTCAACATGCTCTGTGGTGACTAATAATCGATATATTTCCTAAATATCATCATTATTCTTAAATAATAACTTATATAAATACTTATAAATCATTAAATTACTTATTAAACATCGATTTATTCTTTTCTATAATATTATTCATTTTAATCACGTAATTACAACTTTGTCCATAAAAGCTTATTTTTGACCTTTAAATTAATATTTTATGCATTTTACGTTTCTATACACTTAATTTGACATTTATATACAAAATTACATTTTAGTCTTTGTTGACAATAAAATTCACTTTATGAACAATTTAACTATTATGTGACTGTTTTATCTTTAATTAAGCAATTCTGACTTAATTTACTTACTTTTTACACTTTTGAAAAAAATTACTATTTTGTCCCTAAACTTTCTTTTTCTTTCATTTTAGTCATTTTTCACTCTTTATTCTTACTTTTCATTGTCTTTTCACTTTTTTATCATTTTATTTCCATTATGCCCCTAATACAGGCCTGGTAGAAAATTTCAAACTGGATATACGAAACATGGACCCCATGGGTCCCACTAAAAGGAAAATGATTTCCAATGAACTATTCCCATAACACTGTACTTTTCACTTTCACTTTACACTTAAGTTATGGATATCAAAAATTCTGCCCATAGCAAAACAAGTCGCCATGACTTGCACCGTAGTAAAGGGTATTTCTATGGCTAGCCAACTATATCCAGAACTAATTTTTACTGGCAAACTAATTCTAAGGGCACAGTAATAATTACTTATTTAATCTTTTCAATTTCCAAAAAATTCAACAATTGACTTTTTATTTCTTTTTCGTTGGCTTTGAATTAATTCCATATTAATTCACTTTTTTTTTCATTTTTATGCAATTATTCACTAAAAATTCAATATTTTCTATTATACATATTCATATTAAATTCTAAATAAAATCTTAATAATTTCAATAAATTTCAATAAAATTTATTTATGCATTATTTATTATTTACTATCATTTTTCACTAAAATAATCAATTATTTCACCATATTTCACAACTTTTACTATAAACATATTCGTTACATAAGCTTTAAAATTTCAAAATAAATTTCAATAATTCAATAAAAATTCATGGACACTACACATTATTTTTATAATTAATTTAGGCTAATATATATTATTTTCATGCAAAAATTCATCATTTTACCCTAGGAGAGAATTCGGAAACTTAAAGAATATAACCCTAAAATTTTTCTTTCTTCAATTTAAGCCTTCATTTCATCTTCTTTAATGCCCAATTTCATTTACCCTAACAAAATTTCATCAATTAACCACTTTAAAAATTTTTACCCTAATTACATAATTGAATTAAATTCATAAACTTAGAAAATATAAAGATTAATTAGCCACTTACAATTTTTTCTTGAATTAGGAAGCCTAAGCCTCCTTTCCTTTGCCTTTGTCCCTTAAAAAGCTTTCTCCTTCTTCACCACCTACCACGACCAGCCAATAAACCTTAGTTTTCCTTATTTTCTTGTTCTCAAATGTAAAATCCAAGCTCATAATCATATTCTACACTTCAAAATCTATGAAAAAATATTAAAGAATCAATTTGAATCATTTAATTTTTAAGATCCAACTTACCCCTTTTTTCTTTCTCTACTTGTTTTCTTTACCTCCTTTGTCCAAAACAAACAACAAGAGCTATTTTGGTGATGTAGAGAGATGGAACTACAACTCTTAAGTTGAAAGTTATGGAGATTTTGAGTGATGAGGAAGCAAAAGAAAGAGAGGAAAGGGAGAAGATAATTTCGGCCAAGAGAGGAGAGGAGAGGCTACTGAAAAATTCTGGAGTTTTCTCCAGATTTTAGGCTTTTATATGCCTCACTAATGGGCCAAACAAATAGGCTTAGCCCAAGTTATTCTAAAGGCCCATTTTAGACCCCTAAAAGTCCAATTAAATTTTTCTCTCTTCCAGCCATAAAATCACTCAAAAAATAATTTTATCACTCTTATCACATAAAAAATAGCTAGCACAAAAATTTTTGGCTCAATCGGAGTTCATTATCGATCCGATTCAAACTTATTGGTCTGATTCGGCAACTACCGGTGTCACCGAAAAATTTCATTCTCATCACTAAAATATTCTACATAAATATTCGTGTAGGCATGAAAAATCTGGCAATTTTTGAAGTTTGTTTACTATTTTTAAAAATTTATACAAAATCAAGTCACCTTCCCTATTAGGGAAATTAACTCGCTGCCTTTTTCGTAATTTTGATCTTTGGATGCCCACTTGACCTTAATTTCACTTCAAATTTCAACCTCGAACTCTCCATGACCAATACTTTTCGATGGTCCAATAAAATATTTTTGATTTTCGGGTGTTCTTTCGGGCTCGACAAACACTATTTACCATCGAAAAGTACTGTTCACGACTGATCCGGTGTTGAGGTCATTACATTTCTCCCCTACTAAAAGAAATTTCGTCCTCGAAATTTACTTGAACTGAAAAGTAAAGGATAATGCTGTCTCATTGTTGCTTCAGGTTCTCATGTCGCTTCCTCAATATTATGGTAATGCCACAGGACTTTCACCAATGGAATCTGTTTGTTTCGAAGCTGTCGGACTTTTCTAGCCAAAATCTTTATTGGTCTTTGCTCATAACTCATGTCATTCTAAACTTGTATCTCTTTTGGTGCTATCACATGACTCAGATCAGACCTATATCTGCGGAGCATAGATACATGAAAGACATCATGTATCTTCTCCAAAGCATATGGCAATTTCAACCTGTAGGCCACGGGATCCACTCGCTGAAGTACCTCATATAGACCAATGAATCTAGGGCTTAACTTATACTTCTTTCCAAATCTCAGAACTTTCTTCCATTGAGATACCTTCAGAAAGACCTTATCTCCGACCTGAAACTCAATATCTTTTCTCTTTAGATCTACATATGACTTCTGTCGATTCATTGCTTCCTTCAATCTGCTTTTAATGATCTGGACCTTTTCTTTAGAATCACGAATTAAGTCTGAACCCAAAAGCTTCCTCTCACTTAGTTCAGTCCAGCACAAAGGAGTCCTGCACTTCCTACCATATAAGACTTCAAAAGGAGCCATTTTCAAACTAGTTTGGTAACTGTTGTTGTAAGCAAACTCGGCTAATGGAAAATATTTTTTCCAATTGGTACCAAACTCAAGGACACAGCATCTGAGCAAGTCTTCTAATATCTGAATTACCTGTTCTGATTGGCCATCAGTCTGAGGGTGAAATGTTGTGCTAAGACGAAGTCTAGTACCCAGAGCATCCTGAAAACTCTTCCAAAAATGGAAAGTAAATTTAGGATCCTTGTTTGACACAATGGATGCGGGCACTCCATGTAATCTAACCACCTCCTTTATGTAGAGTTCTGCCAGCCTGGTCAAAGAGAAATCCATCCGTACTGGCAAGAAATGAGCTGATTTGGTGAGACGGTCAACGATTACCCAAATGGCATCATGCTTCCACTGAGTCACAAGTAAACTAATCACAAAATCCATGGTCATCTGATCCCATTTTCATTCTGGAATAACAAGTGGTAGAAGAAGTCCAGAAGGAACCTGATGCTCTGCTTTCACCTGTTAACATGTCAGACATTTACCCACAAATTCAATCACATCATGCTTCATGCCTGGCCACCAGTAGTAGACTTTTAAATCCTGGTACATGTTGTTACTTTCAGGATGCATGACATAGCTACTATGGTGTGCTTCTGTCAAAATCTCTTTCTTTAAATCTTCCTGAGTTGGCACACAAAGTCTTCCTTTATAACAAAGACTTCCATCACTAGACAATAAATAATTACTTTCACTATTGTGATGAAGCTTGTTTATAGTAGCTATTAGTCAGTCATCTCCTTTCTAAGTCATTTTTACTTTATGCACAAAGTCTGGTTTAACTCGAAGTTTAGCTACTATGGCTCCATCTGCTGCCAAACTTATTCATTGCCTGAAGAGCAGCAAAGATCACTATTAATCATTTACACTTATTAATGTCTTATACAAGTTCATTCAAAAGCATTATCATTACCTGACATAAATTTTCTACTGAGCGCATCAGCCACTACATTTGCTTTCCCTGGATGGTAGTCGATATAGCAATCATAGTCTTTAATCAACTCCAACCAGCTTCTTTGTCTAAGATTGAGTTCTTTCTGGGTAAGCAAATACTTTAAACTCTTGTGATATGAATAAATGTAGTATTTCTCTCCATACAAGTAATGCCTCTAAATCTTTAATGCAAAAACAATGGCTGCTAACTCCAAATCATGAGTAGGATAGTTTCTCTCATGAGTCTTGAGTTGTCGGGAGGCATAAGCCATCACCTTGCCTTCCTGCATCAGAACGCAGCCTAAGCCATTCCTGAAAGCATCACTGTAGATCACAAAATCCTTGTCTGACTCAGGTTGAGTAAGGATAGGAGCTTCTGTCAATATAGTCTTTAACTTCTCAAAGCATTCCTGATATTTGTCAGTCCACACAAATTTAATATTTTTCTGTAGTAGTCGAGTCATAGGAGTTGCAATGGTAGAGAAGTCCTTGATGAATCTCCTATAGTACCCAGTCAAACCAAGAAAACTTCGCACTTCAGTCACATTTTTGGGTGGCTTCCACTGAAGGATTGCTTCAATCTTTGAAGGATCTACTTTAATGCCCTCTGCAGAAATAACATGGCCCAAAAATGATACTTCATTCAGCCAAAAGTCACATTTGCTGAATTTAGCGTACAGCTGCTTTTCTCTCAAAGTCTGCAATACAATCCTTAAGTGTTTGTCATAATCTTTCGGTGTCTTGGAATACACCAGGATGTCGTCAATGAAAAAACCACAAATTGATAAAGATAGGGGTGGAAGACTCTGTTCATCAGATTCATGAAAGCTGCTGGTGCATTTGCAAGCCCAAATGGCATGACCAAAAACTCATAGTGGCCATACCTAGTACGAAAAGCAGTCTTGGGCACATCAGCTTCCTTTACCCCATTTGATAGTAATCCGATCTCAGATCTATCTTGGAGAAGACACTCGCTCCCTTAAGCTGATCAAACAAGTCTTCAATGCGAGGGAGTTGATATTTGTTCTTTATCGTCACTTTATTCAGTTGCCTGAAATTAATGCCCAATCGAAGAGTCCCATCCTTTTTCTTTACAAATAGGACAGGTGCTCCCCAAGGAGAAGTGCTGGGTATGATAAATCCCTTGTCAAGCAACTCTTGAAGCTGAATCTTTAATTCTTTCAATTCTGCAGGTGCCATTCTATACAGAGCAATAGAAATAGGAGCAGTACCATGAGTAATCTCAATGGAGAATTCCACCTCTCTGTCAGGTGGTAAGCCTGGAAGCTCATCTGGGAACACATCCTGGAACTTCCTAACAGTAGGCACATCTGACACCTTTAAGCTATCTTTCTCCGCTTCCACTGCATAACACATAAATGCTTCACAACCTTTTTTTATCAATTTTTTTCCTGCAGTAGCTGATATCACATTAGACAGAAAATCAAATTTCACACCCACAACAGTAATGTCGTCATCATTCTGAAGCTGTAAGGTGACTCTTTTCCTTCTGCAGTCAACAGTCGCTTGGTGGTCGGATAACCAGTCCATCCCCAAAATCAAATCAAATTCGCAGAAAGCTAATTCAATGAGATTTGCCAGGAATACATATCCCTGGACACCGATAAGATACTGTCTATAAATCTTGTTCACTATCACACTATGCCCCAAAGGATTACTCACCAAGATTTTCTGATCCAAATAGGCCTCTTTCATTCCTTTTTTCCGTGCTAGTTCTGTGCTAATATAAGAGTATATGGAGCCAAGATCTATCAATATATACACAGAATTATATAACAGAATAAACTTATCCACTATCACATCAGGAGCATCCTCCTCTTCTTGGGCTCTGACAGTATAAGTCTGTGTCCCTGACCGCCTCTGTCCCTGAGACGACTAGCCAACTGGTCTGGAGGCTGAAGGATTAGGGGCTTCTCCCCTAACACACCCTCGTGGTGCAGATGATCCATTACCAAAAGCTAGTAGAGCGATTGAAGCAGTCTGTATCATAGGGCAGTCTGTGATCTAATGATTTTTGGGCCCATATTTAAAATAGGCTTATGTCAGAAATCTGCACTCCCCAGGATGCATCCTGCCACAGTATTCACACTGTACTGCTGACCCACTAATCTGCCTCGGGGTGTACTGGATGCTGTAGTGGCAGTAGACTTGCCACGGGAGGCACTATCCTATCCTCTACCTGCTAGTGGGTGGCCCTGAGGTGTCTGCTGTCCTTTTTGCTTTTTACCCTGCCTTGACTTTTCATTGCTCTGTCCCTGCTTTCTCTTCTGCTGAAATCAGGACTGTCTCTCTTCTTGCTCAGCTTGAGTGGCTTTTAACTTGAGAGCTACATCAATCATGGACCGCAGATTAGGATAATGCTAGGCCGCAATAATCTACCTCAGCTTCGTGTGTAATCCCCTCTCAAATCGTTGACATAGCTTTTCTTTTGTAGCCAAGCCCTCATCCAAACAAGCGCTCAAACTCTCTGTCATATTCTGCCATAGTGCGATTCCCCTATCTTAGTCTCCAGAAGGCATCCTGCATGGCAATCTTATACTCAGCCCCAATGTATTTCTTCTCAAACTGATCAATAAAGAATTTCCAGTTCAAACGGTTAGCGGGTGTATGCCTCCTGACGGAATCCCACCAAATGAATGCTGGACCCTATAATAGAGCAATTATATCCTTGAACTTCTCGTCTAGAGGACTATGGGTGATCTCAAATAATCTCTTAATCTTGAATAACCACTCCTCTGCAACGGCTGGAGTCAAGGGATCATGGCCTGAAAAATTCTCAGCCTCTAGTCTTTTCAACTGCTCCAAAATAAGCTTCCTTCTAGGCGGAGCAAGCGGCTGAACTTGTATTACTGGCAATGGTGCCTGATCCTGAGCAGCCTGGAGTCGCTGTTGGATGTACTCTGACATCAAATTGAGAAAATCCAGCTAAGGAGGAGGAGGCGCTACTGGTGGAGGTGTCTAGTGCTGTGGGATCTCCTGTTGTCCTATATTACTAAAAGCCTTACTCTTATTGTCTCCAACCTCGCGACTTGGCTCTCCAGACATCTTTTCACTATAAAATAGAAAGGAGCAAGAATACATTAATTCCAAAACAACTTCTCAAAATAACAATTGACATGTATATAATTAATTTAAATCAAACATTGTACCCACTTCGATCTTAGAACCGTCTAAACTACTGCTCTGATACCACAAAATGTAACACCATTATCACTCCTAACATTGTACCGATGTCCTAAAAGCCGAAAAAAATTTCCAACTTATTCAATACGCTTCATTAACGTTTACTTATTCATTTTGATAATACTTTACCGATGACCTATAACTGTCCCATTTACTATGTATTTAATAAAATTTTTACAATATGACAGCTGTACAGAGTACAACTACTTGAAACCCAGACAATTCACACAGCCTCTTAGAGACACAACAATCAATAATAACAATCATCATCATCCATTCCATCACATTCATATCCGAATTACAGCTTTACCAAAATAACTTCGATTAATATTTACATAACCAAAAGTAAGGTTTAGATACATATATACATGACAAATCCATACAAACAAAATGCTTAAAAGAAGTCCTGCAATTTGTATTCTTGCTCCCAGCTTCTGTTTTCCTACACGCAGTAAAAATTACGCGCTGAGCATTTAACATGCTCAGTGGTGACTAATAATCGATACATTTCCTAAATATCATCATTATTCTTAAATAATAACATATATAAATACTTATAAATCATTAAATTACTTATTAAACATCGATTTAATCTTTTCTATAATATTATTTATTTTAATTGCGTAATTACAACTTTGTCCATAAAAGCTTATTTTTGACCTTTAAATTAATAATTGACGCATTTTACGTTTCTATACACTTAATTTGATATTTATATGTAAAATTATATTTTAGTCCTTGTTGACAATAAAATTCACTTTCTGAACAATTTAACTATTATCTGACTTTTTTATCTTTAATTAAGCAATTCTAACTTAATTTACTTACTTTTTACAATTTTATAAAAAATTATTATTTTGTCCCTAAACTTTTTTTATTTCATTTTAGTCCCTTTCCACTCTTTATTCTTACTTTTTATTGTCTTTTCACTTCTTTATCATTTTATTTCCATTATGCCTCCAGTACAGACCCGGCAAAAAATTTCAAATCGGATACACTAAATATGGACCCCATAAATTCCAGTAAAAGGGAAATGATTCCCAATGAACCATTCTCATAACACTGCACTTTTCACTTTTACTTTACACTTAAACTATGGAGATCAAAGATCATGTCCATAGCAAAACAAGTCGCCATGACTTGCACCGCGGTAAAGGATATTCCTATGGCTAGCCAACTATATCCAGAACTAGTTTTTACTACCAGATTAATTCTAAGGGCACAGTAATAATTACTTATTAAATGTTTTTAATTCCCAAAAAATTCAACAATTGACTTTTTATTTTTTTCGTTGGCTTTGAATTAATTCACTTTCTTTTTCATTTTTATGCAATTATTTACTAATAATTCAATATTTTTTATTATAAATATTCATATTAAATTCTAAATAAATTCTTAATAATTTCAATAAATTCTAATAAAATTTATTTATGCATTATTTATTCTTTACTATCATTTTTCACTAAAATAATCAATTATTTCACCATATTTCACAACTTTTACTCCAAACATATTTGTTACATAAGCTTTAAAATTCCAAAATAAATTTTAATAATTCAATAAAAATTCATGGACACTACACATTATTTTTATAATTAATTGAGGATAATATATATTATTTTCATGCAAAAATTTATCATTTTACCCTAAGAGAGAATTCGGCCACTTAAAGAATATAACCCTAAAATCTTTCTTTCTTTCATTTAAGCCTTCATTTCATCTTCTTTAATGCCTAATTTCATTTACCCTAACAAAATTTCATCAATTAACCACTTTAAAAATTCTTACCCTAATTACATAATTGAATTAAATTCATAAACTTAGAAAATGTAAAAATTAATTAGTCACTTACAATTTTTACTTGAATGAGGAAGCCTAAGCCTCCTTTTCTTTGCCTTTGTTCCTTAAAAAGCTTTCTCCTTCTTCACCACCTACCATGACCAACAAATAAACCTTAGTTTTCCTTATTTTCTTGTTCTCAAATGTAAAATTCAAGCTCATAATCATATTCTACACCTCAAAATCTATAAAAAAATATTAAAGAATCAATTTAAATCATTTAATTTTTCAAGATCCAACTTACCCATTTTTCTTTCTTTACTTGTTTTCTTCACCTCCTTTGCCCAAAACAAATAACAAGAGCTATTTTGGTGATGTAGAGAGATGGAACTAAAACTCTTAAGTTGAAAGTTATAGGAGATTTTGAGTGATGAGGAAGCAAAAGAAAGAGAGGAAAGGGAGAAGATAATTTCGGCCAAGAGAGGAGAGGAGAGGCTACTGCAAAATTTTAAAGTTTTCTCCAAATTTTAGGCTTTTATATACCTCACTAATGGGCCAAAAATTGGGCCAAACAAATGGGCTTAGCCCAAGTTATTCTAAAAGCCCATTTTAGACCCCTAAAAGTTCAATTAAATTTCTCTCTCTTTCAGTCATCAAATCACTTCAAAAATAGTTTCATCACTCTTTATCACATAAAAATAGCTAGCATGCAAATTTTTGGCTCAATCAAAGTCCGTTATCTATTCCGATTCAAACTTATCGGTCAGATTCGATAACTACCGGTGTTACAAAAAAAATTCATTCTCATCACTAAAATATTCTACATAAAAGTTCATGTAGGCATGCATAATTTGGCAATTTTAGAAATTCGTTTGCTATTTTTAATAATTTATGCAAAATCAAGTTACCTTACTTATCAGGAAAATTGACTCGCTGCCTTTTCGTATTTTTGATTTTTGAAGGTCCATTTGACCTCAATTTCACTTTAAATTTTAACCTCGGAATTTTCATGATCAATACTTTTCGATGGTCAAATAAAATATTTTTAACTTTCGGGTATCCTTTCGAGCTCAGTAAGCACTATTTATCATCGAAAAGTATTGTTTACGGCTGACCCGGTATTGAGGCCACTACAAGTAGTGCAGATTCTTCTTTATTTGTTTTATGAAAAAATTCAATTATTATCATTATGCTAATTTATGTTGATGATATTGTAGTAACAAGGAATGATAACTCCTTCATGCAGCAAATTATTGATGCTTTAGGACAAGATTTTGCTATTAAGGATTTGGGACGACTGCATCACTTTTTGGGAATAGAAGTTCAATACACAACCTCGGACATCCATCTCTCTTAAAGCAAATATGCCAAGGATATAATTAACAAAGCTGGATTGGGTGCAAGTTCTCACTTCAACACTCCTATGGCTATGAAAATTCAACAAATGGACAACGATCATACATTATTTAAAGCTAAAACTTATCGAAGTCTAGCTGGAGCTCTTATTTACTTAACTCACACTAGGCTAGATATTGTTCATGTTGTGCATAAGATATATCAAAAGGTGCAGAATCCTACAATAGGGGATTTCAAAGCCATCAAGAGAATAATTCGATATGTTAAAGGAACACTAAATTTTGGTCTTCAATTCACTCAACAAAGCTCTCTCAATTTATATGGCTCTTGTGATGCTGACTGGGCTGAATTTCCTATAACAAGAAGTACAACGAGTTACTATGTTTATCTTGGAAGCAACTGTATTTCTCGGTCCTTAAAAAGACAACCAACAGTTTCTTGATCTAGTTCCGAAGCAGAATACTGGGCTATGGCAGTGGCTACAGCTAAACTTATATGGATCACATTCATTCTATGAGATATTGGAATTCATTTGCATCAACCACCACAATTATTCTCAGACAATTTAAGTGCTTTATACATGATTGTAAATCAAGTTTTTCATTCTCGATCTAAACATATTGCCATTGATTATCACTTTGTGAGAGAGAAAGTTGCTCTTGGAAACTTAATTACAAGGTTTTTGACATTTTTACTAAACCGTTGGCTAAAACCACCTTTCAAGGTTTGTGTGACAAGCTTTGAGTCCATGTTCCCCTTCCCTCCAACTTGAAAAAGGGTGAAGAAACAGAACAAGGAAAGGATGGATCAAATGGATCAAACAAAAACGGCTAATTCCTTTTATCTCTTAAACAACTAGATGTTTATGTTTTATCTCGTAAACAACTAGCTGTTTTCCTGCTAATTCCTTTTTCGCCTTAAACAGCTAACTGTTTATGTTTTATCTCTTAAACAGCTAGCTGTTTTCCTTTAAACAGCTAGCTATTTTATGTTAACGGCTAATTCCTTTTGTTTTACCCCTTAACAGCTCTTAACGGCTAGTTGTTTTATTTCCTATCTTGTGGCCTAGATTTTTGGTTACCGTTTGTAACCAGCTACATAATATTTCTCTTTTTGTTTTTTCTTTTCTTCTTAAACTCTTGTGTATAATATTTTTATATGAGAGGATTCTCCTCCATTTTTTGTAAGGAATGAGATTTGATTTACTTAAATCCTCTTTAAAGTTAAGTTTAACATTTTTCATATATTGATCCGTTTTAGCATCATATACGTTACATATAGTATATATAAATATGTCATATTAACTCAAGTGATTCTGATGTGAGTTATAAAATCTCGAATTAATTCTCATTTCTTATGTGTTTTAACCTTTAAATTAAATCAAACCCTAAATAATAATTTACTCAACAGCATTTCAATTATGGCTTATTGTAATTTATTTTCTACTCAATCTTTTCAATGTCACTTTTCTACCATGTCAATGGATATTTTGCTGAAGGTATATAATGGCAATGGATGTAGGGTACGAGTACAATTCAGTTCTATGTGTTCAAGTCAAGGAATGAGAAATAATCATACTTAATTATTTGATGGGCAGAAGCTGATTTGATATGATGTTGCAATTTAAGGGGTAAAAATTAGGACTAAGCACAAAAAATCGAAAATATGTTAATCGCAAAATCAGTTCGAAACTGAATTAATTTTTACGGTTAACTGATCCGATAGATTCAGTTATAATTTTTAATTTTTATATTTTTTGTTAATGGTTACGGTTTAAATTTTTAAATACCAGTTAACAGTTAGTTCATAATTAACTGGTTCATATATATATATAATTTTTATTTTTATATCTTCAATTTTTTTCTATTTCTCTCTAAAATTTACATAAAATAATATTTTAAAATAAATTTAAATTATATTTTATTTTTATACTTTATTTTTTTATATTTTTCTATAAAATTTATATAATACTTTAAACTAAATTTATATTATATCATATTCTTTAATTATATAGTAATATTTATATATTTATTCGATTAACTTTTATATATATTATTTTTTATCATATACTGGTATTTATATTTTACTTAATAGCATTTAATTACATTTTCTTATATTTTAGAGTTTATTTTATAACATTTAATATTATCCAAAATTTTATTTGACTTAAAATCAAACATATTAATTTTCAAAAAATATTAAATCTATTTTATAATATTAGTTATTAATTTACAGAATATGAATTTTTGCTAGTAAATTATATTTTTTTATAATTTTTATATTAAATTACTTTACAAATTTAAAATTGAATTGAACTTTGTATACTTTTTTTTATATAATTTTATGTTATAAATTTTAATGATTAACCGAAAAATATTAGTTAAAAAAATTTAAACCAATGAATTGATTAATGGTTAGTAATTTTAAAAAATCGATATTAATAGACTGATTAATTTTTTTCTCATAAATTAGTTAACCGATTCATGCTCACCCTTAATAAAATTTTTTTTTAGCAAAACTAAAAAACAAATTTGCATATTATCAGCCAAAGTCTAATTTAATTTCAGAAATTGTGTTGTTATTTATGAAACATGTTGCACAAATCAGATCAATTTTTTTTTTATTTAAAATAAGCCAACGTTGAAATATGGTAAAGGAAAAGTTTCCTTTTTATTTTTCGTTTACTGTTTTATAACTGACTTGATTTGATTCATAAATCAACAAATGAATCAGATTGAGAATAATAAAATCTACTTATTTTCGTTGAAAAGATTTATTTAGATTTTTTTTTTTTTACAATAAAAAGGAAACTTTCGCTAACAATAATTAGCCAGCAAAACAGAATACAAAAATATAAGAAAATATTCCATCCAAACATAAAGACCAGACATAAAACTTAAAGCTCTAAGACACGAGCTTCAGAATTCACTGATTTTTTAGTAAAATCAAATCTAAGATTTGTTAAGGAATTGCACAAGTATTAACCAAAGTAATATTAAAATGCCATATTGAATAAAAAAAGTTAAAGAATAATAAATAATTAATAATTGCTAATTATATGTGACAATTTGCTATTAATTTAGTACTCGTAGACTAGGTCTAAATAACAAAATCTATTCTTTTCGCTTCCTAAAACTGTGAATTTTGCCAGAAGAATTTCTACACTAAAATTAGTTGGAAAGAAATTAATATCGATACATCATATTAAACATTCTACGCACAATACACAATTAAAATAAAGTATAAGTCCTTGCATCAATCCATACACACTACAAATTCTCAAAATACAAACCTCAGTTGCGTTAATTTCTGTATACATACTTCACCTAAAGGCAAATCAAGTTCCCCAAAACATTAAAACGACAAGCTCCCAATCCAATTCAAAAAAATCCCAAGGAAGACGACACATCACAACAACACACAGGCAGATCGATGATACCGAGATTATAACAATTGATCACATTTTTTATATGGAAGTACACAAGAAATACTATAAAACTTTATAGGGTATAAAGCACCACGTACCTAGTTAACACGTTCCTCAATTAAAATATATAACATAGCATGAATGGTAGTTTTCATGCTAGGCCTCATCAGATGATCATAAAACTAATTATTACTAATTTTCATTTTCTTTGCTTTTTTTTTAAATATTTTATTTTCTTGGCTGGTCACATCATGGCCCTAGACGATAAGGACCATCGCCCATATAGTGACCATCCATATAGAGGGCGGCATTTTGTGGATGTAGACCATCCATCACCATGAATTGCATATCATCAGATGGTTTCCAATGCCTTTTCCTTTGATTTATGAACCAATTATTGATTTGTTTCTGGTCCAACCCGGTGGATTCAGCCAATGCCACCTTCTCTGCCTCCTGTTTATTTTCAATTTTTGATTAATTAATTGATTAGCACAATATAATGTGATTGATGAAGAAGGTTAAAGTAAAATGCCAAGTTTATTACCGATGGATAGGGCCATTTGTAGTGTAACTCCCACCAGCTAAGTAGCTTTTGCCTTGCTTCTTTTGGTAGTTTTCCTTTCTTTTTCTTTTTTGAAAGTTCCTGCTTAAGACTGCTTAAATAACCACTGTATTTCCTCAACAAATGATTCTTCAGTTCTCGATCTTCTGCCCGCGGATCGATCTCTGGTAGTTCTGTTTCTCCTCCACTGTTCTCCTGATCCTCCTCTGATGATCCTGCACCCTCTGACTTCTCATCTGTTGCAGTTTTTGTTGAATTTCAATTCAGATGTAAACGCTTAAACATGGAAATAATCAAATGAAGTACGCTACATATATATATTGCGTATAAATTTACTTTCTATTGTAATTGTTTTATTACCATCACGCAGGCTAACAGAAAAGGATGATTTCTAGGTTTACGCTGATCTTTGTGTCATGTTTGCATGAACATAAAATTCTTGAAAAACAGGCAACAAAAACTTGTTCTATGTTAGTTCCTTCTCTACAAAATAATCTCAGCTTTAAGTTGTAGCAAATTAAACATGACTAGAATAAAAATTCAGAAATTCAACAAGACTAGTATGAACAAGAGTCATGAAATGCATGTACGCGCAAAGTCGATGTACAAATTAACTCGGTAAGGACCAATTCACATTGCAAGAAATTTCTGTGAAAAACAACATTGATGGCAGCTTTAAGTACTTATGAGGCCGGTGTTGGAAGCCAGCAATAATGGAAGTAAGAAGCAAAGCTAAAGCACCTTTTTCTCAATTAATTACCTTAAATCCCTTTCACGAACACTGGAGTTCAGTTACTTCAACAGAAGTGACAATGCAGAGATAGTATTTAATTAAGAGAGGCGTGTTAGTTAACAGTGTCGCAACTTTAGCAAAAGAGATAATATCCACTGTGCAGTAACAAAAAATAAATGGCTAAAAGAAGCATTTAAACAGGCGAGACCATTAGAATTAGAAGGGCATCCTCTTTCCAGCAATTTGAAAGTAGAGGATATACTGATAAAACTGTAATTTAAACAATTACTAGTCAACTACAAAGATGACACCTGAGTTTAAGAACTGAATAAGAACAATACTATTATAGGTAGCATTGGCTTTAGTAATTTGTATTAGACATTAATTTGGGTTTCAAGTTCTGGGTCCATAGAAAAATTCATGCAGCAGTAATAAAATGACGTATTGGGTAAAGAAATTTAAAAAAAAAAAATAGTGGATACACAATTATCTATCACACATGGCAATTCAATACTGACTTCATCCAGGAAAAATTCATGCAACGAGTTTAAATAAGAATTTCCCTTTATCATATATCCTTAACAAAAATTTCAATCATCCATTGCAAAGAACTCAGGAAAAAGAGAGAGAATATACATATCAACCAAAATGAGAAAAGCATACAGAGTTAATTCCAAAAAGAAAATTACTTTCCATATTCATCCCAGCAGTAAATATCTTAAGCGGTGTTTGATAACCTTGAAAATATTGAGTGAAAAAAAAGTAAAATTATTCGAACATTTCCGAGCTTTCTAAACGTTTATTTAAAAAATAGTAGATCCCACAAAAAAAATTTAAAAAAATCAAAATATACATATCTTAACATATGGTTAAAATACATCAAGATATACATTCATATATTTTATCAGATAAAAAAAACTAAACAATTAAAAATGTATATCTTAAAAATTTTAACAAATAATTAAAAAAAATTCAAAATATTTTTTAATTTTATTTTGATTATTTCATATTTAAATTTGAAAAGTATTCTATCCTTATCTTAATTTTTTTTTTCTTTGTGAATTTAATAAACGATAACTAAAAAATACTGATGCTTGAATCAACTTCTTGCACAAAAAAAGATTGCCATTTCAACATCCATCAATTTGACTTAACAAACACACGAACAACAATTCTCAACCAAAAAGAAAAGAAAATTCCTAAAAGCGGATTAAAAAAGAAATCCAACATCCTGGCATTATTCTGGCCCATGCCAAATATACATTGACAAGCGGGAACAAAATATCATCACACTTAACCAAATTCATTAATTCGATATTTGTCTTCTCAATTTCTAGAGATATAAATCCACCAAGAAAAAGGCGAATAAACTAAATATTATAAAGCTACATGAAGCAAAATCCAAAATGGATTTCAAAGACTAAGAGTTAGCAACAATTAGCATAATAAATAAACCATAATATATATAATTCCGAGTTGAACAGAAAATCATTCTACAAGTTTTTAAAAAATAATAATAAAACAAACCCTTTTCAACTTTCATGCACATTTCCCCTTCCTTGGAACCAGAAATATTCTCCAAATTTGTAATTCCCAAGCACAAGAATCAACTTCCCAGAAAATGAGTGCTCCATATATCGTTTATTATCCCTCTTTCTCCTTCTCCCCTCCCCTTATGTTTGTGTGTGAATGAATGTTTTACAAGAAGCAAAAGAAAAACCGACAAGATATGCTAGTTCATATGCAAAAACAAAGAGATTAGCAGACTAATTGCCCACATAAAGATTCTTTAAAAGAAAAGGGAAAGCAAAAAATTAGTGAACAAAAAGGAAGAAGTAGGAAAGAGAAGATAATGAACAGAAGAAAATTAAATATAGAAGTAGGATTATTCAGTGTCTTTCTGACAAAGCCGTACAGGCTACATGGGGTAGCACTGATTCGAACAGCATCCTAGGTTCTATAAATTTTAAATCAAAATCAAAAATTTTCAAAGAAAAAAAAGAAAGAACTTGGGAAAACGAAGATGATGATAATTTATAATAATAATAATGCCATCCATCTCGAGGTATGTATATGTATAGTATATCCCACCAAAAGCTACAGAATCACGATTTATTCCAAGTAAAGTACATAGATTTTAGTAAGAAAAACCCTAATAACATTGATTTTGTCCCATTATAGAGGATACTGAACGTGTAATATAATGATTGGTGCGCTTTTACTTGCGTTCCTTCCATTTAAGATTTAGGGAAGAATATATATATATATAAAATTTAGAGCAAAATCTACATTCTTAATAATACATTTTTAGACTCGTGATTAGGGTTTGTAATCTACGAACTTGTGACTGTTGGGCCCTAATCTTGGAACACTATATGACGGTCAAACCAATGTTAAACTGGGGATGAGAATTAATGATCAATGAATAGAAATTATGGAAGTTCAGTAATGGACAATATGACTGACTCCAGTTGCTGTACTGTATCAGTCAGGTCAAATTAAACCCATCTCTGCAAAAAAACCTGAACTTATTGGATTCTTCTGTTCCTTTTCATACTAGACAAGGCAAAGTTAAGGCCATGTAAAATTGAAAAATTCCCTCTCTCTCGCGCCCTTTTTCAATCAATTATGTTGTAAATTCTAAGTTGAGAAAATTAGAAGTACCAGAATTGAAGATCCGGAGAGGGCCATTGCAGATCATATTAAGCTGAGTTTCGATTCTTCGCATGAAATCCATGGCTTCTTGAATTGGTCTCGTAAGCTCCTCTCGATACTTCATCAACATGTCGCAGTAAGCCTCCTGTGTATTGATCCATCTAAACTAATTAGTCAACTTGAAAAAAATAACCAAATGCGTTGAGATCTTGCTTGAACTGTACACCTTGCAGAAGATTAAACAAGAAAAATAAAATTATAGGTTAACAGCTCTAATGTGTAATCACCATGAACTGATCTAGTTCTGGGTCTTTGCAATTATCTCTTGAACTAACAGAAGATCGTTGTTTTGATTCAAACTCTTGACGAGCAGCCGTAAGCCGAGCTACTATTTCAGGCGGAGCTCCCACCTAGAAGTAAAGAAAGAGTTAATTCTTCTAGAAATTGACATTAAAATTTTCTATTGATGTTATATGTTACCTTTTGACAGTCCATGTAGGCTTCCAAAAGATTAGAGTACTGAGGATGTGCTATGATTTTGGCTTTGATAGCTTCAACTTCGGTGGAGCTTTCATTCCCTTGTTGCTGATTATTAAGTCCATGATGACCTCTCAATAAAGGGTAATGAAATTTCTGAGCATGTTGATGTGAAGTACTAGCTTCTGTCTTCACTATAGGATGCGTTTCAGATTGGAAACATTCACTTGATTGAAGGTGGAAAGGACTTAAAGGCATCTGATTGGTCACGTTAGACCCACTAGTACTTGTTCTCCCATATGGAGAAGAATTTGCTCCGAGAACTGATGATGTGTACAAGAAATTTCCTCTTGGAGTTGTGTTCTCATTCATTTGATTATAATCCTCCATCTCCCACTCAGTTGTGGGTATAATTAGGAAATGACCAAATAAATTAAGAAATGAAGAAAATTTTCAAAACCCTAAAACCGACAACTATAAATAAGTAGAAACCCTAGAGAAGTTTCAACTTCAAGTCATCGATAGCCCATAAAACCCCATGAATTTTCAGCTCTAGTTTCCGACTATATGAGAAAAGAGGTCATGAATTAGTAGAATTGAAAGTGAAAATTTTATTGAAGTGTGTTGGAGAGGTCTTGAAGTAGAAGTTGCACCAAGAGTTTGACATGTTAGAATTATAGGATAAAAGAAATTAAAAATCAAAAGAAGAAAAAACATGGAGATGAAGGATCTAACATGGTTGTGCTAGAGAAGAATGCGAAGGTTAGAGTGTAGCTAAGCCGGAACCAGGAGAGGGCTGCGTTTCTTTGGTGGGTGACAAGACTTTGTTTGTTGATGGAAAAAGAAATATTTGAAAATTATAAAGGCACACAAGGCCAAAAGATAAGGCAACTTGGATTGTAGATTTTTCTTTCTTTTTTCTCTCTCTCTCACTCCCTTTGCTTTTTATTTATTATTTATTTTGCCCTTTTCTTTCACGGACTTTCTAAATTTTCACCTCTTTTACTTTTTTTTTTTTTGGGATTTTGCTCTCAACATTCTATTCTTTTACTCACTGCAGAGTAGAGGAGAGGTCTGTTCACGCAATTATTTAATATTCTTATTAGCCATAGAGGTCCTAATTGTAGCTTTGTTGTTCCCTGCTTATGGCCCTTGACCATGGAATTTGCCACTTACCTAATCGACGGCTATTTATAGCATTAAAATATGACATGTTATGGATAAATTTCTTTGAAATTTAACTCATTTTTAGCATTAACAAAGTAATGCATTAATTAGCGCTTGTTGGAAATTTGATTAATTAATCTGTTGATGTGAAAATTTAACCAAAACACTATATCAATCTATCATCGCATGTTACGCGTCATTTCAAATTTCTAAAAATGAGCGTACAATAAGTCTAGTTAATTCTTACTCTTGAAAAACACTAAAATAACATTATACTCTCTCTAATTCATAATACATGTAATTTAAAAAATATATATATTTCATAATACATCACATTTTAATATAATCAAGACATATTAATTAATTTTTACCAAATATACTCTTATTTGAATTGTCTTTATAAGAGTGGTTTTCAACTTTCATTAATTATACTGTACAATTTTCTACTAATTCATTGTATAAGATTAACAAAATCTTTTATTTGTGGAATATTTACAATTCTTAATTATTGTACCTTTTTCTTCAACGTCAAGTATTAAAAAAATAGAGGAAGTAATTTTTATAGCGCAATTAAACGTCTTCTTGAAATTCTTGCACCAACATAGTTTAATTCATATAAGCATTCGGTGTAAGTAATTTATTGATTTCAATAATTTGATTTTTTTCAGACCCACAAAATAGTAAATTACTTTTTTTTAATATTTAACATGCTTCATATTCATAATTCAAATTTAATATTTATTTGGCTAATTAATTCAAATTTACATTAAATAAATTCATAAAAGAAGCAAATATTTTTTTCCATATATTTAAAAATGTCCAGTCCAAAAATCCAAAATTTATAGTAAAAGGAGAAAGAATCTCGTAATCGTGACTCAAACTCAAAATCAGAATGGATATATCTCATTTTATCTTATTAATTGGAGTAATTAGTCTGTTACTCTTTATTGGTGGTGGTAATGGGTAAGAAAATAGCTATTACCCAATTTCGAGTCAGCCATCCACCGAGAGCATAGATTTTGGAAATTTTATCTCTTCCAATACAAAATGTGTATCCAACGAAAAAAAAGAAAAAGAAAAAAAGCAAAAGCTATAATTTAGTTGCATAATTTTAATATTTTTATATATTAAATATATATACTTTTAAAACTACATATTAAATTTTTAATTTTTATATATTTATACATTTGATCGCTTTACTTTTAAAATTACACATTTAATTTCTAAATTTATTTATTAAAATACATTAAATCCAAACGAACGATAAAAATAACAATATTTTATTAAAATATATGTAATTTTAACGCATTTTTATTAAACTGCTATTTGTATCGCTTATCTTGAATTTAATGTATTTTTTTAAAAAATTTAAAAAATTAATATATAGTTATAAAAATTTAATGTATAAAATTATTAAAATATAGAGATCAAAGTATTTTTTTTTTTTTTTAACGGTTAAGATATTGAAATTTACAATTGGGAAACGGACCCCGTTAGGTCCTACACGTACGACATAAGATGGAAATTAAATGCTTAATTGAGAGAAGGCTATTGTCCACGTAAATGCGCAAGCAATCTTTGGAGGATCTTAATGCTTACGACCTATATCATGTGCTTAATAAATGCCTCCAAGCGACAAATCCAACGTCTATAAATGCCAATTTCTTAGTTTAATGGAGTCCCGTATCTCAGTCAATAATTTTATTTTAACATAAAATTAATAACAAGTTGCCGTAAAAAAAAAATTGTAAAGTGAAACTATTTTTCTATTATATGTGATAATACATTATAAAATTGATTTATAAATAAATATTTATAACTTGATTAAAGCTATAAAAAATATTAATAACTTAATTTATAGATATAGATTTAATAGATCTTAAGGAGACATTTTAACAGTAAAGTGGATTTTAATATATTGAATGTTTCGAGTTTAAACTATCATTTTCATTTTTTTTCTTATAAAAAATATTTAAAACTTTTTTAAATAAAAAAAATTCCGCCAAAATAAATTTACAAGTGCGGCCCTCCATAACAAATTTCATTTTCCTTCATGTTTATTTTTGGTGCGTCCACATGATTACCTAATTAAATAAATTCATCGACCAACTGATTCTTTCATGATTTGGACTGTGCAATTTAACTTTTTTTTTCCTCCATATTTAGAATAATCTTTGCCTCATTAATTTATTGACAAGATTTAGCCGTGATACTATTGAATCTTCAATGTAACACCTTGTTTTCGTTGTCCATCAAAGCCTCTTGGACAAGCAAATGACAAATATAATATATTGTAATTAATACATTAACTTGTCTGCAATTAAGTTAGATAATAAAATACCAAAATCTCGAATAAGGTCCGAACTACTCAAATGCTATAGGTGGCATATATAAAAAGTGCCCTTAAATGAAGGGCAGTGAGTCGTTTATACATCCTTTTTTTATCCGTTTGAGATGTTATACATAAAGAAAGTAGTAAATAAGAGAAGACTCCGTATGGGAGTAAAGGGTACGTAAATTCAACGGTAAACAGTGAAAAGAGTTGCTTTCTTTTTTCTCTGCAAAAGAACCGATCACAACTCACACTGTTATTGATGACCGTTTGCAGGAAAGACCACGTGTGCTCTAACAACAGCACATTGGTTCTCTCTCTCTTTCTCAATTTATCAATTATCATGGCTCTTCAACGAGGTATAGCCGGCGCCTATGTCCTCCATTGCGATTCCCACACACAACACATAAATACACAGAAAGAAGAGAAGAGAAGAGAAGAGTCTTTTTTTTTTTTGGGTAGGGGTCCCTTGAAAAATAAATAAAAAATTATCTTCTTTTTCATCTCTGGGCAGGATTGGACATATCCAACTCACTCACAGACAGAAACTAGTCAGGTACCCCTATAATAATCACTTGTCACTCACCACACTATCTCTACTCTCACTCAACTCTACTATTCCACTATTACTGTTCTTCTTCGCCTCTTCCCTATGCATTTTATTTTAGTTTTATATTTGCTACATTCTTTTCTTTTTTAAAATTAAAAATTTAGCCTTATTAATGTATACCTTGGATTAATGTATGTTTAATTAAATTGTTAATGTTATGGAGTTGATTTGTGAGTAATTTGGTTGTGGATCCACATTTTAGATGTCTATTATTGGTGCCTGCCTTTTGCCAGTCTAATCATCATCTTCAATCATCATTTGAATGAGCTGTTCCCGTCTTGTCACCCAGCTTAGGCAAAGTGGAGATGGGAAAAAAAGAAAAGGAGGAAGTGTCTGTTACTCTTCAAATGTAGCATGTTTGATCTTTACATACCATCTATTTAAAATTTTAAACACTAAATCTTCTTTCTAATGGAATACGCAGTAACAACTTATTGATTCTGGCAGATTTCATGCTTGGAGATTATTGGTATTTGCAAAGATCAACATTAGTTTAGATATTACCGTTGTCTAAACAATTCAAATGAATGAAAACTGTTACTTTAGGCTCAAAAGAAGATAAACCATAAATTTTTAGAAAGGAAAATTTCACACGAGATTTTCTACATTTTTTGATAGTGTTAATTACTAAACTAAATCTTGATGGTTAGAAAAACATAATTTATTACGTGGAGATGTTTGCTTTGGCCCCGATTTATAAAATTTATTTTTCATTTTCAAAGCATTAATTTTTTTATTACAATAGTAGCATAATGTCTAATTTATCAAGTGCTGGTTACCAAATTAGCTCTTATGATTTTTTAAATATTAACTTTAATTATTTGCTGTGAATAAAATAACTCATTTTTTCGGACATGCTAATTTAGTTAAGCAGAAAATACTCATTTTACCTAAAATAAGAAATTAGGGTCCTTATAAATACAGTAATGTATAGTAATATATAGAATCCCTTTAAAAAGATATTAGCAAAAACATCACTTTCGGTTGATTGATAATTGATCTAGTTAGTTATCCATAACAATAATAATATAGCATAATATTCCATTTTAGAATATTATTGTCATGTGGGACTCAGCCAAAGGAGTAACTGTTTAGCACTATAATAATATCTTATGACACTTAATTAAGCAAATCAATCCAGATTTAATTGCAAGAATCCAATGATGGCGTGTGATAGAGATAGACACATCCTAATTACGTGGAATTTCATTATCCAAGAGTTTGTAAGTATTCTAAAACCAAGCATTAAAATAATTGATCTTAATAATGTACGATCCTTATCCATCCTTCCAGCTGCTTAGCATTTTTTTAATTGCAACATAAAAGCAAGGCTAAAACAACTGTCATTAGCTTTATTAGGTAAAATAATCCTCCTTTTTTGTGATTATTAATGAATAGAAAAGAGGTTAAGGTGTCATAACTCATTAAGCATTTCGTCAACAAAAGAGTCCTTTGTTTTTTTTTTTTCAAAAGAAAAAAAAAGAAATCGAGAAAAAGAAAGGGCCCATATGGATAGCTATAGTCACTTACAAAATAGGTAAAAAAAAAAATTTCAAGCACTGAGTATTTGACTAGAGATTAGCAAGAGATCATGGTTCCAATTAAAGCTTTTTCTATATATATAATTGAGCAACTATTTATTTATTTATAAAGAATAAAATATAGCTCAAATAGCTTGATTTGATAGAGATGAAGAAATTTAGAAAAAGGCTGAAGTTGTTTTTGTCATGGTGATTATTGTACAGTATATAATATTCCATCCAAAAAGCTGCCCTCTTTTATGAAAATGGGAAGGGGATATGGACAAGGCAACTTCTACTGGGTTATATTTTTTTGTTTATTTGTGATTTCGGTGCACAAACTCATAAGGAGGACCGCTACCTTTCCTAGGAGCTAGAGGAGGAATTAATCAATTTTATTATTCAACGAATATACAAAATGGATTTGGTTTACCAATTTAAAACAATTATATATCGAATAGGAAGCGATTGCTTCACTTTGAGGGTTTTTGCAATCAAATTAATTATTAGAACCGTATAATTAAATAATATTTTTTAACTTTCTTTTCACTGTAATATATTTTACCTGGATTTGATTAAATGATTTAATTAATTCTACACCATAAGCAACTAATAAAATAAATCATGCACAGTTTAAGAATCTGTCAAAATTATATAGAATCAATAAATTAATCACTTTCTCCACTTCACATATTCGACTAACTTCATCCTTTAAAAAAAAAAAAAAGATTGATTACCTGATGAATATGACATAAGATATATATTTACATTTTACAAACACGTACATATAACGCGAGGTAGAATGTTATTCTCACATTTCTGACAAATTAATAAATATTAATAGTTACATTCTCTATATATAAAAAGAAAAAAGAATGTTCTAATAATTGTTTATTAGATGGGTTTAATAATTATTTTACCTTTTAAAAGCATTAAATCAATTACTAAAAGTTTCGTTTGCACGTATATAATGTTTATAATAGAAATAATTAAATATTATACACAAGTCATGAAACAAAGAGAACGTTTCATTCGACCAAAATTACAAACCAAATCAACAAAGAAAATGGCAGTCTTTAATTTGATAAGTTGAACGACACAGAAAATAAAAAAATTCCGAACTGCCAACAAATTTGTCAATTATTAACCCCATCGCCAAAAGTTATTTCAAACCCATTCTGGGCGCAAAGAACCAAAAAGGCCGAATTTTTTAACCACGCGTCGCTACGTTGGCGCAGAATTCATACGGCGCTATTCTTTAGATACGGATACAAGCGTTGACGACAACTCGTCGCTATTTGTAGCAAGAAATATCCGTAACCGTCTATAAACTCATCCCATCTTTGTTCAAGTTTAATTTTGATATAGCTGGTTCGACCAACTTAATTGATTCTATTCGATACCGCTCCACTTTTCACATTTCACACCATCTAAAGAAAAGTTATATAATTTTTTTTAATTTTCACTCAATAGATAATTTAATATATACATAATACTATGACCTAAGTTTAACAATTACTTGTTGAGCAATTGTGCTTCTGTTTTGTAAATATTAAATAAAAATTTACACCGTTTATAGGAATTTTATTCTGTTTTCAATTTTTATCAATTTTATTGTGCATGTGATACATGGATTTTGATCATAGTGATTCAAATATCATATTGTATGCTATATGCTTTAATTTCTTAAAAAAATATATAAATTTATGTTTATAATTTACAAAATTGACAAATATAATTGCTCAAAAGATTATTTTTTAGATTTTATATATTTAAATGGATTATAAAATTAAATTTAAGCATCTAGCTTTTCTATTTTTTAAATAAATGTATCTTTCATGAAGATATCTTTATTTTATTTTTATAGGGACGACAAGCTAATTAATCTACATTTAAATTAGAATGACATTCTCTAATTATTATTTTTTTTTTTTGAAGACACAATGGCGGTCCCCATGCTTAGGAAATTCCCTTTGAAATTCTCATCTGAGTCATCAGAATATACGAATTCTCTCAACAAAAATTTAAAATATTTGGTGAGGAATAATATCATCTTGACAAAGTCTTATATAAATAAACAATAAAGTTCGAAATTTAGTGATCGATGATGCTATAGAGAATATGTGACACAGATTAGAAATTTCCCTTTTCTTTATCAACAAAGTTGATTTGGATATATACGATAGAATAAAATATAATTGGTAAACCAATTAGGAAACTCCAAATAGGAAAACTGGAAAATAAAATAAATAAACGTAAAGGAAACAGCATAAATAAAAGAAATGTAAATTAATTATCATATGCCATGTTTGTAATATTTCAATTATTATAATATAAATTTCCGGCAATATTTGTTTAAGACTAAAAAGCTATTAATCACTCTCACTTGCATGCAATCGATGACTAATGCAAAGTGGAAATTTCCTTTTGTTCGCTTTTTGGCTCTTTATGTTACCCTTTAGTAGTTTTTATAGTCCACAGGTCCGTTTTTAATTGAAAGTTTTTCGCCTAAAGTTGTTTTAATTATCAAAAAGCTCTTTTGCATTAAGTTAATTAATTAATTAATTTACAAAATTTTCCTCTTGGAATATCAAACGCAATCAATGGTCCATGCAATATTATTATATTATGCACTTCCATGCACAACTTTAGATTGTGATTGCAGCGGATGGAGAAAAGATAACCATATAATATACTCCATCCATTTTTTTTTATTTATCATTTTTATTATGACTAAAAAATAATAAATGAATTTAAATTTAATATTAAATTACATAATTAAAATTAAATTATTAAATCTAATTGATTATAATTTTATTGAAAAAAATAAATTATATTATATTGAAAATTTATAAGTGATAGATAAATAAAATTTTAATTTTATTTTAAAATTTATTTAAAAATAACAGATAAAAAAGAACGAAAAAAAATATTTAATTAACCATATAGAATCTCATGCTTTTTGGAGCTTTGAATGTACACCATTATACCATAGGCAATTTCAACAGTCACCACCAAACTTTTATTCCTTTTTTTTTTCTAATATAATTCAGGCCTAATATTAGTCTATTTTATTAATTACGTGATTGAATTGTCCCTCCTGATGTTGTCAAATTTTAGCTAATTATTCCCCCATATTTTTCACAAGCTAAGGTAACAATTTTAGTGGTAAAACACTATTATAATGGATTTTCTTAACCAGGTGTAAATGTTGATCAAATCAATCAGAAATTAGCATATGTTTTTATATAAAAAGAATTTCTAATTGAATTGTCTGTCATAAATTTGATTCAAACAAATTTTTTAATTTATTATAAGGTAGTCTAGTCAAATCAATAAGGCTTATTTTTTTCTTTACAATTGTACTCATTTACGGTTGAATTCTTAAGCCCATATATACGATAACAATATTTTCTTGTAATATTATCAATATCACCCGATTGTTATATATATTTAATAGTGATAAAGAAAATGAATTTTAGCAACGGGGAAAATAAGAAACATTTGGAAAGCGGTGAAGGGTATAAGCATTAAGACAACAAAAGAAGAGCAGATGTTGATCAAAATTTGGTGGTCCATATAAAAGTTTGTGCCTTTTATTCTGTCCAAACTCCATAAAATCCTCTCGCCATTGAATAATTGTCACAATTTAGGGGATCATTTTCTGTAGATGGTGAATAGAAAATGGAGATATTTTTTTTGTAGCTGTCTAAAACCTTAATAATTATACACGTCACATCATCATCTATTAAAACAAAACGCAAGCAAATTAGAAGTGTGTAAATTACATAAAAATTACTATTTCTATAATTGTGATTAGTCAACAATATTAATTTAATGACGATCGAATTACAGTACGTAACTTAGTTTAGGAACAAGCTCTAGAAAAGCTTGTGGTTGTGGAAAGACTCCAGATGAAGCATACCCACCACGGTTCGGATACATTTTGATTCAATTGGTAGTTAATTTACTCAATTTTTTAGTTTCGGTTAAAAAGAAAAATTAATTGGCATTTTTGTGTTTCATAAATTAAATTAAGGCTATATTGCAACCTTTCTTAACATATTGAATTAGGGTTAACTCATGATAGCGATCTCGTGTTATGACTAAAATGCTATCAATAATTGATCATTTTGAAAATATGGGCTATAGTTATCTTCAAGAAATTTCCTAAAATACTGTTTATTTGAATTGAAAGGGGACAATGACAGTTTATCGGTAGCTTAATTAAGCGAAATCATTAGGCCATTCTCAACCTCACATGAGCTAGCTTCCTTAATTAAAGAATTAGCATATAAAAGTTTATAAATGAATTTTATATTCCCTTGGTTACCCCGAAAGCAATATTAATACGAAGAGCTGAACATGAAATCCGCCATGTTCAAAGGACTTACTGTAAAAATTCTGGGGACCTAAAAATTTTGGCCCCCCTAACGTCTGCTTTGGATCTGCCGCTGATTTTTATCATTATAAAATTATTTTTTTTATTAATTACTTTTATTATTTTTACTGTAATTAAAAAATAATAAATAAATTTAAATTTAATATTAAATTACGTGATTAAAATTAAATTATCAAATTTAATTGATTTTAATTTTATTAAAAAATAAATTAAAAAAATAAATTAAATTATATTGAAAATTTAAAAATAATAGATAAATAAAATTTAAATTTTATTAAAAAATAACAGAAAAAAATGGAGGGAGTATCTATAATGGATAAATGCTACTAATAAATCGTGAATCATTATAAATTGATACGTAACATTAATGGTATAATGGGCAACTCATTCAATGCAATTCATCCAGCAATATATAAGCTCTTTCAAATATGCTCTCTCACTTCTTTACTCTCAATTATTATTTTTATACCATTTTCCCTTTTAAAATCACTAATTTAAATGCGTAGTGTATCATACACCGAATATTATATACCGTACAGTATTCGGTTCGTGAATCGTGATCTATAATTTGATGTTTAAGTCTTTTTTTAATGAAATTATGGCAAAATTCACTGTTTTAGATGCGGTAAATAAGGCAGTCATGACATATTATAACTCAAATTCTGAAGCTAATTAGGGAAGCAATTTGTTGTTAGTTTTTGAATAGATGGATTAAATAAGTGATAGTAGAAGATAAAATAGAAAATTAGAAATGGCGGGTAGAATTCAAAGTCAAAGCAAGGAGAGAAAAGACGCAGAGAGCAGACGGTAGGGATGCAGGCATGCATGCAACACACAAATACTAAAACTCAACTCAACTTACCCTACCAATCAATTCACTGCAACACCATGTACAAGTTACAACACTGAATCCTGCCTTCCAACTTCAAATTCAAAACTAATCTACTTTCTCTATTTTTCTTTTTCCCTCATTTGATTTGATTCGTTTCAGGTATAGTTCCACTTGTATGTAAAATTCCACTTGGAGAGTTAAAAATGTGAAAATAAAAAAGAGAAAAGAGTGGTTGAAAGCAGAGGAATGGGGCCAAAAGAGAGAGTTTTGTCGTTAGTTGGGGTGGAGAGGCGCGCGAGAACAGCGCGGGAGCTGTTTCCCGATGCAGCAGTACGCCATCTTCACTCGCAGTCCCAGTCCCAGTCCCAGTCCCCACTTATTTCATTGCTAGTAATTTAAATTCTTCATAATAAAATTAAAAAAAAAATCGGTGGGTCCCAATTTCCATGTCACATCAAACGTTAACTCCTTTGATGTTGACGATGACACCCATCTCTTTATAAATTTTTATATATATAATTTTTATAATCTCACTGTGCTCCCATGTGGGCTATGGGCCCCATTCTTTCCAAGTTTTTCAGACACAGACGGGACTGTTTTTGGGTCCTCTCATCCCATCATCATATTTCCTATACAATTATTCTAATTTATATATTATTTAACAAAAATCAGATTAATCTTCAATTTGTTATCTTATGACTTAAAAAAGTATCTTAATTTTAGTGGCGTTAGTAATTAGATGGTGGGAGTCTATCGAATTGATGTGACAGGAGGACCCTTAATTTTGGATGGCTATGGCGTAATTGGATTATATAGAAGCTTACTGAATCATTATTGCTAATTATGTTTTTATTTTCATTGAATTTCGTTTCTTTTTCTTCTTTTTTTAATCGGCTCTAATTAATTAAATTATTTTATGAATTTGAAACTTTAGTTGATGTTGATTTCTGGACATGAGTCTGTGTGTGAATGATTAGATGCTTAAGGTCCATTTTTTCTCTTTATTTATATTAACCATTCAAGTTGGAGTAAGCAGTTGTCTGGTCACACCCTAAATTATTATTCTTTCCTCTTTTAGATTAGGGTTCGAATAAATCAATAAATATTTTTACAAATGCTTTATTTTTAAAAAAAATTAAAAATTTTGAGAGAAAGCTTGTTACCTGAAAATAAAAATCTTTTGCTACATGTAAACGATGATATTTTTTTTTTACTATTAAATGAGCTGATAATACTCTTTAAAATATAATTTGACGGGTTAAAAGTACAAAAAAAAAACACCATAGGCTGAGAAATACGCTAGTTAATCAAATTACATGATTAAGTACTCTGTTTAAGGCAAGAAAAAGAGTGTCTAAAATTGTTAGGCAACAAGGTTTTGATTGATAAGATAGTAAGAATCTTAAACAGATAAAAGCTGGTCCCATTTTTTGTCAAGAACTTGCATATTACACGCCTAACTTTACTCTTAACTTCAACCTAACTGGACTGATTGTGTATTTCCAATTTTGAGTCTCTAATTTGGTGACACTTCATCTCTACAATCAAAGAATTGCCTTTCTTGTTCTATGGACAGCTCTTTTAATTTGACACACGTCTTTAGATTCATTTAGACACCAAACATGGCATTTATGCTTTAGGCGGCTTAGGCCAAATATAGGAGCTAAGCTATTGTTTTCATTAGCATGGCAAAATAGCAATATAGGAAGTAGGAAGCAGCACATGAATGTTTGGCTATTGTCATTTCTACATTTCCCTTCAACCTCACAACTTGCTGCATGTGGAACTCGTCAGATTTTTTTTGGGCCTGCTGTCTACAGATAGGCCCATTAATCTACTTAAGAAAATGTGATGGTTTTCATGCAATCAACTTCAATGGACTTGACATGGGCTCATATCCAGTTTTGCAATTTGGGTTCTAAACTCGATGAGCAGAAATTATTTCATTTTAGTAAAAATGTGTATACAATGTAAATGAACGGAAAGAGATATTCCTTCCATCAATTATTTACGGACATTATGGACAAGTAATAAACACAACACAGAGGAAGGCTTTAGCTTCTTTATTTATCAAGCAAGCAACAAGCATTTAAGAAGTTAAGTCTAAGGATACCACTAGAGGAGTGTCTCCCTTGTCCACGACGAATGTTTTTGTGATCTTCTTGGAACCAGTAAAAATTTCTAGTTTGTATGTCCCCTGAAAGCCTCTGAAATTGAATTATCCTTGCTCGTCAATATGACCATGAGCACTGGATAACCACTCATTTTTAAGAGCAAGGTACCGTTTACCGGCTTCGTTCAGTTCACCTTCTGCATCAACCAAGTGAGAATTGTTTCTGCTCATGAACAACTCCCAAAATCCCCAGAGCATAATGCCCTCCACTGCAGGATGGGCGAAAGCTTCTCGAAGCATAACTTCTAAATCATCCCCTCTAATGTGTTCATTGATGGAAGATACATCAAGTTCTGTAAACCAAATTGGAAGCCCAAGAATACCCAGTTTATCCAGAGCAGCGCTCACTATAGGGCCAACAGGACTATCTATATGTCCTTGAATTCCAATTCCTCCAACAGGAGCACCTTGCTCTTGCAAATTAAGGATCTGCTCTATATACTTTTCTGGAGATGATCTAGGGTCATTACCATCCTCAATGTGATAATCATTTACAAATAGGGTCGCAGAAGGATCAAGCTGATTAGCAGTCTTGAACATGTTTGCTCGGATATCTTTACCCAGCCGATCTTGATAGAATGATCCATGCAGCATCTCATTGTTCACATCATAATGCCTGAACTTTCCCTTATACCGACCGAGAAGGTCAGTTAGACGTTTTTGAACAGCGGTTGCTAAGTCAGTTTTGTTCAGAGCCTTAATCCATTGCTGGACCACCCCTTCAACTTCCCAGAAGATACAATGACCTCGGGTCGGTATGTTGTTTTTCTGACACAAGTCCAACATTTCATCAGCATCCCTGTAGTTGAAGTTGCCTCGCTGTGGCTCTGTCCAATACCATTTTAGTTCATTTCCAAACACAGCCCAGTTGAAATTTTTCACAAAGAAGTCAACAAAATCTTCATTATCTATGTTCGTCCTATTCATGCACGAACCGATGGGGAAACTGTTCTCTATTTGCTTGACTTTGACAAAGGTGACAAGTACAACAGAATCCACACCAGAGAATTTAAGGGTTACATTGCGCTTTCGGATCTGCATTGAAGCCGATAAGAAATTTTCAATACAAAGAATGGAAATTTTAATTCAATATAAACACCAGCATTTACTCTGTGTATGTTATTCATGGTAGACACGCTTGGGCACCAAATGCACACAAATATCGAGGGAGACGAGAATTATTACTTGTGCTAGTTATATGCAATTAATGTCAATATTGGACTGTTTTGCAGATTATTTGTTCAATACAACATTTTCTTGAGCCTTAAAATTAAACAAGCCAAATTACCTGGTCAGTCTGCCTCTTCAATTGCCTGAACCGTGCCTCTCGGTCAACTGGGGGAAAATCTGAAGTCCAGCAACCATTAAGTCAACACCTGAAGCAGGACCTTGGACATAAACCATGACCTTGGAAGGTTGCTTTCAATTCTGAAGGAGCCACCAATTTCATGCCATCTATCATCATTAATCTCAACTTGTCCTCCATTGATCCACTGATTGTCCACTCCAAGAGCAACATTCACATTTTGAGGACCTGTTGCCCCAGAACCAATCTTAACCCAAGCAGATACCTGATATGTCAAGAAGAGTTTGATTCTGTCCGTGATCATCTGTGCAGGGCCCATCCAAGTCTGGGTGCGTTTGGTGACCAGGATGTAACGGCCACTTAATGGTTCATGAGGTCCAAGGGAATCCCTTGCCATTGGTGGAAGTATATGTGGTGAACCAGTTGCAACATTAAGAGTGCAATTACCAAGAGGAAACCACCCATTGGTTCCCTCACTCAGATTGCTATTCTGAATCACATTAACTCCATAAGCAGGATTCTGCAAAATAGATATCAAATGCATGTGTTTCAGATACCCAGGATCTAACTAAATTATGCAGACGTTGAACTCCCAGTGAGGTCGAAGCATTTATCCAAAAACATAAGAAGGAATCTCAAAGTTTGAATCAATTTATCAACAAATTTCAGATGCTTACATTCATCAAAAGATTGGATGCAGAGATTTAAAAAGAAACTTCAATTATTTATATTACTAAGCCAACCTCAATTACTGGAGGAGGTGAAGGGGGGATTTTCTCTGCGTGCTTTACAATGAAACTATTGACAAGAATATCAGTGCCCGCAGGTGGACCTTCTATGTAAATCACGACTCTTTTGGGGGAACCATTTAAGAGGAACTTTCCTTGCAACTGAACCCAGTCCTTATCTGTTGCCTGCAGACTACAGTCCAAAAAGGTGGTCATGAAAGCATATATGGATATCTGCAAGAGCCAATTTTATCAACGATCAAATAGTAAAAAAAATTTACATAATTGATTCGATAGATGAAAATGATAAAGTGCAGAAAGCAATGCATGCATACGTGAAAAAAAAATACATATCAAAATTTATTAATTAAGCACAGAAAATACTGTTTGCTGATATTCCAGGTAACAAAAGATAATCTTTCAAAGATTAAAAGAAGAGTCACAGTACTCACTTGGCAATGCCGATATATTGTTCTCCGAGATCTGGTGTCTGGACCCATAAAGTAGCTCGTACATCAGCACTAGTAACATTGTTACCGAATATCCGAACTACAGCAGTGGCCTCATAGACAAGCTTTCTCTGCACCCTCCCTGTTATTTCCTGCTGAATACCATTCCAGCTCTGCGTGCGTTCAGTTGCAGAAGCAAAAACTTTTCCTGACTGGGGGACAATTTTCCCATCTGCCATAGAATCATGCAAGACTACCTTGCAGCCTCTTCCGGACCAGTTATTTAGGCCATCATCAAATTTGGGATTTACAATGATGTTATCATCTTCATTTCCGCCGTCACATTTATTTCTTGTACTCTTTCCATAAAAAAATATAAGAAAAGGAAAATATTTCAATATTTATCATCACATGTTACAAAAGTTAAACAAAACAAATTTCATATAGTAACTTCTACCCTTATTTGTTATGACAAGTCAAAGGTTCTATTTCTTGAGGGAATTGAACAAATTTCTGTTTGAAATTGGATTAAGAAGAAAAGTAATTTTAAGATGAATAATTACACTGCACATGCTTGGACCCGAGCAGGTAATAACTACGGATTCAATAAGCAAGTCCACTCCAGGAGAAGGGCCTTCCAAATAGAAGACAGTTCGGTTAGGTATGGTTGACAGGGTGAATGTGCCTTCCAACTTTTCCCACCTCCCCTTTGATACACAAGTTCTGCAATGAACATTTCTATTAACAGAACCTCTAATTTTATTTAAAGAAGAAACACAAGGAAAGAAGCAAAATCCTTTACTTTCCAATGAACAAGTAGCCAGTTGGTGAATCTTGGTATTCCAGTTTCAGAGTTGCAAGGACATCAGCAGGTCCCTGAACAGTTCCTGATATCCCAACAGATGCAGAAACTGAGTAAGTAGAACCCAGAGAAATCCTGCTTGTTATATCTTGCTCCAAGCCCTGCCAGCATTCCTTTCGGTTTAAAACAACCGCATAATTACTGCCTGGCTTTGGTAGCAAGCCCGGATGACTTGAATTTGCTGAAATCACAAAGCCATCACAGCAATTTGGGTGCCAACAATGCAGTCCTCCCGAGAAGTCATGATTAATTATGATGTTGGAGGCACCATCACCACTCGAACTAGGCATGCTTTGGTTTGCAATCTGTTGAGCAGAACAAAAGTCAGTGAACTTGGACTGGAAGCATTATGGAAGTGTATATTAGGAGTCAGGATATTATGTATGGAACGCAGGACAGGAAGGATTGGTTTAGTGAGCTGGCAGCAGTAGCTAGAGAATTATTTGTTTATTATTTCTAGTATTCTGTTACATTGGTTGCAACAGCTTGTACTATGGGCAAGTCTTTTACTGTTTTCTATTCTTTTTCTTTTTCTTTCTCTTATTTCCCTTTCCAATTTCCCCATGTTTTCCAAAATGCAAAAAACCTCAGCTTAAGCTTGAAATGCAAACACTCAGACATAGAATTCGTACTACATGGAAGCTTCTAAAATAGCAAAATGCACTCGGAAAGATACTGACAAAGGTTACCCACAAAGCTACAAAAATAGAATCTAAGCATAGAAACCTTCAAAAGAAAATCCAATTGCCAAAAAGTACCAAAACAACAGATAGTGAAAAAATCAAACGCATGATCAAGCTTTTTACCTCTGGCATCTTGTTTCCATTGTTCGTGTTCGGGTACTCCATATTTGCACTAGATCTCTACGCAAAACAAAGATCAAACAAAAAACAAAAAGCTATTACAAGACAGACACCAAATGTTTTTAGTTGCCGTCGTAGATAGAGAACAACAATAAGTACCTGAGGATATTTTTGCCTGCGATTTGTCTTTGAGGATTGACTGATGAAGCAGCAAGCTAAGAATCTCCGCATTATATACGCACCGTTTTCGAGATTTCAGATTTCAAGTGTAGTCTACGGAAAGCGCGAGGCCCAACCATACCAAAACAGTCAACTAAATTTTTTTCTTACAGAACCCACTAAGCTTTCTATCCAAGGTTGTCGTGTGTCGGGGTTTAACCAAATAGAGAATTAACAAAACAGAATCCAATGTTTTCTGTTTTCTTCCTTTTCAAAAAAGGAACAATCTTAAGAAAACCATTGATGGGTATTTTCTAATCCCAGGAAAAGATTAGTTTTTTTTTTTTTCCTTATATTTAATTATCCTTGTCTGGAAGGCTAAGGCTATTATTGAGACTTATCCCACACTTATCTTGCAGATTTGGGTACCTCAACCTCCCTATTGCCCTCGAATGCTTGAATTGGAATGGAAGGTTTAGAGGATTGGAAATGCTTCATTCTTGATCTGAACGCGGTTTCTTTATTTTTGATATAAAGTCTTTGATTACAAGGCAAATTGTCGATTGGATGTTTTCTCGTAGATTAGGTAAGGATGTGCTTTCAGTGAATAATTACCTTAATTGCAAACCGAAATTTTGAAGTTTCAGGCTCTGCAGCTATAAATATTGGGTAACTGTGCTGCATCAAGTTGAGCTGCAGAATGGATGTAAGAATTAGATAGAAAAATCCAATTCTGAGCTATTGCAGCTATGGCCGCCAACAAGTAGATTATGTCAAACAAATGGTTCTCTGCATTCTAAAACTGCATCATGTAAATTTTAGTTTACATTTGATAAGAAATAATTAACCATATCAACTAATAAGGCGATCACATGGACGATTGACATCAGTCTCAGTCCTTGTATGCCTGGACATAGTAATGAAGGACCATCAATCCTAAACAAAAATGATATTGCAGATTGCGGAAAACTATGAAAAACTAAGAATACTGGGGTAACATCAGTCCAAGACACGGATTAACTACCATTCTCTTTATAAAATTCCAATTAGCCATTTCCAAGGTTAATGAGCATTAGCAGTTTTTGATTTCTGATACTAACAAATGCCAACATGCCTACAAGTCTATAGAAACAATGAGTGGCAACTCACCCTGCTCGACAACAAATGTCTTGTTAATTGTCTTTGAAGAGGAAACAATTTCAACATTGTATGTCCCATGAAAAACTCTAAATCTGAACTCTCCTTGCTCGTTAATACGGCCATTAGCATGTGATAGCCACTCTTGCTTAAGAGCAAGGAATCGCTTACCCGCTGCATTAATTTTACCATCTGCGTTCACTAGGTGAGCATACTTCCGCGCCATGTACAACTCCCAAAATCCCCAAAGCATAATACCCTCCACTGCAGGATGTGCATACGCTTCACGGAGCATTACTTCCAAATCTTCTGCTCTGACATATGCATTAGCAGCAGACACATCAAGTTCAGTAAACCAGATTGGAAGTCCAAGAGTTCCTAATTTGTCTAGCGCAGAAGCAACAATGGGACCGACTGGAACATCAATATGCCCTTGAATGCCAATTCCTCCCACTGGAGCACCTTGCTCCTGGAGGTCAAGTATTTGCTGCATATATTTATCTGGTGTTGATCTAAAGTCAATTCCATCCTCAATATGATAATCATTTACAAAGAGGGAGGCAGATGGGTCTAATTGGTGGGCAGTTTTGAACATGTTTTCCACGATATCTTTACCCAGTCGATCTTGATAAAATGAGCCATGAAGTATCTCATTGTTCACATCAAAATGCCTGATCTTTCCCTTGTACCGTGTGAGAACGTCCGTTAGATGGTTCTGTACAGCAGTCATCAATTCATCTTCATTCAAGGATTGAACCCATGATTGAATTGCATAGTCCACATTCCAGAAGATACAATGGCCTCGGATTTCCATGTTGTGGTTCTTGCACCAGTCCACTAGCTCATCAGCTTCCTTGTAGTCAAACTTACCTTGTTGTGGCTCTGTCCAGGACCACTTCATTTCATTTTCAAACACAACCCAGTTAAAGTTTTTAACCAAAAATTTGATAAATCCCTCATTATCTATGCTTGTTCTGGCTATACATGATCCCAATGGGAAACTGTTTTGTATCTGTGAAACTTGAACTGAATTGTCAAGTATATTGCTAAACTCTGATCCTGAAAATTTTAGGATGATATCACGTTTGTGTATCTGCAACAAATGAAACTTTTTAATATATAAAGTATAAATATAAGCTATCAAAATAGAGCAAAAATGGATCACAAACATTTTGTAACAATGCATTTTTGCGCTTTAAAATGATAAACAGAAAGTTTTAAGAGGCCGTCTTTTATTAAGTTCTGGATAATCTGGGCAAGCTTTGAAGTTTTAAGTCTAATTTTGGAAAATTTGAAATTTATCCTTACCGGTGTCCTGCCTAAGTCTTCACTGAATGGGAAAGACTGAAAGAAGCCAAGAACCAGAATTCCTTCGGCATTGAAGGTTTTTATGAAATTAGGAATGACCAGAATCGATGGCTCAAATGCCAAGTATGAAATGAATGTGGAGAAATGCTTAGCAGCATGAGCTGTTTATAAGACTATAAACAATTCACAAGCTCCTTTCTCATACAAGACAGAGGCATTCAAAAAACTTTGAAGAAAGAAACTCTTTCAATCTCAAAAGGCAGAAAATTTCTAGCATTGCATTATGGTAACTCGGTGAAAACAAATTCTCTAATATTTCTGTTTGACATTACCTTGTCAGTTTGATTCTTCAAATACTTAAATCTTGCTTTTCTGTTTACAGGGAAAATATGAAGTCCTGCAACCATTAGATCAACACCCGAGGCAGGACCCTGTACATAAACCATAACATTGGATGGCTGCTTCTCAATTCTAAAAGACCCACCAATTTCGTGCCACTTCCCATCACTGGACTCAACTTCACCCCCATCGATCCATTGGCCATCCACGCTAATTACAACATTCAAAATCTGAGGGCCAATTGCTCCAGCACCAATTCGAAGCCAAGCAGATACTTGGTATGTCAAGTAGAGTTTCAGTTTCTCAGTTATGATTTGTGCAGGACCCATCCAAGAATCTGAACGGTTGGTCACCAGGATGTAACGGCCACTTAGAGATGTAAAAGATCCAAGGGTATCTCTTGCCATTGGAGGAAGTAGATGTGGTGAACCAGTTTCGATACTCAAAGCACAGTTACCCGGAGGAAACCACCCATTGGTGCCATCATCAAGATTGGAATTTTCAATTATATTCACTCCAAAAGGGGAATTCTAGACAGGGAAAAAAAAAACAAATTTTAGTGCTAAAAGCTTAACTCCAAAACCTAGCAACGCATGCTACATATTTATCAAAAGCTTATTAGCAGTTATTCATAATCATATGTTGAATGTGCATGGAAATTAAATCTAATCAACCTTGGAAACTGGTCGAGTTGAAGCAGGGATCTTCTGAGCATGCTTCACAAATAAACTATTAATTAGTATATCAATGCCCGGAGATGGACCTTCCAAATATATTACTGCTTTTTATGGGTAACTATTAAGAAGGAACTCCCCTTGCAACTGCACCCAGTCCGTGTCCATTGCCTGCAAGCTGTGGTATAAACATAGTATACTTACTAATAGAACAGCAAAATAAGAGACTCCATTAATATTGCGACAGACAAAAGCATCAAAAGTAAGGCTCACAAATGGTGATAAGTCGGAAAGAAAAAAAAATTGCTATATTACTATGCAAAAATAAAAAATGATGAAAGGGGCTAACTTGGCAATGGCTATGTACTGCTCACGAAGATCATGTTCTTGAACCCACAAAGTGACTTGTACACCAGCAGTGCCGACATTGCCACCATATATGCGAACGAGTGCAGTGACCTCATAGGCAACATATTTCTGCAGTCTTCCAGTGATCTCTTGTTCAATTCCATTCCACTTCTCTGTGCGTTCTGTTGCAGAAGCAAAGAACTTTCCTGTTTGAGGAACGATTTTTCCATCTGCCATAGATTCATGCAGTTCAATCTTGCAGCCTTTGCAAGGCCAATTATTGAGGCCATCGTCGAATGTGGGGTTCAATATGATATTATCATCTCCAGCAGCAATATGGCGTTTGCTTGCAGTCTTTAAGAAATATGGAGAACATATGAATCATAGATTAATGAACAACATATGCTTCAATGTGGAATTTGACAGAACAATGGAAAGGTTGTACATCATGAATCCAAGAGAAGGACTCAACCAGCAATCCTACACCAGGCTCATAAAGGTGTGAAAGTCATTTAATGGATTAGAACAATCAGATTTGATTCATTAGGTGTTGAGCCAAACTTAGACATCATATCCTGCTCAATGGATTGAGAAACGCTCAAGGCCTAGTCAACACAGAAGGTTGATCATACTGCAACAAATTTGCGCAGCAATAATTCTGTGGTCACCCACTAAACGGGGTATAATTGCTTCAATGCTCATTATACTGTAAATCTAATTCTATGGTTTTGCTAAATTGCAAATCTCATGCGGGCTTTTGATAAAGCCCGGGTTTTGCCCAATGGCCATCCAAAACAAAAATAACAAAAATGCGGCATTTACCTGGTTCAGTTGACTTGTCACAAGAAGTGATTCTACAGAGATACCCAAAAGCAAAAGCAGAGAAGAAAGGATCAGAAATTGGTCCATGGCAGAAATGCCACCCGTGAGTTTCCAGTGGTTCCATTTGGCGGGGTAAACAAATAGAAAGAAAAGCTGCAACAAAAACCATGCCAATATTTTAATGATTATTGTGCGTTTAAGAAAATGGAAGAGACGCCGATAGAATCGTGAATAAAATTGGAGTCAAGAGAGGAAAAAATAATTATGGAAGGAGAAATTGAAAATGGAAGCACGTTCAGTGTAAGAATGGTGAGTCAGCCTTCTCGCTTTACAGCTGTGTTTCAGTTTCGATCCTCCATTGCAAGTTAAGCGCAGTTCCTCTCGTGTTGGTTACGTATAGCAATGGCCATTGATGCCTGCCACTGACTGCTTTTCCCTCGCATTTGTATATTCTATGATTATGTCCATACAGCAGAGATCCTCGTCTCCAAATTTCAAGGGATAACAGTGTAATTTTACCCCTAACTTCTGTAAAGGGGTAACTTTGCCCCATATTATTTTTTTTGGGTTAACGTGAAATTTTGGCTTTAAAATTTGATAAAAAGAACAATATCACTTTTAAAATTTATTTATGTATAATATTATTTTTAAAATTTAAAAATATAAATAATATTGCTTTTGAAGGAAAATTAATCTCATTCTTGAATGATACGTTTCAAATTTTTAGATATTAATAGTTATTTTAGGAATAATATTATTTCAATTTTTAAATTTAAAAAATAATATTATATAAAAATAAATTTTAGGGGTAATATTATATTTTTTAGCAAATTTCATAGACAAAATTCCCTATTAACCCTATTTTGTTTAAGCCAATTTGCCTCTTAAAGTCGGTTAAATAATGGGGTTTTGTATCTAAACTAAATTTAATTATGTGATTTTGTCCTTAAAACTAACAAAAATGTCACGTCAATAGACAGTATAAACGGCAATTAATTATACTATGATACATCAGTATTATTTCTCCTAATCATATATATAGTCAATAAAATATAAAAAAATTAAAATTAAAATAAATCTTTCTTTCTCTCCCCTAATCCTCTTTCTCTCTCCTCTTTTTCTTCCTCCGCACATAGAGATTGAAGGCAACAAAATCCAAAAAAATGAGATTAAATGAAGAACCCACACAACACCTGATCTGACTGGCCAATGACTTTTGAAGAAAAAGGAAAAGAGCAGGAGGAGAGAGAAGAAAGCAAAAGAGGAGAGTTTTTCTTCAAAAATTTAGAAGAATAAATTTCCTTAAAATACAAATACATTTTTTTTAACCTTTGACACTAGATCGGACTATTTTTGACGAATATGATCGAAACTTTTTGTTCTTTAATATGAACGGTGGAGATTAGATTTGAATAATTATAAACTTTTTTAATTCGCTTTGAACGAAAAACAAAATTCTAAAAATAGAATTTGCATAATTTGACAAAAGTCAACAAAATTCATAAATTTGAAGCATTTAGCTAATTAAAATTATAGAAAAACATCAAAAAAATGAAAAACAATAAGAAATTAAAATATTTGGATTGGTATTTTCAATTGAAAAAGAGGAGTGGAAGAAAAAGAAGAATATGAGGAGAGAAAAAAAGAATAGGAACAGGAGAAAAAGGAAGATTTTTTATTTTTTTTATATTTTGTCAAATTAGCTTTTTTAATTAATTTTTTTGCTGATTGAATCAATTAGTAGGAGAAACAGTGATGATATATCGCGATCTAATTGGCTATCATTTGTCTCGTTAGTCAAGTCATCATTCCGTTCATTTGAGGGTTAAAAGTATACCTTATTCCTAATTTCAATTACTTATGATGTGTTTGGGAATGATTTTGTTTTCGATTTTTGATTTTTTTCTTAAAAAAAATCCAAACATGTTTAGTAAATTTGTTTTCATTTTGGTTCCTATAAAAAATTAAGAAGTTATTTTCACACCAAAAAACATAAATTAAAAATCATCAAAATATGATTTTAAAAATTTTATTTTTATCAACAATTTAAATATTTTATCCTTATTATCACTACTGTTATTGTCACTGCTGCTGTCATTATCACTAGATTACTGTCAATGCTACCACCACACCGCCATCGCCAATACACCGCTCCCACTATCATCGCTACCACCACCACGTCGCTATTGTCACCACCACTACACTGTCGTTGCTGTCGCCGTCACTACTATTATCGCCATCATTACCACCATCGTCACTGCCATCACTACCAGACTACCGCGCTGCTGCCACCACCACTATATCACCACTTTCACCACCAACGCTCTGTCGTCGTCACCACCATCATCAAAATTATTATCATAATATACATGAATAATTAAAAAATATATATGAATAATTAAAAAAATATGTTATAATTTTTAAGTATATAAAATCATTTTTTTAAATAGATAATAAAAATTAAAAATAATTTTTGAATTTAAAAAATAAAAAATAAAAAATTTACAATTTTATTGAACACACCTTTAATTGACGGTTTCGGGCTGCGGGCCATCATCCAAGCAGCTCGCAAGCGTAATCCGCTTGACATATCCTTCCATATTTTTTCTTGCTTCAAAAAACATCAATAGCAAAAATTTTGTGTGTTGGGTATAAATGTTTAGATGCTGAAACTTTGTTTTAAGATCCAAATGATATGGGCCTTATTGCAAATAGGGTTGATCTTACTATATAGTATATATTTTTTAATAACCTAGATATGGAACGTGAGTATTAATAGGTGGACAATGTAGACATTGACCAGCAGCCACCAATTAAATCAAAAGCTAAGCTTTATAAATCTTGTTGCCATTAAAAATTAAACATCTAGAAGCCATCCTGGTTCTAGAGCTGTTGAAAGTTTGCCAGTCTTACAATTACATGAGTTTTGATTTTCAGACAAAAATATTTTTAATTAGTTTATGAGTATGGATTCGAATGTGAACAGACTGATTATCTAAGATTCTAACTATAGAAACAAATTCGAGCTAACTCATATCAAGCACATGATTTCATAATTTATACAGAACAATAATACTATTAAATAGACAAAATAGAAAAGCCACAGTCAGCCGGTGGAGAAAGAAAAGAAAAATAATTTCTCCGTTGAGAATTGCGTGTCAATTTCTAGAATCCTAAAAGTCATATTTTCCCCCAAACTTTTTCAAATTGCGTCAAAAATTCCAGATTTAACCCTCAATGCATAACCGTAACACTCCTGACAAAACCGTAATTTTGACCAAAGCCAAGTTTCATTCTTTAATCCCCAAGTATTAAATTAATTAATCATAAATCTTGAAAGTTGAAATCAATTATGGCAATTCGCAAAGCAAGAAAAAGGTCTATTCTATTGGCGAACTTAGAGCCGGTGGCGGGACCCATCACCAGCTAAAAGCCTAAGGCTGTTGGTGAGCTTCGAGCCGAGAAGGAAGAAGAAGTTGCTCTGAATTCGACGGACTTACGCTCCTTTTGACTACTCGCCAACTATATTATTACCCGACCAAATCCCTCCTTAGTCATTTTCCATTTTTAGATTCTTCTTACAGTTTGTTCTCCATGGATTTTGTGAGCTTAGATGTTGAACAACAAGCTCCCGCAGCTTCTTCAAATGCAAGATCAGAGAAGAAGGAGAAGGAGGAGAAGAAGAAGTGGAAGACTAAATTTTCTTATTTGCCCATTGGATGCATGAGGATACACGAAGACGAGGAGGGAAATTTTGACGTGGCGGTGGATATTGCCGGAGAGCCTTCCAATCCGGCTCACCTTGTTGTAATGGTCAATGGCTTTATGGGCAGGTTAGTTATTTATTTGCAAAACTTTTATACGTTGAAGATTTTCTAGCGATGATCACAAGAAATGTAAATCGTTAATCCATTCCTCTGGATGATCACAAGAATTTTTATATTTTTTGTTAGTCGGTTTTTATGTTTCAGCATTTTCCTGTTGTATTGGAGCTCCATAATTTGACTGTTATGGTTTCTTCGCAGCTCTAAGAATTGGAAATTCACTGCGAAGCAGTTCTTGAAACAATATCCGCGAGATGTTGTTGTTCACTGTGAGTTTTATTGTCTCTATAATTTCTTGAATTAGTTATTTCATTTATCTGATCTGCTTTTCGTTGTTAACTCTTAATTCAGCGAGCTTCTAACGTACATGTTTCTTAGGTAGATCTTGCATTTATTACTAAATTTTAATGCTTTGATTTCTTTTAGTTCATATTTTCTCAACGATCAAGACACTCTGCTGCTAAGTTTTAAAATGAAAGAATAAACTGCTATGATAATAACTCCATGATTTAGATCTTGGTTTTGCTATTTTCCTCTAATTGAAATTCTAAGTAGTCAGAAGCTGCCTTCCAATCTCCAGAAAATTTGGGGTATTAGATATTGATGATCTTCAGTATCATATGAAATTGCAATGTATTAATATAAAATATTCATTGAAGCATTTAAAAGTTAATCTTTGTATCTGAGTGTGTGAATGCTACGGGCTTGGAAGAAAATTTCTTCAACTGCTTCGCTGACTCTTTATAACGCAAGGGATGTGAAGTTTCCATTTTGATCAGCTAATTGTTGTCTTTTCATTAACTTGTTGGCAATCCTGGTACTTGTAAGCTTATTAAATGCTATTTTTTTGTAAGCATGCAAATAAATCTGTTGAGTGCTTGTGTGTGTACTTATCTTTTTGTCTTTCTTGAAGGCATGCTTTAATTAATCAAATTGTTTCCACTGCAAATTGAAGTGCATAAGATTTACTTTGTATGTAGGTAGTAAAGCTAATTCCGGTGGATTAACTGTCGATGGTGTTGATGTAATGGGAGAGAGATTGGCAAAGGAGGTAAATTAGACTTCAACATTCAATATATTCCTTTACTCTTTAGATGCAGTTGCTGCATTTATTTGCGCTGCCTGATCAAACCAAAGCAGTTGTACTTGTATTTGAGATACCTGCTGTTTCGTTTTTGGCTGGGTTGATACTATATGTATATATATACATTCGAAAATTGACCCTTCCATCAGAACATTTTCTTCTATTCAGGTAGCAAAATAAAGATATTTTCTTCTGTTCAGGTTGTAGCAGTCATAGAACGCCATCCCTCAGTCAAGAAGATTTCATTCATAGGCCATTCTTTAGGTGGGCTGGTAGCAAGATATATGCTATTGCTAAGCTCTACAGACAAGATCCTGCTACGGAACTTTCTCAAGCAAATGGATACTGTAAAAATGATGGAAATGAAGATACCGGTATGCAGGAGAAACTCAGAAGTAGAATTGCAGGGTTGGAGCCCATTAATTTTATAACCATTGCTACTCCACATCTTGGCTCAAGAGGGCATAAGCAGGTAATTCAATTATTCTTTGCAGAACAAAGAAGAGTTCTTTTTAATACTTTATTTCAAGCTTTTGTTGTCCTGAATATCATTGCATATTAAATCCTTTGATTCTGTTTGCATTTGAAAATTTTTTGAATTAGATCCTTCATAAGATTCCTTGTAATAGTTCATGTGTAGAGTCTGTTGTTTCCTAAGGGATACCTAGCGCCAAAGCATATTTAACATCTGGTATAGTTATACTTATTACCTAGCAAATAAAAGGAATAAATTTTTTATTCAGGTGTCTAAGTAATTCCTCTTTTATAAATTGTGGCTCTATATTTTCAGGTTCCTTTTCTTTGTGGCTTTTACCCTCTGGAAAAATTGGCTGCCAGTATTTCATGGCTCCTTGGTAGAACTGGAAAACATCTGTTCCTGACTGATGGCAGCAATGGAAATTCTCCTCTTCTTCTTCAAATGATTAGGGATACGGAAGATCTTAAATTTATGTGAGTTGCATCGACTTATGGTTTATCTCTGAAACTCGGAATTGGAGTGCTCACTGATTTTGTAAGAAATTACCTTCATAACTTTTGTTGTTTCTCCAGGGGGGGGGGGGGGGGGGGGGGGGTCCGCGTTGCAGTCATTCAAGCGTCATGTTGCCTATGCAAATACAAAATTTGATAGTATCCGAATACTGTATTTTGATTCTGATGGGCTTTGACTTTTCGTATTCTTTGCCTATCTGTAAGAAATATATGCCTTTGGTTGGAAAATTATGCAAAATTTACAATGCTTAGGCAGCATTTGAGAATACAATTCCTGTAGTAGATAAGGCACAGAAAACACTCGTTAATTTACTTACCATGTTAAAAACTTTAACACATCCAGACGTTGTGGGATGGAGTACATCATCTTTAAGGCATCTAAAACAGCTTCCAAAGGTGCCTTTCTAACCTGAAAGTTTTAAATCAAATCTTGATTATTCTCTTATGATTCATTTAAATGTATTTCCTCTCATCAGATACGACACCTTTCAAGAGATGAGAAATACCGACATGTAGTACACCTGGATACATCTAAAACTTCTAGTTCTCAACAAGAACTTCCTACGAGTGTCAAGTCAGTTGACATGGAAGGTTTGCTACTGGTCTACTCGAACAAGCGAATCAGATCACTTGTTATACAGCATAAAGTATTTTGCTGTATGAGTATTTATCAGAACAAAAACATTTGAGTAATGCCACTTTTCTTTATCATTTTGCAATATCTGCAGATGAAATGCTCCAAGCTTTGAACAAAATGAGATGGGAACGGGTTGACGTTAAATTCAATGCATTAAAACAAATATGCAATGCACATAATACAATTATGGTGGTAATGTTTCTCATCCTTGAGAACATCATTCTCTGAATTGTTTATTTTTCTACTTCTTTTGGTATAAGCTGCTCTGAGATTTGTTTATCCTGTCTTCCATTATCAGGTGAGGACCTACTGCCCATTTTCTGACGGGGCTGACGTGGTTCAACACATGGTTGACAACTTTCTTCTCTAAAAAGGTCCCCTTTAATCTTCAGAATGAGTTTTAAGGATTTTGCCAATAACCCATTTAAACTTATGAATAGGCAGTACCAATCTTTAGAGAGGTAGGAAAAGGCAAAGAACAATTAGCTTCTTTTTTTTTTTTTTTTTTTGTGAAAAGAAAATGAAAGCCTCCTGTGTAAATTTTCCTTGTGGCAGAGCCAAGAAGGGTTTTCTTGTGGTTGCGCTGATGAGTAATGTACAGCTCCATTTATTCCTTCTGTATTGAATTAATTTCTTTTCTGCAGAACAATTGTGTTAAAAGTTGCAAAGCTACTGAAATTATTATTGGAGTAATAATTAATAAATGGGAATGTACACTGCATGGAATTCTCATTAGTGAAAAGGCAATTTTGAGTTGCTCACACTTCCACTAATTCACAAGTGTACACTGTTTCACTTAAATTTTGTAGAAACCTCTCTACCTTGTTGTGGCCTTTTATGGGACTGTTGCTGTAGCTTCAGTACAAAATTCTAACTTTGACAGAGCAATTGGGCCCGGTCCAGACCTTTTAATTGAAGAGGGTGGGGGCTGACCTGAGGACCAAACAAAAGAAACAAGGATTTTGGCACGTGCAAAGTGGTATCTTAGACAGAATTGAAGTTATTATTTGGTAGGCGCACTGATCATAGCTCTGATGTTTGGTCCGAATGGTCCCTGATGCTGGCTGGTTGTGCCATTTCCTAGTCTTTGCATTCACCTCCACATTGCGCTCTCACAAAATTCAAACTCTGGACCCTTTTGTTTTTGGTTGATGGGAATTACAACACCCTTTTTTCTTTTTGTTTTATATTGGAAAAATGGGCAAATTTACCTTTCTATTAAGCGTAATAGTATAGATTTACGTTTATACTATATTTTGGTTAAAAATATTTGTATTAATATTAAATTAATTTATATTTGGTATTATCCTTATTAAATTGACTCGCATTAGTAGTTATCATTATTAAAATTGATTCGCATTTAATATTTTAATTTAATGAATAAGTTTTTTTTTGGTAAAAAAATATATTTTTTAATTTTAAACGTGCACACATGATGTGTGCTGTATGTTGAACTTACCGAATAAACATTTGGTAATATAATTTAATGTAACAAAATAAAAATTTATATATGTATAAACAGGAAGGTAGACAATGATAGGAAAGTCTCTCTCTTTTAGGGATTGCTCAAATCATAGATTTCTTATGCAAATCAAACCCATCAAATCATATCTGATCCAACAATTTAAGATATTAGCTTATAAATTCACAGACTCGCACAAAATAAGGCTTTAATAGATTATAAATCTTCATCCCCATGAAAAAAAGACTATTTTGAGAAGCCTTATATGTTATAAAACAGCTTGAATTCAGCTAAAATATGATGTAATTGCATGCTATTTAAGATATAGAATGCAGTTGAGTCCCGAGTCCTGCAATTTAGTTTTTACTATTTTAATTACCGAGAAGAAATTAATTAACTGTACCAAATTGGCAGAACATCCACGTAATCTCCATGTCTGTTACAAGTGGCATACCTATGACACTATATATCGAAGCTAACGTCTTCTCTTCTCCAAAAAACTAAAGCCATAGAAAAGAAACACAGAGCACAGAGTACAAAATCAAATCAACGGAATTCTGACTTCACTGGTGCGTAATGAAAAACCCTCCCATTTCTCTTCACCAGAAATTGCAGTTCCTAATCATAGATTTTTCAAGCAAACACCAAATCTTCGTGACTCCATTACTCTACTCTCTCTACAGACCAAACCTACTATATTCTTTACCTTGGGGACCATATATTCATACCCTTTTCAACAAACAAGAAAAGAGAAGTACTTAGCGTGTGAAAAGAAGAAGTATCATATACCTAAGCAAATTGCACAAACTTGAGGTAGACAAAATGAAAGCAAGCAATAAAAAGTTTTAAACTTTAACGATAACCCATACCATAAATATTCTTCTTGTGCATGTCAAACTTTTTCATCATTTTGGCTTTTATGCTGGGTTGGGTTTTTTTGTCTTTCTGTTTGTATTTTTTTTCTTGCTCTGTTTTTTTAATTAAAGAATAGTACTAATTCCAGCTTTCTTTTTCTTTTGATTTTTGCAGGGATGGGTTCATTGGTCTTCTGGCGGCTCAGGAACCGAGGTTGAGGTCCTTCGCCTTTTTTTTTTTTTTTGATTCGAGGGCTGTCTGCTCTTTTTCCCTTACACGTTCAATCTTTTTTTCAAGAGAGAGAGATAAATCCAAAGAACAGAGCGGTCTTTTTTCGCTTTGTGAAAGCTGAAATCTTTCTTAGTACCCCTTTTTCAGGATTCTGATTCAGTTCCATTTCTTCTGTATCTGCCATAAAAACTCACTCAATTACCGAACTTTTTCTTTCTATTCACTATGCTCTTTCATCGCTTTTAATCTCCTAATCTAAAAGCTCTCTGGAGAATCGAAAAGACAACATCTTTCCCTCCTCTCTCTCGCACAGCAAATGGGCAGCCCTCAAATTTGCTTCTTTTGCCATAAAACTCGACATTTTATCATTTCCTTGCTCATTTTCTTGCTTTCCAGCTCCGCAGCTGCAATCCAGGTACAAGAAAGAAAAGTTAGTTATGATTATATATTTTTGTTGAGTTTGTATTATCTGACTGAAATTTTGGATGAACAGAGAGAAGATTATAATGAGAAGAAGGTGATGATAAGAACACAAGCAATAGGATCAACACCACCGAGGTGCGAGAGCAGGTGCAGCTCATGCGGGCACTGTGAAGCAGTTCAAGTACCAGTAACAACAACAATCTCAACTCACCATTTGTTCACTGCAATTTCAAATATTGCTTACTCTAGAGGTGATGATATCTCCAATTACAAGCCCATGAGCTGGAAATGCAAGTGCGGCAATCTGATTTTCAATCCTTAATTCAACTCTTTTTTGATATGTGGATATATCTTTGAATATTTTGTTTTCTTGATCTGTGGCTATAATAAATAAGTATTTTGTCTTGTTAGGAATAATTGGCATTGGGAAATTCTGTGTTGTTCTTATAAAATGTATGAATCTGAATTTCCAAATTCATAACCAAACTAGAATTCGTTGATAGTGGTATAAAAATGATTAAAAAAAGGGAGAGAGATAAAAGTTGGGTAATGTCAGGGGTAAGTAGTGTTTTCGTATCTTACAAGATTTATATAAACCAGAAATTAAGCACCGCCTGCCCACCTCGAAGGGATAAATGAAAATAAAACACATCAGCTTTCACTTTCATGTATCTGTGGGCAGTCTATTTCGGGTCATGTGATACTATCCTTAATTATTCATCTGATATTGAGAAAACCCACATGGATGCATTCCCTTTCTTGGTAATTATGTTGTTAATCGTCCCCATCACTTGGATTTTGGATCTTATTTAGTGATTTTGAAACCACTTTCTGGGGAAAAATATCATCAACTTATTAATTATGATGTAAGAAGAAAATTGTTCACGTGAAAAAACGGCATTATTCCTCTTTTACATTGGATATCATCCCAACGTAGATGGCATGTTATTGGCATCATAAGGGAATTGAATTTTCCTTTCCTAATAGCACGAGAGAATCCAATCTTCCACAATGCAGCAACTGCATGCCTTCTGCTATCAGAACAAAGTTCCTTCTCTCAATCACAACATAATCGAATCTTCTGAAATAATATACAAGGATGTCCATGATATAATTAAACAGCAATCTTGTATGTCGCTATAATAAAATTAATGAGAATGATACACACAAATATTTAAGGTACTGGTGTAGAGAAGTAGATGAAGAGGGAGGTGGACATAATAAAGAAGCTGTGTATCTCATTAATGAGAGGAACAGGAGAAGGCAATTAATGAGTTAGTTTAGGTACTGTATAATGTATGCTCTCTTCTCTTCCGTCCCCACTTCTAATTCCCAATCTCGCCTCCTGCAATTTCATGTTTCGTTACTTTCTCTATTTTTGTTATTCAAATATATATATATATATATATATATATATATATTGTTATATGTGATTACCGAACATTATGGTTTAGAGTGTTTTTGACATTGTTTTTAAAAGGATAAAAAACTGATTATAGAATAAAAATATATATTTGGTAAATCTTAACTTTTAAAAAATTAATTTTATGAAAAGTGAAAAAATTTTCAATTAGAAAAAGTTAAAAATTGAAATTTTTAAAAAATATGAATTCCGATTTTTAAGAATAGCTGATTTAAAATTTGTTTTACATAAAAATATCGCTTATTTTATTTTATAATGATAATTATACTTAATAAAAAAAGGAGGATTCTTTTTACGTATTTTCCTTTCTCTTAATTTTTCTTTTTCTTTATTTTTCTACATTTAAAATTTTATATTTTTAATTTTTCTTTCGAATTAGAAAATTTTAGATTATAAATAACTAAAAGATAATTATAATCATTTATAACTATCAAATGAGGGCATCATATTTACTTTAACCATATTGAGGAAAAATCAAATGTCCAATTTCTAAATTTAATTATTTTCCATCCTCAACACAAATTCGGAAAGTGGATTGTCAAATACCTAATTCTAACGGCCATAATAAATACAACTTATAAATAGGTTTGACAATTCCTCGCCAACTGAATTAGGTTTGCTTTTATTTTATGATTCTTAGTCCCAAAATGGAATAGAAATTAAATTCATTTAGTTTCATTTTAGTAACATAATTCCTCCATTTCCATTTCGATATTGGCAAATAGAGTAAGAAAATTATTACTACTAAAACTTTAGAATACCTCCATCCTTTAAAAAAAAATACTCATCTTTTTTAAAAGACATTTCACTTTTCTTTTCCACAAATTATATAAAAAAAATCAATTAATGCTATTGAATTCATGCATACTGTTAATACTGTGTTTCTACATTAATTAGGGACACATTAATACAATTAAAATTAATAGCTTATATTTATTGGTTGCTGTATACTCCCTCGATTTCTTTTTCTGTGTCTACTTCAAAATTTTATTTTGCTCCTAAATAAGTGTACATTAAAAAAAACTACATATAATTATAAATTTTATTTCCATATTATCATTTTTTTAATAAATGCTTGTTCAATTATGAAAATACTTTAAACTTTACCACTTTTCAATACTTAACTTATTTTATGAAAGGTTAATTTAGTAAATTGCTATTCTAATTAATGAGTTTCTTATTTGAGTAAACTAGGTTAAGTGGATGCTTAAAAGAGAATGGAAAGAATACATATTTAGATAGGAATACATTAGATATTTAACAACTATAATTTTAAATTAAACTTTTAAAAAAATTGAAAAGGAAAGATGAAGTATCTTTTTGGACGGTGGAAGTATTTATAAGTGACTAAATCATTTTTTTTATTAATTCAACAGATAAAAATGGATAAAAATATATTTAAGTATATCTAGAATGTCAAGAAAAATAAGATGGAAAATATGTAATGCTGAACGCAGCATGTGTTGCTATATATCGAAACTCTCTTATTTTGTATTTTCAATATTTTGTATGTCGGCGGAACATAAATTAATTCAAACCATAGCATTAGATGCTAAAACGAGAAAAGACACATAGTTATCTTGATAAGACACAATTATCTCCCGTGAACCCTTTGCCTCTACAACCCCCACTTCCAACCCCAACATTTATGATATTCTCTTTGTTTTTATTTTTTATCATCATATTAATATTTAATACTTCTAAGCTTTAATAAATATTGCCATTCATAATCTACATATTTTAATGTCTTTCTTGCCCTTTCTATAAGCTACTCCCTCGTATTCTTTTTACTAAGATCAAAAAATAATAATTAAAATTATATTTAGTATTAAATTGCGTGATTCAAATTAAATTATTAAATTTAATTAGTTTTAATTTTATTGAAAAAGAAAAATAAATTAAAAAATCAAATTAAATTATATTAAAAATTTAAAAATAACAAATAAATAAAATTTATACTTTACTCTAAAATGATACATAAAAGATAATAAAATAAGTAGCTTTTACCGTAATCCTCAAATTACTATTTCATCATTTTTTTATATGTCAGTTTTGTTATTTTTATTAAAATTAAAAAATAATAAGTACGTTGAAATTTAGTATTAAATTATTTAATTAAAATTAAATTATCAAATTTAATTGGTTCTAATTTTATTGAAAAAAAAATTAAATTACATTAAAAATTTAAAAATAATAGATAAATATAATTTAAATTTTACTAAAAATAATAAATAAAAAAGAATAAATTGAGTAATTATTAACTCTTATGATTATTTGTAATGTTCATCAATTATAAAATTTTTATATCCGTTATTTTATTAGTCTGACCGACCGAAATTAATAGAATTGAATTTAATTATTCCAATTATCTAGTCTACAAAACATGAAAATAAATAGGTCTCTCTCGGATCTTATAATCAGGGCATCCAATTCGAGATTTGAATTCAACAAGGATGGAATTAGAGATGATAATGACTTACCAGTAAATAAAACTATGGAGATTATTATTTACAAATAATTGTTCTAATTTAGTACTATTAGAAATGTCATAAAAGCAAACGCGACTGCTATACTATATTAGATAACAATTTACATTTAAGTGGTCACTTTTATTTAAAAAAATAACTAAAAAATATTAATTTTTTAAAAATATATTGGCCATTGATTAACTTATAAATTGAATTTATTATTTTAGTAGATAGAATAGTATCTGTAATTTTTTTCTTAAATATTTAGGGACTAATAAATAAAATAAAATAATTGATTGATTAACACGAGACAAATAGATTACATGCTATGATTGGGCACAACACTCAATAATAAATGAGTTTCCTTTATGAAAGAAAATAAAATAAATGAGTTTCGGATTTATTATTATATTATAGGCAAAATACATAATTTAATTTTTAAATTTTAACGTTTTTACACGTTAAGTATCTGTATTTTAAAATTATATATTAAATTTTTTAAATTTTTCGAAAAAAATATATTAAATTCAAAATATACGGTATAAATAACAGTATAACACACGTTCTGTTAAAGTCACGTATATTTTAACGAATTATTAAAATCGTATATATTTTAACGAAATTTTTTGTTTTTAACGTTCGTTTAAATTTAATATATTTTAATAAATAAATTTAAGAATTTAATATATAATTTTATATATTTAAAAATTTAATTTATAAATATATAAAATTTAAAATATTTAATATATAATTTTAAAATATAAAAAATTTAATATATAAAAATATTAAAATTTAGCACTAAATTATGAATTTTGCTAAATCGTAAAATTAATACCAGTTATTAATGATTACAAAACCGCTGTAGGATTTACCAATTTTCGCTGAAACCGCGTCGTGGCGAGAAAATCATCAAACAAAGCCATTAATTCCACGCACTGCCGACATTTAGGTGTCCCGGGCGCACGTACAGTGTACAATCGCTCTCTTGTGGCACTAGTTTTTGGAGCTTTACTTTCACACTCTACCCCTCTCTCTCTAATCTCCATTTGATTCTCCGCTGGCTGATTCTCTCCTCTTTTCCCAGCCTGTGTATTTGGGAGCAGAAGCTTTAATAATTTCTTATTGAATGAACTGAGTGGGACTCTAATATTTGATTTGATCACTCGCATACAACATAATACCCATTTCATGAAACGCCTTAAATATTAATTCTTTCCTCTTTTCCATTTCATAATCGCGGATCTGCAGCTCCGCTTTCTCTCTGGTAGGTGCTAGTCTCAGCGTTCAATTCTGTTCTTTTTTCTTTTATATAGTACTTTGTTTGTTCGATGATCCTGTTCGGACTTTTTCCATTGGGTTAATTTCTTGTTCTGCGCGCATGGATATCTGTTTAATATAATTCTATTCGTGTTCCCTTTTGTACTTTTAGTTCTCTTTTTGCTGCATCATTTTCTACTTTATCTGTTTGTTTATATTTCTATATGGGTTTTTGGTTCTTGTGTTGCCTATTGCATTTAATACTGATTTCAGCTCAAGAATATAACTTTGAACTTAATTATATTAAGATGAATGTTGGATTTTCCAGCAACCAGGAGATTTGTAAAGTTACTGTATGTGCTCTGGTTCCTCACTCGAAATTATTCAGTTGTGCTTGTATGTTATGTTACTAGCCAATGAAATCTGTGCAAAAGGATTTCTGAAGCAGTGAGAAGTGGAATAAAGGCTTATATATTTTAGGTAATTTTTCTTTCGTGGGAAAGCTAAGAAAATAGACTTGGAAGATCTGAAAGCCTATTATCCATTTTGAGTCATGATGACATGGAATTGAATAATAACCTGCTTGAATTTGAGAACGAGTAGTTGAAGAAATTTGTCTTCTTTTTTCCCCCAAGTTCCCGTAGCTTGTTATTAACTCAGGGTAATATGGTATTTGCCCTTGTGCGTTCGTTATTGCCTTGTTTTGTCTTTTTGTGTCCAAACAAATTGGGAATTTGCCTTACCATTAAGCAACTCTAATGGTAGCAAATTTGATATTTTTTTTCGCTTGATTATCTTGATCTGTTTCTGTTTTCATTTGCAGATTTGAATAAGCAATAGCTGCAGATAAGTTGAGGGCATAAACTCATTTTGGAGTTGAGTATGTTGAAGCAGTCACCTAGCAGGAACCAGAGGTCAAAAGGCTTTAAAGTGAAGCATTTTCTTCAGATATGTATGTTGCTTGCCATTTGCATCTGGCTGATTAACCAACTCAAGCACTCTTATGATGAGAAAAAGGCATTTGAGAATAGCGCTGGAAAGACATTGGAAAAGCTACGGAGTGATACGGAAGTTATAAAACTAGGGAGAAAAGACCTCCATCCTCGAGTCAATGAAGGTGTTGAAAGCAAAGGTGATGAAACAGAATTGGAAGAAGAGATTGAAGAGATTAAACCGGAAGATATTGATGATGATGGACGAGGTGGCGGAGATGATGAGATAGATGGACATGACCAAGAAAGAGCTGAGGAAGAAGAAACGGAGGAAGTGGAAGATCTCATTGATGTAGATGATAGGGAAAGGGATGTGGGAAGTGAAGAGCAAGAAAATGAAGAGAAGAGTAATCAACTTGAGTATGCAGGTTTAACAAATGATCAAGCACAAAATGAACTTGAAAGGAAGTCTCAAGAAGCAAGAGAGGAGAATTACATGGGCGATGATGCTTCAAGTTCAGTGTTACACAACACTCGAACTGTGTGGACTGAATTTCAGAGTGCAGGTCTGAGAAAGACAAAAGTGATAATTGAGAGAGATTATAAGTTTCAATTGACCAATTTGACAATTGGCATGGAATATAATTCATTAACTGAGGCAGCTGCAAAAGAGAAACAAGAAGTTAGGTATACTTCCAGATCGATGCTTGTGGGAAACTCGAGTTTTTAAGATGGAAAGGATGTGCTGCAGGATACAATTCATGACTCAAACGAAACTGCTATTTTGTGAGGGATTGCAACCAGGCATTCGAATCTTACTTCAACACTTTCCCGTAGGATTGACAAATCCTGACAGTGATCTTGATGCAGTTGATTCTAGGTTAGCCAGTGCCTCAGAGTCCTGTGGTAAGAAAGCAGATTAGTAGGCTTAATTCGGCTGTAGTATTAAAGGGAAAGAATGGAGTGGACATCATAAATTTGAATAATGATGAAGTTAATAGTCAGGTTTTAGGATCTAGTACAAAGAAAGAGCATAGACTGCAGAGAAGATCAGCAATAGCTACTGAGAATATAGGTCTTATGAAATGAGAATTCGTAAGAGTTCTGCCGCAGGAAATAGATAAGATGTTTTTAGTTCTTGAATAGAGATAATGAGAGCAACAGTGAGGTGGAAGAGCTCAAAACCTTTCACAATTTTAGTGTATTCATCAACTGCAATTGTACATAAGCTGCTTTTGTTTTATGCTGGATAAGTGTAGTAAAAAGTAATGGTGACAAGTGTATCAGTTGGAACCATCGGACATTTTAATGTGCAAAAGTTGTTTTGCTTAGAACAAAATATCTGCTTTCCTTTTCTTCCTTGCTCTATGATGCTCAATATGTGTATTTCTTCTGTGTCGGCGGTAGATTTAAATCCATATTCTTGCACGATCAGGCAAGGCCATGGAAGCGGCCCTGCGTCACAATTTCAAATGCTCATCAATATGGCCACAACGACGGGCTCGGGCTTGTAAAATTCTTTTGATCTCCATGGCCGAAGCCCACCTTATCTCAACGTTGCATTGTGCAATGAGAATCGCCCTTTTAATCAACTAAGCTACGAATAATGAAAGAGAAAAAGAAATGGCCGGTAGCTCAGTTCGCAGTACAGCTTAGATCAGGCAAATGTGAAAATGAAATAACTGCATCGCAGTGCTTAACGCCGAATAAATAAAGCGTCTAAACTGATTGAATGGTTTGCTAATGCAAATACTAGTCACTTTCCCAGTTTACCCCTTGATATTATTTTTCATGGTTGTTTAATGACCATAAATTTTCAGCGGAATATCAAACCAACAAATCAGTGGTTTGTCATGAATTTTATATTTTTTTTTCCTTTTGTTATACTTCAACAATTAACAAAATTTATTCCCGATTACTCATCCTAAGAATTCCTCGTTCTCACATTTTTGTCCTTTCTAATCTAGATTTCTATATTCTTTTTCCTTAAATTTCTTATTTTCTTTCTAAACCCATATCAAGAAGAAAACTTAAATTAATTTTGCCACTTCAATTAATTAATTTCTTTTAGTTGAAGAAAAAAAATAAAATATCGTATAAAGTGATGGAAAGTGCTGATAATTTTTGTTTATAATTCTTGGATAAAGTTAAAACCATAGAAGATGAAAACAGAAAGAAATTAAAATGAAGACATAATTTTGAGCAGAGTAAAACTGCAGAGAGAAATTTTATGGACTAAAGCTTAAAATAACTTGAAATTTAAAAAATTTGAGTTGGTGGCCAAGAGGCTCATCCTCATCCAGATGTCTGAATTGAGCATCCGAGTTTCTATTCAATGACCGGATTCCTTAGCACCGTTCTTTGCCCATAAAGAAAGGCTTGGGGTGAGATGATGTAGACTTGTAGATGATGGAGGGAATTTTAGTGAATTAATATATTTCTGTTAATATACAAAAATTTATTAAACAATTACATATCAAATTATTATCTCAAATATATATCTGACATTTACTATATATTACACACAAATCTCTAAATCATGCATTTAGCTAATTCATTAAAATACTGTAAAAACAAATTTCTTTCTATACCATCTTCATATTTTTCATTCAAGTCCCAAATTAGTGAGGAATAGAAATTTATTGCAGAATTAAATTTAAACTCGTACAATTTTCACCGCCGTTCATTTTTATCTCTATTGTCAATGGCCAAAATTTAAAATAAAATGACCCCTTGAAGAATTCTAAACCAAGTGAAAAATATAAAAATCAAGAGATCTAATAATGGATTTTACCTAACAACAATTACCATATTGTATCATATGGTAACAAATCAAACCACACATTACTAAACCCCGAGACACCTAATCCAAAAGGTGTTAATCACCAGACCGAACTGCGGTCCCTTAAGTGCACGATTGCAATAAAGTTTCAATTACAAGCTACGAACTGGGTGCAAATATATGCTTCAGATTGAGCAAAAAAAAAAAGAGAACTGGGGATATGGCAACACATCATTCCATTTTTCACGTCTGCTTACCGTGGCTCTTTTGATGCGCATTCCACTGGATCAGCATCCAAATTATTGAGGTACCTGATTTAGAAAAAATAATGATAAATTAAAGCGAAACAGCATAGAGATGAAATTAATGATAGGATATCATTTTTAAGTGAAATTTCAATTGATTAACAATTAGAATTTACAAAACCTTGCTTTAGGATTTTTAATGAAAGCATAGAAGAAAATCATACTCGAGATTACATAAATGGATAATTTAACAAAAAGTCCCTTTTCAATAATATATTCTTTTTGCAGTCCATGTTAGTTAAACTTCCACAAAATAGTCACAAAATTCCTCTACATTTTATCAACAGCTATTGGAGCTAGCAACTTCTATCATTTGGCAAAACTTCACAAGTCATAATTTATGCTATTATATATCACAAGCATCCAGGGTTAGGGCATGTTATAAATAAAATATTACAACCTAAATAATTGTTTCATTAACTTCGTTTTAAAACTCGACATTCACTATAAGGACCAAATAACACTTTCAGAGAGAGATTAAATACACCTTTTACCTTCCAGAATAAATAAATGCTAGCTCACATCATCGACTTTTAATAAGATAGCAAGGATAAGATAGGTAGCAACTTTAATACTAATTGGGAAGCCAATAGTAACACATAAAAAAAAAAAACTCAGACTGACTTCATGTTTAATAGGAAATGCAAGTACCTGCAAATATGCCCACAGTTGTTAGACCTTCTATGGCCATTGTCTCATATACAAGGTACTCAGTCAAGAAGTGCCCAAGTGCATATATGAAAGATAAAAAGGTTGCCAAATAAAGTGGCTTGTCATCAAGGTTGAGGGCACAAAGAAAGCAAAGAGTACAAGTCAAAAACGTCCAAACTCCAAATGTCCTCCCGTGAATTTCAGTCACTGCAAGATGTGCAAAGGAGAGGAGAGGGGAAAGACATAAAATGAATCAGAATCATTTACAACTAGCCCAGTATAAGTGAAATTTCCTCTTCTCATTTTAGAACCTATAAGTATCAATCATGATATGAGATATATGCACCCTTCTTCCCCTATGTGCAATATCTATCATTGTCCCACATCATAATTTTGATTTCTGGTTTACACTTGGTTTTGTGGCAGTTGCGATTTATTTGTAAAATTTCAGCATTAAAGGGGCAAAAAAAAAACAATCATACAGGAGAGATATCTCGAGGCTTACAAACACAATGCAAGCAAAATTTGGAGCCAATGTCATGAAGCTGATTGGATTTATATTTCATCAATGATAATTGCTCTCATTGCTCTACATTGCACACCATTTTTCCAGAATAACAGTGAAAGGTTAAATGTTCTCTTGTTTTACTAGGGCAGTTCTTTTACATCATTCTACAATATTAACCACAGTAGTTCAAATTTCAGGTGTTAAGAATGGATTAAGATGTGGTAAAACAGAATTTTACATACTCTTCAACTGCATATGAACCATATTTTTGGGAGGTAAAATATGCCGGACATGTAAAGTAAGTCTTTGGAACGGCCATAAAGTCATCATTGGGAAGCACATGATCAAAACATTAAAATTTGGAAACCACCCTTTCCTTGCTCCCTTTACTTCTAAGATAAGCTTTCACTAATAATACGTAACAGCTCATTCATGCATCCAAAGCACTGTGCCAAATTCCAGGGACAAATCCACATTGTGCTAACAAAATCCCTTTTAGCTGTTACCCTCAAACAGGAAGATATATATCTTTTTTAGCAGCATGTCAAAACCATCTTCTTGATGAACTCAATTTATCCACTTCTTCATTCACAGCATTCTGGTGATAATTTTTAGGTGCTCCGTAAAACTTGGATCTGCACTTCGATGTTACTTATTGAATCCAAAGATCACAGTTGCTCTTTGTGCCCAATTACAATCTTTAATTTCACTTCAGAAAATGCATTGCATATAAGTAAATACTAAGGAAATGAGTTCCAAGTGTCTCGAAGCAAATCCACATTGTGCCCATCAAACTTACTTTTCCGCCGTTTCACTCTAAATCAAGTACATCCATCTTTCTTGACCATTGGAATCTAAAGTTCCACCATTTCTTCTCAAACCCCTACCCGCTCCTAAGTCTAACACCACCCCTATTATCCCCTTGAGAAGGATTATTCAATATTTTACTTGGATCTTCCGCCTGAATCAAGATCCGCAGTTTCCTTAATCAAATGCACTATTATCAACGTTCTTGGTTTTGACACTTCCATTAAATAATCACTATAAGTTATTAAATCACGCGCTCTCTTGAGTCCACCAATGCTTATCTCTAACCAAAAGACATAATCACAAGGCAAATCTTCTAGCATCCAACTTAAGAAGAGCAATTCATAATATCTAATTCCATTAACACGGTCAAGAGAAAGACAAAAGCAAACAAAACATATAAATTCAAAGTTCAAAAGAATTAGAAACAATAAATTAAAGAATATAATATATGAAAGCTCTTTGATCATATCAAAGTACATATTGGCCTGCTAGCTGCTCTCAAATCATAGAATGAAATAATTTGCACCCCTTTTCTTGCATTGTACAAATCATAAGTAACATAGGGATCTCAAATGGAGATTTTTAGAGAAAGGGAAACCTTACTGGTAGTTTTGGAGAAGACGGCGAGCCTAAGAGCCCAAATGTCGAAGAAACCGAACCATACGGAGGCCAATCGAAGTGAACCAACCAGCATCAGCCACCATCCTAAGGCTTTCATTTCTCTTCTTTTTGCTCCCTCCAAAATCGCCGTTCTTCTATGTGATTTAGCTCACGAAAATAATTACGCTGTTTCTGCTAGGTGGGATATTGTGCGCGCATCTGCATCGTTAGATTGGGCACATCCAATCCGACGGATTCGCGCACCAGACTATCATCATATTTTTTGCTGTTAGCAGCAAAAGCCTAATAACACAAAAAAATAAAAGAAAAAATTCTACACTTATTTCGATGTTTCAGATATAAGAATGATCACGAGAAGGAGCAAGGACGAAGAATAGCTCTCCACCGACTGATATGTCAGGAGTGGGGATTTCCCATTCTCGGCTCCACTAGAATTATAGAAAAAAAAATTTCTCTCATCCCTACTCCGAATAAGTCTCCATCTCCTGCGGAGATCTCTCCCTCTAGTTAAAAATTAATTTTTAAGAAAAAAATTAATTATAACTAAAATATAATATTTAATAATTAATTATAATTAAAATATAATATTTAATAATTAAAAATTTTAAATTTAATTACAAATTAAATTAATATAAATTTTAAAAATTAAAAAAATTAAATATAATTTAAAACTAAATTATATAAATATCATTTAAAAATAAATACTAAATTTCAAGATTAGAAAAATTTGGGACGGGAACCACAATTCCAGTTCCGACCCCGAATTCTAAATCAAAAAATATTTTTTTTCTATTTTCACCCCCACAAAGAAATTTTCTGAGATTTTTTGCCCTATTTAAGATGGTTCCCCAACGAGAGCGAAGATTTTTCGTTCCATGATCATTCCTATTTATACATGAGTAGCTAATTGTAGGTTAAAATGTAAAATCTACTAAATATTAAGTAACATAATATGAGTTAACGTAATACTTTAAATTGTATAAATTTGATAAATTGATTTTAATGATTATTATGCTTTATAATAAATGAAAATGTTTGTATTGTCAAATAATGAATATTACAAATATTGTTGATAAATGTCTTAAGTTGTGTGAAAATATAATTGTTTGAATATCACTAAACATACAAATTTGGCGCGTGGTTTCTTTTACGCGCATAAGTTTTAAAGAAACTAGAACTAAAGTGGTAGTGGATTTACTACAAAATCCGAGTCACCGAAGAAAGAGTGAAGAATTTTGAGATAGATGCACAATTATTCTACTTTTATTTTCTTTGGATATTTTGGCATGTACACCATACAATTATGAGGTAAATTTTATATATATACCTATATGGCTATTGTAAATTAAATTTATTTTGGAGTTGATATGCAAATTATAACTAGATATATGTAAATATCGAGTGTGGTTATGTGTTTTTAATTCTGTTTGAGTTTACAAATCAAGGAAGATGGGAAAATTAATATGAAAATGAAGTTTGAAATGGAGATGGATGGTAGAATAGTTAAAATAGAAGTGTATTGAAATTTGCTTGCAAATTTTGAACGATTATAGGAAAACTTTTATCAAAATTTTTGTAAAATGGATTGTATTTCTTAAATTAATAAGGATTTTAAATAAAAATTTTGTAATTTGTTATTTTATGAAATTAGACTTATGTGTGGCATTTTGTATTCGGTACCAGTATCGGGCCGGGTATAAGATCTTACAGTGTACGTTAACGATCAATCGGCCCTTAATTATATGTAATTTTTATCTATATATAATTCATAGAAACAGTTTGCACGTTTTAATTAAAATTATTTTTTTATTTTATATAAATATGAGTATATTTTATATGAATCATTTATTAGTTAATATTAATAAAGATAAATTAGTGTTAAATTATTTTTAATTATCTTATAAAGTGTTTATGCGATTTTTTTTATATTAACGGTAAATTTTAATTAATTGTATGTTTATTTTTATTTTTTATGATTAAATTTTCTAAAATTTATATTTTAATTTATGTATATTTTTTTATAATAAAATATAAAATAATTATATATATTAAATGTTTTCAATGATTAACTGATAGTCAAATATAAAAAATCGATGACCAAATCTAGGGTTGTAAATGGTACAGTACAAATTTGAAATTTTCAAATCTCCATATTGTCTTGAAAATTCAAATATTTTAAAAATTAAGTATTATCATTATCTTTAAAATTCGGTAAATTTCTTATAAAAATTTGGTACAGTTCGGTTCTATATTTTGATTCTTTTGATACTAAACAATATAGTATAATACAATCCGATATTTTGGATAATTCAATACTTTTAAAAATTTACAAAATAAATTCATAAAATAATAAATACAAATACAATTAAAATGTAAGGCCCCATTTAGGACCCTAGTTAAAAATGCATGATTAAATGAAATTATATTGATTAAGATCAAATTTAATATGTGAAATTTGTACTTAATTAATTTGTAGGGCATGTGATAATTTTATTTTATTATATGAATTGAATGTAAATCATTTAGCATAAAAATATTTAAGGGTACAATTGAAGTATAGAATAATAAGTGTGAGGTCAATTTATAAATGTGGCACATGTAGGGTCAATTTTAAAAAGGTAGAAATAAGTTGGGGTTAAGGTTATAAGGAATTAAAAGAATGGGGTAGTTTCATTAAATGCAAAAAGGTGAAGGACTAAAAGAAAACTTCTTCACCTTTTATAAAGTTAAAGTTGTTGCATGTAAGAGAGAGAAATGTGCTCATTTGGTTTTTTTGGTGTCTTGGACAAATTTTGAAGAGAGAAGTTCTAGATTTTCTTCTCTTTCATTCTCTCTAAATAGTTTGCATGTTCTTTCTCTCTAAATTTTCAAGATTTAAGCTTTATGTGAGTAGATTAAAGGGTGTTGAAGAGAGATTTGGCAAGGTAAATGAGACTCTATTATTAACATGTCTTTGAGTTCATCTTCTTATTCTTTTTTTTTATGGTTTATCATGGGTTTAATGAACAAAAAATTTGGATTTAATGCAAGAGAAACGTGGCTATATGTAGAAGAAGAAGAAGAAGAAGAAGAAGAAGAAGAAGAAGAAAGAAGGATAAAGGAAAGGAAGTTGTAAAAGATTGAAGTTTTAAAGAGGATTTCAGTCAAGGTATGGGAATTATGTGTTCTCCTTGCATACATGTCAGCAATGAGGAGAAATATGAAATAGTATAGGAGATCAAGAACAAGAGAACTAAAGTTAATTTTGTTGGCTTAAATAAGAACAATTATGAAAATAGTTGAATGACTTGTTGTATTTTTAGTATAACTTGGGCTACAAAACTATAATTAAGTTCATTCTAATTGGAAATTTGACATAAAACCTGTACCTATATTTTTGTAGAAGAGACCTAAGGTTGGTTTTACCTCTATGTAGCCTTAATCTTTAATTGAAACTAAAAGTGATCTATTGTCAATTTTAATAGACAATTTGTAGTATTTTGAGTATTAGGGGTGAGCATTTGGTCGGTTCGATTCGATTTTGGATCGAATCGATTGAATCGAAAATCAAAATTCAGAAAATATAAGAATCGAATCGAAATCGAACTTTTTAGATCCGAGAACCGAACAAATCGAAATAATTTCGATTGGTTCGATTCGATTCAATCGGTTTTGGGTCAATATGAGCTTATTTTTTATTTGGCTTTTAACCTATATGCATCCATAAATTAAATTAATTTATATTCAATAAAATAAATTCATTTAAAATAACTAAAATTAAAATAATATACATAAATTTATTATATTATATCTAGAATAAATACTAATCAAAATTATATTAAAAAATATACTACCAAAATAATATTTTAAAAAATACATTAAAAATACAATAGATCCCCCGAATCATTTATAAGATCCTCCTATAGAAAATTTTTATATTTATTTAATTTCATAACAAGTAATATAAAATGACGCTTAAATTCCAGATTTTATACGTGGGTCAATCATATGCTCTAATATAATTGAAAAAATTGTAAGCTTTATATGGATAAGAATTAAATTTTAATGCAAATTCATATTCAATTAAAAAAAATTACAACTAAGAATATTAATAGCATATATATATATATATATATATATAATAAGAGAATTAATAGCTAATTGTCTCTAATAATTGACCATTCTATTAATAATATTTCGTGAGAAAAAACCGAATTAACGAATTGTTAGGCTAATTCTGTAAAAAAAAAAATCAATAGCGACATTTTAAGTGAAATGGGATGAAAGATTATGAAAAACATGATGTATAATATAAAACAAAAATATAAAATACCAATAATTAGATATTTTAATGATTATGTTGGGAGACATACTGTAATTATCATTCATTTGACTATGGAGCAAGCCTAAATAACCCAGTATTTATTTTCCAAACTATTTTTGAATTCGTTCATATATTATTTTATCTTTAACGAAAAATCAAAAATACTTTATCGTTCTTCTCTATTCTTTTTTATTTTAATATATACCACTTCAATATTTATTTCAAGCTAATTTAATTGTAATGTGCCATCCAAGTAGACAAACTTTTTCTCTTTTCATTTATGATACAATTATAATAATTTATTTTTTTAATCAAACTAATTAATTTTAAATACTATATAATTATATTAAAAATAATTTTTTATCGTCGTTCTAATAATTATAAAAATCAAGTTGAATTAACAATAGCTCCATTATCCTTTTTTTATGCCAACAAAATGCTCTCGGAGAACTAATATAAATTCAACTATATACAGTAGCTAAACATTTTCTTAATTCAACTTATACAGTAGCCAAACATTTGCCTTAAGAAAAAGCATGCCGTAAGATTCGAACCTTGGACCTCAGGAAGGTTGGTTTGTTTCTTGAAACATCAGTCCAACTTATATCATTTGAAATATTAATACTATAAAATATATATATATATAAAAACTTCGATCGGTTCGATTTCTTCGATTTTTTAATTTCAAGAATCGAACTGAATCGATAAAATCGAATTTTTATTTTGGTTCAGAACCGAATGAACCAAAAATCGAAAAAATCAAACCAAACGGATCAAATTCAATTCGGTTCAGTTTTCGATTTTGGTTCGGTTCTGCACACCCCTATTGAGTATAATTGATTGTATAGATATTGAAATGATATGAGGCAACTTTTTGGTTAAACTAGACTTATATGTTTACAATTTATATGAAGAAAACATAAATTGATTTTATTTCTAAAAATATCAAAAATTAATTTGAATTCAGAATAGTTGACAGAACTATTTTCAAAAACAGTTCTTAGTATTATTGCGATATCTGGAGATTTAGATCGAGAATTAGGTAATCCCAGTTGGATTATAAAATAGACTCCTATATCTACCTTTTCAATGAAGAAAACAAAGTCTAAATATGCCTCTAAACCTGCCTAAATTTAATTTGAAAACCAAAATCCTATGTTGCCTACCATAATGAACAGTCATTAGTAATTTTTAATTATCTTGAATTATAAAAATGATATTGAAATGATTCTTGATGTTTCAAAAACTAGAAACATAGAGGAAAAAATTTGTAGAAGTCTATTTTTGCTGAAAATGCCATTTTAAAGGCAAAAAATTGCTCACAAGTTGAACTTTAAAAATTGTCACTGCCTTGTCACGAGTCACACAACTGTCCAACTCGTCATAATGTGCTCTCTATTACGACTCAAATTTTTGTCACGAGTTGTGACTCCTTTCCGTCCGAGTTGTCCCCTCAGGCCTCTAAATTGACACTAAAGCTTGTTTAGACTTTCCTAAACACTTTTAATGCATTGAAAACATAAAGATAAAGGTTTTAAGCAAGAATTACATATTATTTCCAAGTCCTAAATTGATAGTAAAGTCCACCTAAACCTTTTTCAATAATTATAGAGCATATCTTGACATGGAAACAACATATAATGAGGGACACCTACATTAAATATTCGATAATATCATAGTGTAAAGCAATTGGTATGATCAAAAGTTGAAATAAGTACATAGAAATGTAAGCTAAGGTAAATTATTATTTACCTATATATATATATATGATAACATGAATATGATATGATGTGATGGTTATATGTCTTGCCTATATGTTGTTACGCCAAATGTATAGTCACAAGGATAATGTGAGCAAATTTCATAAATTGTGCATATATGTTTATGAACCAAAGAAGATATATTTTTACATGATTATGTACATGTACAAATGGTATAATATAAGTACAGTCTTGATATACGAAATGAACATGAACATAGTATTGCCTGCAAATATAGTTCAAATATGAATAGATAGGTGCCTATAGGAAAAAATTACAACTGCCACAGTTTGGCCCAATTGGGTCTAGAGATAGTTGATCCCGTATAGATCATGAACAACCCCATTTGGGTTATTAGCCGATCCCGTTTAGGTCCGCTTGATCGATCTAGAGTGTTGTTTGGCCCAGTTTCGGTCTACCGATTTGATATTTTCGGATATCCACTGTTTTGATACCTAAGTGTATCTACAGTTCCCATTATCCACTATTAGAACTAAGGTAGACTAAATTCTATTTGTAGTATTGATCACAATTATCGAATCAAAGCATGATTTGCTTAAATATTATTATTGGACCATATGATTGGTTTGATTATAGAAATTATGTCTCAAATGTAAATGTTCAGATGAGTATTTGTCAACTATATGAATTATATATATTGGGATATTTGTTGTCTTCGTTACCTTATGCTTTTATATACTTGAGATATTGTTAAAGCTACAAACTTGTTATAATTGATATATATTACGTTGCATGTGATACATATTGATTGTGTATTCTAATAACCGCTGTGAGTGGTCATCCATCATGAGTTATTCACCAGTAAACTTTATAGCTTATCACGGGTTGTTTTATCCGTGTAGGGTCAGTGTAGACAAGACTTTTATTCAGGGACGTTCTCTGCATTAGGAAGGGCCAACTTAAAACTGATAGGAATTGATGTAGGGAGATTTTATACTAATACTTTGAAATGTTTTGTATTATGGCTAATCGGCATATGAAGATGTATTTAATATGTGTATAATGAATTGTAACCAACTCACAATATGACTAAGCAAGAACATGTGTGCACGTAGTACATAAAGTAACATATACATAATATAGTATGCATGATGCTAAACGTGAGATGAAGTATGCGAACAGTCAAAGTAGCACCCATATATTTATATAATATAGCATGATATGATTAATGGTAATATGATGACTATATGATTGATGATATACAAGCATGATATTAAGGAAATGCAAGATTAATATGATTTAATGGATGTGATTAATGGAGTAATATTATAAGGGTGTTACATAAAATATATGAATAAGTACAATTAAAATTTAAGTCAAAGTACAAAATTTTAAAATTAACATTCGACAATCTTTCTCTACATTATATTGGAACTAATTTGAAAATTTTGAGCAATATCTGAAAAACATGACATGAATTTTAAATAATTAGACTACAAAAAAATTAAATATTAAATACACAATTTAAAAATATATGCAAATATAGCAATTATTTGATTCAAATTTTTAAATTTTTTTAGTTGATGCCTCTGAAATAAAAAAAAAAAGCTGATTTCAACCAATTTTAACAACTAATGAGAATTTTGACTGTAATCGAATGGCAATGGTGAGAGGTGTAGCCAATTTGCTAGCTCAATTTGGCAAAGGTGAATGGAGAAGAAGCACCAGTCACCAAAGAGAACAGAAAAGAGGCAGTGACGAGAGACTAATTTTAGTGGCCAAAGGTGGAATATGGTGGTGAAAGGCAGAGAGGAAAGTGAGAAGCAAAAAGGGGGCACAATTGAAAAAACAAAAAAGGAAAAAGAAAATGGTTGATTTAAAATTAATATTTTCTTTAATTATTTTACCTAAAATAGTTTATTTTTTAATATTTTAAAAATTATTAATTACTTAGATTAAATTTTTAATTTCCTCCAAAAACTCAAAATAAAAAATATTCCTCCCAAAAAAATTTAAATTTAATTTTTAATTCTCTCTAAAAAATTTTAATTTTTTTCTCATTTATCTCTTTTAAATATACAACTAAAATTTCATTATGTATAATAACTATAAAATTAAATTATTCATTTATATATTCATATACGTATTGAGTCAAAAATAAATGAATACTATTTGAATGACACTAAAAGTAAATAAAATTAATTGATAAAATGATTATATACTCATATAATTACATTAATTGATAAAATTTTATTATATATAATAACTATATATAATTACATTATTAATTTACATACTCGTATAGGTATTGTACTAAAAATATATGAGTTTTAGTTAAATGATACTAAAAGTAAATAACATTAATCGATAAGATGATTTTACACTCATATAATTATATGAATTGGTAATTTCATTATATATAATAATTGTATATAATTACATTATTTATTAAATACTCGAATACTCATGCAAATATTGTACCAAAAATAAATGAGTACTAGTTGAGTGACGCTAAATTAAACGAAATTAATTTATAAGGTGATTATTTATATATTATATATAATTACATTATTTTATATAATAACTATATATAAGTACATCATTAATTTACATACTCATATAAGTATTGTGCAAAAAATAGATGAGTATTAATTAAATGATATTAAGAGTAAATGAAATTAATTGGTAAAATGATTATATACTAATATAACTATATGAATCGGTAAATTTTATTATATATAATAATTGAATATAATTATATTATTAATTTACATACTCAATTACTCATATAACTAGTGTGCTAAAAATATATGAGTATTTGTTGAGTGATGCAAAAAATAAATGAAATTATTCGTAAGGTAATTATATACTTACATATTTACGTTAATTGATAAAATTTTATTATAAATAATAACTATATGCAATTTAAATTTAAATTTAAATTATTGTACCCAAAATTGATAAGTACTAGCACGTAATATTAGAAATAAATGAAATTAATTTGTATCGTACTTATGTGATGAATTGCTTACCTTACATAACTATATAAATATTTGTACAAAAAGAAAAATTAAGTAGTAGTTGTGTGACATTAAAAGTAAATTAAATTAAACATAAATTATTTTAGTTACATATTCATAGAGGTGGCAAATAGGTGGATTTGGATTGAGCCATAAATGAACGGGTCATAAATGGGCTAAAAAATATGGATTATAAATGGATTAATGTCCAAATGGATTTGATAAATTTGAGCCGACCCATGAATTCAATGCATGTTAGTTTATTTATAACCCATATTTTTTAATGAAAAAAATTTTTAATGAATGTATAAAATTTTTATTAATAATTTATTTTTACTCTAAAAATAAAATTATATACAAATATTGAATATAAAAATAGTAAAAATTAGTCTAATAAAATAATAATAATATACTAATATATTTTTCGCTTTCAACTGATGATAAGTCTATACTTTAATTTTGTTTTGAAAATTTAATATATTTTCTCATGTTATCTTAAGACTTCTCTTCAAACTCAAATAACTAACTACGAGTGGTAATTATAGTGCCACTTATTAATTTTTCATTGGTTCATCCATCCTTATTTTATTTTTCCACCAAAATTTTTCCAAAAATCCCTAAATATTATAATTAAGATGTTTTTAAATTTTTGAGTTAATCAGAGTTCGTTTCGATAGGTTTCAGTGCATTGAAATATTTTCGTCCGGTCTAAAAATTCTAAAATTTAAAAATGTCCAAAATTTTGTTTTTTACTTTTGAAAACTAATATTTATTATTCTAAGATATTTCATGTGATCAGAATAATTTTTGAAAGTCCATAGAATATTTTTCAAGTCGGTCAAAGTTATTTTGACCCCTTTGCAATCCTCACAACTTATTTTTATTTTTGATTTTTAAAAGACTATTTAACATCAATTTCAGCTCAAATTATACTATCAAACTCATCATGAATTGTATTTGCTAATAGTAAAATAAAATTTTTATGGGTCTCGGTGGACTCGAGGTGGTATTATTCACACTTGATATCACTATTCATTGTCAGAAAATATTATTTATGCCGATAGTTGTTCCAGGGTATTACAAGCAGCAAGGGTGGAAGGGACAAATGATTCTAATAGGAGAGAGAGAAGAGAACTAGACTTAGTGAAAAGAACAAGCCTATTGGGCACCTGGTACAGATTCGGTGAGTTAGGGAATAAGATAAGTAATTTTTGAGTTGGCCTAATAGGTATTTTTGTGGGTTGGGTTTGAGTTATTTTTTGGACGAATTTTCGATTTAGGCCAGTTTTGACAAGCCTACATATTTATATTCATATAGATACAATAATTATTATAATAATTAAATTTATTTTATTAACAGTAATAAATTTAGTTTAATTTATTAACTAATTATTATTTTAAATTTGTGCATTAACTATATAATTCAAATAATTATGAAGTTAAATTTATACAGTACATATAGAATAGAAATTATAAATTATATATATATATATATATTAGTATTATATCTTATAATTAATAAATATCGATTATTTCGATATAATTAGGTTTGAAAACAGTTTGATACAGTTCAATATAGTAATTGGTTCGATTGTGGATAAAATATCCAAATCCGTTCTAAATAAAGTCAATTGTACAGTTCGATTTTGAAATTTTTTTTATACTTTGATTCGGTGCAAAAAAATTTAGATTCGTGTACACTTCTAACCAGACCTTGATCCCCTGATCCGGAAATAATGTAATGCTCTTTTAAATTAAAAAAACACAATAAAAGCTTTAAAATCGGGTAGTTGAACTGTAAATTGGTTCACTCGGTTCGATTCAACAAATTATTATGTGAATTTTAACTGCAGTTTTACTTTTTAATACATAATTTTTTTAAATATGCGCAAATTACTGCATTAATAATTTTAATATATAAATATTAAAAATTATTAATCGTTGGTCCATTTTGACTTTAGTTTTACCATATTTAGCAAATTGAACTTTAATATTTTATTTTTTAATTATATTATATTCATTTAAATTCAATTATAATTAGGTTTTAACTTGTTTTTAGCTATGATAAATATAATGAATATAATCTTAATTTATATCAAAATATAATTGAAAATTTCATGTGCATTTTTGTGTGTGTATGCGTGTGTGTGTGTATATATATATATAATAAATTTAATATTATTAAATTTTTGTGAATCATAATTCAAGTATCATTATGTTTAAATTATTTTTTTCTATTAAAATATGATTACCCTATTAATATGAACATTATTTTGATGTAAATTAGTATTTTAAACATTTTATTATGAAAACTATTATTTAAAATATATTTAAATGATGTGTATTAATTATTTTTAATTTCAATTTAACTTCAGTTAAATTTTTAACCCTTGATTTTTTATATTTCTGTTTGTATATAGGCTCCGAATGTAACAATCTTGACTAGGGGTGTTCATCGAATGGGTTCGGGGGAACTCGACCCAAACTCAAATAACCCGAACCCCGAACTTTCACCTATATCCCAACCATACCCTGCGAATAGTTCAGGCTCTTACCCGAATAACCAGCATAATTTTGGACCCCGTCCGAATAATCCGAATTTATTTTTTCATTTTATTTTAAATTATTTAAAAGAGAGTTCGAGTCAGGTTGACCCAACCCGATCTTATTCGATTATTAAAATGCTACATTTTGGGAGAAGAATATTTATTTTTCGGGTTAATAAGGGTTTAACCCGACCCGGTTCGATCTCGAATAAATCTAAAATTCTTAATTCTATCCGACCCTAATAATTCTATCCGAATTTCTTGCTCGATGCGGGTTGTTCGGGTAGGGTCGGGTTATGAATACCCCTAATCTGGACAAATACTTATTGTACCGTACTTGAAACAAAATATTCAAATATAATAATTTATATATTCATATACAAATACATCTTATTTTTGAAAAATAAAAATATATTTATAAATAATTGTTAATTAAAATTGAATAATTATTTGTGAACAAAGACAACTGCTCTAATAAAACTGTAAAAGGAGCCCACTTAATTAGAGTAATAGACCAATTTAAGCAAAAAAAAAAAAAAGTAAATTCTACCGTAGATTAAAAAAAAAAAAACCTCACAAGTCAAAAAGCAACATTCCCCGGAAAATCTGCGATTCATTGACAGTAGCCAATGAAATCATAGTCTCTAAGAAAGTTGCAGCTGTAAGTCAGTCAGTACTCTTCATCTTTTGTCTTTGTTTTAACTGTAGTCAATTAATTTCTACAACATTAACTGTTGGGCCGGAAAAAGTAAAATTACAATTCCTACAAGAAGCTAGCTAATTTTGTGACCGTATATTTATTGCGTAAGTGAAGAGTAATTAAGTACATTATTATTATTATTATTATTATTATTATTATTATTATTATTATTATTATTATTATTATTGTTGTTGTTGTTGTGGTTGTTGTTGTTGTTCCTGTAAATAGAAGCATTGCTAATTATAAGTACCCGAAAAAAAAAAATTACATTGGCATTGCATTTTAGTAGCTTCTAATATGAATCCAAATTAATTGGAATAGCATACATTTAAAGCGAAAATGATAAAATACGAATTCTAATCAATTAAAATAATAAATAAAATTTTAATAATTTAAATTGCAAGTGATTTCCGAATAACAAATATATTATGGCATATATATTTATTTTTAATTAGAGATTTCAAATTTTAGCTAGGTCTATCATGCAGTTTTTTTTAATACAAAATAAATTTTCATTGATAATATAAAACTACATCTGATAAATATAAATAAATTTGTAAAATCTAAAAATAAATAAGATGTAGAAATTAATAAAGTTATTGTAATATATTTTTAAATTTTTTCTACGAAAATAATGAATAATGATGATATATCACGGGTAATCTAACTTTTAATGAAAAATTATGTCTATCTGTTATCCACTAAAAAATTCATTTCAAAATAATAAAAACTTTTATAAAGGAAAATAATAACCTCTAAATATACATAATAAAAAATTTATATTGTATTTAATATTTATTAAACGAAATAGATTTATAAAAATATAAATAAAATTTGAATAAATACGAAAATTAAATCTAAAATAAAAAAATTTCAGCTATGAATTTATTGAAATTAAAACACAAAAAAATAACGAATAAAATTAAAATTTCAGATATATATCGATCTGAAAATTATTATAAAAATATTTAAAAAAAATAAAAAATACATAAAAATTAAATAAATATAAAAGAGTAATATGAAATAAGAGAGAGGCTGTTGTCCGTAAAATAACTAATGGTAGCTCTAAAATTAAATAAAAAAAGAAAATAAAAATTTTTGAATTCAAAGAAAAAGGAGGCTAATTCCTTTTTTTTTTTTATAGACTAAAGAGAAGGCTAGAGAGAAAATGAGCCTTTATAGTTACTCGTCTATTTCGCATTTTTAAATACTTAAAAGTGATTATTTTTTCATTCTTTATAAACTTATATAGAGTTAGTCAAATTAATTAATCTCACATAAAGATAATTTACACCGAAACGTAAGAACTTAGATTTCAAATTACGATATTGGTGGAATTGGCCCCCAGCTAGAACAGTAAGTGAGGAGTGTGCACGTTGTTTTCGTTCTTTTTTTTTTTTAATTGCAAAGGCGTGAACTTGACTCCTAAATTTGAACCCAAAACCCGACCTTCTCCACTTCCGCTGTGAATCCGGCTCATAGTCTGATCTGCAGCATTTGTCTATCATTAGCTGCTCGCACTTTACAACTGTAACTCTTCCCCATTGGCTCTATTCCAACCGCTGGCACATGCATTTCTGAACTTTTTGACCACATTTCTCTTCTCCTGTTTTGTTTTTCTTACAATGGTCCCTTCTTCCTCTTCCACCATTTGCTAAGCCAGCAGTTTTTTATTTTAAAAATTAAAAAAATTTATTATAACAATTAACAAACCCATCTGTCCTACAATTGCCCCTACCACACACTTTTCCTGTTTTATAATCTCTCTTTTCTTGCCCCACCACAAGTCTACTCAAATATATATATATATATATATATAATTAAATTTACTATCCACCGAATGCTAAATAATGGTTCAACTTAGCTAAGCTAACCACTGTGACTCTCGATATAGCGGGCAGCTTTCATAAATTACGCTCTTAATGTGGGGGTCACCTAATCTAACTTAATAATTAATTAATTACAATAACTATAACAATCCTACCAATCCATGATTCTATGCCAAGTATGCGCTTAAGTTAACCTCCTCCCCAATTGCAAGCTAATCATGACCCAAGTATTCATAAAAGTGCAATCCAGCTATCACCAACTTTTCCGATATTTGTTGTTTTCAATTGAAAAATTACTAATAAAAATCTTGGTAATCAGTGGTTACGTGCACGCACAGCACCTCCAATTGCCAACAACCATCTGGCTTCTAAACCCATTTTTAAAATAATAAGGCAACCCACTGTTACTATAAATATCAGTATTATATAATACAATTGGCTGCCAACCAACAATTGACATATCATAACTCATAATAATAGTTCCACCTTATACAATTTTGCTTCAGTCTTACATGGAAAAATTAAACGGTTTGAACCTTGAACTCGGCTGACTGAGGGGCAGCATCTCAAAAACAAACTTTTTCCTTAAAAAAAAAAAAACGGAACACAAGCCACACGAGTAAAAACAAAGCGTGCCTGTCTAAGCTCTCTCTCCCTGTACACGGTTTTTTTACTTTGTTAGTAACAAGAAAGTTACTGCGATGGAATTCAAAATCAATCCATCCAGGTTAAAATTTAAAAAGAAAAAAAGAGCAAAACGACAAAGTAAGAGGAAAAATGCCGAGTCAGCCCAGTAAATCTCGGTCTTGACAGAGCTCTTTCCTGAGCCGTTGAGAGAAAAGCCTGCAAGCATCCACACTTAAATCAATAGCAGCTGCTAATGCCACGTAAGCAGCTGCATCTTCCGTGCAGTTCACGTGCTGCACGCTGACCTGAACGCTGGGCTTACTGCACTTGCCCTCACCTTCAACTGTCGCCGACATTACGAACCCTCTGTACATGCAGTAAGGCCATAGCCCGTGCCCAAAATCTCCGCTGCTCCTCGGGCTGCACACCGGTGACGTCGAATTCGCAGGGGTAAAGCGGCCGTTGGAGTTGGCGCCCAAATCAATTACAAATTTACCGCCTTTATTTGAGCTGAGAGTAGATTCCGCTAGTACAATGCCGCCGGCACTCATGCCGCCGTTAGCGTCAGGAATAAGTTCGAAGCGGTAACCTAGTCCATCAGAGGCGCCGCGCTCGCGCCAAGCCTGAAGACGGCCCCAAGGCTTCCAGGTGCCATCGCCAGGGCGCAGAATGAGCCAAGAGCCGGGGTCGGAACGGCTCACTCTGTCAGAGCCAGGAGAAGCAACAAACGGAGTTACCATTGAAGCGGCGGCCACAGGTGAGCCCGAGAGGTCGTGTACCGTTACTGACCATCCCTTACGTTCTCTGCCTGGTCGTTCCCTTTCGCTTCCGAATGAGCTAAGCCAGTTTCTAGCACCGGTTTGCTCCGACTGCAATGACCTGTTAATTGACAGAGACAAACATGGAAAAAAATTAATTAACAAGTAAAGAACAAACAAAGACTTAAAAAGAGGGTTAGGATCCTAAACTTTAACGTCATTGGAGTTGATTTTAGAATGGGTATATGGATGATGTCGTAATTCCCAAAAAGACGTCAAGGTTTCAATTAGGTAGGCCTTTCGAGTCTTTCTTAAAAGATTAAAGCCCAACAACTTGAATCAAAGCTGATCAAATGAGATTTGACAGTAGCTTTACTCTTTCATACATTTTTCAAATTTACAAACTAATCACACGTTTTTAGATCCATGGAATCGTGAGAACCAAAAAAGGAAGCAGGAATCAAACAAGGAGAATCGCTTAAACCCTAAAAGTGAGCAGTAAATTGCAGGTTAGAAAAATAGAACCCCGACTTGAGGTTAAAAATACTAACCTGGATCTTTGATTCCGGTCGCCGGTGTTTCTGAAACTGAATTTGCAAGTGAAAACCGGTTGCCTGATATTTCCTTGAATCTGAAACACTTGAGGACTACATTCAGGCTCACCATCAAACTGAAACACGAATCTCGGATCAGGCTCTGCCTTCACATTCATATGAAATTGCGCAGAACCTCCTCTATTAGCCTCTTTCCCTACAGAAATCCATCCATTGTGGAACAAACAAGCCCTGGACTCAGTTCCCGTCAGATCCAACGGAACGGAGACTTTCCCCAACAGCCGTCCGGAGCTAACCCCACAGGTGGTTCCACGGCGACCAGTATAGATAGATATTTTCAGGTAGAGCTTCCCAGCGAAGATAGATTTAGCAACTAAGCGCTCGAGATCAGACTTACTGAGATGGAAAGTAGCGGCAAGCGTATGCGCCTGACCTTCAGGGAACTGACTGTTCTCGGGCGAAATGTAGGGGACGACCGCCGTCTGAAGGAGAAAATTCTTGAGCTTGATTTTACAGAAACAAGGAGATGAAGAAGGGTGAACAACAGAACGAGCGGGCTTGGACGCAAGAGGAATTTTGAGGGCGAGATTGCCTACAGTGAGGCGCACGAAAGGGCAGGGATCCATTAACACTGTTTCTTCTGCCCTCTCAAGCTAAGGTAGGTTTTTTGAAAAACGAGAGGCCAACTAAATAGCAATAGAGAATAGAGAGATCAGAGTTAAGAGTTTGTTAAGAAGAAGAAGAAGGAGAGAGAGGAGTAACAGAAGGAAAGCTTAGAACATGGGGAAGTGTGCAGGAGGATGGGTGAAGAAAGGGTGCGCAATGCGCGACAGTAGTGGGCAGATTAGCAAACAACGCATTGAGTAGCATTATAATCGCCATCTGGTTCTAGATTTGATTAACTTAGGATTCTTGCGTCTTCAAAAAATAAAATAGAAAAAAACCTGAATGGATTTGTACGGAGAAAGAGAGGAGAACAAGAAGCTTAGCGGAGAGGGGAGAGAAAAAGAGTTAGCTGCTCACAGGCTGTGGATTACAGCTGTGTCCAGGCTGGCTTTACTGCCAGTCGGACAGAAGCGGACGCTATCTGAAATTTAACTACATTGTAGCCTACAATTTTTAATTATAATCGCCAACTTACCCTTTAGCTACCGCTCCCAAAATTCTAACCATATGTGGGGAATCTTTGTCCTCTCTATGCAATATTTTGAGATGGAATCGGTATTAATATTATTTTTTTTAAATTATAATTTTTAAATCACTTTGACCAACTGATTTATCCATTTTAATTCTGTATGGTTAGATTTATCATAATTTTTTTATTTTTAATTAATAAAGATTTAAAAATATAAATGCTAACCTTATCTCTTTGACCAACTATATAAATGTTAAACTATATAAAGTACTATTGAAAATATGAAATAATCCCAAAGATGTAATTATATATATAAAAAAGAAAATATACTAGTTAAATAAATAACAAATAATTATTTAAAGTAAAATGCAAAATGATTAATATAAAAAAATAATTCATAGTCTATTACATATTAGTTCCAAATAAAAATATAGCTAAAAGTTTCAATAAATTAATATATGAAAAATTATATATTGTATTTAAATATTATCAAAAAACATTTGGTGAATCACTGATGAATCGAAAATGCAATTAAAATTAGTGAGGCCGTGCAATTTTTTACCTAACCAAATTCGTTCAAAAAATTAATATAAAATTTGAGAAAATACAACTAATACAAAAAATTTAGAGTTGAATTCGATTAAATTCAAAAAATATATTCGAAAATACCTAAAATCTACCAATCTTGATCCAAACTCATAATCTGAATTTTTTCAATTAAAGTTTGTTTTTTCATATTTGTTTATAAATTATGTTATATATATATATTACCAGAATTTTAAATTTGTAACCTCTCTTCTTCTTTTTTTAATCGCTCGGCCCACTTATCATGTTGTCTTATTTACCTCATTTTATTTTCGTAGCTGTCATTATACAAATTTAGTTATTAAAATAATGTAAATTTATTAATAGTTGGTCAATATGATTTTACCTATTTTGAAATATTTGAAATCACATCAATTTAATAGAATTTTTATTTAAAAATCAAATTAAATATATTAAATTAATTTTGGTTCAATTATATTTTCAATCAGATTTGATACTATAAAGATTGGGTCAATTTTTGATCTAAACCTTTTAGTTACAATTGCGATCTGCCATTAGATTCGAATTCATCCGAGAAAAATAATTTGACACAAAATTTTGAAAAAATAATTTAATTTGAATCCAAATTCAAGGACTCTACTCATTTGTCACGTCTAACATTAATTTATTATATAAATTTTGGAAAAAGTATGAAAATAAATACATGTGCATATATATATATATATAGTAATTAATTAACTGTTAAGTATTTAATTAAATAACACTTAACAGTAACTTAAAAATCAAAATTGTAGTTGAAAATTTATAATATAAGGTGATAAAAGGAAGGTATCCGCAGTTTTCAAAATTGAAACCAATTTTTACCGTCAACGGATTTTTCCGTTAATTTTGCAGAGCCTAACAAAAATAAAACAACTGCCAAAATTTACATGTACAGCTGCGGATTTTATCCGCCGGATGAAGATTTTGTTTGAAATGGATCGGTGGTTAATGAGAAAAAGAGAGGACATATTACACGTGGCGCAATGGGATGGGTTTGCGAGATTGAGAAATTTTCGATCTTTATTATGTCATTGTGATGCAAGCAAACGATTAAGTTCATCAATTAGAGTAATTAAATAAGTTTTTTTTTTTTTGCTCAGATGTCAATTGGATGAACCAAATAAAAATCAGACATTGTTTACATGAGAGATGTGAGAATTTAGTACTCTCGATTTTCGAAATACTAATAGCTAAGAAAAATATTTAGTTGAGAGAAAAAAAGAAAAAAAAAATGGTTTCCAGTTGGAAAAAAGAGAAGGCGGGATTTGAAAATGGAGCGAGAGAAAAAGACAGAGAAGAAGGAGATTATTGGATTTGTCGTTTAGGGTTTTGTTTGGTTTATAGGCATTTTCAAACGATGAGTTTGTTGCTTTTGCTCTCTCGCTCTAAAACTCTATACCCTTCAGCTTTTACTTTCGTATGTCTCTCTAAACCTCTAAGGTTTTGGTAACGCATGTACGGTTTTAAATATTATGCGTAATGATTATGTACACATCAAATTTTTTCTAAATAAACTTTACTTAATTGTTCCCTCATTTCAGTAATGGCATGGGTTCATTCTGGTCTCCTCACAGAAGTCAGATGTGTCTTCAAAGCAGGAGATCACAATCTCGAGAAAATCTCAGTTCTTTATTGGCCGAGGCACACATGGTGAAGGGTTAGGGAGTAAACTTGCAGAAGTTATGGTATGACTGCTTTCTTTTCTAAAATCTAAATTATTTGATTTCACATTTTTTTAAATAAGAGAAAATAAGATATAAATCTGAATTTGAAAACATTTTACCCGAAGTTCTTGCTTAGCTAGAGGTTTACATGATGTTCAGAATATTGAATTATGTGGAAGACACCATTGCATATGAGAGGTAATAGACGGAAAACCTTACTCAATGAATGATGATATACACTGGACTAAGACGAACTGTGATGCTTAGTATGGTTGGTTGAATTATCATGTCTCCACCATGGATCAGTTTTTCATTTCATAACTGGTCTTGTTCGAAATAAGGGAAAAAATTTCTGCTTTTTTGAGCTATTGTACATTTTGTATAAAGCTCTATCACAACTGCAATTGCATTTAAACCAATTTATTATTTTTCAAAATTAATTCTTTTTCTCTTGATTTCAACTAGAGCTGCTACTGCCATTGCTAGTATTGAAAGAACAAAACCAATCCTAATTTTTTGGTCACTGCTCCGTTAAGGCAGCTGATACTTTCTGTCACTTCTAATTCTAAATTAAGGTCACTAATATAGACATAAGAACTTTGACAACTATTGGTAACTAGTATAATATTTTGAATCGCCTTAAAACTTTCATAGAAGGCTACTAAAGTGTATTTTTTATTTTTAAAAAGATAATACACTGTATATTTTTTTTATAAGAGATCATACATTATATTTTTTATTTTTAAAAGATCATATACTATATATTTTTTTACAAAAGATCATATAATATATTTTTTATTTTGAAAAAATCATACACAATATTTTTTTATTTTAAAAAGATCAAATACTATTTTTTTATTTAAAAAAAAATTATACGCTGTATATTTTTATTTATAAAAGATTATATACTATATATTTTTTTTAAAATATCATACATTATATTTTTTATTTTTGAAAAAATCATATACTGTATATTTTTTATAAAAAATCATACACTGTATATTTTTTATATTTGAAAAAATCATACACTGTATATTTTTTTACAAAAAATCATATAGTATATTTTTTTATTTTGAAAAGATTATACATTGTATTTTTTTATTTTTTAAAAAATCATATATTGTAATTTTTTTATGTATAAAAGATCAAAAATTGTAATTTTTTTACAAAAAATCATACAGTATATTTTTTTACTTTGAAAATATCATACAATGTATTTTTTTATTTTTAAAAAATCATATATTATATTTTTTTTATTTTTGAAAGGATCATATACTGTATATTTTTTTTACGAAAGATCATATAGTATATTTTTTTGTTTTAAAAAGATTATACACTGTATTTTTTTTTATTTTCAAAAGGTCATACACTGTGTGTTTTTTTTTAAAAAATCATACATTATATATTATTTTTATAAAAAATCATACAATATATTTTTTTTTATTTTGAAAAGATCATATACTGTATTTTTTTTATTTTTAAAAGATCATATACTATATTTTTTATTTTTGAAAAGATCATATACTTTTTATATTTTTATATACAAAAAATCATACAATGTATTTTTTTTATATAGTAGGTGATAATATTTTATTTTGTTTTATACATTTGTAACATGTATGCAATTAATACAGTAATCCCATCTGTTTGGTTATAACGATTTGTTTTTTTGGAACCAGTCAGTGAATGATAGCAATAAAAACTCGTGTTGTATAGAGAGTTTGCGCGGAAAAAGAATTCTACATGAAAAATGATTGCAAATTATAGTTAATTTTCGGTTAAATTAACATCAAATCCATTAAACTTCAACACGTATACACCATTCCATTTCATTAAGAGCGACATTATCCGCTTGAATCTTGTAAACTTGTTCGTTGAGAATCTGTACAGCTTGTTTGAGAAGTTGCCTTCCACGTTCTAGCTTTCCACACTTCTTTTTCCACTAAAAAAGAAAAAAAAAAATTTAGAACTTGAATAACTTTGCAAGAAGAGCAAACCTAAGAAATAAACACACCACATCAACTTATCTGGTTAAGTATAATGGACATACCTCTGTGCAGCATGAATTCTCTGGCGAGTTCTTTACTGGAAAATCTGCAGCCATTTTTGGAATTGCATACCCACAGAGCAAAGAAATTATATAAGAAGTTTAAACTAAAAGCAATGCTGATTGAGCTGACATATGTTAAAATGGCGCAGAATAGAGAAGAAACCTAAAACCCTACGCCCAACGGAATGGTCACATCGGCACCACTTCTATTCAGTTTTGTTTAGAATGAAAGATAACGTAGAAGAAGAAGATGACAAAAATGAAAGTGAATATTAAAAAAATTGTATTTATGAAAGATGAAATTTAAAAAAAAAGTATTTATTAAAGTTAGAAAGAAAATAAGGGCAAATATGAAATTTTTTTACTTTTATGGCATTTGTGTAGAAACCCCTTTTAATTTATCAAGGGATGGCCCAAAATCATCTATCAAGATCAATGTGATAAGAAATGTTGAATGTACTGTTGTGGTGCTAGGGTTTGAGACCTAGGCTAGGCTTTTCGGTTAAGCCCAATATTATATGGATCCTGTATTCTTTTTTACCATATTTTTACATGCTAGAAATATTTTTTGTAAAAATATGTATTCAATATTCATCAATCCCTTCAATGTTTTATTAAGGTAGTATTGGTAATAAACCTGACAAAAATTACCCTAAACCCATAGATTAACCCAAATTCATCTAAAAAATTTATTCAAATATAATTCAATCCAATTAAATATTCATTGGATCAATCCAAAAGTGATCAATTTTATTCTTTAACCCAACTCAATCCAACCTAATACCTATTGGATCAACCCAAAACTGACTCATTTTATTATTCAACCTATTGAATTTATACCCAATAAATTTTTTATAAAATCTTTTTTTTCCTCATTTTTCTCTCTTTTTAAAATCCTAACCTCTTCACTATCGGCGCTAGCAGTGGCAATTAATAACATTGAGCCAGCCGAAAACAGTAATTTTTGATGATGAATATTATTTTCGGACTGAAAAATACACCCGAAATTAAAAAATATTTTAATTGACCATCGAAAAATATTGATCGTGGTGAGTCTGGGATTGAAACTTGAAGTGAAACCGATATCAAATAAGCCTCAAAAAATAAAAAATACAAAAAAAATAGTGAGTCAATTTTGATAATATAAAAATTGACCTGAATTTGATCGAATTTTTAAAAATAGAAAACGAACCCTAAAAATTATTAAAATTTGCAGATCTTACTAAAATTTCTAGTAGATTAGTTTGTTAATAAAAATTGAATTTTTCGATGACATAGGTAATTATCGAATCGGATCAATTTAATTGAATCGAATCGGTAACGAACTCCGATTAAGTTGAAATTTTACGTACAACCTATTTTTAATGTGATAAAAGTGATGAAATCAAAATTAAATTGATTTGGAGTTGAAAAGTGAAAGAAATTAATTAATGTCATTTATTGGGCAATTAATGGGCTTTATTAATTAGATTAGGCCCACTAGTTAAAAGTGTGAAAAGAAAGCTAAAAATGAAGTTAAAGGTGAAAAAGACCTAATTGAAAGAAAATAAAAAGTTTAGGGGTAAAATAATAATTTTTTCAAAACTAGCCTTTAATATGTAAAAATAATTGAGAAATGATTATAGACGGTAAAATGGTAATTTGATGACCGAACAGTCAAAAATTGGATACTTGTATAGTACAGGAACTAAAACGTAATTTTACATAAAAAGTCTAAAATGAGGATCAATTGGTAATTTGTATGCAAAGTTATAAGTTAGAAATGAAAATAAATAAGAATAATGACGATTTTGTAAATATTAAGTAAAAAGGATAATTTTAAAAATAAATAAAAATTAAAGGACTAAATTGAAAATTTATTTAGTAAGGGTATTAAAAGATCCATTAATTAATTAATAAAAATTTTTATAATAATTTACATTAAACTCGTGAGTCAACCCAAATTCATCAAACCCATTTGAATATTGATCCATTTATAACCCATATTTTTGATCCATTAATGATCAAACTCATTAGTGATCCGTCCATTAATGATCTAATCCAAACCCGTCCATTTGCCACCTCTAACTGTTAAATCCATTAAGATAAAGAGTTTTAAAATATTTTTTGAATTAAAATATAAAATAATTAAAATAAAACTAAAAATTATTCCAAATTTTTTGAAATTAACTAAAATATATTTTTTATCTGAAAAAATATAAAGAAACATATATTAATATAGGGTTAAGATATGTATATTTTAATTTTTTTAAAATATAAATAATTAAAAAGTCACGTGATTTTATTTATTTATTTTTAATAAATGCTTGAAAATATCAAAAAAATTGAAATAACTTTTTTATTTTTTTTATCTCAAGTTTTTCAAATTTAACAAATATTACCTAAATGGATTTACATTTTCTGCATTCAACACTCAACCAAAAATAAAATTATTATTATTTTCACTCATACACTGTTAATATTAAACGAACTCCAACATTTCTTTTAACTTTATGATTATCTTTCCTAAGAAAAAAATTGTTATGATCATCTCACCTAATCCAAGTTTATCAAGAAGTGTGATCAATTATATTAATAAAAAAGTGATCATCATTCCCTATACAATCATTCATGAATAACTTTTATTCAGATAATGTCTATAATTTTATTGATAAATTCAGTTAATTAAAAATAACAAAATTGATCTAAATTTAAAATTTAATTTAAATTAATTTAAAAAAATAATTTAAATTTAATTAAATTTAAATAAATATTCACTGTAACAATTTAAAATTAATTTATTTTATTTTTTAACTCAATTAAATATTTATTGGATCAATTTAAAATTAATTTATTTTATTTTTTAATTTATTGAATCTATATCTAATGTATTTTTTTAAAATTTAAATTTTTATTTATGTGCTTTCCTCAGCATTTACAGAGTTCCCCTCTGCCTTCTTAATCGAAAAATCTGGTAGAGCTAAGAATTAAATTTAAACAACTAATACCTACATTGACTTTTTGTTATTTTGCCTTTTTTTAATAATCATGAAATTGATTGGCCAAACTAGAGTTTTCTTTTAAATATTTAGAGATATTTAATACACATAATTCAAATATTACTCTAATTAAGAAAGAACAGAACATTCAATTTATTTTCAAAACGGGTGTTTTGTTATTTTGCTTTTGAAAAAAAAAAAAAAAGGTTTGACCTGAAATGGGCCTTATTTGGGTAAAACAAAGAGGAAGTGAGGCCCAATAAAAATAAGGGGTAAAAAGGTAATTATGTAAATTCAAATCTAATCCGTAATCGCAATCGAGAGGTCGAAGAAAGAAAGAAAAGAAGAATTCATCTGAAAACATCAACACAGAAAGATTAAAAACGGAAAGAAAAGAACCAGACAAAAAAAAAATGTCAATCTCTTCTATATTTGGCTCTCCAATTCTTCTGTTATCCAAATCTTCGTTTGATAAGCCAATCATTTCTCAGACTCAATCAGCTCCAACTGGCGGCAATGGTGGATTGTTCATAGAATGTTCTTCCAGGCCAAAGAAGAAGGCAACTGCGCATCATATGAAGACAAGGCCTAAGAAATCTCAGCCATGGGATATAAGAAGAAAACCCACTGTTTATCCCCCTCTTCCTGTTCTTCCTCCTGATTGGACTCTTGTCTCTTCTTCTGCCGCCGATGAAGGCGGTGCTGATGGTGCTTCTGATGTTCCTGCTCCGGTTGCTTTGCCTTCAGTTTCTGCCTCATAGCCACCAACTGCAAGCGGGTAGCTGGCAGTTTGTTGTTTCTTCAAGTTTTTCTCTTTTGTTTGAGATTTTGAGTTGGGGTTTTTCAATTTGTGCACTCTTCATTGTGTATTTTCAACGTGAAACTCGAAATTCAAGTTGTTTCTTTTTGTTGTGGTCTTCTTTTCTTACTGCCCGTTGTGTGTTTGATGAAAGAATTGAGGGGCAACCATTATATTACTCTTTCAATCTGCAAATCTGTATTTTTTTTTTTGACTCACCAATCCCAAAGTTGATTTTTGAAATTCAACGGAATTCAATCCAAAAAATAAAATAAAATAAAAAATAAACAAATTTGTAAGATGTCATTGTAACAATCTTTGTGCGTATTCATATGACGGCCGGAATTGTCTCTCGGGGAATGATTTAACTTCTTGATGGTTAGAAGTCAAAACGTTGAATTAAAGTCAATGAAATTTGCCAAAGAGAATATTAAGATCAACGACAACCTACAAATATATGAGATATATTATAAAGAATTCCATAGCCAATCAAAGCAAGAGAATTTCTTATTGGCAATCTCCCAAATGATAGTTGTAGGATGATGAATTGATAAATTTTTATATGATTGTAGCATGTTATCTTGTCAGTTATGAATATAAATATAGGATGAATGATTAAAATATTATTTAAACTATAAATAATATGATTAATAATATAAAATGACAAATTTAAATTGCAATTAATAAGATAACCTTCTATAATGCAAAAAAAATAAATAATATTTTGGAACGGACTAAATAAATTTATATGGTCAAGCGAGTATTAAAATGTAAGTAGATAATATCGTGTGGTCCTAAGTTAAGGTTATTTATCTTTCAAAGATTACGGTTAGAAATATAGTAAATATACACAGCACATGAGTCGGCGAATGTTCACAGACCGCTTTCAGAAGGAATGCACAACATGATTGCACAGTGCACCCCAAATATTCTCGACAAAAGAAATGTTAATCATGGTGTAGGCCTTTGCTTAATTTTATTATCATTATTGATAGAGGTCTCTGCTTAATTGACAACGAAACTAGAGCACAAAATAACCAGTAAACCAAAAAGATTCTCACTTCTTGATAAAGCTCGCTGTCTATTTTAAATGATTAAAGTTGCCTGCCCAACCTGTTCATTTTCGGCCAAGTTTTATTATCGCCCACTTGTAGTTGTAAGTCTATATGAATGATTCTCATAAGCAAAAACCACTCTACATTCGCTTGTTCAACTTCTGGTTCGATTCATATTCAGCATATTCTAGCTTTCTACTGAGAATTCTTGTATTTTCTGTTGCTGCTAATGATATTTAATGGCGGCAGGGACACTAGTGTTGCTCCTTTGGCTGCTACTTGTGCCTTACAAGCATCAATTACAAGTGGGTAGTTGGCTGTTTGTGGTTTTATCATTTGTTTCTTGTTTATTTCAGATTTCCTGGTGGGTTTATTCCCTCTATGTGTTATTGCTGCGGTAGTTTTCAATAAAGAATGATGTTTATTCTTCTATAGCTGTTCTATGCTAGCTCAGAATAATTACTTTTGATTATATGATCGTATTTTTGTTCTTTAAACAATTAAAACTCAATTCATTCTATCTTGAATTCCTGTTCATTTTTTTTTAGATTACGTTCAAGGAAACAGTTGAAGCAATCCATGTCTTCTTTATCGTGTTCATTTATCTGGTGGCCGGAATTCTTACGAGATAGAATTGGATACAAGTTAGAGAAAGCGAATAAATTTTCAAGGCGTACAATATCAGACAAAAAAAGCGTCTATTTGTTTGGCTCAGAAGAAACAACGTAGACAAATTATCGGATAACTTCAGGGCAAATGAATGCTATCATTAAAAAAGAAAGTGCATATAGAATGTCTAATTACCAACCTTCACATGACTGGATGATTCTTCACTTCACATGATAGATTATCATGGCTTATGATGCCGATTATTGTTCCTTATTCATGGCACCAGAGGTGTCTCTCTCTTTCGATCCAAACCAGCCAAGGTCCACAAATTACGTTAATTTTAAGTTTCCAATCAATCAAGCACCCATTGTCTGGGCGTCTATTGCATTCTGATTCGATTCGAGTCCACACTTCACTTTAATTTAATCGTTCGTTTTCAGAATAAAAGCTATCTTTTTTCTTTTCTCCTATATGAAATGACTATCCAAACAGGGTCTCGAAAATCAATAGCTGCTCGTATATTTCGATAATTTTAAGATGCTAGACACAATATATTACAGTGAGTGAGTAAATACGAAAACTTGGATTTAAAGGAAACATGTTACATTGCATTATTTATTATTATACAGCTGCTAAATACAGGTAGGCGGGAAACTCCATCAAAACAGCATAACGTCTACAGAAAAATTGGGGAGCTGGTGCCAGTTAACACCGTTCATCAACTGCTTATAGAAACCCCTTGCAACAACACAAAATAGATGGTAAAGAGAACCATAACAAAGTCACCAACGCAAGCTGAATTCCCCATAACCTGTGAGCACAATGAGACCTTCAGCAGCAGTAGCGCCAGCAGTGGGCATCATCCTACCAGCAAGTCAGTAAATACACAAGTTAAAGGTTGGAATCATTTGCATTTTGCACGTCCTCCAGCTGCCGGCAAGGATTACATTATGCTATCCATGGTTTACGCACTCATCCCGCATATACTTATTCAGCTCAGTATCAACATATTTAAGATCTAACGCACTTCATTTAATGTATGAAATGCTTTCATCAGGTCCGTAAGAGGATCTTTTCTTGCTGTATTGACTCTGGCCCAGGCTCAAGAGGAAGTCTGTGAATATATGCTCATACTCTGGCATTTTCCCGTATCCTGCCACATTAAGATAATTTTATTTGAGGAAAAAATACACGCAAATTTCAAACAATTTCAATGTCTTTTTTTTCCTATGCATGATTGAGAATACTTCTCATGGTAAATTACAATGCACACTAGGAAGAATTTCACTAGCCTGGAAAGTAGTTAATGTCAATGACATAAAATTGATCTCGGGTCCCATGCTCTCTGATTATATCTAAATTGAACAGCCGCAGACCCTGTATGTAATAATTAATAATAAAAAAGATGTAAAACCCAAGCAACAATAACAGGTGCATGCTGTCGAAAACTGAAAGAAAATACAGGAGCAGGAGACCTACCAGTCGGGAACGAAGTTCCTTTGCAAGTTTCTCGAGTAAAGGCTGCGGAGGAAGCTCTGCACCAGAGTACGCAACTATGTTAAAGCAACTTCCAAGATCTTAACAGGCAAGGTCTTCAAACAAGTTAAGCTCAAACACAACACAATTCAATGTCTGATGCAATAAATTTACATTTTGCATGACCGAAGTTAGGAGAAAAAAAAAACCTCAGAAAAGAGGATTAAATAGACTAACGACGTGCTGGAGTCCAACTTTCCACAATAGCTTGGGCCCCAGAAATACATCACTGGCGCTTACTCAACCAATGTAACCAAAGGAATGAATGCCCTGGGAATAGTTGCTCATACATGGAGCACCAATACAACTTGTTGGAGAACAAGCTTTGAAGGACCAACCAAAATTTATGAATTCCTCTGAAAATCAAGTAATTCAAAACCCATACCATAGTACATGTTCCAGAAGCTGGGTAAGAAAAAAAGCGCACAAGCAGGGCAGGACAACTCACCAGCTACACCAGGATCTAGATCAGCATTGTCTGCAGAAGCTGCTGCACAAGAAACCCGAGGAAAACGAAAAACCCCAGCATTATTTGATAATTCACGTTTGCAGACATCAGGTAAAGAGAACCGCCTGACCACCTTTATAGCCTCACCAACAATATAAACTTTGAACATAACACCTCCTGCAATCATGAAAGGGAGGGCATGTATGAGCCATCCATACCTTTGGCGATGGTAGAAGTAGCAAGGCATGGTGTTAACTATAGCAATATACCATGATTAACAAACTCCTGTAGAACAAGTGGAGGTTCAAGTTTCTGAAGCGAGTGTTGATCATAAGCAAGTGATAATTCATGTGACTTTGCACTCCCATCAGCAACCAACGGCTTTGCAACTGAAATGTTCATAGAGATTAAAGTCAATAACGATAGAAAGTCTTTTCGTGATTTCCAGAAATCAGCAGCCTAACACTTATAAATTACTTATTCATAATCTCCCAGTTAGCTTACAGAAAATTAATCCATTGCTGCAGCAAGAACTAGAATACAAGCATAATAGAAAAACTAACACCAAAAAAAAAAAACACACCAATTGGCAGCTTCAGCCCAGCTTTTGTCACTGCTTCAGGGATGGATGCAGCATCTTTCTTGACAACTAATTGACGAGGAATATCAACTTTTCCTGCATCATAAATCACAAATACATTGTCAAAGGTTGAAAATCAGAGGAAGAAAAGATAGGGAATGGGATACACCAGGAAACAAGTATAACAACAGAAAAGGAATATACTTTCCCAACCTAACATCCATAAACATAGCATGAGCATTACCGTAGGAGTTCAACAAATTCATGTCAGCAACGTACTGGAGCATGGATTGACGATTGTGTAAATGTTGAATAGCATCTGGGGGATCAAGAACAGTGACTTCAGGATGTGTTTTTCTGTAGTCCTACAATTACACACATATTAAAAGGTAAGGTTCACTAGCATAACCGAAGGATTGAGGAGAGAAAGGGGAAGCCCCGAATGATAGATGCATGATAATGGAATGAAATTCTAAAGATTTTACTATGCAAAGCCAATTGAGAAACATTATGCTCGATGAAAAAGATACACAATGCTAGCACATAAAGATATTTAACGAATAGAAAAGTAAATGACAGATTCACAATTGTAATCATGTCACTAAATAGTAATACTGAGCCCAGTTAGGATATATATATGTAGAAATACATACATGAGGTAAAGGTAATAATGATGACAACTTGTAATTTGTACCATCATTGATATGATGCGAACTGGCAATTTCCTTTTACCCATAATACATGCACAAAGAGTTAAATCTCACATTTACTTCATGCAAATACAGGTTCACTAAAAAATGATTTCAGGATAGATATTCATAACTACCACTTTCCACACAGAAATAATGGCAACTAAAGCTCGAAAAAAGAGTTTAAAATCAGCTGCTTGTAGAATACTAAATAACAGAGAACGACTCTAACAGGAAATTGAAACAAGTGATTCAAATATATATCGATATTTCTCTCAGGGGATGATATTTCAGACCTACATAGCCAAGATAATCATGATGCAAAATAAATAATAACAGCAGAACAATGCAATTTATATATTCGAGAAAGACAGACTAAGGCTTTCCACACAGAAATAATGGCAACTAAAGCTCGAAAAAAGAGTTTAAAATCAGCTGCTAGTAGAATACTAAATAACAGAGAACGACTCTTAACAGGAAATTGAAACAAGTGATGCAAATATATATTGATATTTCTCTCAGGGGATGATATTTCAGACCTACATAGCCAAGATAATCATGATGCAAAATAAACAATAACAGCAGAGAAATGCAATTTATATATTCGAGAAAGACAGACTAAGGAATACTAATGAATATGGGACAAAGCATAAGATCAACCTTAAAATTAATGCATGTACTTAAAATTCAAAAAACAACGTTAATATGATTCCTGCAAGACTCTTAATATGTTAAAACTAAATACACTAGAATCCCACGTCCAACCAATCATTCATTTTTGAACAAGAAGTTCAATATAGTTCAGGTCACAACTACTGGTTGCATCCAGGAACCAACAAGGACAATAGGAGGAATTTTTCAGGGATCCAGATCCTAAAGGACCTCGCACAGCTGAGTCAAGAATACAGGTAAAAAGATTTTGAACTGGGGTATTAGAAACCACCGACATTCAGCTGATAAGAGGGGGTAAAACAACAGCCATCTCACATTCAGCTGATTAGAGGGTTTAACAGAAAACAAACTTTTTGCAAGTAATGCCAAGGAAAACCTGAAAGAATCAGCTAGATTCTCATGGAAGTAAAAAAAATCCTCACTTGCTGCCTCGACCTCAACTATCAAGTCATGATGCATGGAGGAAGAAGCAAGCACTCTGCAAATTACGTCAGACAGGAATAAGATTTAGGAATTCAAAAGCTTATGACACTGATTCCCTGCCTTGATAGATATTGCATGGAGCACATTATGCAAGTGATGAAGCAAACATGATATTATACACAATATGTTCCCTAAAATTCAAATAATCATAATGAAAAAACTAAAGATGACGAGTTTAAGAAGGGACCAACCTCAAGAATCTGTCGCCAATCCTTTCCTGTTAGCTGCATTAAAATTTTTAAAAATAAGAAATTCAACGAGTCATCTAAGAACCATTTTACAATTATATGTCAAACTGCATATATATTCTATAGAATGCAGGCAAGAAAATGCTAAACCAATTAGAATAAACAGTAAATGGCACTTCAAAATTAAATTGTTAACAATAAATCCAAGAATCATGGCAATCTCACTGTCAAACCTAAGAAAACTGCATAATTTTATGTCAAATTGAAGAAAACAAAATAAAATACAAAAACAGCTAACCTTGTGCAATACAATGTCAAAAGGACCTTGATCTGAAAGGGGCCTGTTTTGATCGATTGCAACAAATGATATCCCTTTGTTCCTGCAACAAGCAACGTTCCATGCATTTAGTACTGCAAGGACAACTACACGTTTCCAAATTCATCAGAATGTGTGTGTGAGTGTACACATAACGCAGACGTTCAAATTCCCGAAACCAAGATGTAAATGTCCCTTTTTTTTTTCCTACTCCACGCTATTGCCTCACCAGAACGAGCTGAGACCACAAGGAGGAACAGTTTTATTTCGCAATCACTATATCCATATATGAGGATCTCACTACAGACACAATCAACCGGCGATGTAACATAACAAGTACATCATATACGCTTCATTTAGCAAAGAGTGCAAATAATAAACTCCTAATCATCAAGAAAACCTTTATAAAAGACGGGATTAACCGAAGATCTGATTCGACGGGCAACGAATTAAAGACAATTCATCATTTAGCGTCAATTGAAATAGAAACGCGAAAATATGGAAATTGCCATCAAATTAATTAAAAAATATGACTCAAATTGTTGTTGAACACCAAATTTCGAATGACTTGTGAAGTATTTGCATAGTAATACAAAAATCGATTGACAGGGATATTTAAAAATACAATACAATTAATTTGACTTATTTGGTAAAAGAAGTGACCATTTGGCAAATTTCACAGATTTTAATTAGATTTACTTCACTGTCTAGCCAACCAAACGAAAAGGACATTCAAAGCAGAATATTCCACACTCGGTAGAAACCCAAAGAATCTATTCCAGAACCCAGGGGCAAAAAAATCAACCAAAAAACAACCCGCGAAACACTTCCCCGAACAAATCTATGGCAACGGATAACTCAAACTCAGAATCCTTGTAATGAACAGAAAGTGAGACTCGAGAGTCTTTTAATTTCAAATTTCTGTTAATGAGAAACAAAATTACCTAGCCAAACCCTCAAGCTTTGGCTGCAAAAAGCTCTTAATTTTTTTGGAGGTCAGAGCGTAACCAACAACAAGAATTTTCCTCTGGAGATGACGAGGAGGAAGAGAAGCTCCTATGGAAGACTTAATCTCCTCCTCCTCTTCTCCTATTCGTCCGTTTCTATTAAACGGAACAATCTCCTCCTGCAATAACATAGCCCCTCCAAAAACCCTAATTTCTAAATCACAACGTCGTTCGGGAATCGGAGAAGAGGGAAAAAGAAATGCCGTTATAATTGAAGAGGCGGGGGCAAAATGAAGCGGTGGTTTCCGATGATGAAGCGAAGTAGAGGTGTGAATTTGGATTTGATGGAGTCAGGTAGCGGATTCGGAAACAAATTTGGGGAAGGAAAGAAAAAATCTTTTTTTTTTCAATATTTTCGAATTTTGTTTGAGGGAGAGAGAGAGAAGATAACGTAACGCAGAAGCGGGATCACGAAAATTGTGTGTGCTATTATGAGAGAGAGAGAAAGAGATAGACGAGAAGGCTGGAGTTCTTTATTTATAGGCCCTCAGCAGCTGGAGGAGTTTAAATTGAAATAAATATAAATATTAAGGCTGCGTTTGGAATGGGTGAATGTCTTCTAATGGATTTTATTTATTTATTTTTTAACATGGCAAACGACCTGAGTACAGCGAAGATGTACTGCTGTATTAAAAAGTCATATTTTTATTCAGCAACTTATACTTTAAATTTTTTTAGGTAACATACCGAATTATCCACTTCATATCAATATATCCAAAAAAAATAGTGCCACATGAAAAAATTGAAAATGCAAAAAAAAAATCTAAATATTTCAAAAATATCGATTTATCTTTTAAAATTTACAAATTATAACAATTTAACTCATTTTTAATATGTCACACTTATATTACATCAAAAGTCAACTAATAAAAAAATAGCAAAAATAACGAATTCATCAATTTTTTAGTTATATTATCTTAATTTATAAATTTTAAAATGAATATTATATTAAAATAAATATTAAGAGGTTAGTTGATTACTGTATCAAATTTTAATGACAAATTGTACTTCCGTCCTAAAAAAAATTTCTATTGGGTGATTTGTGTGGCTCATGCATTATCTCTAAAATTTACTCTTACGAAAGCATAAGAATTTTGACACGTGGGTACTTTTTGAATTGAAATTCAAGATGCAATATTAAATTTCAAAATTCGATATTCTTGTTCACAATAATATGAGAACGTCAACGGGATTGCAATGAAAGGAATTTTGAAGATAATGCGATCTTGAATTTAAGAGATGATGCACGAACCACACCCGCAACCAAACAGGCCTTTGAAAAAACACCAACATTGAAACTGTTATTGGGTATCGAGTGCAATTTAATAATAGTTTGGTGCGTGTAATATAATAATATATATTCTCTTTTTAAAAAAACTATAAATTATATGGGCAAAATAGATAAAATTGGAAAAGAGCATGGCAAAATGGCGTTTGTTTATTGGGTGTGGGAGTGGGATTGACATTTATTTAATTGAGCTGAATTAGATTAGATAGTAGGAGTGTTTATCGGACGAATTTGGATCAACTCAAATAATCTAAAATTCGAATTTTTCATATATTTTAATTCTATCATATTTTATGAATAGTTTAAATTTCTATCCGAATAATTCGCTAAATTTCGAATTTCGTCCGAATAATTTGAACAATTCAAATTTATTTTTTATTTTAAATTATTAAAAATAAGATTCGGATCGGTTCAAATCGACCCGAGCTCAACCAATTAGTAAAACATTGTGTTTTTGGGGAAATTTATTTGTTTTTTGGGTTAATGAGGATTTAATCCGATTCGAACAAAATCCAAATTTCCAACCTATCCGATCCTAACAACCCTAATAACCGAATTCCTTGTTCAGTTCGAATTGTTTGGATAGGGTTGAATTTTTAACACCTCTATTAGATAGTAATAGATATAGATATCCATATTTTATAATGCTGAGGTGGCTGCTATTTGCATATCTTACACATCATGTTCCAAAAAAGGACGGAGTTACAACTCAAATTTATGATTGTTTTCTTGCTAATTGGAAAATAAAATAATTTTTTAACGTGTTCATAAATTTTACTATTTTTGTCTCTTAAAATATAAAATAATATATTTTTATTACTTTTTCAAATAAAATTTCAATCAACTAACGGAAGACGGTATTCAATAAAAAAATAATAAATTAATATTTACGTGAATTAAAAAAATTAATAAAAATTTTAATATGCCCCGTATCCATTGCTTTATCTATATAAATACTAATTTGTCAATTTTACACTTGGCACTTTTTTATTTGATTTTATTTGTTTCCATTTATCATCTATTGCCATTAAGGTCTTTAAACTTTATTTTTAAACGGTGAAACCTATATATATTTCAGTTAAAAAAAAGTTATTTTGTCTCAAAGTTTGCATCGAGCTCCATTTTGTCATTTAAGTTATTCTTAGAGTTAAATAACGCTCTTATAAGTGCTGAAAATACTTTAAAGTTGAACATTTTGATATGTTTTTGAACAATATAAGACTATTTTGACATTGTATAAATCAATTATACGGACAATTTTGCTTTTAAAAAAATAAATTATAGAGTTTCATAACAAATGCAAAAGGAAAAACAGTAACAAATTCGAATTCTGGTTAAATAGAAAATTAGTTAAACATTCAACTGTTTAATTTCTAATTTTTTTTTTTTGAAACTCAAAACAAACTCAATTAAAGCAAATGAGCTACAAAGGAAGGGATGTTATCCCAAACATGGAGACTAGCATGCAAATTCGAAGCTCTAGCAAGAGTATGAGCCACAGAATTAGCTTGCCTCCTAACCCAAACGAGAAAAATCCAATCTCTGCCTAAGCAAAACTTTGGAATAAAAAATGATGGAACCTAATAAAGATCTATCTTCTGGATCAGACAAGACACTCAAGAAAACTCTTTTGAAATCAATCTCCACAATTCCTTGACCATTGAAGTGCTGGCACAACCACTTCAACGAAGAAAGCAAAGCAGGTGCTTTTGCCATGTCTGCACCATAACGCCCCAGATGATGGCCTGAACAAGCAGCAAGAAAGATCCCATTATGGTCACGGATGAATGCAGCAAAACCTGCAGCAGGAGGAGAACAAAAAACTACCCCATCAATGTTACACTTCCATTTCCCCACCGGTGGCTTGCTCCAAACAAGGCTGCGGGTTTCAAGGTCAGCAGAGCTGCTACCATTAGATAGAGCAACAGAAGTTCTCTCTCTAACAGATTTTCACGAATTAAAAAAGCTCAGCGTTGAATCAATTACCTTGTCAGCATTTGCCCAACCTCCACGCCACACCAGCCTATTCCTCTCCGCCTAAATTTTCCAGACAATAACACAGAATGAAAATATTTTAGAAAGTATTCAGTGTTTTGGAAGAGAGAATTCTCTGTGTTCTCATTCATGAAGAAATCATACACATATATACAGGAAAAATACAGTCCTAGGAATAAGGAACTAATTTAGCACGTAATATGCTTAGATAGGAAAGTAAATATTTACCAGCTAAACAAGATATACAGCTAATGTGTTTCCTATTAAACAAGGACGTAATATGCTTAGATAGGAAAGTAAATATCTACCAACTAAACAAGATATATAGCTAATGTGTTTCCTATTACCCCCCTTAAGTTGGAGCATGGAGATTACGAATGCCCAACTTGCGAAGAAGAATCTCAAAATGATGACCACCCAATGCTTTAGTAAAGATGTCAGCCAATTGAGAACCAGTGGGAACATAGGTGGGTTTGATAATGCTACTAGCAACTGCATCACGAACAAAATGACAATCGATCTCAATATGTTTGGTTCGCTCATGAAATACTGGATTGGCGGCAATGTGCAAAGTAGCCTGACTATCACAGTATAACTTCACAGGAGCCGAATGAGTGACACCAAGAGCCAACAATAATCCTTTTAGCCATTTCAATTCACAAGTAGTCATAGACATGGATCGATACTTTGCTTCAGCAGATGATCGAGAAACAGTTTGTTGTTTCTTGGTTTTCCAAGAGATTGGAGAATTGCCTAGTTGAATAAACCAACCGGTTAAGGATCGACGAGTCAGAGGACAACTTGCCCAATCGGAGTCGCACCAAGCAGAAAGATGCAAATCAGTTTGCGAGCTAAGCATAATACCTTGGCCAGGATTCCCTTTCAAGTAACGAACTACCCTCAAAGCTGCCTCCCAATGTTCTTTGCGAGGTTGTTGCATGAACTGAGCTAATACATGCACACAATAAGATAATTCAGGTCGAGTAACCGAAAGATAAATGAGTCATCCCACCAATCATTTGTAGCGCTCAGGATCATGCAAAAATTCACCATTGACAATTGCCAAATTATGATTTTGTTCAATCGGGAAAGAAACTGGTTTAGCTCCAAGCAAACCAACTTCTGAAATGATATCCAATGCATATTTTCGTTGACACAAATAAATACCTTCAGAGCTGTGGGCAACTTCAATTCCCAAAAAATACTTCAACACTCCCAAATCCTTCATATGGAAACAACGACTCAAATATTGCTTAAATAATTGAATAGCCAAATGATCATTACCGAACACGATAATATCATCAACATAGACAAGAACATTGAGTTACACCTCGCTTTGCCACAAAGTAAACAGGGAGTAGTCAGAATAAGACTGTCTGAAACCATACTCCTTCAAAGCATAAGCCAATTTTGCAAACCAACATCGAGGAGCTTGTCGCAGCCCATACAATGACTTATTCAAATGACATACCATTCCTGGTTTATGAGCATAAAAGCCAGGAGGCATGCGCATGTACACCTTTTCTTGTAAATCTCCATGCAAGAATGCATTATGCACATCTATTTGATGAAGTTTTCAATTTTTAACAGCAGCTACAGCAAGAAAAGTGCGAACAGTAACCATTTTCGCCACAGGTGCAAAGGTTTCATTATAGTCGATTCCTTCAACTTGCCTATTTTCAAGAATAACCAACCGAGCCTTGTAACGTTCAATAGTTCCATCTGCATTATACTTGATCCGAAACACCCATTTACACCCTATTGCTTGCTTGTTGGGTGGTAATGGCTTTATGGTCCAAGTTTCATTTTCTTCCAACGCTTGTATTTCATTCTTCATAGCATTTCTCCATCGTTCATCTTTCATAGCTTCAGTAAAATATTTGGGTTCAACGCCTGTAGTAATGGTTACCAAGAAAGCACGATGATGCATAGAAATTTATCACAAGTCATTTATTGTGCAATAGGATAAGGCTGACCTGAGGAATGCCGATGACCGGGTGAGTTGGCGGAGGGGCTCATTACTTTCATAGTGTGTAAAACATAATCCCGAAGCAAAATAGATCCACGTTTCTCCCTGTGACCCAGACCAAATGACTCTTCAGGTTGCTGATTTTGTTCAGTTTCAGTCATACCCATCGTATCTTGTTATGGTGCACTATTATTAGGCTCAATCACAGTTTGAATTTGCTCACCACCTTTCTTTTGTTTAGACATCTCGGAACAGCATGGGGATTCTTCCTCACTCAAACACTCTTTAATGATGATGTTACTAGTTTTCTCTTAATCATCTGCGATTTTATAGATATAAGGGAACTAATTTTCCATAAAAACTACATCTCTTGAGACAAACAATTCACTTGTTTCCATATCATGCATGCTCCATCCTTTCTTTCCAAAAGGATATCCGACAAACACACATTTGCGGCTTCAACTTGCAAATTTATCTCCTTCCCGTCGTTGGTTATGAGCATAAGCTAAACATCCAAACACTCGAATATTTTCATATGAAAGAGCTTGACCATACAAGAGTTCATAAGGCGTTTTACATTTTAGTATCATTGAAGGTGTTCTATTAATTAAATATGCAGCTGTTAACACACATTCTCCCCAAAATTCAATGGGCAAGTTCGCCTGAAAACGAAGTGCACGTGCCACATTGAGTATGTGACGGTGTTTTCGTTCCACTCTTCCATTTTGTTGAGGTGTCCCAACACAAAAAGTTTGATGTATTATGACATTATTTATAAAGTAGTCATCCAGACAAGTAAACTCAGTACCATTGTCACTTCGCACAATTTTTACATGTCCATGAAATTGTCTTTCTATTAATGCAAAGAAATTACGAAGAGTTTGTCCTACTTCAGATTTATTTTGCACCAGATAAACCCACACACGTCTTGAATAATCATCAACTATTATAAGAAAATAGTGTGCACCACAAAAAGTCAGAGTTTAATAAGGACCCCATAAATCATAATGAATTATTTCAAAAATGCTAGATGCTTTGCTATTGCTGAACATAAACTCCCCTCTACTTTGTTTTGCCCGAAGACATACTTCACAACCAGCACAATTATTATTACTAGCAGTAACAAACAGTAATAAACTAATAATCTTATCAGCAGAATGTCCCAACATTTGATGCCAGATTTCAAAGGTATCTTTTTGCGCCATCTTCAAAGCTTTAACACTCCTCGTGTCATTAATTCTCTGGAAGTAATACAGCCCCTCATGCTTCTCACCCACACTAATTAGCATCCTCGAATTGTGGTCCTGTATTACACAACATTTTTAGTGAATATAACTATGCAATTCGTCTCCTCAACAAGTTGTGATACAAATAGCAAGTTATACTGCAAATTAGAAACATATAAAATATTATTTAATTTCAGATATTTATTCAACATTACAATTCCATCTTTCTCTACCATGACTTCATTCCCATCTGGCAATCCTATTGGGACATAATCAACCTTCTGCACATTGCTCATCAAATCGATACTCCATGTCACATGATGAGAAGCATCGCTGTCAATTATCCATTCCAAAGAGTTATACGTACCATTCATGTAATGGCCTTAGCACCGGGTTAGCCGTTTACAGTATTTTCCGACAGTGAATAGTATTTTTCGAGCCAAAAAGTACACCCGAAAGTGAAAAATATTTTATTGGACTATCGGAAAGTATTGATCATGGGGAGTCCGGGGTTGAAATTTGAAGTAGAACCGAGGTCAAATGGATCTTGAAAAGTCAAAAATATGAAAAAGGTAGCGAGTCAATTTTTATTATCGGGGAATTGATTCAATATTGTATAAATATTTAAAAATAGTAAACAAAATCCAAAAATTGCAATTAAACCTAAAATAATATATAGATTATTTTGGCTGCAAAAAGTAAATTTTTCTATAACACCGGTATTTTTGGATTTGATTGATAAATTTAAATCGGATTGATAACGAGCTCCGATTGAGTTGAAAATTTATGTCCCACCTATTTTTTATGTGATAAAAATTATGAAATTGATTTTAATGTGAATAGGAGCTTTGAAAGTAATAGCAAAAGTTTTAGGTACCAAAATAGTAAAATTATGAATCAATAAATATATATAAATAAATATATGAAAAAAAAAGAAAAGACAAATATATATATATCGGCAATTGATTGTGGCCACTGGCCACAATCTTATAAAACAAAAGAAAGAAAGAAATAAGTAACGAGAAAAAAGAAAAAAAAGAAGCAGTGGTCGCCGACCACAAGAAAGAAAGAAAAAGAAGAAAAAGAAAGAGCACCGACCGGCAACCACCGGCCGGCAACCACCGGCCACCACCGCGACGATGACGAACGGCGTGCCCTCTCCCTCTCATCGGCGTCCGGCCTCCATTGTGGTGGTCCGATCGTCAAGTTTTTCTAGTTTTAGTTTAAATAGATTTTTTGTTCGTTCCGGCGAATCAAGGCGTCGGAAGGGGACACCACCACCATCGATCAACTCCCGGCGATGAGACGAGTCTTTCGATATATTCCATCGCTCCTCAAATGCCGGCGATCAGTAGATCGAAAATGGATTTGGCGGGTGATTCAAGTCAAGATTCTGGCCAAACAAGAAAGAATTTGGACACATGACCACCAAAAAATGAATGAGGGGATCCCGATCTACAAGTTGGTAGTATCGGATTGTCACCGGCGAGATTCCGGTGACTCTCCGACGAATCTCCGACGAGCAAATTATTAAGAAAATCGAAACGAATTCGACCGTTAAGGTATGTGACTACAAAATCTTTTAATTTTCCTTAATTTGCTGAATTTTTTCTTTAAATTTATTAAGGAAAAATATTGAATTATTGATTAATATTGAAATTAATGTTATTATTGTTCAATTAAATTTTAATTAAGCCTAATATAGTGTATAAATTGAGTTAAGGAAATTTATTAAGAAATTTTCTTTGTGAATCAAAAATTTTCTTGTTAAAGAAATGAATTATTGTGTTGTAAATTAATGAAATCAAGTCCTAATTTGATAAAAAATGAAATAATAGATATATCCATAAATTGTTATGGAATTTATAGAAATTTATATGATTATTTTGGAATATGTATTGAATAATGTAATTGATAAAGTAGAGAATTTTTGTTGATTATGTTATATAATGATAATAAGTATAAAATAAATTGCCTTGAATTTTTAATGAAATTTATAAAAATTTAGAGAATTGTTAAATGTATGGTATATGATGAATTATGTTAAAATAATTCATGAAATAAGAAAATATGATAATAATTGAAAAACAATGTTCACATAAATTTTTACGAAATTTATGTGATGTATGAATTAATTTAGAAATAAATATGGAATATACGTAATTGAAATATTGAAATATTGAGAAATAATCCAATAAACAATTAAAAGCTAATAATTTAATGTACATTTTGTATTAAAAAAAAAAGAAGAGATTAAATGATAAATTTGCAGAAAATAAAAAGTATAGTGAATAAATTAACAATAGTAAATGATGTGTGAATAGTAATCGTATGAGTGAATAGTAACCGTATAAGTGAATAGTAATCGTATGAGCGAATAATAACCATATAAGTGAATAGTAACCGTATAAATGAACAGTACCCAAAGGATTACAAAATAATTCATAATTCGAATAAAACGGTGAATTATTATAAATAATTCACAATCCCGTATAACGTATTGCAATTTTTAAATAATCGCAAATTTAAACCGAAAAAGTAAGAGATTGACTAAGAGTCAAAAAGTGAATAAAATGATTGTAAAAGTATATTTTTGAATTGTAAAGAAATAATCCAATAAGTGCCAAGAAAGAAAAGAGTGAATTATCCTGATATAATTCACAAAATATGAAAATATATATATATATATATATATATATATATCGAGAAAATAATTAATTAAATTATTTATAGTGAATTATTGTAATTCACGCAAAAGTGATTGGAAAGAAAAAGGAAACGAAAAGAAAAAGTTATTGTATAGTCGATAGCACTAAAAAGAGTGCGATTGGCAAAATGCATTGTTTTAAGCAAAATAGAAGAAATTAAAATTATTGAAGTTTGAAAATCCTTCAGAAAGTTCTTGACTGTTTTTGCCCTTAGCAATAGTCAGGTAGTGATATTCTTATTCAGGATATAATTGGCTAGCCATAGGGACACTTTATACCGCGGTGCAAGTCATGGCTACTTGCTTTGCTATGAGTAGGATCTTTGATCTCCATAGCTTCAGTGTAAAGTGAAAGTGAAAATGCATCTGTTTTCTGCTCTGTGAGACTTGATCTTCCGAGATCATTTCTCTATTTGTTTAGTGGAACCTTTGGGTCCATGTTCCGTATATCCTTTTTGAGAGTCCTGTCATATTGCATTAGGGGCATATTGAAAAGAATAAATGGAAAGTGTGAAAGTAATTGAATGTAAATATTATAAATGAAAAAGAACTTGATTGAAAGAAAATGAAAGCTTTGGGATAAAACCGAAATTGTTCCCAAAGGTTATAATTACTAAGCAATAATGACAAGAAAATGGTTATAAAAAAATAAAACGTTTATGAAAATACCTATGAGATTGAATTTGTAATTTGTGTACCAATTATTATTTTAAGAAAATAAAGAGTTCGAAAAATAGTGTTAATTATGTATTTAAAGTCAAACATGACAATACTGTATTTAAGTGTAAAATATGACTAAATAATAAATTCTGGAAGTAAAGATTAAGTAAAAAGTAAAATGATAAAAAAAACAAATGATTGTTTAGTTAAAATAGAAAAGGTTCATTTAAAAAGAAACAAAAATAAAGATTTGTATGCAGAGTAATCCAAAATACTTACATCACTTTGCAATAAAGATTATAAGCCTAGAGATTAAATTGAATTAAAAGAATAGATAATGAAAATCGTATTTGAATTACCTAATGAAACTAGGAACATAAAACTTGCCATTAAAGACATAAGTATCCATGTAACTCGTAAAATGAAACGACAACTACGTCAAGTGATGCAAAAGTATAGAACAAAAGATAAATAAAAGTAGAAGTAAAAAACGTAAAAGGAAAAGTCAAATTGTAATCGAATCACAAGAAAAGTAGTGTAAAGTAAATTGAAAAGTATACGAACAAAGTAAAACGGTTACAAAAAAAAATGTTGGTAAACAATGAAAATAGTGTGAAAGAAATTAAAAGTAAATTTCTGATAAATAAGAATAGAAGTTTGCACAATATATGTAATTATGTTGAAATTGGAAAATTCTAGGATTAGAAGTCACCACTGAGTATTTCTAGTGCTCAGCACGTAGTATTTACTGCGTGCAGGTTTTGAAGTGTTGATGGAGCTTGATTCACGGAGAAGCAGAATGCGAAGATGAAGAAAGTTAGTTGTACTTTTATTTTTAGTATTTATGGCATGTATATACTTAGATAGTGAGAGTATAGAATTGAACTGTATTTGTCACACCCTTCTCGGAACAGTCTTTTCCGATGCGGACTAAACCAAAACCGTAAGTTTTTTTTTTCCACAAAAACTTTCCAATCGAATGATAGCTTTAAAAACATTTTAAAACATATATAAGATAACTTCAATCCAATAATATAAACCAATCATTCATTCGATGACAATCATGAAATACACTCAAAATACAATTCAGTATTTTACCTTAATAGTCTAAGTATATACATGCCATAAGCTTAAACAAACTGACACAAAAATCTTCTCTTCCGATCTGGACCTTCAATGTACTGTGCTCCCGAACATATCAGAACCTGCACGCAGTAAACAATACGTGCTGAGCATTAAATATACCCAGTGGTGACTACTAATCAAAGAATTTCCCAAGAATAAGCATAATTTCGCACTTTAAGCTTCTACTATTCTTATTTCATTAAGTAATTCCTTTTATTTCAGTTATGACTAATCTCATTATTAAGTTCGTATTCTGATAACCATTGATCTTTGTTTCTGAACTATTAACTTTACCTTGCAGTATATTCTTTAGGTGGATCAATATCGGATTTACTCTGTTACTTTTACTTTTATCACTACCTTCGTTTTATCCTTTAGCCACAGCGATTTAACTATCATTCCAGTTAGCAATACATATTGGTACTCGTGTCTTTACTAGTACCAAAATAAATTACTTAAATTCTTGTTTTAATGTTCAATTATTCAGTCTGAACTCTAATTGTACTTCTTGCTATTTATTCTTTTATTTTTGTTTCGACTTTTAACCAATAAATACATTACTAATTAATAGCTTTTAAGCTTTATTGCAAAGTGATATAAGTATTTCGGGACACTTTGCAGTATTTTCTTTCCTTCATTCATATATATATTACTTTCGTTTAAATACTAATTAAGACATAAGTCTTTTACTTCTTTCTCATCGGTCAATCATATGTCTTTCTATTGTTTTACTTTTTAAATAACCTTTCTTTCAGAAAGACATTTCATAAGCATTAAATTCACTTCATGTCACAATCATTACTTTTAACTTTAAACATGAAATTAATATTGTTTTTCAAATTTGTCACTTTTCACAATAGTAATTGGTACGAGAAATACCAATTAATCAAATTTATCCTTTTCACGAAAAACATAATACATTCTGAATTCTTATAAAACCTTTCTTTTCTTTTTTCTTACTAATTACACTTTACAGAAATCTTTACAGATTTATCTTAATTTTGCATTTTCTTTCAAACGAATCGTTTTCGTTATAACTTTTCATATATTCAATTCAATTAAGCAATACTTATTTATTCATTTCAATGTGCCCCTAATGCAATATAACAGGTTTCCCACAACGGATACACGGGACTGGACCCAAAGGTCCCACGTAGCAGATAGAGAAATGATCTCGAAAGATCAAATCTCACATAACAGATACAGATACAGATACAGATACACTTTCACAAAAGCTATGGAGATCAAAGATCCCAACCATAGCTAAGCAAGTCGCCATGACTTGCACCGCGGTACAGAGGTGTCCCTATGGCTAGCCAATTATATCCAAAACAAGAATCATACTACCTGTCTATCGCTAAGGGCAAACATAATCAGTCTCATTGCCAACATTTTTGAACATTTAAAAACTTTTAATTTCTTTTCTTTTGTTTATTACTATACGTTATTTTGATCAAATGCATTCTTTCGTGCCTTGACTATTCAATAACTTTTTATTCACTTTTTCTGGTCACTTTTGTGAATTATCCTTCGATAATTCACTCAGATACTTAAACTTTTCAATCTTTTGCACATATTATAAACTATGAATTATGACATTATAATTCACAATTTTCTTTGTATTCTTTTTATATTATCATTTGCGAATTATTCTCTAATAATTCAATGATTGACTTCTTTTTCTTTTACTGCTCAAACTTTTTAATCATTCGGTATGCCAACGTTTCTTTCGTCAGCGAATTATTTTAATAAGCATTAATTCTTTTAATACTTTTTGTTGACTAATTTATTGTAATAAATTAGTCACATCTTTATTTTTTCTGCTTTTAGGCAATTAGGAAACTTTATTAATATCGTTTATTATTTTAAGTCTCGAACATGCATAATTTAACCTTTTTCCATCGATTTATTCATTTCATAGGTATAATTACGATTTTGCCATTTTAATCATTTATTTTCATTTTTATTATATAACTTCCTTCATTATTTATCTTTTATTCTTTATATCACCATGTTCGGGTAAAATTACATTTTAATCCTTAGCTACGAAAATTCTATCTTTCGAAACCGTTAGGCCTCTGAAATTACCATTTTACCCTTATTAAGTATTTCTTACTTATTTATACGCGTTAATTACTTACTTTGGCAAAATTACCATTTTGCCCCTAAACTTTTATTTTCTTTCATTAAAGTCTCTTTTTCTTTTAAAACTCATTTTAACTTTCTTTTATTTACATATTAATTTATTTCCATCATTTTTATTTATTTATGAATTATTTACTAATAACTCATTGCTTTTATCATTTTCACTACCCAATAATTATTTCGAAACATTCGTCGGTTGACTTTTTATTTCTTGTCATTGACATTAATTTATTTTCACATTAAATCATCATGTTTGTCATTTTTATACAATTATGCATTAAAATTCAATTATTTTCATTATACATAGTCACATAAAAATTCTAATAAAATTTCAATAATTTTGATAAATTCCAATAAATTTTATTTATGCATTATTTATTGGTCATTACCATTTTTCATCAAAATAATCATTTAATTCACAATAATTCACAATTTTCATTATATACATACACTATAAATAATCATAAAAATTCCCAAATAATTTCTAAATATTCTCTAATAATTTATAGACATCTATTATCATGTCTACAATTATTTTAAGCCAACATATATCATTTATATGCAAATTTTTCACCATTTTTCCTTATTATCATTTTCGGCCACAACCATTTTTCACCTTAAAAATTTTCTTTCTTCCATTAATGCCTTCACCTCATTTCCTCTCATGCCTAATTTCATTTACCCTAACATAATTGCATTAATTAACAATTTTTCATATTTTTAACTTAATTACATAATTAAGGAAAATTCACATAAATAGGGAAATCAATAGATTTGGTAGTCACTTACCTCTTTCCATGCTTATCCTTCCTTAAACTTCATTTCTCTTCACTTAGCACAAGGCACAACTTCATCCATCAACCAAAAACAATCTTGGACGAAATTACCCTTCACCAAAACACCATGATTTCATTCTTTTGAAGAGATGAGGGCACTAAACTTAATTAAAAAGGTAGAAATCACTATTTAATGGCTTGATTTGGTGTGAAATGGAGAGAGAGAAGAAGAAGAAGAACTCAAGCAACCATGGAGAGGAGATGGTCGGCCAAGAAGAGAAGGAGAAAATGGCGTGAAGATGCTGGTTGATTCCAGAAAATTTCAGCTATTTATACCTCCTCTTAAAAGGTGAAATGGGCTTGGGTTGAGTTTTGGGCTTAACTATTTAATTAAAGCCCAATAATAACTTAATTCAAAGCCCAAATGATTTCTCTCATTTTCTTACTCCAAATCACTTCAAATTTGATTCCATAATTTTTATCACATCAAAAATACGTAGGATATAAATTTTTGGCTCAATCGGAGTCCGTTATCGGTCCGATTCAAACTTATCGATCCGATTCGACAACTGTCGACATCGTTGAAAAATTTATTTTTTTACACCAAAATATTCTTCATAAAATTTCATTAAGAACTGCAAAATATGGCAATATTCGGATGTCATTTACTATTTTTAATTATTTGTGCAAAATCAAGTTCCATTCCCTACCAGGGAAATTGACTCGCTATCTTTTTCGTATTTTTGACTTATGGAGGCCCATTTGACCTCAAATTCACTTCAAATTTCAACCGTAGACTCACCACGACTATTCCTTTCAAATAGTCTAATAAAATATTTTTGACTTCCAGGTGTCCTTTCGGGCCCGGAAAACACTATTCACTACCGGAAGGTACTATTCACGGCTGACCCGGTGTTGAGGCCATTACAGTATTAAAGGTACTTTTTGTTAAATAATAAATATTGTTGCTGTTCTGATAATGTCAGTTAAAGAGTTGTAAATGACTATCATTGATATATGAGTTGTTGTGCCTCTGAGAGGCTGTGTGGATTGTTTGAATTTTTCAGGAGGCTAGTAAGTTTTAGCCATTATGCTGCTGAAATTTCGTAAATTGAATAAAATATTAAATTGTATCAAAGTTGTTTGGCAATGATTGAAGTTTGAAAAAAAAAATTTACCGTTTACCGCTAACTTACGCATCGAAAAATACTTTTCTGATAAGGGTGTTACAATTCAATCTCCTTTGATTTCCATCTTTTTGACCGTTCAAGATATACAGCAGCGTGTTCCATTGCTCGCTGCTCAGTCCACTCAGTGCTCATTTTTCTGCTTCAGTTGTCTTACTTTCCTGTGATGTTGCAATTGCTGCGTTGGCTCGAATCAATCCATGACATCCTCTTCCTTCTGAGGTAGTGAATTGTTTCATTCCTTCTGGTCAACGTTTGTGTTTGCCTCCTTTTGGTATATCTCCCCACCAATTGGGATAACCAATCAACTGAAAACAGGACTTAGTTGTGTGCCCCGGATGATTACAGTTTGTGCAAACCATAGACTTGTCTTTAACATCAGTTCGTCCCTTTGAAGTCGACCCTGTTTGTACAACAAAGGCCATGTGCTCACTTTGCTTTTCCTTTCCACGAGTCATAGCACAGACTCGCTCTTCTTGGACTACCATTGCATATGCTCGATTCAGATTTGGTAGTGGATCGGTGCTCAGGATATTGGAACGCACAGTACCATAGACTGAATCGTCCAATCCTATCAAGAACTGGTGCAGCCTTTCTTCTTCACGTTTCTTATCTAATTCCACATCGATATTGCATTTGCATCTTCTGTAACACCCTTGCTGAACAGTCTAACCGAAACAAGTGATAAGTTGGAAAAATTTTTTTTTTCCAAGGACCAATGCACTGAGTGACAATTCCAAAATCAGCAAGATTTTTCTTTTGAATCTTAACTATCCCATCGACTCCAAGCTTGTCCAAAAAGGAATTACTTATAACTTAAGTAAGCCGATAAACTATAATTATCCAAGTGACTGATTACCAAATAAAAATCCGGCAATATAACGCCTAAAAACTTAACTATTCCACCTGAAATATCAGACAATTTCCTCAGCCCATCAGGGGCACAACAATACAAAATAATTTCATCATGCATCTCATACATCCATTCTCATTATTAATCACAATTCCTAAGATAAGTCAATATTACAAATTACATTCTTAATTCACTATAATACTCCAAAGATAGAAACAATTTTACATTCAAAATCGCCTCGCTACATCTGTGAACCTCAAAAGATGAATTGCTCGAAACTAGATTCCTTCTTCTGATGGTTGAGCCGAAGCAGCTGTTTAACCAAAAACAAGTCTATCCTGCTACCTACACGGATCACAAAACCCGTGCTAAGCTATAAGCTTAGTGGGGAACAGAGTAATCTAAAAATAATCTTTTAAACATGTAATATCAATTATCCAAGTATAAAGTTGATAACACTCTTAACAGACACCTTTCATTACATTAGATTCCAGTTCTTACATTCAGTAATAAATCACAAGCATAAGCAACAAAACATCTTACTTACAGAGACAATAAAACTTAATAACTCAGTAATCAATGCATCATTCATTACTACAACAAAAGACATTCGGCATATTTCTTTCATACATCTACATCATTTAAACCATAGCATGCATTCAAAATTCACTTTCATGTAATCAATAAATAATCTTAACAAGGTAAACAATATAATACTTAACACCATATTGTGTCATATATTATATACTTGATCGATAACAGAATGACGTACATACCTATACATAGATATATAGATACATAATGCTTATAAAGAATTAGAGAATCACATGCTCATCAATATTATAACTTACAATTCATTATCCATTTAATGTATTTATATAAGAGGATAATTCTTATGCACATTAGTTTTGAACTATAACATTTCTTGTCTTTTATACTTTGTAACTTATTTTCATATTAATGCCCCTAGAACAGTACCGACAGAAATACTCAGACTGAATATACGGTATGTAGACCCCATGGGCCACAAACAGACTGAAAAATGATCTTAAAGACCATTTTTCCACGTAGCAGATACCAGATACAAACAAAAGTTATGGAGATCAGTGATCCTACCATAACTAAGCAAGTCGCCATGACTTGCACCGCGGTACAGAATCCCTATGGCCAGCCAATTATATCCTGAGTTAGTTTTTACTGCCAGACTATTTTTTAAGGGCGCAAAAGATCACTTACTTTCAGTACATTTATCAACTTTATCATCATTTCAATCCAGATAATGCAGTTATTCAGAATCTTCAATACTTTTGTACAATTTATGCACTATCTTTCACTCATGAATTATTTCACAATAATTCAGTAATTTCTCTTTTAAACATACTTCAGTCACCAGGGGAAATCTATGTTATACAGATTCTTTCAAACTACTTTAAACAATCTAATAACCATATGTGGACATTACTTGTACTAATCATGATAGTTCATACCTGACTATTTTATGTTCATAAGAATGAATTTATATACCATTCTTTGGATTACTTATGCGAGAATCAACATATAAACACATTGTCATTACAAAAAGGACATACCTGTGTGGCTCATCATAACCATCTCCCATGCTTCACTGTACTTAATTTAATTATCAGATAAACCTACTCAAATACTATATTTTATATATGCATTCAGTGCGTCTCAATGCGTCACTTTTAATGGAGCTGCCTATATATGCATATACATTTCATATCAAGTTTATATATGCAACTATATGATCTTAAATAGACATGTACCAAATCAACTATGTATACAAGCATATTATTTTATCAGTTTCATAGGATATCAAATATATCACTATATCTATTCCAGTACCAAACAAGAATTTATCAATGGAAGTACATGTTTGACCTTTATACCAATAGCTTGTCACTAAACTAATTACACTAGTACTTACTAAATGATAAGGTTATCTTTATGAACATTAGTTCAGACAATCCTATAGTAACATTTATGGTAACCATATTTTCCAAACTTTAAATATTATGTCATACTCAACCTTGTTCAACCTTATATTGTCTCACTAAAATCCTTATAGTTTATCTCATTAGGTTTATATATCAAGTTTTATTTTCAAACATGTTCATATTCCAGAATTAAACCTCTAGTATTTAACACTAACTTACCTTTAAACATCCTTAAATAAACCTAATATTAATAACCCATTAAAGCTTAACTTATTTCAGAACTTCCAATTAAACCCATTGTCAAATAATAGCTCCATAGTCTATTAACATTTTAACATGTAATTAAAATGTACCAATCAAATGCTTATGATCATTGCTTATCAACTTCATGGGTTGCTATCAGATTAATTACAAATAAATTTTTATGATTATATGTCTTTATTCCTCAAGATAAATTAAATGAACTCGGGAAACAATATTACCTCTCGATCAAGAACGAGAAACCTATACTTCCCCAATTCAACTTTTAAACTCAAAGTATTATCTTTTACCTTTAACCACTAACTCCAGCATTATTTTCCATTATTATCTATGACATTTCTCAACTATAACCTATTCAGAGATTAATTCCAAGAATTAATTAAAACAACATTACAAACTTCAAGAGTAAAATGTAATATTTTATTTATATTTCAGCAAGTTTCACCCTTAACTCTTTTAAAACTAATTGAAACGTCAATCATATTAACCAATATCATAACATAATATCTTATGTTAGTTATCCACTTCAAGACTTTTAAATGGATATATTACTAAAATCCATATTCTATATTGTTACCCTCATATGACAGACATTCAACTTCATTCTTTTAAAAACCATGCTTAGATTGATTAACAAGAAATGAACTTTGGAACAATTGATCGATTTATCTCAAACCTACCATATGATAGGATTACTTCATGAGTTGACTAAATAGAGCTTCAAGCTCCAACCAAGAGAAGTCCAACTACAATTTCCATTTCTATAGACTTCCTTTCCCTCAATTCAACAGGAATTAACTTAAATCTAATCTCATAATCAAATGAATTCCTGCATACCTTTAATTATTTCTTAATCACCTAATAGCTTGAAACTCAAAACTTGATAACCTTATTCCAAACAAGCTAGTTACAGTTTAAGAATCCACACGCAAAATCAAATAATTTACTTTCACTATACTCTGAAGAAAATCATCAAATTCTTATTTTTTATCAATACTTGTAATTCCAATTTAAACATAATTCCTAACCTCTATCAATGCACACACAAGACAAACATTTAAATTCACATATAATCAAATTCTCATAATTTCAGAATTTACTTAACTGAATTTGTAAGAGATAAATTTAATATCCCATACCAAAGAATCGAAGCCCAGAATGCCCTCTCCATTCTGCCTCGCCGGAGCCTCACCGGAGAGCTACCGAAGTCATCCACCGGAAGATCAAGCCACTGGCAACGTTCCGGCGACACTCACACGCCTCCACGCTGCCGTCGTTCATCGGGATCAAAGCTTGAAGATCCTGCTTCCACCATCGCCGATCTCCCTGCTGCCGGCGAGTGGGAACGATCGGCGACCACTGGAAGAGCCGCCTCAACCTCACGATCCCACCGGTGTTGTCAAACTCCTCAACCACCGTCGACAGCCACCGGAAAAAGAGAAAAGGGGAGAGTTGGTGATGAACAAAACGGAAAACAAAACACACCGGAGGAAGGCGCCGGTAACAGAGGACGGAAAGACAGTGGCGGCAATGAGCAGCGCCCCTTCACCGGCGTCGAGCAGCGGCGGTCAGTCCCCCTCCCTTCCCCGCTTCTCTCTTCCCCAATTCTCCCCTTTTTTTTTTCATAATCATAATAATAATACTAACAATAAGAATACTAATAATACTAACAATAATACCCCCCATTTTTCTTTCTTTTTACTTTTTTTTACACACACACACAAATATTTGCTCTTTAAATTTAAACCCCACATTTCTTTTAAAATCTCACCTTTTTCAATCATTATTATTCTTAGTAGTATGTTATAGGAATTATCATAATATGATTTAAGTCACAATTATTAAATTAAAACCTAAAACCATACTCACTTATATTGAAATTTTCATAAATCATCCTTACAATTTGGTACTAATTATCCAATAAAATCAATCCAAATTTTTGGGGCGTTACATCTTCCACATTTGCATACCGGATTTCGTTCATAGTTTTCCAATTCCTCCCATAGCATCTTCAATTTCCCATAATAATTCACTATGGTCATTCCTTGTTGTTTGCATTCTATCAACTCTGTTTTGAGTTGATGAATACGAGGTCCATTCCCTATTGAAAATCGCTCTTTAATATCATCCCAAAGATTTTTCGCGATCTCCGTGTGTGTGATGGTTAACCGCAAAGTCGGTTCTATTGTGTTTAAAATCCATGATACTAGCATGGAGTTAACAGTCCACCAATCTTCTAGTTCTAAAGAATCTTCTGAAGGTTGCTTTATGGATCCATCGATGAATCCATACTTTTTCTTGGCTCGAAGTGCTGTCCTTATTGCTCTTGTCCACTCGTCATAGTTTTCTCCTTTCAACTGAACTTGTGTAATAACAGTTCCTGGATTATCATTCGTCGAAAGAAAATATGGAGACATCATTGGAGACATCACCAATTTGGCTGAGGCATCACTGCCCTCCTTTTTCTCACTACTCACGTTCCCACTCATGGCTCTGATACCATGAAAATATTTTAGAAAGTATCCAGTATTTTGGAAGAGAGAATTCTCTATGTTCTCATTCATGAAGAAATCGTACCCATATATACAGGAAAAATACAGTCCTAGGAATAAGGAACTAATTTAGCATGTAATATGCTTAGATAGGAAAGTAAATATCTACCAGCTAAACAAGATATACAGCTAATGTATTTCCTATTAAACAAGGACGTAATATGCTTAGATATGAAAGTAAATATCTACCAGCTAAACAAGTTATACAGCTAATGTGTTTCCTATTATATCCCAGATTCTCTCCTCCAACATATGCTCCACTACAAGCCAATTAGCCACGCAGTCCGAAGAAGGATGGTCAGTCAATCTAGATATTCCAGATCTGATTAGCAAAGGAGCAATGATAGAAAATATGCATAAGATCCTCATTCAAACCACATCTTACACAATTAGGATCAAGTCCCACACCCTTATCCTTCAACCTTAGTTTAGTAGGAATGAAATCATTGAGAACCCTAGAAGAAACGTGCCAAAAAGCAGACAACAACGTGCCAAATGGCAGACAAAAGATAGATACTTATTTGTGAATGGAATGAGTATCAAACTTAATAAAAAAAATGTTTAATTTCTAGTTAATTTTCAAAATTAAATGTTTTTAATATCTAGTATAGTAAACTTATACCGATAAAAACATTAATTAAATTTATATTGGAATTCCTTTATTCTTCAATTTTATTTTATATTTTTGGTTGAACTTAAGAAATGAGACAGCATGATGGTAGTCCGTTCTTATTTTATCAAATGTCTGAATTTGAAGTAATGAGTTTGAGACATTTTTAAATATTTAGAAGTTAATCATTTGTGTATATTTACAAATATCTCCAGTGTAAATGTATATTAGTCAGGCAGGTGAGTTTCAATTTTTTAAAATATCCAAAAATTTATATTTTGGTGGCAATTAATTATTTTGAGGTCCATGTAACGCAATAGAAATTAAATTTTTTGGTGGTATTATGATGCAGTCCTAGTCTCAGGATATGATGTGTGCATCAATTGGAAGTATGTTGTTGGAAGTTAGTATATAGATACCATTTCTACATTTTATTTATCAATTATCACACACCATATATTACACAAATCATTGTCTTCAACCACAAGTCATTTGTTTTTTTCCTTTTGGAAATGGTACAAAAATTATTTTAATTAATAAATTTAGTGTTAATTAAAATATTTCTTTTATCTAAATAGCAAAAACACAAATCATTATCTAAGCTGTTTGAATATATATATATAATTATTTATCATTTTTTATATGTTTTATCAATATTAAATTAATAATTAGTTTTAATAGAATTTGTTTTAATACTAATTTTAAAAAAATCCAAACCAAAGCGGTATGATTTTTTTTTTCTGAAATTACGTGTCAACTTAAAAAGGCAATATCGAATAATGAATTTAGCCCATATATATGTACAAAATAAAAGAGGGAAAAAGCAGAATTTCGTTTATGGACTGATGAAATTTCGGTGCAACTTTGCGGTATTTGCTATAAATCCAAAAGGAAAAAGGCAACAGAAGAAAAGAAGAGAATAGGTTCAATTCAATTAGGTTGGATACCGATGTGGATTGATAAACGAATCATGGATTCAATTGCACATTTTTCCATTTCTCGCCTATAAATTTTATAGTGGATTTACACGTCAGATTACTGACAAAATTGTTCTATTATTGTCGTAATTATCCATTTCTTTACTCAAATTTGAATATGAAATAATACAATATTTTTTATGTATCACCTTTTAATAAAATTTAAATTTTATTTATTTATTATTTTTAAATTTTTAATATAATTTCATTTTTTTAATTTAAAAAATAATTATATTTAATAATTTTATTAAAATTATATAATTTAATATTAAAATTAAATTTAATTAATATTTTTTAATTATTATAAAAATAATAAAAATAACAGATAAAAAAACTTATGGCTTACAGTGAAGACGTGGCCGGTGGTGGAAAAAAAAAAGGATTAAATTGGCCTTTCCACGCTTAGAACACTGTGCCCTTATGCATAGGGTTGGAGAACCGAAAATTAATAAGTAGCTAGTTGTCAACCAAAGTCGCCCAACAATGGCAAACATTAGGGGCCGAGGAGAGGGGGTGCCATTGGTTTGCGACAATATTAATATTCCAACTTTTGTGGGGCAATTAAAACGTGCACTGCTCTTACATCATTACCCACAAGCATGCACATATAAATGCAATCAACTGTTAAGTTGCTGTGGTTTGTAATGGTGTACAGCACAATATACACCGTCCGATTAAATGAAAAAAAAACATAAAATCCAAATGGACGGTGTGCATCGTGTAGCATACTGCTGCACTTTGTAACGAATCGTCAACATAAGAAAGAGGAAAAAAGCAAAATGCACAGCAGATTCGGGAAAGATGAGGAAAAAAAAAACAAAGATAAAAGTTAATGGATTTGCATAAAATTTGTTTTTATATGCTTTTTGGTGATATGGATCTCTGTTCTTGGGGGGTCCACTCGATAATGGGTTGACATGGCTTGGCTGTAAGCTTGATCGCCATTCATGACGAGCGGCAAAAAAAACCCATAATCACCACACGAATGCGCGTTGATATGAAGACATACACCTGGAAACACACATGATTAATGCGTTTGTCTCTTTTCGATTAGAAAACAAAACAAGCAAGTGTTAAATGTATTTAACTTATATGAAAAATATCTCAAAATTTGAAAAATGAATTAGATAGAAAAAATAATAATTAAAACAAGACATTGAATTTTTATATCAATTTCAATAATTTAAAATAAATTGAATGAAATTCTTAAATAATAAGTCCCTTCCCCTTCCCACTTAATTAGAGTTATCGAGTTCGAATTTAAAAATTTGATATATTTAATTTAAATGTTCGAAAATGAGCACCCTTTATAAATATATCCGCTGTGAATCTAATTTGATTGGTGCCAAATGGATATAAAAAAATATTATAAACCACAATCTCATAATGAGTCCGACTTTTGTATTTCACATAAATCCAACTTTACATTTAAAAATTTCATTCCTTCTGTATAAAAAGGATGAGCATTTCTCCTCACATGCACTTCATGTCTACAGGATGGGTATTCATTAATTTTCACAGCTCTAGCAACAATGATGAACTGATAGTCATATTGATATATTAAAAATTCAAGCTCCAACTTTCATAGTGCCTTTGGGACCTTATAATAATATTAAAAATAAGGTCAAATGACATTGATGATATTTTATATTTCCTGATAAAAAAATAACCCAACTTTCATAATTTTACTTGAATATTACTAGATATGTACATTTTCGAGCTCAGATCCGGCTCAAGCGTACTTGATTTTTAAATGATAAAATCCAAATTTAGTTCAAGCCAACAAAAACACGTTATACCTTGTCCAAATCCAATAAAAACATATACAAAAATTCTGAACAGACTAATATATTATGCCTTTCTGTGTTTTTGTTTTTGTTTTTTGGAAGAACTGGATAAGTTGTTCCCTCATGGTTTAAAGCCTTAAGCACAATCCACAGAGCATCAAATAATGACCAACGAGCCAAGAAACAATTAACATAAAGGCACTTTCTTTACAGTACCAATTAAATATACATGTTATCATCAAGTTGAGATATCAAGAGAGAGCAGTTCCTTCAGTTTTGGGCCACGCAGCCAAGAAAAGAAAACGCTACGTAATGTGCATGAGCTATGCATAAGTAGATATTGGAATCTCCTGGTACAATTTGATTTAAAATTACAAGTATGGTCATACATAGACCCCTAAACAATTCTTTCTCATCCATATGATATGGATTTTGCTAATTCTCCAATGCCTGGCTATGGTGCAGCCACAACTACTCCCAACTCCAAATCCAGAGCCATAATTAATGCCTTTGCAGGGTATGGGCTACCGATACGTACTCTGGAGAGTTCCTTAATCATCATATTCAATTATTCCAACCACCTAGTTGCTACTGCTATTTTAGAAAGTGAAAATGACCTAAGCATGAAAAGATAACGTTTCCACTAACTAGACAAAAATTCTAATTTGCTCCCTCCAGTCGAAATAACCAGCATAGGCTATCCTTACCATGCACCCTCCAGCCCATTTAAAGGCATGCCCAATTAAACGATTCTCACATCAATCTACAAAACGCCCAGCACAATACGGGTCTTATAAGAATGTTGGAATGTTAACCGAGAAAAGAACTGCATCTTTTCTCGTAACTTGTGCAGGTGAGATACAATAGGAAAACAATGTTGATGATACGCCACACGAGGAGCTTACAGGTCTCTGTTGCTACTTTCTACTCCCTGTTAGCCAAAATTAACCATTAAGTTCTTCTAACACTATTCAACTCATACCTTGGGGTGGATAAGTTACCTCCAACACTACACTCCAAATCTGCGAGACCCAAAGCTTCGTCGTCCGGCCACTAAATTGGATATTAGTGTCATTAATCAAACACATATAATAAGTCTCTGTACATCAGGCATAGAATTCGATTTTCGTGCACGCTATAAAAAGCTATAGTTTTGGCTGACCTTGGCATCACATATGCATAACAAAATGTAGTTTCTCAGCTCACAAATAAAAATGACAACGCAAAGACCATTTTTCATTTCATGATTAGACGTGTCGTCATTAGTAGTAATGCAGCGTTCCTTCCTAATATTGACAATGTATATAAACTAGAACGACAGGTTCACATAAACATATAACTCAAAGCATCATAAGTTCCATCAAACATATCAACCAATCCTATTTTGGAAGAGAAATTTAAGGTAGGAGTATCTGCTCCCTTCCTTTCAATTAAATTTATCTTCATCAAAGCAACTAATTCTTGAGCATCGCCAGCAATCTGACCAAACTCCCTAATCATCAAGACTTTGGAAATGTGCATTCTCAAACTCTTGCTGTTATTTACCCAACCCAGAATAGCATGTCTTTCCTAAATTACTAAAAATTCAAGACAGAATAACATATTTAATCTTGAATCATGATTCAACATCACGCTAACAGTATATGCTCTAACCAACTAGAACACTATTCAAGAATAGTAACACGACAGTATGCTTTGTAGTGAAATTGACTTCATAAAATATGAGCTCAGTACAGAAAAAAAAAAAAAAAAAAAGAGTTCATATCAATGGCATCCTTTTCACGTACGAGATTATAATCATCAACAAAAGCATTGAAACTCAGAACTGGATCTTAATTTGCAAGGCTCAATATAACTTTGCAACTAAAACACGCCTCATTATATTAGCCGCAGCTAATATTTCTTGAAATGGAATAACAGAAATAAATGGAAGCTAAATTCCAATATACTATCATATCTGGAATCAAGTTACATCAATGTTTAATGAATACAACAGATGGGGTTATATACGAACCAATAACACTCTTGCTAGGAACCATGGTATATAAAATACGACTATATCTCAGGCAGCAATGCTGATCTCATTATACTAAATGAAAGTGTCCATGTCAGATCGTGGCTGTCATAGCTCCAGAATCAATTTTCCACTGTGCGGATGGGCTATTATTTAACCACAAGAAAAAGCTAATCCCTTGCAACATCACATTTGGTAACCAATAGTACAATCCCTCCCTCTCAACAAGCCAACACAAGTATAACCATTGAATCAATTGTAAATGTACAAAACCAATTGTTGCGTGCTGCTAACTTTTACTTTGAAGAAGAGATGTAAAAAAGACAAGTTTAATCATGGAATTCATATTTTTCATCAGGTGATCATTAAAACTCACAGGGAAAGGGTCTTGAAAGAAAACCATATTCAGAAGATTTCTTATCACACTCCGCATAACTGATACGATAGTTTTTTCTCAAAATACCAATGTAGCATACAACCATAAACAAATAATCCAATTACAAGGAAGTTCTACAAGTACATCACATGAATTGAAATTGATTTCTGTAAGTAATACACAGATGCATTTAACCCCGCATCAACTCCGTAATGCTAGAAATGAACTGAACATAATCCCAACCAGCAGGGTCCTTGAGTAACCATTTCTATTATATGATAGAATAATGCTAGAAATGAACTGGACATATATCTCTACCATCAAGGTTCTTCTAGTAACCATTTCTACTCTATGATAGAAAGACATTTAGCCCAAGTATGATATATATCAATTTAAAATTGAGGTTTTCCAATGCACACTTGGGATTATCACAAAACTTATTAACACAATATAGAGGGTTGTTCCAGGTGGAAGAAATGGTACGGAAACAGGAAATTTCGCTTCCATAGTGCACGCTAACACCAATAAAGCATGGAAGTCAAATATATTATTGAAAGGAAATGAAAGTTGTTTTCAAATTGCCCCCCAAAGCCCAATACTAAACTGGCTTCCCATTGCACGCACACATTGACGGGACATGGTATTTCTTATTCTCAAGTTTCTCATAACCAATTTTACGCACACCTCAATATGTCTTAAGAATATGACAACCAAGAAGTGAAGGCTATAATTAACCACTAAGCTCTATAACTGTAAAACATTGAAAATGTTTTTCCAATAATCATGCCGCCACACTATAGTGGGGAAAGAAATGGAAAACAGTTCTTCTGCCTGCTATTTTTTTTTTTTTTGCTGTGTTGTTTCTTTAATGGGACAGATAGGGATGGATTTCAGTGCATGCAATAACTCCTCTATTGGTGGCCTTAAAGTGCTCATGGAGATCCTACTATTCATCTAACTATAATAGGAAAAAAAAACCTCGTTATGGACAATGAATCTCCTTAATAGTGGAGAGCAACACCTCTTCGCCGGCAATCAGTCTCAATTGCTTAATGAACGCATCCCTGACCAAACCACCCGCCTGTCGTAAAGCATAGAGAATTTACAATAACGCATCATTACTCACCAATTTTTCCGGTACGAAACACTGAGAAAGTGAACAAATTACAACAATTTTGAACTCCTTACTTACCCTGTATGTACCATACAATGTCCCCACTTCCCGAATTTTGGCCGGAGGGAGCAAATTCTTCATCTTTGAAAACAATTTCTCAAAGGAATATTTCATACAAGTCGGTCCTTTCACTTGGCCTAATAAACAACAACAATAAAATCGATAAAACAACCACCAAAGCTCAAACACAATGCCATAAGGGAACCAAAGTTTACCTTGAACATGAAGTGAAGATTTGAAGCTCACAACACACTCGGGGATAATGTGCCGGTTCATATTACTTGACCAAACAACATACCACTTAGGATTGTTAGGGTCGTCAGCACCAGTATCAAAATCGACACTCGAGGGATAACATTGCTGAGACCCTTTCTCCACTTTCTCAATATTACCCAATATAACTCTGCAGAGCATGACATGCTTTTCGCCATTGCCATCCATCTCTGACAACTTACCACTGCATGAAATTTGCAAATTTAAACTCTCTAAAAATCTCAAGAATTGCATTCAAGCATATATCAATTTCGCAATTGAAATCAAACACGCATTACCTCATATGGGGCAATTCCAGAGGAGACAGATACACTCCAGTCCCATAACATTCAAGAGCCGAAACCTTACTAGGCAGCGCAAACCCATTCTCCAAAATACTTTCCACACCTTTTAACGATGCACCATGCCAAGCATATACCGTATTGTGTGCATTACGCGTGGCCCTCGTAATTTCAATATACTTTTGGAAAACCTCATAACGAGCCTTCTGCAAATGACCTTCGCGCGTGCATTGATGAATTGCGGTAATTGTAACATCAGGATCAATCTTCCTCATCCCAGTGAGGAATAAATCCCTCGCCATTGAATACACTTTTTCGGCTTCTGTCAATAACTTGGCATTTGGCCATGTCGATGTTCCACCATCTGGCACATTCAAACGCTGGCATTTCCAAACCTCATCTTCATATTTCTTCATCGACGAACTGACCTCGGGCTCTTCCTTATGCTTTTCTTCCCTCTTTCGCTTGATCGAATAGTTGTCGATTTGAATTTCAATCTCAATATTTGGATTTTCTAATTTATCATCAAAATCATCGCCGACAAATATTTTTGGAAAAAAACACTTACCTTTCTCATCAATCCACGCAACCGATCTTTGACAGCCAGACTCAAAATCAGTCTGCAACATGCGCAAAAAATCAAAAATATATCTAGAGCCACAAATTGACAAGTCAACCACGGGCTTCTTCTCCAAGAAAGCAGACTTCAGAGAGTCGAGAACTTCGCGGGGAAAATCCAGCCAAGAACCGTCGTGATTGAAGTACAAGAAGCGAGCAGGCGGGTCGCTGCATTTACAATTATCGCAATTCTGCAACATTAATTTCGCCGAACAACAATCCACAACGTTATTCCGGCAGCAGCTAGGAATCCTCCGCCGCAAGAGGGATATGACGTCGATGGATTCCACCGCGTTCATAGATTAACGCCACTTCGCTGATTTGGTCCGTGAAACCTACAAGAAGCGGCAGAATCATCCGTAAAGAAATGTGAAGCCAATATTTATAATGGTCCATCTGGAACAAATGGCAAGTCTTTCACTTCACTTGTATGCCCTTTGCCTTAGAGGGACAGCTAAGTCGGTTATGCGGTAATCAACATATTTTTGGAAGGGTATTTTGGACAATATGGGACATTGGCAGAATCTGGTCAAGAATTTGGACGCTGAAGCCAAACAAAATCAAGTAAGAATTTGATTGGAAGTCAATGAAACGTAACTATTAGGCAAAGGCAACTTGGGGATTAAGTAGCTGTAGTTTGATGACCGCTGGAACGTCAATTATTATATACTTTTAGTAAGATCCTGTACTTATATTTAAATAATTAAATTTTAGATTTTTTTTTTTTGAGAATTTACATATTAGATCTTAATTGGGCATATTAAATCAGAAAAAAAAAATTTTGGTTACAATTAAGAAAAGATTAATACTTTTAATACGAACTCTATTCCGAAACTACCAATTTTGATATATAGAAATTCGATTTTTTATAATTATATTTTGGAGGCATAATAAAAATTAATTAATAAAAAAACTATCAAATTTTTAACTTTTTAAACTGCATATGATATAATTATCCACCAAATATTTCAGTGAAATTCTGTAGTTTTATTTGCTGGATTAACATTATTATAAAGTGTGAATTGATGCAGTACAAGTGAGTTTTAAGTCCATATAGCTTAAAACATTTATATATAAATGAAAGTAAAAATTGAAAAAAAAAACTTAACACGCAATTTGATCCCTAAAATTTTACAAAATATGTAATTTAAGGCTTAAAGTTTTTTTGGGTGCAATGTTGGGTCTAATATTTTAAAATTGATGCAATGTCACCCATAGCCAAACGGAATCGTTAAGTTGACCCAATTTCGTTAATTGATGGATGACGTGGCAGGTTAAGTGATACGTAGCATGAAAGGTGGCAACATGTAGGCAATGATGTGGCGGTTGGAGGACACTTCAGCTGACACGTATCCCTCCATGTGCTCCTCGCTTGATCTTAAAAAAAAAAAGAGAAAAGAAATTTGAACCTCCATCTCTCCCACAATGACCACCGAAAACATGCTCAAGAGAAATTTCACCTTCACTATGAAACATGACCACCTTTGAGCACTTAGAGAAACCCAGGTCATAAACCCTAACCATGGAATCAAAAGCAATTAAAAGCAATCAACACAAATGTGGGTCCCATGTATGTGTTTTCTAATTTCTACCAGATTAATGATGTATACCCATTTGCCCTAAGTGTGTTTGATTAATCAGAAAATTCTTTTCTTTTGTCCGCTTAATTTTAAGGGAATTGACCTTTGAAAATAAGGGAAATTGATGGTTTTCCTCAAATTGGCATTTAATGGGCGAATGATCAGAAAAGGAAGACAGAAGCGAAAATTATAGTGAAAGAATAAGGTAAAGCAGAGGGGAATGAGTTGCAGAAAGAAAATTCTGATGTTTCTTGTTCAAATTCAGTTCTTCCTTACATGGATAAACTACTAGAAGAGCTCTATTGTGCAATAAGAGTTGTTTGATTTTATGTGCTGTTATTAATTAATTTAGACAAACTAAAAATCAAATTAATGTTCTTGATACTTTGGCAGATTTGCTTAGAGATTTGTTTTGAACCAAGTACCACTTCTTGTGGACACAGGTAAGCCAAAATTTCTACCTTGATGTTTAATATTTTGATTTGATCAAGAGATTGAAGAAGCTGTTTTTCTTTGCAGTTTTTGTAAGAAGTGCTTAACATTATTTACAGTGAGGAGCATCAGCCAATCGATATATAGGTGACATGGGTTAAGGACTGTCAATTTCCAATGTAAATAGCAAATATATCTCTCAACCAACATAAGAGAATTGAGCTTAATTAAAATTGATGCATACCTTAATGGGAACAGAAGTAGGCAAGGAAGAATTAAGCCCAACTATATGATGATGCTGGAGGCGCAAAAACATGAAAGAGTTAACAATGAAAAACAAAGCCATCAATCCAATAACAGTTATCGATCCCTTCAATCCACTCTTCTGATACCAAAATTTTTCTCCTTTTCTCTTCATCGACTTATTCACTTGCCTTCGTTTTTGATCCAAGAAAAAACCCAACAAATTCGACCATGAAAAAGACACACCCAGTGGATAATCGAAATACCTGTCACTGTTTGACAAACGAAAGGAACTGAGCCGAGGTGATGGAACAGGCGAGGATTGTTGACTCATCGAGGAAGCGGAGATTGACCCAGACCCACTAGTCTGTGGACAATCAGAACCCAACAAATCAGGATATTGAGAAAATCTAACTCAATTTGCAGAGAAAATGTCATCAAAATTGAAGAAATTTCATTCTCACCGGTGGCCAGGATTTTCGGCAAAGGTCCGATTACATCACTGGGTTTAAGCAGGACCCATCCCTGGATTGCTTCACCGGCGATGGAGGAAGAAACAAAAAAATCATTTATATAAATTTATAAAATTAATAGGAATATGAGAATGGAAGAGTGACTTTTTATGCTCTGTTTTTGTTTGGATTTGCTTTTTTTTCTTTAATTATAATTGGCTTAGAATATAGAGCTTTACCAGCGCCGGAGTTTAGGAAGGGATGTAGCCATAGCAGACAAGGAAAGAATTTTTTTTTTAAGATCACCCGAGAAGCACATAGAGGGACACATGTCCCTCAACCACCACGTCATTGCACACATGTCACCACTTATCATGCCATGTGTTACTTAACTTACCACGTCATCAATCAAATTACAGAAACATGTCAACTTAATAATTTCGTTTGGTCAATGATGACATTTTACCAATTTCAAAACATCAGATTCAATTTACATTAAAAAAATTTTAGCTTCTAAATTGTACATTTTACGAAATTTCAGGAGCCAAATTAAATGTTAAGCCAAAAAAAATATTGCGAGTCTATAATACAAATAAAAATAAAAAGAAAAAAGTCCTTCAAGATTTACGGTAAATTAAAGGAAAAAATATGCAAAACACGTGTTAATTTGATCACAATTGTCCGTGGACCAAACTGGGCATTACAAAAAGTTCGAGTGCTATTTTGCAATTTGCTCCAAATACCATTTAATTGAACCCCGTTATCGGTATTAGAGATGAACATAGATCGGTTAACCAGTTTATTAATAATTTTTTTAAATCAATCTATTACTATCGGTTAACCGCTATATCGGTTTTGATTTTTAACTAGATTTTTCGGATCGATTTATCGATTAACTATTAAAAAATTTTAATATATAAATTTAATAAATTATATAATTTATAATATTATTTTTAATAGTTAAAAATGAAAAAATATTAATTAAATACAATATTCATTAAAATAATCATAATAAAAATAAAATTTTCATAATTAATTATAAAAATTTAAACTATTTAATATAAAACTAATAATAAATTACTAATTATGCACATAATTTTAATATTTATTTACTAAAAATATATATTTTACAAAATTATATATCATAATATTTATAAATTATACAAAAATTAAAAAATATAAATATAAAATTTAAAATATAATTTATAATATATATATATATACATATTTAATTTTGATTTCAGATCGATTAACCATCAATTTTTAAAATAAAAATTATAAATTTAAAATTTTAATTTAATTAATTTAAAATCAATTTAATTTAAATTAATTTTTTAATTAAATTAAATTTTGGTTAATCGTGCTCATCTCTATGCTATGGTAACCGGTTGATTAATCTTTCCGCACTGTCTGTCTCTCTCACTCACACATACTCACGGTGTCCAATATTAGTTTTCGACGGCATATCGCAGCATCAATCAGAAGACCTAATTTTAGCGAATATAGTTGAAGGAAAGCTACAAAAATTCTCAGCAAAATCATAAAGAACCTGTAAGTAAACTAAGACACTGATCGCCGTATTTTCTAATTCTTTTATGCGTTTTGAATGTCTATGTTTCTTAGCTTTGGGACATTGAAGGGATTCTTCATTTTCTCGGCAAGCTCACATAACCACATTTATGACTAAACAAACGGATTTTTTGGTTCGATTTTGTATAGTGAATAGTATTTCACTTAACATTGTTAGTCCTGGCTTTTGAGTGAAAATCCGAGTAATATATGGCGATTATTAGCATTTTGCCTGGCAGGGGATATCTGGGGTTCAGCCCCGTACGAACCTTTTGTATTTATTTTCATTTGGTCATTTCTGGAATCTCCTTCAGAAGCACAAAAATACGTACTTTTCATTAATGCCTTTGAAATGTTTTGCCATAGTTAGGGCAGTAAGCTAACTCTTATACAACCTCCCTGTTGTTTTTAAAGTGAGTATGATTCTTTTTCCCTCTGTGGTTTACTTAAGTTTATGTCATTAGCCAGTATTGCTTGCTAGTGGGTTACTTAAGTTTATGTCATTATTTAGCATTGCTTGTCTGTGGGCTGGGTATGCTTTCTTGTAACTTTTGGGATCAGGGACTATTTCTCGGTGATAATAGATGACATTTTTAGAAATGTAAAGACAAGGTTTCAAATCCTATCATGAGGGTAGAAGAATTATCTAAGGTTGAAACAGTGGGATATAGCATGGGAGCAGAGTTGTTATCATCTTGGCTATGCTAGAAGGAAAATAAAAACAAACATTTAGCTTATAAAATATTCATAGACATGTCAAATTTTTTTTTTTTGGAATTAAATTGTTAATTTGGGTGCCCATATGTTCAATATATCCTGTCTCAAGTAACGGATTCTTGACCATGATAGTTTTCATTTTAACATTTCTCTCTCTGTCTGTCTCTCTCTTTTGCATTGCCTCTTTATATTGTGCAGGTTGCAGTTAGATACTGCTTAGTAAATGTCTTTGGGCATGTCTACTGCATTGACACCTTCTAAGAGGTCACATGATTGGAACTCTTCTGATTCAAATGGAAAAGGAAAGTGGCAAAAGACAGCTGGCCGTAGTTCCCCCAACCAACCCTTGAAATCCTCTCCCAGTGGTGTAGTTTTCCGAATGCTTTGTCCTGCTTCTAAATCGGGAAGTATTATTGGCAAAGGTGGTTCCATTATATCGCAAATCCGTCAAGAAACTGGTGCAAAAGTCAGAGTTGAGGAAAGCGTCCCTGGATGTGATGAGAGGGTAGTTGTCATTGTGGGTTCTGATAAGGAGCTGGAAGTTAATATTGAACCTAACGGAGGTGCAAGTGGGAAAGAAGCTAATCTCGCTGAAGAGGGCAATGAAAAAAAAGATCATGGAGAGGATGTTGAACATAAGGATACCAGTCCTGCACAAGACTCATCAACATCTGTGAAGGAACTCTCATCCCTCCAGAAAGCTTTGGTACTCGTTTTGGAAAGAATGCTTGAATCAGAACCAGAGACAGATGAAGGGTATGAGGAAAACAACAAGTCTTCTACCTTCATTTTGAGGTTACTTGTGCTCTCCAGTCAAGTTGGCTGCCTTCTGGGGAAGGGTGGTAGTGTCATAAAGCAAATGTCAGCAGAAAGTGGGGCACAGATTCGGATTCTTCCCAGGGATAAACTTCCTCCATGTGCATCGCCTTCTGATGAACTGGTTCAGGTAACTAAATGTTGAATTTACCTACTGCTTCCTTATTGGTGATGGAAATCACTGCAGACTTCTCAGTTTCCTTGTAAAATTGGGATTGCAATTCCGAGATATATGAAATACCAAAAGGGGATGTGGAATTTAGCATTGAGAATATGTAACAAGTGGGTGGGCTTGGAAATAGCTTGGGTTGATGGGGCCACTAGAAGAAAGAATATGATGGCCAAGTTTTCTTAGAACCGTTTAATTGTACTCCACCTTTTGTTATTACTTCAAAAAGACAATATCGCCTAGGGACTTTGGATTACTTAAACAAACAATATCACCTAGGGACTTGAGATTACTTCTCTCATGCAGCAAGTAGCTAAATCACTATTAGAGAGTAGTAACTTTGCACCCTACACATGGTAGTGTTCAGTAAACTTATACTCTATCTCTTTTTCCTTGTATGCCTAAACTCATGGTTACTTGAGCACAAAGTTATATATTTGGCTGAGTATGTGATGAGGATTCAGCACAAACACACAGTCAAACAGAAGGAAAAATGATAGAACAACTCAGAAGAAGTTGATTGTATTAATGGAATGTGCAAACTACAATGGACGTCAGGACTATCCAAAGGGATTACAATTCCAGTATAAGCAAAAAAGAAATACAAGAGATATGAAGAAATGAAAGAACAGCTAATGAGCAGGGACCTAACAACAATTGTTCCCTCTCTCCCTCTCAGCTTTTAGCTGCCAAAACAAACTACTTTTTCGCTCCCTTATTTTCCCAGCCTCCCAGCCTTCTTATTCCCTTTTGCATAACTAACTTGCCAGCTCAGCAACATTGCCCCAACCTGCACTCTTCCTTTGCTGTCTTGAATCAACTCTCCAGGTAATTGGGCCTTGGGTCCTCTTTGCTTGTATTCAGGTCCAGCAGCTTCCTAACATTGCCGGTCGGGTGAAAAGCAGTCTTGTCCTCAAGACTGAAGTGGAGATGCCGGGAAAAACCTGCTTCAAGATTCCTTCTCCAATCCATCAACATTGCCTGATACATTGCCGTGCTACCAGAAGCAGTAGACTTTTGAGGAGCGCTACCAATAAGAGCACTATCTCTGATAACAATCCCAGGGACATTGCTATGGGCAACATTAACAGTTGTGAACTTTGAATCCATGATGGGCATTGAAGGGCTCTTTGAACTTTTAAAGGTCAAAGCATTAAGCAGCTCAAAAGATTGTATTGCATATGAAGCATCCCTCATGCTTTTCACTAACGTGTCCTAGTCACTCTTATTAAATTGGTATCCTCCAACTTCAATGAGATGTACTAATGCACCCAAAGAGATAGAAACCATCGTCTGATCTATCTTTGTCGCACAGTCTAGAAGCAAACTCAGAAGAGGAGACAACATGAAACATACCTCCTTGTAGAAGGTGTTAAAAAGGTTGCACAACAACTGCAGTGAATGAATGCTGGTCTCTCAAAACTACTCATCATCATATGAGATTAAGCTTTCTTTTCCAGCATGTCTCACAGGATCAAAAATGAGAAACAAAACGCGGTGAAAAAAACTTTGATCCGCCAACTTGGTCATCTTGGCAAACATGTTGCCGTAAAACTTTGCTTCTTTCTTACCGTATTCCCTCATCTGTTCCTTCAGAGTCTTGTACTCCAGCTTGACATCCCTATTGTCAGGTTCAATCTCAAGAGCTTTTTTAATATCAAACTCGGCCAAATCTAAATCTGCCAAATGAATATGTGCCCGCCCTCTCCTATTAAGAGCTTTTACATTCCTGCTTTCCATATCTAACACCTTGGTGCACAACTTTTCTGCTTCTTTGTACTCCTTTAATTTTAGCTTGCAAGCAGCATTATTTAAGTTACAGGCCACCTTTAATGCCTTGGCCTGCTTTTTCTCCTCCTCGCTAAAAGAAGAATCATGTTCTATGTATTTAACAACCTTCTCGTATCTCTTGGAGGCCCTTGCATATTTGCCGGCCTTGAATAGGCTATTCCCTTCTTCCTTCCTCTTACCAGCCGCCTCAATTTTTTCTGGGTTGTTCATGTCCCATGATTCCTTCTCTTTGACAAAGGATACCAACTCAATCACATAGCATACGGTTGAGTTAGGAGGAACCACAGCAAGTTCCTGCTTTGACTCAGATGAACCAAATGCATACTCTGGTCCCATTGTTACCAGTGCCACCTCACCCTTCTTCATTGCCATCACAGCTCTATCGAGCCCATCAATCACTTGCTCCTCATTTTTCTTGAACTCAAACAACTCATCCTCGCTTTCATGGCCTTGCTTCAAAAATACTGTACCATCTTGCAACTTCCCAATCAATTTCACTTTGACAATAGTCCCATTGTTTGGACGCTCATATCCCTCGCCCTCTTTCACTATTTTCTTTATGACGTTCTTGTCATCAGTCACCTCCGACACGGACTTCCATGAAACCAACTCCAATGTTATTTGAAGTGTCGCATTTGGTGGAACAACACCTTCGATACCAGACGTTGGTTTACCCTTTTCCCCTAATCCATATTGTGGCTTCACCATCAGGAGGACTTTCTCCCCCTTTTTCATTGTCTTAACAGCCTTTGATAGAGCAGGACAGAAGTGACCTTCCTTCACAGTGAACTCGACTCCATCAGACTTGGCAACAACTGTGCCATCCTCAAGCTGAGCTTCATATTTAACAAGCACTTCAACATCAAACTGTAATTGACCCGCCAACTTCCATGGGAATTCACTCGAGCTTCCAATCTCCAATGACAAGCGGAAGATGTGGGATTCCACGCTCACTGTCTTCACCATCTCGAGAATCTCACTATCGCTACCCCTCCGGACGATCTTTCTCGGCGACATGCTCCATTCAGGCACGATTCTCCGGCGACGCCCAACCCCCTTCCAGCGTCGTTTTTTTCACTCTACTCTGTGTAATCGATGGTCCTCTGTCTTCGTTTGTCCCCCACGATGCAAATAAATTGATGGGGAAAAGGTTTGCTGCTGATGGGCTAGAAGATATTGGAAGGTTGTATGTTGGGTTGGGCCCAGTATGGGGCTGGGTAGGTGATTCAATGGGCCCAAACACCCAGATCCATTCCAGCCAACTTGGTCCACCTGAGCTTTAATGGCGTTGTCTCCCTTCTTCAGAAAAATTTGCAGTGATGGAGTAGATCTTTCTTCCCCGATCTGCAGCGAATCCTCCCGGAAGCAAGCCGATCTCTTCGCATTCATGCAATTCTCTGATTGATACTCCTTCAATCCCTTTTTGTTTTCATCTTTCAACCCACTGCTTAGACGTTCTGCATATCTCGGTTCAGGAAAATCTAGGGAAGTTGCAGCCACCGTCTCACAGTCTCCAATGGTTTGGTCGACGTTCCCACCTTGTTATGCCATCTCTTTCTTTTTATTAGTCTGGATCTTGGGAACGGGCTTGGTTAATTCATTTAAACGAACAGCGAGCTTTGCAAGTCTCTGGGCATTTTCATCCATTCTGGCTTGCAAGGGTTGTTGAGTTTGACCAAATGTATACCCCATCTCAACCAGATTAGTGCCTCCTCTTGAGCTATACTCCTCTCCCATGGAGAGTTGCTTCTCCATCCAACCCAAAACCAGTGTCTGGAACTCATCAGCTTTTTGCTCCATCACGCGAGCACTCTGTTGCATCTCTGTTACAGTGTTGGTTAATTCTTGTATATGAGGTACTATTTCCCCTATCCGATTCTCATTGTTGTCTACTCTTAACGATAGATCTTGGTATCTTGTTTTCATTAATTCCGGGTTTTGGATCCGGCAGGTCGGACCAATGATGAGAATTCAACACAAACACACAGCCAAACAGAAGGAAAAATGATAGAACAACTCAGAAGAAGTTGATTGTATTAATGGAATGTGCAAACTACAATAGACGTTAGGACTATCCAAAGGGATTACAATTCCAGTATAAGCAAAAAAGAAATACAAGAGATATGAAGAAATGAAAGAACAGCTAACCAGAGCAGGGACCTAACAACAATTGTTCCCTCTCTCCCTCTCAACTTTTAGCTGCCAAAACAAACTACTTTTTTGCTCCCTTATTTTCCCAGCCTCCCAGCCTTCTTATTCCCTTTTGCATAACTAACTTGCCAGCTCAGCAACATTGCCCCAACCCGCAGTCTTCCTTTGCTGTCTTGAATAAACTCTCCAGATAATTGGGCCTTGGGTCCTCTTTGCTTGTATTCAGGTCCAGCAGCTTCCTAACAGTATGCATTTTCAAAAATCTTTAAAATAATAAGAAATTTTGCTTCTCTGCGTAAAAGTATATGCGTTTGTGTGTGCTTCATCAGATTCAATTTTCTCATCGTCCCTTATGTTATTTTCCTCAGCTATGTGGCATTGCCAGGCATTAAGCTTTTGGCATAAGCTGAGATGCAAATAATTTACATGTTTGTTCTTCCTGTACTCGTTGTACCACTATGTGATTTATTTTCTGAGAGTTCTGCTTTAAATTAATTTGGGGCTTTCATTGGTTCTTCTTCTTCTTATTAAGGTTGGCTGGAGCACTCACTTATGAGGGTGGGAAGCCAGCCTGCAAATCAGATAAACTATGAGAAGGGAAAACTTTGTGCAGGCAACATCTTATATTTTATACAATAGTTGATATACTGGTTATGAGCCAGATTTGTACATTTTGATCAATAATAACTTTGGTTGTCTCCTGTAAACTTCAGCTAAATGCTCTAGCATCAGTATTCTTTACCTACTTGTGTATGGGTGCTTCCAGAGTGTAGGACTTTGGCCTTAATAGAACTAGGTCATGGTTGGTGTTCTTGACAATTGAGATGGATCTATATCTGAACTTTTTAAAGGTGAATTTTTTTTGTCTTTTGCAAATTCTTATTTTGCTATTTTACCCCGATTATGCTGCAGCTCACTGGAGAGGTTGACGCAGTTAAGAAAGCTCTTCAATCAGTTGCTCAGCAGCTTTTGGAAAATCCACCCAAAGATCATGATTCTTTTGCTGCGAATTCTACAGGGCCTTCATCCTATTCATTTGGTCATTCTTTTCCTAGGCCAGAAGCTTATCCACCACCATTCCATTCTTTTAATGCTAGGGGTACAACTTATGGTAGTGGACCTCGGGATTTTCATGAAGGTGGTATGCCTGGTCGAATGAGACCTGTTCCAGATCTAATAACCTTCCGTCTACTGTGTCTTGATGAGAAGGTAGGAGGTGTTATTGGAAAGGGAGGAACAGTAATAAAAGCTCTTCAGCAAGAAACAGGATGTGAGATTAAAGTTTTAGATGGGATTCCAGATTCAGAGGATCGTGTTATTGTCATATCTGGCGTAGCGGTATTTTTCTAGTAATGCTTGCAGTGAAAGTGTATAATTTTGGCCTTTTCTTGATCAATTATTTGCTGACAGCAAACCAATTGTTGCAGCACCCAGATGATAGGATATCAGCTGCACAAGATGCAGTTCTACGTGTCCAAACCAGGATTGCTAGGGCTTTGCCATTAACTGATGGCAAGGAGAAGGTAACTGCAAGACTTCTGGTCTCCTCTAATCAAATTGGCTGTCTCCTTGGCAAGGGTGGTTCCATAATTGCGGAAATGAGGAAGTCAACTGGGGCATATATTCGTATATTGGGGAAGGATCAAATTCCTAAATGTGCTTCAGAAAATGAGGAAGTGGTTCAGGTGCATTCCTTGTTTCTGTTTCATTAGCTTGAGAAAGGTTTGCATTTTTCTGTCTGGCAAGCTGGCCCTTTGCTGCCACCCCCCTCCCTTTTTTCAATTTAAATCATTAGCTCTAATTTTTAGTAATTTATTAAACTTTTTTTGCAAACGAGTTAATATATATATATATATATATATATATATATATATATATATATATATATATATATATATATATATATATATATATATATATATTGGTCAGATAAATGGGGAACATGAAGTAGTTCAAGAAGCACTTATGCGGATAACCACCAGGTTGCGCAATCATTTCTTCCGTGACGCATTTCCTTCTATAGACCATCCTTCCAATCCTGCTTTTCTGGATCAAGTGCCTCCATTTCCCCCATATGTGGGAAGAAGGGAGCTGTCACCTCCATTCCACGCTTTTCACAATTTTGATGGCATGGGAGGTCCACCTCCACATGCTGGTTTCCATCCTCATGATGAACATCCTCCTTTTCACAGACCAGGCATGCCCCTGCATCCACCTGAAAGAAAACCTTGGGGTCCACCGGTGAGCAACAATTTCTCTGCTTTCCTAGTCCAATATGCTGGCTGCATATTGGATTAGGCAATTTCCAACTTTGGTGTTTGGGGAGCAAAGTTAAATTATTTGAATGGGTGAATTATACTGTCAAATACTTCACTGTTTTTCCTGAACTGGCTTGCAGGGGATCATTGAAGGTGGTGCACATATGGCGTTTCCTGATTTTGGAGGACCTCCCCAAAGGAAAATGGCAGGTTTTGGGGGGTATGTATATTTTAGCTCACCCGAATTTTTTAGTCGTTTTAGTCCAGGGTTTTCAATTTGAATTATTCTCGGATTTTGTATTTTTTTTTATTGTCTTTGTAGGGCAAACCATCCGGCTATTATCACAAGTACTACTGTTGAAGTTGTTGTTCCTCGTTCTGTGGTCCCTGCAATATATGGAGAAGATGGTGCATGTTTGAGACAGATTTGCCAGGTATGTTCTTGGGTTGGTAACATATTTACGGGTTGCCTAGAGGTTAAAAGTGAATTTACAAATGAAGTTACTATCTTATATAGCTTATATGCAAAGTGTGTATATAAATTAGGTGTGCATTAAACTCATAATCGTATGTGTGTGAAAGAGAGAAAGTTCCACTTGGGACCATAAATAGGCTGCAAATGATTACAACATTTCATCAAAGTATTGAAGAATTTAATTACAATTATTTTGATGGGCTGAAAGGGTCAGAGAGCCACTTTAGTAGGGGTGTGCAGGATTGAACTGGAACCGAACCAATGGACTTTGGTCTGTTTGGTTCGGTTATTTCGATTTTTGGTTTGTTCGGTTCTGAACCAAATAAAAATCGGTTTGGTTCTTGAAATTGGAAAACCGAAGGGACCGACCGAAGTTTTCAAAACTCACCGTTTTGCTTATATATATATATACACGCGCGCACACTTTAGAACTAATTTTGCTTTTGCTATGACATTTTCTTTGGCCAAAAATATTTTGGGTCTGGCATTAAATGTACAAGATAATCACCTTCTCATCAAATCACATGTTTTTTCTGGCCATCGATTTTGCAGTTATGCCTTTGTTTCATATCTTTAATACAGCATAAAAATCTTTATCCATCTGTATTGAGGTTGGATCATATTTTGTTTTATTTTGCTGTATTCTTAAATGACCAAAATGCTTTCCTATTTTGTTCATTGATATCCAATGTCTTCTTAAAGTTGCAGAGAAAAAGCTTTAAATTGTAACCTATTTTTGTATACAAGCAAGATGCTTTAAACTATTCTCGTGTGACCATATTTATCTGATTGAAGAATGCGGATCTTCTTCAATTGTGCAGTACATATTTTCTTGTTCTACTCTTTTTTACCTGTGCTGACCGAGGGTCGAGTCTTTCTTCAGTCATTGTGCTTGCTGTCTGGTAGTGGAAACCTGGTGAATAACAGCACCTGAACCGGGTCGGCCTATGCTTGATTAGTCCCTTTAATTATAAATGTTCTCATACAGCTGGTTTCTCCACCAACATTTAGTTGGGCTTAGTTTTTAGTTTGCCTTGCTTAATGTTCTTCTTGCTGCATAATTAAAAGATATTTACTTTCAGACTGTTGGAACTTTCTCAGCTTTCTGACAAGGCATATATGCAGACCAAAAATGATTTATACATTTGATTAGTATTTATCAAATGTGTCTTCTAATGACTTGAAGCTTTTATGCTTGGTTAAAATTTCAAATATTTGTGTTGTCTTAGATTTCGGATGCTAAAATTACAATTACTGATCCAAAGCCTGGAGCAGCAGAGACTGCAATTATAATATCTGGAACGCCTGAACAGACTCATGCAGCTCAGAGTCTTATTCAAGCATTTGTGATGAGCGAACGGGAGGCTGCTTGAGGTAACATATCTAAACTTCTGCCCTCTTTGTGAACTCCCTTCTTTAGGCCCTGGATTGGTGGTTGAACATTGAGAATGTTAACATTCTTGTATTCTATAGATCAATTCTACTGTTTGATTAAAATTTTCTACTTATTTTACAGTTTGCCGAAGTAAATTCTGAAATATCTCCACCTCCTGAAGATTAGAGATTGCTGCAAGTCTAATTTGGCAGTTTTTTGTGAGTACAGTGAACCCCATCTGAATTTATTGGTCAATAGATGACATACCTTTCAGAGAGTTTAGTATGTTGATGGCAGGCATACATGTTCAATCTTATATGAAGATGCAAGTGATCATACTGTACCTCTGGTACCCCATTAGAATTGGAAACAAAAACTACATTTTGATTTTGTTCGGATAGTGAATTTTTAGTACAATGTAAGATAAATCTTTGATTTAATGCTGGCTTATCCTATTATACTTTTGTTTGCCCATGGAAATATGATTGCCGCAATAGATGAACTCACTAAAACTTTATCACATGTTAGGGAAAGCATGTCTGCCAACTTCACATATTACTTGCTCTGACATGGTTTTATTTAGAATTCTGAAAGCATGTGGCTGCCGTTGTTAGTTTTCTGAGGCCTTAACGTTTCTTTCATAGGCCAGGAATCCAGCATTTGCATGCATTATCCTTTTTTTGTCCTTAGACTAACTATAACTGCTTTCTTTTGTTGGCTGGTAGTCCGGTATATGCATAGACTATCTTTCCCATTGTTAGACTATCCATAATACTAGGATTTGTAAAGGAAAGGAAAAAAAAAAGGAAGGCAATGTTGGTGAATTTCAGAGATTACCACATCTTCAGAGTTTCAGTCGCCATAACTATGAGCTCTTTTGATTGTTTCTGATTTTGTGCTTTGAGAAGGCTATGCTGTATTTTATTTTAATGTTCAGGATATCTGGAAATACACTTTTCTTTTTGTGTCTCCATGCTTATGTTCTTTTAAAAGTCATCCCTTGTAACAAATCCACTGTAGAATATTTACTTGTATGTATGTCATTTTATGGGTCTGGCAGCAAGCCATGTCTGAATCGTTGCCTATTCAGTTTATTATTTCATGATTCAAGCTTGATGAAGAAATTGAGCAAATATATGAAAAGAAATGCGTAAAGACAGTAACATGTGGAAGAAGTGACATGTATTGGTCTTTGTATAAGAGAAACTGTTTAGTTATCTTTGTTGCAAACTGAAAAAAGAAAGGATTGCCTGCATGATTCAATTTGCTCTCATACATTCTTGTTATGGCCAGACGAAATGTTTCAGTCTTATGTGGAAACTCACATCAAAAAGTTATAACCAATCCATGGGACGAGATTCCTTGGGATGAATTCATTGTCTTCTTTATAGATGATGCGCCAGCTTCACCAATCCTCGGCTTCTTGTTTGTGTATCAGTAAAAGCAAGAAAGAATACGGTCTACTTGGATCTCGGTATAGAACATGCTTTCCGAGTTAATTCAGTAATTTGGTTTGAGCCTCCAAAATATGCATTATATTGTCACGGGGTATTGGAACAATATGTCTTGTTAGACTGAATATTTTCATATTACTATTACTATAATTTTACAGCAGAAATTGTGAATTTGCACATATCATTGCTTTTGAGCTCTTAACTGGTCCGAGGGGGTGGATTGATATCGGTCTTATTATGTGAAATCTTCCTGAGTTGCTTATGAGAAGGACCTGTTTACTGCTGGATATTTGACGTTTTGACTCAATGATCATCTGCTACATTCTGCTGTTTGGAACCAAATTTGTCTTAATTTTTTTTTCTTACAAAATTTTATTGTTGCACTGACTGGTTTACAAGAACTAGGTTACCATTGCCATGCAAATATTTGAGGCCCTACTTAACATTTTAGCCACCAATCAGGCAATGGCATCCTATTATATTGGTTGGGTGTTTATTCTGTCTTTCTCCGGCGCCTCTATCTAGCTTGGTGAAGTGAAAGCGGTGCGGGAAAAAGGAGACAGCAGGCTTTACTACTGTGAATTTAAGAGCAATACAAGTGTTTTGATACTTTAGTACACTAATGGAATGACAATACAGACCGGATCAGTTGCCTTCTGAAAAATTTTACCTTGATGCCTAGTAAAATTATTATTGCTCAGATTGGAAGGGCTTGTAGGTCCTCAGAGAGTTGATCAGACCTTCAACTGATCCAGCTCCGGCAACAAGTGACACAACCAAGCATGCCAAGCTCAATATTTTCAGCCATGTCCATGTGAAGGAGAATTTAGGCATTTTTGTGCGTGCTATGTACATCTCTATTGGAAAATAAACTGTCAAAGGCCAGAATGCAGCTGCCCCAAGAAGACCCAAGAAGTCATTGAAGAATGGGAGGATCATTGCTGTCACTGCTGTGAAAATGACATATATGGTTCTCCACACCAATCTGAATGAGCTGAGGTAATACACTCCAATAAATGGAATGTTGATGGCATGCTCACTTGTTATGAACTTGTTTTCTGGCCATCGTTTGTGGCAATTGCTCTCCACAAAATTGTAGATTGGTTGGCAGAAGACCTGGCATTTGAATCAGTTTAGACTAACCAGCTCAGCATACTAGATAGGTGAAGTTGCAATTATCTGTTAGGTCTTAAAGGCGCATACCTGGTAGGCTCCAATGAGGTGCACTGCGATACAGATGTTGGCAAGGTCGATCAGCCAGAAAGGTTCATAGAATCCAAAACCGGTGAGGAAGTTACCAGGTGCATCACTTCCAAATGCTGCATATCCAACACAACCACACAGAACATAAAACAGGGTGGTTGTTAGGATGCCAATAAATGATGCCTTCTTCATTGCTTTGTTTTCTGGATCAGGGCTTGATTTAATTGTGTCCTGCCATTTAGTATGATCGTGATGTTAGAAAAAGATTTCAATCATCTAATTACATTGAAAACATTAAAAATCGGGATCCGACCCGACAATCGAAATGACCTTACGGATCCCAACTCTTTGGACGAAAGGGTTTCTTTCTAATAAAACAGCTAATGGCCACTATGAGAGTTACGTGAGACAGAATTTTTATACAAATTGGATAATGAGTTGCTCAGAAGCTGATGCAAGACTTGAGACATAACGAGGAAGAGGGCAACGTGGGCTTTAACATCTTCCTGGAAATACAATTTGATTCAGACCAAAGTTTGCATTGTGGTCCAACCTTTTCTGGAGGAAATGGTCCATGGTTCACTAATCTCTAAGAAGGACAATATCCCATCAGTTAAGGCAGAAGGAGTCTCTTTCACACTTACCGTCCCATGTTATTCTGTTTTTTTGGAGGGCTTTTAAGAGGCATAATAAGTTAATTTATATGATAAATCAATTTAAATTAAATTATGACACTAAAAGACCAACTTTTAATTTTCTATTGACTCTTCCACGGTTCCCTTCTAGGTGATTTTTGTATCCCCTGTTGTGTGGTGGGAGAGGGCAATTCAGTCACGGGCCCTTGCAGGGTCCCCATGATTTGGGACCTTTTGTGATGTCCAAAAGCCCTCCAAGGGCAGGTTGAATACAAAATAGTGCCTGTGATCCCTAACTCTCAAATTCCTAAACCGTTTATTTAGTGCTGCCACTGGGGTCCACAATTTTGTCAACTTATACGAAAAGTCAACATTACAAAAATAATGCAAATTATAATATCTATTTCATCCTTAATCCATTTTTTTGTGTGATCTGACAATTGTTGACATGAGAAATTATAATCTCTAGCATGTAGGGATGATCACGGAGCAGGAAATCCTCGTCCCTAGTGGAAAATCGCCCCGAATGAGGCGAAAAATTTCCGAAAAATTTCTCCGTGGGGACGGCGATGGGGAAAAAGTATTTTCCGACTTAAAATTCGGGGCGAGGATGGGGATCCGAAATTTTTCCGTCCCCAAAATTTAATTACTAAATTTAATTATATGTATATAATTTAGTTTTAAATTATATTTAATTTTAGTTTTATCAATTGTTAAAATTTATATTAGTTTGATTTGTAATTGAATTTATATTTTTAATTATTAAATATTATATTTTAATTATAATTAATTATTAAATATTAATTTTAGTTATAATTAAATTTTTTTAAAAATAAAAATATTTTTTTATGCGGAGATGGGGATGAGGAGAATTTTTCCCCCGAAATAATATTGGTTCCTGCCCCGCCCTTGCACGGAAGAGTAGGTGGGGAGGTACTTTCCATTCCCGCCCCACGATCATCCCTACTAGCATGAGTATCACTGTAAAACGTGAATTATGCGAGCACGTCGGCATCAGATACACGCACGTGATCAGTTGCCCTTTATTTAGTGGCAATAATGAAATTATCTACCATTTTGTGTGGTAATTTCTAATAATAATAAAATTGCACACCAAGTGAACAGTGGTTCATGCATGGTGTACACAACAAATGCAATCACTATTGTTTTAGATGAAAAGAAGAAAAGGAAATATTCTTTGACAACACCTCATACAATTTAATTTTTATTTTTATTTTGGCCTAACCATGAACTAATCGAGCCACAAGCTGCCATATAAAATAAAAGTAGCTATATAATATAAATTCAAAACATTTTTTCCTTATTTTAAATCTAAGATCAACAGCAGCCATGCCCACCTTTAACATGGCACACATTTCAATTTACTTTTGGTCCAGTCAAAGCTTACTACATAGTACGTTTTCACGGAAAATAATGTTATTAAAATCAGATAAAATAAAATATATAAAAACTTAAAAATTTGTGGTTGGATCGATTTGTTGAAATTCAATTGAATTTTTTTTTAAAATAATATAATTTTTTAAATTTTATATAAATATTATAAAAATATCACTATATAAAAAAATTAAAAATAATTTAAAAAATATATATTTATCATCAAACATTAATAATAAAATAATATTTTTAAATCATTCAATATTTATAATAAAAATTTAAAATAAATATAGTAAACAATTATAAATTTTTAAAAAAATTCATTAAATATAAATTATAATTTTTATTTTATTCATAAAAAATTCATCAAAATTGCTTGAATTTTAATTATTTTGTATTTATGCTTATACTTTTGTTCCAATAAAAAATAATATTATATGAATATTTTGAAAAAAAAAATATTTTTTTCAAATTCAAACCAATTTATTATAATTTTATCCTTTTTTTTGAATTTTTACTGGTTAAATCGGTTTTTCACCGGTTCATAACAATTTTTTTCCGGTTTTTAATCAATTCAATTCTTGTATATTAAACTAATCAGATCAATTAACAATTTGTAGTTAAACTGGTCCGATCTGATTTTAATAACATTCATGAAATCGTATTAACATAATTATGTTTATGAACTTACTTGTATCTCGATAAGAATAGTAGAGTAAGCATAAGCAAAAGCAATATCCCCAATGGATTGGAATGCTCTCCATATCTTCTGTGCTGCTGTCACATCCACTCCTACTGTCACCCCTGTCATGCTTGTTCTTGCTTTTGCTCCACCTTCAGTTTCAATTTATCGTATCAAATTATATTAATTTTCATCTAGCCAATATTTATTTGGCAATTTATTACTGTTTCGGTCATAATTTTATCATGAAAAGAATGATAATTATACAAATATCATTCAAATTCAATTTATTACTTAAATTTCAAATAAGTCTTTTAATGTATAATACAGAATGCATCGACTCAAATATTTGAAAATAATTTTAATTCAAATCATCCATTAATGATGCCAATCCAATTAGAGGGGTATAAATGAATTTAGTTTTAATTAGTCATTCTCATAAAAAATATCGAGATCATTTAAATTTTTAGTAAAATCAAGTTTAAAAAAAATTAAAAGCAAAAAGGGTTTTTTTTTAAATAAAATTTTTTAATTGACACCACTTAATAAAGGTTGCCCCTAAATCTAATAGTCGCTAAGTTTTGAACAGATAACATAAAGGATAAAATATTATAAATCAATTTATTCAATTTTATATGCTAAAAATGTAATTAAAATACAAATAATAGGAGATATTTATAATTAAGAACGTGATTAAAAAAAAAAAAGGTCAAAATTTTACCAGCTACTTTGGCTATGGAAAGGCCAAGACCAATGGAAGAATAGGCAAAAGACATAATGGCTGCGAGGACTGAGAGCCATGAAAGCTTGTGGAAGTTGGGAATCTGGCTAAGTACGATTTGGATACAAGCAAAGATGATCATGTAAGGATTATTTGATGTATGACACTTCACTTTATGTCCATGTCTGTGGAAACAATTTGACCTCTTAACCGCCCTAAAAACACACAAAATACAATCACGTCAACAACCTCTTCTATAATTAATATTAATAAAAACTCAATTAATTAATACTCTTCCACAATTAATATTAATAAAAACTCAATTAATTAATCATTAATACTTACACCATGCTGATGGACGCTGTAATGGTGTAGCCAATCGTGATCCCTACTAAATTCACATACTGTGCCACTCCACAGAATCCAACTTTCCACCCTCCTGGTATTTATATCCAAATTAATCAATAATTAACGAAACAGCTTTCCTATTAATATTAACATTGATTCATGGACCCCAGAAGTTGAGGAAAAGGATTTTACCTAAGTTGGCTCTGACAGCATCCATGTAGGTGTAATTTCGCTTGCCGGTGACAGGATCAGGCGACCTGTAAGCATCGGCGAGAAGAGTAGAAGTGAAGAAAGTGATAAAAGAGAAGGTCATGAGAATAACAGGCCCAGCCACCCAGCCTAACTGAGCAATCGCCCAGGCCAGAGACAGCACTCCTGATCCAATCACCGCAGTTATTATATGTGCACTTGCAGTTAACCATGTCCCTTCATCACCACCAACAACAAACAAACCCATTAAAACAAACAAAACAAGAAAAACATAAATCAAGAAACCAACATATTGTCATTATTATTTATTTATGCACATCATACCTGTTCTTTTAGCTTTACCGTCATCATCGAGGTTCTTGTGAATTCCACCATTCACGTATCCTTCTATGGCCATGTTCTGCATCTCTTTCGCCATTTCTGTTATTAGAATCTGTGTCTATGGTGGTTAATGAAGCAAAGATTTTCAAGTAGTGAATACTTAGTCGAAACTGCTTCTTATGTCTCAATATATCTTTGCTCAAAAAGAGAATAAAAGCTTTCTCTAAAGATCCTGTGAACTAAAAAAATATTATTCTATTTTTCGGATACAAGAGTCTAGAAATTAAATAATATAAATGGGTTGGCCACTGTGAGAATATTTAATGGGTAGGAGTTCTCTGAGCACCATTGATGGTGGGAAGGCAAAGAGAAGAGGGTGGTGTGGTCTGTACTTAAAAACTAAATAGGGTCCCCACTATGTCTTTGTATTTAGGTTTAGACCATCCATGAAGAATCTTTTTTATTGTAACCACTAACCATTCATTATGTAAATTATCTTTCACAAGAAAATCGCCAACTTTGTCCCCAGTCACTATTAATATATTTTTTAATTATCAATGTTTGGTATCCAAAATTTATTATTAATTTTAAAATAATCCGAATTCGCATTTAATAGATCTATTAGTAGATGAAAGGAAAATAACACTTTTTTTTCAATTGTTTAAAAATACTTCAGATTCAAAATTCAAACTCGAAATATTTATTTAATAAAAAATAATTTATATAATTTCATCTCATCTAATCTCAAACATTACTATTGTTAGAAAATTATTTCCTAAACCTGATTCATGGGTAATTTCATAGACCAACCTAATAGTATCTTGAGATATGTACAAATGTAAGTTATAACATAATATTGCATTTGCTAATACTTAATCGGGCAATCTTTCTTTGTTTATATGGCAAAATATTACTGGTTCAAAAAAGAAATTTCCATTAGTATTAGTCTTTTTTTCTCCAAATCCTTCTTATTTAGATCCGGTTTAAATAAATTTTGTAAATTAAATTAATAATATACTGTTACATATATAACATGAAATTGATTAAAAAAGTTTAATAATTAATATAAATATATATAGGTAGCAATACTCAACTTGCCTACAAAGAACAATTTTCCTCTTTCTCCCCACTTTTGCTTAATGGGTTGCTTTTTCTTATTTAGGGATATTACTATCGCAGATAGGCAGCGGAAAAAATATATTTACATACGGTATGTGCATGTGTCCCTTCGAGACTTCAAGAACCAAATATAATATATAACTATATAAGTGATGTTTAATCTTAGGAATTTGCCATGATTTCTTTTGACTATGTTATCGCTTTTTGCTATTTTTTGTGAATAAATAGAACGCAAATTCAAAAAGACATCAGAAATTTCAACAAGCGTGAGCAAATTTCGAGTTAGGTGGAGAACTCAGATTTGTAAGATTTTATTTTTTCTTTTTTCTTTAAGGAAGTTGACAGATTTACTTCTTATTGACTTGGTTTCTTTGTTTTTCTTTTTGTTTTCAATTGATTGTAAAAAAAAAAAAAAGGAAAACGATGAGAATTTTTTCTACTCCACCAGCATGAGAATGAAGACTCTAGCTATATCCTAAGTCCCTATGAAAAAGAAAAATGATTATACTACATTTTTTCTAATGGACTTGGCATGCTTTTAGGGTCAACTATGAAGGAAACCCTAGAATCATTTAGGCAATATATTTCATGTCAAATTATCAAGAAAATATCAAATCTATGACGGAAGCGTACCTGAATTCATGATTTGCCTTGAAAAAAGGAATTTTCTTTGGCCAATGATCTTCCAAATTGATAGACAGAATAAATATCTGTCTTCTCCAGATGGGGATTCAGAGATGATAGATATCACTTACCTATAATTTGGGGACCATAACCCTTTTATATGGTAGAGTTTTTCTTTATTTCTAATTTAACCCATCATAAAATTAAAAATTACAAAAGAGTATCTATACATTTAATTCATACTTGTAACATTATTATTATTATGGCCCGCTTTAATTTCTTTTATATTAGATCACTTTAATATTTTGGGCCAAGTCTTTTAAATGATAGTTATGACATATAATTATTATAATCCTAATATATATATATATATAGTGTATTTGTCCATAAATCCTAACAATCTCCCACTTGGACTATACATTTATATATATATTCATTTTGCTTTATAATTATATGTCAACTTTATGAGCTCAAAACTTTACTATCATAAATAAAGACATTTCTGAACAATCTCGTCCATCAATCATGCTTACATAGAACCAAGGCGACTTTTGTTACTTATATGTCATAACTAAATCCATCCCTGATCACATATATAAACACAACCAAATGACACAGATCCAATATGGATGCATAGCATGAAAATTACATGTAATGTGATCTAAACATGCCTGTTTTCAATTGGTTCGTTCTTTAAACTTAGTGAGATCAATCCATAGATAAATCAAAGTGTGAATAACTCAACTTTATTTTTGCAAAAAAAATGTAGATAAGCCAAAAACCAAATGTGTCTATTATAAGAAAGCAAGATTACAAAACTCCCACTAAAATTAAATATCCTCAAAAGATATGACACCCATATGAGCAGTATGCTCATTAAAGACCGTGGGTGGCAATCCTTTAGTAAGCGGATCCGCAATCATGGAGTTTGTACCAATATGCTCAATAGACTCCTGTCCACTTTGAACTCTTTCTTTAACAACCAAGAATTTAATGTCTATATGCTTTGACTTACTCGAACTCTTGTTGTTATTGGAATACAAGACTGCTGACTTATTGTCACAAAAGATCTTAAGTGGTCTTTCAATTCCATTAACAATTCGCAGTCCAGTAATAAAATTACGCAGCCATATTGCTTGATTTGATTCCTCATAGCATGATATGAACTCTGCTGCCATGGTAGAAGAGGCTATAAGAGATTGCTTAGCACTCTTCCAAGAGATAGCCCCTCCAGCAAGCAAAAAAATATAGCCTGATGTAGATTTCATGCTATCTGGGCACCTAGCAAAATCGAAATCTGAATACCCAGTGATCTCTAACTTATCCGATCTCCTGTAAATGAGTTTGAAATGTTTTGTTCTTTGAAGATATCGCATGACTCGTTTGGTTGCTTTCCAATGATCCATTCCTGGATTGCTTAAGTATCTTCCTAATACTCCAACTATGTACGCAATATCCAGACGCTTACAAACTTGAGCATACATTAGACTTCCTATTGCTGATGCATAAGGAATCTTTTGCATTTCTGTTTCCTCAAAAGTATTTTTGGGGCACTGTTGAAGATTAAACTTGTCTCCTTTAGCCACAGGGGTATTTCCTGGTTTACAATCTTGCATGCCATATCTCTTAAGAACCTTTTCGATATAAGCCTTTTGTGATAATCCAAGGGTACCTCAAGAACGATCTCGATGTATTTGGATCCCTAATACAAAATTTGCATCTCTAAGATCTTTCATCTCAAAATTCATAGCTAGAAATCTCTTGGTTTCATGCAACAAGCCTATATCATTACTGGCAAGCAATATGTCATCAACATATAAAACCAGAAAAATATGCTTACTCCCACTAAATTTGTGATATACGCAATCATCAACCAAATTCATCTCAAAACCATAAGAGATAATAATCTAGTGAAATTTGTAATACCACTGACGAGACGCTTGCTTAAGCCCATAGATAGATTTCTTCAATTTGCAAACCATTGACTGTACTTTCTGATACATAGTTTTCTGGCTGCACCATATAAATTATTTCATCAATGTCACCATTGAGAAATGCTGTCTTGACATCCATCTGATGTAGCTCAAGATCAAAATATGCTACTAATGCCATTATAATCCTAAAAGAGTCTTTAGATGAAACTGGAGAGAAAGTCTCTTTATAATCAATGCCTTCTTTCTGTGTAAAGCCTTTAACGACAAGACGTGCTTTATATCTCTCCACATTGCCCTTTGCATCCCTTTTGGTTTTAAAAATCTATTTACAACCAATGGGTTTTGCACCTTCAGGCAATGGAACAAGATCCCATATGTCATTATCTTTCATAGACTTAATCTCCTCATTCATGGCATCTATCCACTGTTGAGAGTTAGAGCTTTTCATTGCTTGATGAAAATTGACTGGATCATTTTCCATCACTCCAATGTCATCATCATGTTCTTGGAGAAACACAACATAGTCATCAGAAATTGCACTTTTCTTTTCTCTAGTGGATCTCCTTAATGGCAATGGTTTTTGAGGCTGTAGAGTTTGTTCTTCAAGAGTATTTTCTTGAGACTGAATGGGAGGATAAATGACATTGTCTTGTTCTGGAATTGCATCATGAACAATGTTTGGTATAATAACTTGTTCTTGATTATTGTCCATAGCAATTAAAGGAATATCAATATATTCCTCTTTAAAGACAAAGTCCTTAACTCTTTCTCCCCCCGCAAACTCAACATCCTCAAAGAACCGAGCATTACCTGTCTCAAAAATAGAATTAGTTGTGGGATCATAAAATTTGTAACCCCTAGAGCGTTTAGAGTATCCAACAAAATAACAACTAATAGTCTTAGAGTCCAGTTTCTTTTCATTTGGCTTATAAGGCCTTGCCTCAGCTGGACATTCCCAAATATGAAAATGTTTTAGACTAGGCTTTTTACCTATCCAAAGTTCGTAAGGGGTTTTACTAGTTGCCTTTGTTGGTACTTTGTTGAGTATATAAGCTGCAGTCTTTAATGCCTCTCCCCAGAGTGACTCAGGTAAGGTAGAGTGACTAATCATACTTCTTACCATGTCTAAAAGCGTTCTATTTCGTCTTTCAGCAACACCATTCATATTGGGTGAACCCGGTATGGTGTACTGTGGTACGATACTGCTTTCCTCTAGGAATCTAGCAAATGGACCTGGACGTTGTTCACCTGAACCGTCATATCTACCATAGTATTGACCACCACGGTCAGATCTAACGCTTTTAATACTTTTATTGAGTTGATTTTCAACTTCAGCCTTAAAACTTTTGAACATGTCCAGTGACTGAGATTTCTCATGAATGAGATAAAGATAGCCATATCGACTGAAATCGTCTATAAACGTTATGAAGTATGTTTGGCCATTCCAAGAAGCCAGAGGAAATGGCCCACAAATATCTGTATGTATTAGTTCTAAGACATTTATTTTCTTATTGGCATCAAATCTCCGGATATTTGTTTGTTTCCCCTTAATGCAATGCACACACATGTCAAAATCTGAAAAGTCAAGGGGATCGAGAATACCATCAGACACATGTCTCTCAATTCTCGTTTTAGAGATATGACCTAATCTCTTATGCCATAATGAAGCTGAATTCTCAATAGTTAATTTACGCTTCTTACTGATTGAATGAACATGCAAGGATTCATTAAATAAAGCAACTGTATCAATTAAATATAGATTATCATAACCTGATAAAGAACCAGAACCAACCAAACTTGAATTTTGAAAAAGACTAAAATTTCCATTTTCAAATGAACAAGAATACCCAAATTTGTCCAATGCCGAAACAAAAATCAAATTCCGCCTAAAATACGGTACAACAAAAGTCTCAAACAAATTCAAATAAAAACCAGTTCTTAATAATAATCTAAATGTTCCAATTACTTCGACTTCGACTGATTTGCCATCACCAACATAGATGTATCTTTCACCATCATTAGGCTTTCGGCAATTCAGGCAACCCTGCATGGACACACTAATGTGAGTTGTTGCACCTGAATCAATCCACCAAGTGTGTCTAGGTACTGAAGCCAAATTAACCTCAGAACAAACAAAGTTAAGAAACATACCTTTCTTAGCACGCCAAGCGTGATAGTTGGTACATTGCTTCTTTTGGTGTCCTACAGCTCCACAAAAGAAACAACCACCTTTAGTTTGATCCTTATTTTGTTTCTTATGTGGTGCTATCACCGCAGCTTCCTTATTCTTTCTTTTCTTATTTTCTTTCCTTTTATCCTTTGAGGTGGAGATTAAATGAATAGTCGGTGTCTTTTCTTGCTTCAATCTATCCTCTTCCTGAACACAGTGAGAGATGAGCTCATTAAGGGTCCATGAGTCATTTTGACAGTTATAGCTCACCTTAATTTGACCAAATTGTGCAGGAAGAGAGATCAGAACCAAATGCACTAACAAGTCTTCAGATAAATCCAACTTGAGTGCCCTTAAACTTGAAGCAAGGTTAGACATTTCCATAATGTATTCCCTTATGTTTCCTTTTCCTGTATACCTCATAGAGATGAGTTTTGCTAAGATTGTACTTGTTTCAGCCTTTTCATTCTTAGCAAATCTCTTCTCAAGGTTCTCAAGGAAACCCTTAGCTTTATCCACCTAATCGGATATTGTGCCCCTAAAAGCTTCAGGAATGGCACGCTTAATGACCATAAGACTTATGCGATTAGACCTTTCCCACTTTTCAATCTCCCTATTTTCCTCAGAGGTACTCTCATTAGTGAGATTGGCAGGTCTAGGTTCCCTTAGTGCAAAGTCTAGGTCCATGACTCCGAGAGTGATCAATACACTCTCTTGCCATGCCTTAAAATTCGTGCCAGTCAGCATAGGAATAGAGTTAATACTAGTAGTAATATTAGCAGCAGGAGCAGAAACTGAATTCAGAACAAAACATATAAAATAAACTCACATAAGTTTCAAAATAATACCAAAATTGAATAACAAATTTAAATACAGTTAAACCCCATCTCAAGACATCTGACATTCCATTAACATTTCATCTTTGGACAAAATATTAACTTGTAAGTGATATCTTGATGTAGCAATTAAACACAAATAATAAAATAACATGTCAAATAATAATTCTTCCTTTGGGCCGAGTTATTATTCACATGTATGACCAAATAATTATCACATGTTAATTGCCACAAATGTATATGTAATCATGCTAAACATTAATTTTCCTTTGTGCCAATCAATATTTATATAATTACATACACACAACCAATTATATATTTTGAAATAAATTAATTGATTTCCATAGAGGTCACTTTGGCAACATATTGGTTCAATTAACCATCTCAATATATATATATATATATATATATATATATATATATATAGCCACACTGTAATTTAAATTGAAATTCCATAAAATACCATCTTAATACCAAATTATTTATTTACTGATATATATATATATATATATATATATATATATATATATATATATATATATATATATATATATATATATATATATATATATATATATATATAAACTAAATGTGAAACGGCACAATGGGTATAAAATACCAAACGGCACAATTCAACAAACATGTTTCTTGGCCATAAAATATATATATATATATATATATATATATATATATATATATATATATATATATCTTTTAGGTGCTGTGTCCCAAAGCCATAAACCCAAAGCCACAAAACACAAAAATAGAATAACTCAAACTGGCGCAAATCCAAAAGTAAAACAACGCTACAACTGAATTCAAAAAAGGATAAACGTCACACATGCTAAACGGCGGCCACAATAATACACGACACAATAATACACGCCTCATACTCATCGGCAAAATCAAACAAATAGCAGTACAATTTTGCCACAATTCTCCATGCTATCGGCGACAAAAAATAAAAATATATTCATAATAATAACTTTAATCCATTCTCAATGAATTAACATGAAATTAGGCTCTGATACCAATTGAAGGAAATCCTAGAATCATCTAGCCAATATATTTTATGTCAAATCATCAAGAAAATACCAAATCTATGGCGAAAGCGTACCTGAATTCATAATTTACCTTGGAAGACGGAATTTTCTTTGGCCAATGATCTTCCAAATTGATAGGCAGGATAAAGATTTGTCTTCACCAGATGGGGATTCAGAGACGATAGATATCACTTACCTATAATTTGGGGACCATAACCCTTTTATATGGTAGAGTTTTTCTTTATTTCTAATTTAACCCATCATAAAATTAGAAATTACAAAAGAATATCTATACATTTAATCCATACTTGTAACATTATTATTATTATTATGACCCGCTTTAATTTCTTTTATATTAGATCACTTTAATATTTTGGGCCAAGTCTTTTAAATGATAGTTATGACATATAATTATTATAATCCTAATATATATATATATAGTGTATTTGTCCATAAATCCTAACAAACTATACTTTCATTATTACAGGTTTGGTCTTATCTTTATGAATATAAAATATATATTAAGTGGATTTATATTAGTTAAATACGACTACTCCTTATATTAAGTTGGAGTTTCTTATATTCGTTAACTTGTTGTTTTTGTAAGTTTTGCTCACTCTTTTTTATCCAAAAAAAATGCTCATTTTATGCAAATTTATGTTCCATATTCTTATATAAAATATGCATAAACTTTGTAATATATAAAATAGGCTTAATACCTTATTTTCCTCCTGAATTTATATTTAATTGCATTATTCATACCTAAACTTTAACTTGGTCTAAATTGCCACCTTAACTTAACTGTCATAACAAACTACCTCCTTGACTTATTTTGCTGATGTGGATAAGGAAGTGTAGTGCACATAAGGAGAGCGTGTGATAACTTAAAATGCATACTAGCAACAGTAAAAAAAAAAAATACCCTTACAAGATTAGGCTTAGTTCTTCCAACATCTCCATTCCATCTATAACATATCTTCTTATCCTTTCTCTTGTTTGAATCATTTTGGAGAAGTTGTTTGCTTCAAATCGAGTCACTAATCTTCTCCAATCACTCTGAATACTTGTTGAAAAATAACCCTAATGGCGAAAGCTAATGACGGTGCTCCTATATGCAGGTGTGGACTGGTAGCAGAGATGAAGTGCTCATGGACTTCATCGAATCTAGGGAGACCGTTTTTTGGCTGCCAAAATTATCGGGTATTATTTTTATATTATTGGGTGTTGGGTAAAACATCATGTTTCTGGTAATGGATATTTGTTTAAATTTGTCAATCTCTCCTACAGACTTATCTTATTTAAGGTACTACTGTTTGAATTTTTGGTACAGATAAAAAATGATTGCAATTTTTTCAATTGGTTGGATCCTCCGATTCCAAATAGATCAAGAGTTGTAATAAATGGACCAATCAGAGTAGTTAATAATTTGGAAGAACAAATCAAGTTAGAGCAAAGGAACAAGGGATCAAGAATTTATGCAGTTGGTTTTATTCTGAAGTTGTTGTTGTTGATTTTATTGTTATTTGGGGCAATTGTTTTGCTTTGAAAAAAATCCAACTATGTCATGTATTGGATGGAGAAATTGTAATGTTGTTGGCAATATATATTGAATGCAATTAAAGAAAATTTGCTGATATGTAATTATGTCTTGTTGTTGGCAGTATATATGTAATTTGCTGATATGTACATTTGGTTCTGTTCCTCTGAAGAAACAAAAGTAATCATCCCTGTATATGTAATTTGTTGATATGTAAACATTGTTTCATATATACCATAACATCATATTCATATCCAGATAGATCACAAAAAACATTATGACATATCCATCATAATAGCAAAGTAGCATCAGTTACATCACAAAATATCAGTTTAATATACCTAGCACATATTACTAAGTCATAATACATCATAATAGCAAAGTAGCATTGGTTACAAATACATAAAGTAAACAAGAAAAGACTATGGCTATGTAGATGAGTTCTTGTGAAATTTTGTTTCGTGGGGTTGGAATTCCAAGTCAATGTTATACTCTATAGCTTTCTGAACCAATTGAGAAGAACAAACTAAGGTCTCCCTATATCCTCTTCTCTCAAGTAAATCACCAATATGCTCATTATATACCAAGCCATAACCATATTATCCTCTTCTTTTCCTTTTCCTCTTCCTTGTCCTGTTCCTAGTCTGCCTTGACCTCTTCATGTACCTCTGCCACATTAGAAAGGCCAGCAATATTATTATGATGAGGTACATTTGTTGAAGGCACTTCTGTATGCACAGTCCTCCTATCTCTGCCACTACTGGACACACCCTTTCTTGATTTTGGTTGTGAACTATATTGTCCATCTAATGGCAATGTATCATTTCCTACAGGCACCTTAACAACATCAATTGTCTTTCTCTTCCTTCCTCTGTTTGATCCCTTGCCTGGTGCAACTTCTACTATATCCTGCAATTAAAAGCATTGTATAGTCAGCCATAGTTCAAATAAGCATAGATATTCAACATTTGTTATTTTCCAAAAGTTTTCATTACCATCTTCATTTCATTCATATGAGGCTCATTTTGTGCTTGATCCATTGTAACATTCACATCTGCATTTATAGGATTGGTGCCTTTCAACACAAGCACGGTGAATAAGAAAAAATTAAATTGCAAGTCATAAACTATAAGTAATAATAGGAAGAACGCATATTACCTTATCTATGCATTGTCTTTTGTTGTGTCTAGATTGGTGACATAAACTACAAGTCATCACTGAACCTCTCTTGGATTTCTTTTCAAACTTTTGCTTTAGAGAATTAGGTACTTTCTTCCTAAGTTTTTTGGGTCGACCAGGCATCTTTTTCATAGGAGGGGGTACTATGGATGCCTTTGAAGATTCTGCCCACATCTTCATGTTTGGTATAAGCTAGATGAAATGATTGTAGGCTTTCATATATGTGTCTTTCTTATACCAATGGGAAATATGGTCTTCTGCTATGATATTAACCAAGTCTTGCATTTGCCACAAATAAATTGATAGCTGATAAATTATCATTTCTTTGTATCTCCTTACAAGGAATGCTTTATTATAATGTTTGTTCCTATTTGACTTATAACATTTGTGAAAAGGCTAGTAGGTTTTAATGATGAAACTGTTGCTTTTTTTTTATCTAAAAAGGCATGAATAACCTAATCACAGCCTACTTTACATATTACCCTTACTCTGGTCCTATCATTTATGTAAAACTTTACATCTACTCCCTTTTATACAACATAGTTTCTAACAGCCTCCCTAAATTGGTATATATTTTCAAATATCATACCAACTTCAAACAAAGAAATAGTTGTTAGGTCATAATGTATCATTATCTTCACTTTTCTTGATCCCAACATTGGTTCATCCTGACTAGATCCTTCCCCTTCCCCTTCCTCTTCACTACATTCAGATCCTATGTCATCATTATCAAAAACTGTTTCATCTCCACCCAATTGACCTGCATGTTTATTTGGTTGTTTCCCCCTAGCATTATCAAAACCTTGATTTGCTCCAGCTTCTCTTAAAGGTACATTGTCATAACTCCTAACAAATCTTTTCTTTTTATTAAATTTAAGACCCCTCAATTCTTCCCTAGCTTCTCTTAACTCTTTATCATGTTCACTATCCTAGCCAAAGTCTTCATTCTCATCATATAAACTCTTTTCACTCTCATTGCTTTCCCATTCTATTTCATCACATTCTTCATAATCTAAATCTTCTTCTAACTCAATATTTGTATTTAGGTTCCTAACAGTACTGCCTACCCCATCCCCTACTTCTTCCTTTTCATCCTCACCTTTAACTCTTTTTCCTTTTTTCTTTTCACTCACAGATCTGCCAGCAAAAATCCTATCACATGTCTTTTCTTTCCCCTTTCTACTTAAAGATTTTGCTCTAGAAAAGCTAACCCTACTATCCACGACAAAGACCACATTTTCACCCCCATTTTCCCTGTCATTTAAATAATCACTTACATGTGCATCTGTACTAATGTGTACAAGGTGAACATTAACCTCGTCCCCATCTTTTACTTTGTCTATTAACTCAGTTAAATCAACATCATGTTTAATCAATAATCAAGACCTATTTTTATTAACTTCACATGTATAACCATTAACTTTATCATACCCTAACTCTTTAATGAGTCTATCAAAATAAATAACAATAACACAATCAATATCATGTCAAAAAACTTCCCATATTTCCCACCAACATACTTTGGCTCAGAATCTGCTACCATTTGTCCACCATGGTGAAAATGTCACTTCACCGCACTCTTCATTGCTCAGTAATTGTCCAAGAATCGTGCTTTAGTTGAATAAACTAAGATCGATCTTCTTCTGCTAACACCATTTGCCTTTGCTATTTTTACAGAGGCAACACATAAATGGGGGGAAAAATTAGCTTGTGGCTTAGGTTAATTTCACTTTTTTTTAACTAGTGCTACGTGTCAACCATACATTGGTTAATATCTACGTCAGCAACGTGTATTTCTCGTGCAATGATAAATTTCTGAGCTTTGTTGGAAAGATGGTTTGTTATGGCAGTTAACTTAAGTTAAGGTAGCGATTTAAATTGAGTTAAAGTTCAGGTATGAATAATGCAATTAAATACAAGTTCGTGGGGAAATAAGGTATTAAGCCTATAAAATGAGAGGAAAACAATTAAAATGGTAAAACAATAATATATGTATAACTCGTAAAGCGGTGAAAAATTAAAGAATAATCGGGGAATGGAAAAAGCAAAAGTTATTTCTAGCTAGTTCTTCTTATTTTGGCACTCATGCTCAAAAGTCAAAGAAAAATCGTAAATGCAACCAAATAAGGGAAAGAAAAAACCAAACTTAGGTGCATATGAGAATTAAATTACAAGAAATCAAACTTATTGGATCATTAATATTGTGCCTGTTCGTGCTGATGTGTGCTCTTTGGCTCTTCTGGGTTATGCCTTAAATCAAAATTATTAGAGATAAATATGAGGCTGGATTTAATATTCAGAATTATTTTAGTATTTGCAAACTTAAATTTTGTGTAGTAAAAAACTAAATTAGTAGAGTAAATTAAAAGTTTATTTACCCGAATGTCAAGTATTTGACGTAATTTGTGAGTGTGTGCGGTGCACATACGCATTAATGATTAATGCTTATACTTTAAACGTATCTTAAGGAAGCATTATTGTTCGTCCAATTATATATATATAAGGACGAGGGCGGCCAAACGACTGTATTAGTTCTGAAAATCATCAGAAAACGACAGCCCGCCAACATAGACTTGATCACGGAAACAAAATTCTTCAAATCCACACGCAATTCAACTTTTAAGTCATGTATGTTGACCATTATTAATCGACAAACTCCATGCTAATCCTACAGATTTATTTTTATCGACTCATTTATATATTATCATTTGTTGACCGAGTTATACCAACTCCCTAAATTATTAATATTTTTAAGCGAAAATCTTACGTTACATTATATAATAATCGAGCATTTATTTTTTACTGTCTATACTATCGGTACAACAAAAATTGGGTTTCGTTACGTTTATAGTCATTGAATTTGTAGATTTATAACTAAATAGTTACAATAAAAAAATTTATAATACAAAATTTATCAAAATTTTATTTTATTTTAATTAAAATAAAAATGATCTAAAAATTAATTTTTTATATTATCAAAATGACGGTTAAACATACTATATATAATTGTTATGTCATTTTACCAACAATTAATTTTATAAATAGACCCTAATTAGTTATTTAAATTTTTTTATTTTCTATACATGTCATTTTTTTATTTACATAATAATACGATATCTTTTCCATCCAGTGATCCAATTTATTAAGATGATTGATTTTAAAATAATGTGACAATCATATTTGGCATGCTTACTTGTCACTACAATAATATAAAAAGTTAATTTTCAGATCATTTTTACTTTAATTGAAATAAAATAGAATTTTGATAATTTTTGTATTATAAATTATTTTATTATAATCATTTAGTTACGAATTTCAAAATTTAATGACCACGGACGTAATTAACTCCAAAAATTATAAATACCGATGCTTTTAATTTAAAAATATTTTTAAATTCAACATCAAAAAGTTATTATACGGTATAATTTATTTTTATGCTGTAAAATAACTTGCTGAGAATTCTAACAAGTATCACTAAATTCTTGATATAAATTAGTTGAACTTTACAGCAAAATATTAAAGCCATGCATTTTGCTGTTTAAGAGAATTGGACTTAAACATCCAATAGATAGAGATTGGTCTTGGGTTATATCTTTTGACTAGGGATGATCGCGGGGCGGGGCGGGGGCGGGGAGTGCCTCCCCACCTACTGCCCCGCGCAAGGGCGGGGCGGGGGCGGGGCAGGGATCGAAAATATTTCGGGGAAAAAATTCCCCCCGTCCCCGCGGGGATCCCCATCCCTCCGGGGATCCCCGTCCCCGCATAAAAAATATTTTTATTTTTTAAAAAAATTTAATTATAATAAAAATATTATATTTAATAATTAATTATAATTGAAAATATAATATTTAATAATTAAAAATATAAATTCAATTACAAATCAAACTAATATAAATTTTAATAATTTTAATAATTGATAAAATTAAAATTAAATATAATTTAAAACTAAATTATATAAATATAATTAAATTTAATAATTAAATTTCGGGGGCGGGGAAATTTCGGGGCGGGGACCACAATCCCCATCCCCGTCCCGAATTATAAGTCGGGGAATACTTTTCCCCCATCCCCGTCCCCACAGGGAAATTTTTCGGGGATTTTCCGCCCCATTCGGGGCGGGTCCCCACCGGGGACGGGGATTCCCCGCCCCGTAATCATCCCTACTTTTGACTTGGATTCTGTGTATTGAATGTATGGGACCGAATTGAACCACTTGCGTATATATATATATTTTTTCTTTTTTTTTTTCATTCTATGGTGTGACACTTGTATGAATTAAAGGTAATAAAATTGCAAATATGAATTTGAAAGGTAACAGTGGGGTGGGGTTTTTCTATCCTCAATTATTTGCGTTGGAGCAAGCAAGAGTTTTACTTGTTGGACCATTTTTGCCTTCATGATATTAAAAGTATTATTCTCCTTTTTTGATACTTTATTCCATAAAATCTACTGCTTCCTTTTTTTGAGAATATAAAATCTACTTCTCATCAATTATATTCTTCAATGGTTTCTTATTCTTAATTATAAATATGTAATTTACCACTTAGAATTTTACTTTAGTATTAGTTTTCTTCTGAAATTATGACATCTCTACTTTGGTAAATAAAAAAAATCGTTATTATAGTCATAGATATTTATATTTATACATGATAAATAATAATAACTAAGTATAATTATCATAGCCATGATATGTAGTTGGATCACAATTAACAAAATTGGAGGTTTGAAGGCAAAACTTGGATGCATGTTAAGAAAACCCTAAGAATATGATAAAATAAATGACAAAAGCATGAAAAATAGTATGCCATGTGAGTGTACCTATGAAAGGAAGAGCCAGGCATACATATGTAAATGCAAAAACATTTAATGTACAAGATGATTATTGATGCAGTCGGTCGAAGGCAACCCATCCATGAGCATGAGTCGTATTTTCTTGAAAACCAAATTAAAAAAAAATAATAAAAAAAGAAAACAAGGCAAGATTTAGATTTATTAGATCAATGATAATAATCTTATCAATTCCCCACTTTTTTATAGCCTCATAAAGAAATGGACAAAACCGCTGATGGGGTCCTTTCCTTTCTATCGCCAACTAGCATGGACGTTGCATGCTTTCGATTGTGACTGCTAACTATTAATTTCAGGTCACAAGTTTACCTCCATCGCCAACCCTATATATTTTTTAATTAAATTTAGCCGTTTTTAAGAAATTATAATTAATAGTCTCCTACTAATTTTGTTCAAGTTAAATTAACTTATTATAAGAGTAAAATTCTCTTAAAATTATTTTTTTTTTTCATTTACAGTGCTTAAGATTTGAAATCTTAGTAGAAAAAATAAATAATTCAACAAACCCATGTTTATTTTTGTTTTCAATTGATTCTGGACCACAAATTTAGCTACTTGTTGGAATTTGTGAATTATTTCCTTTATTTTTTTGGTTGTGTGTAAATCATTGGTTCAAAATTTTGGGTCTTCTTTATGTCACTCTAAATTCCAATCTAATCCCAACTTTTTTTTTTCTCGTTCATACTAATGATCGTGACTCGTGATTACTGCAGAACCTTGCTATGGTTTCATTTCGAATCTTTAAACATCAACTTCTAACGGAAAAAAAAAATGAAAATCTAAGAAATAATACATTTCATTAGACCTGGCAAAATTGATCCAAATCCATGAATTGACCCAACTTTATCTAAAAAAATTGATTCAAATCCAACCCAATTCATATAAATACCCATTAGATCAACCCAAAATTGACTCATTTTATTTTTTAACCCAACCCAATACCCATTAGATCAACCCAAATTGACCCATCTCACTTTTCAACTCATTGGGTGTTTTCAAGATTCAAAGATCTTGATCTATTGGGTGTTTTCAAAATTCAAAGATCTTGACTCATTAGATATTAACTTAATAGGTTTTTTATATGATTTTGTAATAATAATAATAAGAAGAAGGATTATGATTATGCATAATCCTTCTTCTTATTATTATTATTACAAAATCACATTATTATTACAAAATCTCATACATCTATATAATAATAAGATGCTTTCTAAATAATTTCAATATATATATGTCACATAAAGTAAACTATGATGCTTCAATTTCTTGTAAATATTAAAATTAATTTATAAATTATAAGAAAATATAAATTTCGATGAAAATAGTATATAAATACAATTCAAAATTACAAGTTTTCGGCATAATTAAATGCATATGAAGGAATTATTTTCAACCAAACAACAAACCATACTATTAGACAAATAACAGTGTTGGAAATACAAGGAACGAATAGTGTCCATAAAACCATTAATCTTTTTTTTTATTTCCCGAATTTGAATGAATCTTATAAATGATCTCTCCATAAAATTTGATTATTTCGCTCTCTAACATATAAATATTTTTTTAATCTTAAAAAAAGTTTTTCAATAAAATCAAAATAATCTTCTGTGATCTAATGAATATAAAAATACGTTAGAAAATTAATTTGACAATTCACTAATGTGAAAATAACAATAATAATTATTATTTTCATTAAAATTAAAAAATAATAAATAAATTCAAATTTAATATTAGATTTCATAATAAAAATTAAATTATTAAATTTATTAAAGGATAAAATAAATTATATTATATTAATGTTTTTAAAAATAAACATTCAAAATTAACCCAAATTCATGGGTCGATACAAATCAATTCAATCTATTAATGACCCGACCCATTAATGATCCATATTTTTTGATCAATTAATGACCCAATCCATTAATAATCCATCCATTAATGACCCAACCCAAACCCATCCAACCCATTCATTTGCCACCTCTACATTTCATATATCAAAATAATGAAATTTCAATAATCGATGGTCAACTTACTTGGATGTTTAATTGACTTAAATATGCATGTTATGGATTAAGACTAAAGACTATAACTATTCCAATATTTTAGGGTTTCGAAGCATCTATGTATAATTGATATTGGTCCTTCTTTGCTCTTGTCCTTCTTCAGATAAGGACCTCAGCAGTCAGCACAAAATCCATAATCCCAACCTAAAATTTATCATTACATCTGTTTTTTTTTTTTCCTTTTTTTCACTTTTCATTTAGTTAAAGGGTTAGTAATTAATTTTTTTGTCATCAAATTTTTCAAAATTGTTAATAGATGTCATTAATTTATTTTTTATCCTTAAAAATTTAAAATAAAAAAAATATCATTATTTTGCATGTAATCAATCGCATATCGCCAACTACCAATTATATTTTATATTTTAATATTAAAATATATCAATTTTAATAAATTCAGGATAAATTTTATCTATTTTGAAAAAGCATAAAAACAAAATATTTATATTTTCCAACATATTACTTACAAAAACTTCGATGGCGAAAATGTTTAACAATTGAAAAAAAAAAAAAAAAAATATATATATATATATATATATATATATATATATATATATATATATATATACACACACATATATATACGCAATGATAATTCACCGAACAAAATAGCTGATCTTCTTTGCACGCAAAGGTCTGGCTTGTTTTACACTAACTGCTGTCAATTACTATATCAATGCCTTGATCTTCTCCCTTTCTTCTCTGAATTGCATGTTCATCGTCATCATGACTTCATCACTCTTTCATCCCATGCGGAATTTCCGAAAATGAAAATTAATATTTATATGCTATCATGATATATATAGCTCGAAAAATGATTATATTCAATAGAATTACTTTTTAGATATAACAATAAGTTATTAACTCAGCATAAAAGTGAAGATATAAACTAAATCTAAGTATTTAAGATAATGGAGAGTATAAACCGGTCAACCAGTTTATAAGAAAAAAAATTAAACAATTTATTAATATCGATTTTTTAAAAATACTAAACATTAACTAGTTCATTACATTTAATTAATCAATCTATCGATTTCGATTTTTCGGTTTGATTAATTAATATTTTTCGGTTAACCATTAAAATTTATAACATAAAACTATTAAAAAATTAGGCAAAATTTAATTTAATTTAATTTTAAATGTGCAAATTAATTCTAAAAAATCATAAAACAAACATAATTTAGGAGTCAAAATTGATGTTCAATAAATTAATAGTTGATATTTGTTGAAAATTAACATATTTGACTCCGAGTCATATAAAATTTTGGATAATATTACATGTTAAAATATAAACTCTAAAATATAATTAAATACTATTAAGTAAAATATGAATACCAATATATATATATATATATATATATATATATATATATATATATATAAATTAATCAGTTACTACATATAAACATTACTATATAATTAAAGAAAATAATATAATATAACTTTTATAGAAAAATATAAAAAATTAAGATATAAAAATAAAAATATATTTTAAAATATATTTTTATGTAAGTTCTAGAGATTGAAAAACATAAAAATTTTTAAGGTATAAAAATAAAAATATGTATATAAATCGGTTAATCATGAACTAATGGTTAACTGATATCTAAAAACTGAAACCGTAATAAAAAAATATAAAAATTAAAAGTTATAACTGAATCTATCGAATTAATTAACCATATCGGTTTGATTTGGGACTGGTTTTGCAGTTAACAATTTTTTCGGTTTTTTTCTCACCCTTAATTCAAGATATTTCAAAAGAAGTACTATATATATATATATATATATATGTTAAATGCAGCTATTATTTTGGGCCCTCATACGATTATTGATGGCAAATGTAAGTCCGAGTCCGGCAACTGAAAAAGGGCATCAATGTAGTATGAAAATTCAGATATATATTAATTTGCAATAATTCTATCCAGTTCAAAGACTTATTTCATGAATATATTATGTTTTTCAAGGAAAAAAGACTAAACAGAAAATAGGGAGTCATTATGTGAAAAAAAAAAAGTAAATAACGGTGTCATTAAAATTAGTATCTACAATACAATAGTATAGAAATGATTTTCTGATGTGATGAACAACGATTTAGTGGTTAGAGTCAGAATTTGGCCTTTGAACAATTTTTTTTTAAATTAATAAATGAAGAAATCAGTTTGAAATAATTTTATCTTTATAATGAATCCATTTTTTTTTCCAAACCGGATTAGTCACAACATGTACGAGGGCTGATAAATATTAATAATCCTATCAAAAATTAAAAATGAAAAAATAAATGGAGAAATTCAATTTGAAATAGTTTTGCTTCATAAGAATAAAAATAAAAAAAACCTAGATAACTGATATTGGGCCACTAAACCCATTAAGGCCCTATTTAGCTGGACTTTTGGAAAGCCGAAAATGGCTTTTAGACCATATAAGCTATTTTTGGAACTGTTTGCAAAATCATTTAGAAGTTATTTTAATTTATTTTAATAAAATATTTAATATAATAATATTATTAAATATTGTAGAATAGTCATTATCTATATTATGATAATTTCAGATATATTCAATTTAAATAAATATAACGATTCTTTTGAAATAAAAGTTATTTTATAAAGTATTTTTTCAACACTTAATAAAAGTTATGACTTTTATGTTTTTAATAAAAGTTATGTTAAACGGGCATCAGGGCCGATTAGTGTCATTTGGGCCGACAGGATGATTAGCGTTGAAAGCCCAAAAACTGAGTCTGCGCGGGCGGGAATTAATCGAACACCACCGACGACGTTGCTCTAAACCGTTACAATTCTTATTTTGGCGCAAAACGTACGTTGCCAGGAAATCTTCAAGGGGAACAAAAATCAATTTCCCTTTTGACATCGTTCTGTGTTTGTTTTAATCGCTCAGTAGATCAATCCCGTAAACCCTATCAGAGTGAACATCCCAGATAATTTCTAGATCTAAACAAGGTTTTTTTCTCTGTTATTTCCTTTCGTTCTTCATTCTTAATTGTTTCGTGTGAAATTATGACGATAGAGATGCATTGTTCATGATATTTGAAGCATTTTCCTCTTCTTAGTTTCGCCCTAATTTGGGAAGTTTAATTGCATTCCTTATTCATATGCGCTAGATTGGATTGATTGTCAATATTAAAAATGTCTAATTTAACAATCCATATAATGCACCTTATTCACTCCAAATTTACTTCATGATATAGGTTGATTTTTTTCTTTTGCACGAACATTAGTTTTTTGCTGTCTCTTTTGTTCCAAAAAACTTATTTGTCTTTTACATTCTTCTGCAGCTGTCAAGTATCGTTTATGATAAAAGAGGTAGAATCTTTGGTCCTGAATTTTTATCGTGTGCCTTTCGTGGAACGAAGCTTCATAGAGCTTGTGTCGTCCTGAACCATGGGCTTTAATAAGGAGATTTGACTATGGAAAGGTTGTCTTGGATTTAAATACTTAGCCTGAAGAAGTAGGAAAGTAAGTTTTGAGGTTTGGACGTCTCATGTTTAATAATATTTGGGAAAGTTATTTGGTGTAAATCAGAAATTTGGGATAAATTTAAATTGCGCAATGCGAAGCCAGAAATAAGAATTAGCTGATTGCCATGTGGGACACAGTGCAACAAATTGCCATTTACTTCCATAGGTTTCACAACCTTGACCTTTTTCAACAAGGGTATACTTTTTTCTTTTTAGCATTAACTGCGGGTAAATTTTATGTCCTTCTCCTTTATCAGATACAGTTTTCCGATGGTGAATTTTTATCCCCTTTTATATTTTTGTTTTTAGATTCTACCAAATTAAAGTTAGCATGAGATGGGAAGGTAGTGAACGTACTTCTTTGGGAACTCCTGCTAGGGTTGTCCAATATGAAGGTAAAGTCATGTCGTGCTACTATTATTGCAGTTCTTTACTTATCTTTTTTTTTTTTTTAAAAAAAAAAAAAACGGTTTAGCAAAAAAGTAGAACAGCTAGCATACTTAAAGGAAAGCCTGTTGTTTCGTCTCTTTGAGGTGAATCATAAATTTACAGGACAGTCCAATGTAAATTATTTCCCAGTCTTACTTTTGAGTACTTCCTTTGGAGACTTGAACAAGAATCCTGTAGTTTACAGAATTCAGAGCTTCATCTATTGTATGAGAATATTGGTATAATGCACTCCCACTTGCTTTATAATCTGATATGCCCTTGTAGCTGAACTTCTTCTATAGTTTAATATCTATGATGCTCTTGAAATCTTGAGATTTTGTGTGAGATTGTCCAGCCTTGTCGTTTTGATATTTAATTGCAGCACAGTTTTGACTTTCATTTTGACTTGAGGATTTGATCTTCATTTTTATTCTTCTTCTATAGTTTTCTGAAACTTTTTGTCTATTATTATTATGGTTTGGCTGATATCTTCAAAGAGGCCTTAGGGACTTGGAGGAAGAACTGTTTAGGATGTGTATGGTTCAAATTTGTTTAAAGCATTTTATATAGTCTTTTTGTTACTTGGAGACAACATGCTTTTTGTCTGAATGATAATTTTCTTTTTAGTGATTATTTCATGCTTGCTGTTTATGGAGATATACATAAATGAAGAAAATAATGAGTTCATGAATTTTGTTTGTGGCAGCTAATGATTTGGGTCATGATGATATATGTGGGACATGGAAGATCAATGATACCGACAGCAGTTTTCTAACACAGCCTTTTTGGATTAAATATGCGAGACAAGATGTTTTTTTAAGCATCATGATTTCATTCGATCTATCTCTTAGTCAATATGAGGTAAGAATTTCTCTCCAAATATATATTTGCACATGCATGTATATATGTGTATATATGAACTCTTCTTTGCTGATCTAATATGAGAAGCAACCTTTGTTGACTTTATATATATCTGGTAAGAGCGAAACAGAATGCAAAAAATAGGTGTGCAAATGGTTGTTCTGTGAACAACCTAGCTCAAGAAAGATCAAATCAAAATGTATATGGAGAAACAAATTGCTCTAGATGCCTCAAATTAAGATGCATAAAATTTCAAAGCAAGATCTTCTCCACAGTGAGTTCCTCTTCACTGAGTTGGTGCTCCATTAACTATTAGCTCCAATGTGAAAAGGCCCTAATGAAATGGAGAGCTCTATCGGTTCTCTCTCTCTCTTTTTTTCTCCTCCTTAGGAAATTGGTTTGCGATTCTTAGAAATTGTTTGTTGATCTACATGATGATTGATTAATGGAATCTAGACATTGGTTATGTGAATATTGGCTCTGGATGACGAAGAAAATTTTTTAGAGTCTAATGCATGTTTGAAATTCCATAGGTAACACATCCAAGGTTTTATGGGTCGCACCTATAGCTGTACAGTAGAATACAATCCAGAGGAGAACCAGTTTGAAACATTTCTCTATTGTGTAATAATGTCCAAAGAAAGCAGTACAAGTGTATATAAACAGGCTTGAGTTGATTTTAAACTTTTATCCCTCAGAATCTAAAAGGAAATATTTCTAGGTCAGCAACAACTGAGAACAATATTAAAAAAAAAAAAATCCAAAAAATAAACCATGTAAAATTAAAGTTACGTAATGAAATACTGGAACAACTGCTGATCTATTTGTATAATCATTCATACAAGAGCCTAGAAGGAGCACAAAGCACTCTGCAGAGACCCACATAGCCTTGTAGTTATTCTTTACCTGCTGAACTATGACTTTAACTAGTCAGTGTTGGATATACATCTGCCTTCAATACTTCCCACTGCACATACTAGGTGTGAACCCTTGCTTACCTCTCTTTTCCTACTTCAAGGAGAAATGTAGACCATGAATGTCACTAAATTTGCTTCTAAACCTCTCTGTTGGTTTTATCATAAAATGGACTAACACCTAACTACAAAGTACTGCATACTGGATAAACCATGGCTGATAATGTACTACAAATAAACTTTTTGGTGTCTTTGCACTTGTTCTTTTACCAGTAACATTGATTGGATCTTCTGATTTCCTTGTTCTTCATGGAAATTTTGCTGGGCACAACTTTGAGAAAATAGAAGAAACGAGGACCTGAATTTCTATTTATCACTTGATATCCTTGATTTCTTTTATCAGTGAATATATTTCATTTGGTAGGTTATTGTTCTCTACGATGTCAAGGCTTTTGCTTCCTAGACAGTTCCCGATTGGTTTAATACCAGTCCTATAATTTTTTATTATTGGTGAAGGATGATGAAACATTCTCTCGGATTTTCTGCATGATGCATTATTTCAATGTCTATCTTTTTTGGAAAATTGAAGCTCCAAGGCATTTGCAGTTGCGGGATAGTTTTGTCTTGTTGACTTCTCCACACTGTTAAGTATCTGGACAAGGGAATGGCCATTTTGTTGAACACTTAATGTTGATTAAAGCAACTAATTTTGTCATTTTTTCCCTTTTCTCAAGAGGATGACTTGTGTGATACTTTGTCTTGTTATTATTTTCTTGTTTATCTGTAATAAAGCTTTTGTTTATCCAAAAAGAAGTCTTGCTGATTGGCTGACGATTTGCAGGTTCCACCTACATCTGCTGTTATTCTGAAATTTGAGCTCTTGCAATCTCCCATAAAAGAGAACAGGTGAGTTGAGAGGAACTCCTTTTTGATATGTGTTGTCCATGGAGTTTTCCCTGTTCTTGTTTGATGTTACAACTATTGCATTCTCCGCAGGTTTGAGTTGCTAGCATATGTTGAGGCTACCTCAGTTGCAGTTCATGAGTTTCGCATTCCTCCTAAAGCTCTTCTCGGACTGCATGCATACTGCCCTATCCATTTTGATGTACTTCACTCTGTGCTAGTTGAAGCAAGTGTCCATGTCAGCATAGTGAAAGCTGGTTCTTACTCGCATATTTCCAGGTTTATCACTTTTCATCTACTTAATAATTAACCTGGTTCTAACTCCTATACGTCCACTTTGTTTTGTTAAAATAACTAGATTTATTGGATGATTGCAGTGGTTCTTACCACCCTGAAGATGTTGCTGGAAAAAGTATTGATGGGTCCAAACAAGTATGCTTAGATTAATTTTATGTACACGGTTAATTTAAATTGACTTTGTCTTTCTTGCTGCTGATGACTGTACATTTATCTATTTCTTGTTGCTTCTTTCATTGGCTGCATCTTGTTTCCAGTGAATCTGCATAGTGAAGATAATAACATTTGCAGATTCAACAAAATATTATTGCATAAGCATGCTCATTTGGCCAGTGGTGTATGCATTTGTTTTTGGCTGCATGCTACCTAATTTAGATGCAGTCAATTAGCTTGAGTTTTGTTCTGTTTTGTGACACGTTTTAATGTAGTTCCAGTGATATTATGATTGCACTAATTTCAATCCATAGCTATCCACAATTTTCTTTTTTTATTGAGTTGTCAGTTTTTTATCACGATTTCTCAGTTTCTGTTTTTAGAAAATGATGAGGAAACTTAGGAGCTCCTTCATGTAAAGAGTAGATTCCATGTGATAGAATACCTTCATGATCCTCATCTTCCATTGATAAATGTGGTTACCAAGTATCATTGATTTAATTTTGAACAAAATTCCATTATATGAGTATGATAGGGAAGCAACTTTTGATTTTCAGAAGGAAAGTATCCAGATTTAGTCAAATTATAGATGTCAATGAAGGATAACCAGCTGGCGCGTTGCATGCCAGACTATGACTCAAATTTTTTTATGTTCTCTTGTTAACCATGTTCAACAAAAGATTTGCTACGATACTGTTGGTGTAAAGAAAATTACCGTTTGAATTTTCTAACTGTGGAAAATTATCCACTGGGTTGAAGCCTATTCTGATATATGCTTGCATTTTCTGTTTTATGATTATCTTGCTTTGTGACGATCTTCAAACATGTTCATGAATTGAAATTTGTTTTTGTCATTGATCAGGGATTGGATTCTGTAGGTTCTGTTGGCATGAAGCAGATCATGCTTGTTAAATCAATGATAGTTGCCCGTGACACTTTGCTTGAAGAGCTACAAAGACTTAGCAGAGCCATAGACCAAGTCATTGATTTAACTGATTTTAAATCCAAAATGAATGATAAAATGATGTTTGACCCTATCGCAAGATCAGATCTGGGTAGATATATTGAAGTTTGGGGGCAGGGCAGGCTACAAAATGATCTCCAGGTCCTTGCCTTATTTGAATAACAAATTAATTCTTGTGTATGCTATCAATCCTTCAGGTTTTCAGTATCATCTTGTCTTTTTTTCTCTTTTCATGAACCAGAGATCAAATGGCTCGCCGGCCTTCCGAAGTGATAGGCTGCCCCACTTCTTACAGAAGGATACTGTGGTGAATGTTTTTAATTTGCTGGGTACTCAATTGTCATACTTGTGGAGCACATTTCTGCAGTTCCACAGGTTTGCTCTTCCTCTGTTCAGTCCAATCAGCTGAGCATTTATTTGTTGCATAAAATTAAGAAATGACCCAGGTAAATTACACGCACAAGTAATATGTGGTGTCAAAACTGGACTATTAAGGATGTTCAGACCAATAAACCTAGAAACTGGAGCAGACAATGCCTTGGTTTACAAATTATAATTGATTTCATTGACCTATGGAACTAGTCTTAGTCCATATAACTGGCAGGAAAACCAGGAACTAGTTTAGGTTGAACCAATTGGTTAGATGGAACTTAAGAAGCCAGCACATACCTCTTCAAAATTTGCTTGTCCTTAGGGTTGGATGGGCATGGTCCAGTGCAATAATCGCCACCTTCTTCATTTGAATTAACCCTATTTATATGGTTTTGTTGTTCAACAAAAATAATTAACTAGCTTCCAAAATAATGATCCAATCGTACATTTCATTTGGTAACATGACAGTCTACAGTCATTTAATTTTATTGTGTTTTTAATTATCAAGCTTATTTATATGTTCACTATATTATCAATTTATCCCATTACAAAATATTATTATTTGAATTTTAAATTTTAATAAAAACCTTGAAATTGTTAACATTATTAATGTTTAGCTATATATATTTTAATAACTTGTTAAAATTTTCTGATAACTTAAGCACTAAATTTTAACATTATGAACTTATTTCCTGCTGCTCAACTTCATTTTGACTTTGGTTGAGTTGTTGACATGTACTCCTTCAGATTGCTCGTCTGCAGGTCAATAAAATCTGGACTGTTTGAATGTTTTATGGATTCATAGCACAACTTAACGATGAGCATGTGGGGAACTATTATTATTGTTACTATCAAAACCCTCATTCATTTTGGCTATCCAACAAAATCGGTAAATTAGTGTTTGAACCACTAGGTTTGAAAATGTTTTTGTGGGTTTCAAATTGAAAGAAAAAGAAGAAATAGTATTGAACTCTCGTCTAGTTTAGATTATTATGGTTTCTAGTGCTATTCTGTTTATTTGAGCTACTGTTTTTCATGATACTTTTATCTTGCGGTATGGGAGCTGAGTTGGCTATATTCTATTTAAGTAGCATGTCTATCTCATGATCACCCAAGTGACTTCTCCTCTTTTAGGAGGCTGACTTTCAGTAGGAGGATAGCGGTTGTTTTACTAAGTATTTTTGTATGGTCGTCTGTTTGTGTCTCAAGTGTTTATTTCTTCTAGAATAAAACCGAAACTAAGAAAAGGTTTACTGTGGCCACAATCTCACTTCTCTTTAATCTCTTGTTGTCCCTCTGTGTTTGTACTTCCATTAACTGCTGGAAGTCTTTCAACCGGTTTCTTTTCCTCCTATTTCTCTGTTTAGCTGGATACTCTCACAGTTCTAGTTACCAAGTCAGCAATGCAACATGGTGATTCCATTTTTGGTCTCATCTTTAACTAGGTATTTCGGGATGTTGGACTACCAGTAATGGTCAACAACGCTCCTTTATTAATTATGATGCAATTCAAGCCAAGTGTCCAAAATATTTTAAAGCCTCGTAGCTTGCTGCGTACTATTTCAAACTTCTCACTTCTAGTTTTTTTTATAACTTATAGCATTCTTAGTCTTGTTTAACACTGTCACATTTTCTAATGTGCTTGATTCACCACAAGGATTGATCATGTAGTTTTTCAAGGTGGACGTTATTGAAATTTGCATCCTTGGTTGAAGTTAATAAAACAAGGAGTTTGATTGCTGTTTATACGCTTATTTATTTATTACTTTGTTCAACAGCTGGCCTTTTTACTTCATTCCAGGGCAAACAAAACAAAGATAATAGAGTTTCTGTGTGATGCATGGGCTCAGGATCGCAGAGTTGAGTGGTCAATATGGATGGTATACTCTAAGGTTGAGATGCCAACTCATTATATAAGTAGTGGAAATCATGATTCCTACCACCATGTTGTTGATAAAAGAGTTACAAGTTTTTGGAAGTTAGCTGACGAAGTAAACACCCTTATTTAATATGCTTCTTGTTTTGTGTAGAATTTTGCTCTGGATTAAGATATTCATGGTGGAATAAATTCTTCTTTTCTTGGTCTGCAATATTTTAATTTTCTTTTATTTTATACAGCCTGTCAACCATGCAGCTACACGTGCTGATCTTCACCGCCGGAGCATTGCACAAATGAGGGTGAATTATTAGTTTAACTGATTTCTTTTTCTTTTCTTCTATTTTGGAGTGTTCATGGCAAGGTCTGTTTCCTTGCAGATTAATACTCAGTCCATTCAAGACATGCACATATTTGGAGATCCTCTGCGTATTCCTATTATATTTGTGGAGCGTGTCATCAATTCACCACGGCATACATTTAGTGAAAATTCTTACTTCAGAAATTTGAATTTGATAGATTCACCTGACTTGCTCAATGGAACTGGCACTGATGCTTCAAAGCATGGTATTACACTAAAAAAAGTTCGAGAGCTAAAGATTGTTGTCTTTGTGCATGGATTTCAGGCAAGTCTTAATCTCTTACACTTTCTAGTTAATCTTCTGAATTTTCATTCCTTTTTCTATATTTCCTTGGAGAAATGGAGAGAGAGAGAATAAATATTTAAAATACAAGAGTAAATAGTTTTGGGGAAGGGCTGAGGGAAATTACTGCCCTATTAATGATGCCAGGACAGGATAAGGTCCAGTTCTTTACTCTGCCTTCTCCTTTGGTATTTCAGTTTTAGGAAATCAGGCATTTGTCCGCTTCTACTAACGTAGTAGAAATTTTTTGGGGATACAATTTGTTATCTTGTTAAATCTGTGTTTTATATTGGCAAATAGTTTATTGATATACCTATTCCTGTTTCTTGTTATCTTGTTTAATCTGTGTTTTATATTGGCAAATAGTTTATTGATATACCTATTCCTGTTTCAAATGTGGTCAGAGCAATTGTTTTGCGATCTTAAATCAGTAGAGTAATTTTACTAATGCAACTGAAACAAATTAGGGACATCATCTGGATTTACGGCTTGTTAGAAATCAATGGCTTTTGATAGACCCCAAGACTGAAGTTCTCATGTCGGAGGCAAATCAAGACAAAACATCTGGAGACTTTAGAGAAATGGGACTAAGGCTTGCAGAGGAGGTTCTCTCTTTTTATAACAGGAAACTGGATAGGTATTCAAGATCTGGTCGTTTAAAAGGTATCAAGCTTAGCTTTGTTGGACATTCTATTGGAAATGTCATCATAAGATCAGCATTAGCAGGTACATGTTTACTATATCAGAATGCTATATGTTTCTTTCTGTCAATTATTTGACTCCAAAGGTTTACCCATGTTGCCACAGAGAGCGTTATGGAACCCTTACGAAAACACCTATACACCTACGTTTCTGTGTCTGGTCCTCAGTTGGGGTATCTTTACAGTTCAAACTCTTTATTTAATTCTGGGATGTGGTTTATGAAGAAATTCAAGGGAACACATTGCATTCATCAGCTCACCCTCACCGATGACCCAAATCTGAAAAATACTTTCTTTTACAGTCTTTGCGAGGTATTAATTTTCTTTTGTTCATGTGGTTGTTTCTGTTTGGTTTTTCCTTTTCAGAGAGTGAGAGAGAGAGATGGGTTGGATATATTTGTCTTGCCTTTTGATGAAAGAAGTGTTCTAATATGATTCGCTGTGAAAAAATAGTTTTTGCACCTCTAAGAAAGGTCTGTGCTTACTGATGAACTTTTCCTGAAATTCTAAAACGTTGTCTTTTTTTCTTCCAGCAGAAGACACTAGAGTATTTCAAGCATATAATACTCATTTCTTCCCCGCAGGTACTTCTTTATTTTGCTATATTTGCAAATACTTCCCATCTGAAATTGTGTGGAGTTTAAGTATGAACGATTTGTAAGTTTCATATGCTACGTATTCCTTATGTAGATAATGACAAAACGAAACAGGAAGTTGGGAAGCATTTCATCTAACTATCTAGGTAAATTACATTTAACAGGATGGCTATGTACCATATCATTCAGCAAGAATTGAATTAAGTCGATCTGCTGCCTTGGATTACTCCAAAAGGGGCAGAGTGTTCCTGGAGATGCTGAATAATTGCTTGGATCAGATTCGAGCCCCAACCACAGAGCACAGAGTGTTCATGCGCTGTGACGTCAACTTTGATACCTCCGCTTATGGCAAGAATTTCAACGCATTGATTGGGCGGACTGCTCATATTGAGTTCTTAGAGACCGACATTTTTGCAAGGTTCATTATGTGGTCCTTTCAGGAATTATTTCGTTGATGAACATTATCAGAATTGGCTTCTGCAATTAGGAGCCTGTCTCGTAAGGCAGCTAATCCTGAATTTCTTTGTAAAGAGACTCAGCAATGGTGGGATATCAGATGAGGGATGCCCCTACAAATGGAGACGGACTTGATGGCCACTGTCACTTAAAATAATTGACTTGAAGCTAGTCACTGACATCTGATGTGAATTTTGTTGCTACAGCAACCTAGTATGCCCCCAGTTATTTTATTTGTATATAATTTTTCATTTCAGGGGTTTAGACGGTTCCATGGAAACTGATAGTGTTGGATTCAGGAAGAGAGTGTTGTACTTGACTTTCTACGTTGGCTAGATTTCTATATTTATCTGAATTAAGGAATGTACAAATGCCTATGCTAAAAGAATATAGTCTCGGGAAGTAGAGGGCTTTGCTCTTGTAGCAAGATAAAGATATGGAGTTGTACGCTGTATAAATTATATTATTTTTTGTGCTGTCTGTAAAAATTTTGTTTTCAACAACGACATTTTGGAGTGGTTATCTTATAAATTATGCGTTCAACTACAAAATTCAGTTCAAGCCTTCTTACGTTTCTCTTAATACTTACTTTACAGTACTTTGAGTCCATCGAATATTCTTCCTATTATTGAGAAAGCAAGAAATTGAAAGAAGAGTAGGAGACGAGTAATATTTTTATTTATTTCCTTGATTTATTTCCTGGAATATGTATTTTTTTATTTATTTTGCAAGTGCTATTTTGATTCCGACAAATTGGGTATTAGTTAAGTTCCAACGGCAGCGAGACCGAAAAAGTTGGAGATTGCTTATTCTGTAACCGGTTGACCAGACACAGGATTATGAATTATGATATTCAGTTTCAAACGGCGGATAAACTTCTACGTGAAGCGCTTAATCATTTATGAAAATCTAATCTAAACAAATTTTTTGTCCTTATCCATATAACGCCACGCAAGGCTGGTCTTTCCTTCTCTTTTCTTTTCTTTTTTTTTTTTTCCGAAACTCAAATTACTGATTTACTTACGGTAACAGCTTAATAATTGATTCGCTTCACAATATTAAACATTCCGCAATCCTCACCACCTGTCAGTTCTCTTGTTTAAACAAATTCGTCTGCAAAATTTGAACGATGGACAACTGTGCTCTCCCTCATGACTCCCTGTTTCTTGGATTCGACAGCTCTACACAGTAAGTCTCCTATAGTTTCTTCTATGCACCGAATTAGAGAAACCCAGATAGAAAAGTTGAGCTTTTTATTCATTTGATTCATCGATGGTTGATGGGTTCTTAACCTTTACTTTAAATTCTGAATTCTTAATCTGAGTGGACTAAAATTATTAGGATTGGCTTGCGAATTTAGTCCAATTAGCTTTATTAATTACATAAACGATTCTGAAATTGTGCAAATTTGATTGCTTTAAGGTCCTTGAAGGCTACTGTTCTGGACTCAAGTCTCAACATTGTTAAATCAGAGCTAGTTCACTTTGACTCCGATTTGCCCCATTACAAGACTAAGGATGGAATCTGTAGAGACCCATTTGACAATGGCAAAATTGTTTCACCCACCTTGATGTGGGTAGAGGCTCTTGATCTGGTTCTTCAGAGGCTTAAGCAATCGGGTTTCGATTTTGGTAAAATTACTGCTCTTTCTGGCAGTGGACAGCAACATGGTAGTGTTTATTGGAAGAAAGGCAGTTCTTCAAAATTATCATCTTTGGACAGTAATAAACGACTGGTTGATCAGCTTGGCAATGCCTTTTCCATCAAAGAATCACCAATATGGATGGATAGTAGCTCCACTTTACAATATGGATGGATAGTAGCTCCACTTTACAATGTAGAGAGATTGAAAAGGCTGTTGGTGGAGCTTTGGAGTTGTCAAAACTTACCGGGTCACGAGCTTATGAGAGATTCACAGGTCCACAAATTAGGAAGATTTTTCAGACACAACCAGAGGCTTATAATGATACTGAGAGGATTTCCCTTGTTAGCTCCTTTATGGCTTCTCTTTTTATTGGAGCTTATGCTTGTATTGATCATACCGATGGTTCGGGGATGAATTTGATGGATATTAAGCAGAGAGCCTGGTCTAAGATAGCTTTAGAGGTCTGTCTGCCGTAATGTTGCTAAATTTCACCTTTGCATATTAGAAATATTTTTAATTTTTTTCTGAATTTTAATGTCATTTGTAGGCCACAGCTCCGGACTTGGAGGAAAAGGTTGGGAAATTGGCCCCTGCCTATGATGTTGCAGGTCATATTGCTCCCTATTTTGTAGAAAGGTCAGTAAAATACTTATGATATTTTTATTTCTTTTCCTCTTTGTGTTTCCAGGATATATAAATTGAGAGTTCTTACCGTTATAGATGGTGAAGTCAAAGAATTGAGTTTTAATAAAGGCAGAAGATTTAGCAAGTATGTGCTATTGAGAAACTTGTATATCTGATTGATTTGTAACTGTTTGGAACGATCATTACTGGGACAGAAATTAAGAGATGGTGTGTCTGACTTGATTTACTCCTCGCATGCTTGCAACATGTTAATGCATTCGGCATGCGCTTGCTTGTGCATTCATATGCAGACATGAATATGCAAGTGAAAAGTTCACTGCCTATATCTCTAACTAGTTGAAGAACTATTTTGCTACGTCTAAGATTGTTTTTCTTAGTGTTTTTTCCTTGAATGGTTCCTGATTATTTGGCTTCTTTATATTGGCACCTTGAAAACTTCATCAATTTCCATGCAGGTATAAATTCAGTAAGAATTGTCTGGTTATTCAGTGGACTGGAGACAATCCCAACAGTTTAGCAGGTAACAAATAGTCCATGGTGCCACGTAGAATTTTCTCTTCCACTTGTTAATTACAGAACGGCTTAATTGGTTTCATTTTTAATTAACTTTCTGGTGGACTTGTTCAAAGTATATATTGGAGCTGATGACTTAATCCTAAACCAGAGTTCCATGATGCATTTGGAACTCTTTCATTTTGAAGAACTAATAAAATCAAAGTATTGATTTGTTATCTGAAGCGAGACATATAAACCAGAGTTCCATGATGCATTTGGAACTCTTTCATTTTGAAGAACTAATAAAATCAAAGTATTGATTTGTTATCTGAAGCGAGTCATAGTGTATGTCCTGGCTTTGGTACCTTGAAGAAGATACTTTCTATTTGTCTAATTGATTATTGATTTTTTTTTCCTTGACCAAAGACTTCTTGAAACTTCAGGTTTAACCCTTAGTATCCCAGGGGATCTGGCAATAAGCCTTGGCACCAGTGACACTGTAAGTAAACTTATAAACCCACATTTCCTACATTTAAGGCCATAGCCAGTTTACAATCCTAATTTATTATTTTATTGTTTTAGTCTAACCTCACCGAGTACAACTCATGTTGTGCTTTTCTTTTTGGTGATGTATTCGGTGTCAAATTCCTGACTTTGATACTGCCTTTGCAGACGAGTTTGTTCTTCAAGCTTTTTGACTATTAACCTTCACAAACTTGTCATATAGGTTTTCGGGATTGCTACTGATCCCCAACCTAGACTAGAAGGGCATGTTTTACCTAATCCTGTGGATAAAGAAGGTTACATGGTGATGTTATGCTACAAAAATGGGTCTTTGACTCGTGAAGGTACTAGTCTCACTCTTAGGCATTCAAAGCAATAACATTGTTTTATTACCCAGCAATGCAATTTATAGTTCCTTAACCTGACAACATTCTTGAACTAGATGTTCGTAACCGCTGTGCTAACAAATCTTGGGAAGTCTTCAAGAAGTTTCTGGAGCAAACATCTCCCCTTAATGGTTTGTATACATACTTTTTGATTTATTTTTCTTAATACAATTTGTTTCTGTTCTGTCTCCTTATTGTAGTTTCTGCTACAGATGGAAAAATTGGCTTCTACTACAAGGACCATGAAATACTTCCTCCTCTTCCAGGTCATTTTTGGATTTCTTCCTTTAATCTTCAGCTTTTTTCTTTTTTTTTTCCATAGACAATGTATTGACTTTTGCAAACTTAAGCTTCTCCTGTTACCTTGTTTTCCTGCCATAATTTCTTTGTAAACATATACTGTATGCAATAGCATTGTATTCACTTTGTGAAATTTACTTCTACTGTATTCATTTAGGGATTTCTTTACACAACCTATAGTCCAATATGCAAAAAAGATTATTGTAGAACCTCTCATGAAATCTTCAAGTCACTTCAGTAACTAGCTTCAGCCATTTGATGTCTGTGTCCTATTATTTCTTATCATCTGAAAGAAGCCTTACATCCAACAATTTTTTACGCAACCAGTTGGTGTCCATCGTTATGCACTTCAAAATTTCAGGGAGGACAAATTGGAGGGATTGAATGAACAAGAAGTGCAGGAATTCGATCCTGCTTCTGAGGTCGGCACTGTTTCATTTACATTAACACGTGTTGAGTTTGTGCTGCTAGACATTTTTTTCAAAAGAGCAATAAATTTGCAGGTCCGGGCACTGATTGAGGGTCAGTTCCTCTCAATGCGAGCTCATGCAGAACGTTTTGGCATGCCTACCCCTCCAAAACGAATAATAGCTACTGGCGGAGCATCTGCAAATTACAGTATTTTGAAATCAATATCGTCGATATTTGGCTGCGATATTTATACGGTTCAAAGACCTGGTATGCAGTTTTATGAGTAGCGTGTGCATTTTAGTTGTGTTAATCAATCATTTAAGAAGAAGTTACCTTTCTTGGTGGACAGATTCTGCGTCCCTAGGAGCTGCATTGAGGGCTGCTCATGGTTGGGTGTGCAATGCAAAGGGAAGTTTTGTGCCAATTGCGTGGTTGTACAAGGACAAGCTGGAAAAGTCAGCTCTGAGCTGCAAGCTTTCAGTGAGTGCTGAAAATCCAGAATTGGTTTGGAAATACACATTGTTGATGAAGAAGAGAATGGAAATAGAAAAATCCCTGGTCCAAAAGCTTGGAAGGTGCTGAACCAGGGAAACACCACATTCATATCTTTGCGTTGCATATGATCTGTGGAATTTCGTTTTATTGTTCTCGTTTATATATCAATAAGAAAGTTGTGGTTTTGGAAAGCTCCTGCTGCTTGCTTGGTTCCAATCAGGTGTTTCTGGTGTGCATTTTAGTAATATATACTGCTCTCTTTTATCAATTACTGTTTCCATATTACCGCTACTAAAGCAGGTGATTTTTGTAAATGAACCGACGGTAACTTCAAAATTAGATAAATTTATTTATACTTTTTAGATTATTAATAAAGATTTAATTTGCATTCAAAAAATAGTACAATTTTATACTTATTTATAGAAAGATGTGGCAAATAGCACTAGGAGTATTTAATGAATTAACAACAGGTTATCATTCTCTCCTAATCAACAGACACTAAAATGTACAAAAATAAAAAGATTGGATAAAATCTCTACAATCTATTTCATACTCTTTAATTCTCACTTAAACCGATATACCTTTTAATTCTCACTTAAGCCAGTCATACATAAACCAGTATGATTGGTTTCTCATTAATTTCATTAAATTATTGGAGGTATAGATTTAAAATTAGGATAATATATAAATTTTATTATGAACTATTATTATTTATCAGATTTTTTTTAAATTAATTACATGTTAAATACTATAAACTTATTAAAAATATTAAATTAATCATTCAAGCTTATTTAAAATGTAAAAAATATTTAAAATGTCAAATTATTCTCCTAAAATTGATTAAAAATGTCAAACTATTATTCTATTATTGTTTGACATGTGTTCATGCATAGATAATCAGATATCTTCAGCAAGTTGAAAAAAATCAATTTAATATACAATTAGTTTAAGAAAAAAATATAATAAACAGTGATAGTTTGGAAAAAAAATTTATGTGTTGACTATTTAAAATTCATCAATCCAACAGTACTGCCCAACCGACTAATTGTACCAACCTGGTACAGTCCTACGGAATTAACACTTAACCCTGAACTGAACATTAATTTTCAAATTAAAGAAAATAAATGCGGATCATTTAGTCAATCTTCAGCAATGTAGATGCATAATCAACCTTCACGTATCTGCATAACCTTGGGATTCTGCCGAGTGGTAGTTAAGCTCATTTTTAACTTGGCATTTATTTAATTGAACCAAAAAAGAAATTACTTGACCTTCCATGAAAAAGACTGCAGAAACAATGAAAGCCAACAATTTAAACATTAATCAGATGGTTTAATTATTGCAGCAAAAGAAAGCCGATTTAAATGTTTTCAGCAACCAACAAGCACCAACATTTCATAACAATATGTAAACAGACACAACCATATTAAGCGCACACTGGAAAAGTTCGACATATCATCAAAATCAATACTCTTCTCCTTCATCACCATCCTCCCCTTCACCAGATTCAGCACCAACCTCCTCATAATCCTTCTCAAGGGCTGCAAGATCCTCACGGGCCTCTGAGAACTCTCCTTCTTCCATACCTTCACCAACATACCAATGTACAAAGGCACGCTTTGCGTACATGAGATCGAACTTATGGTCAATGCGGGAGAAGACTTCTGCCACACTGGTGGAATTGGAGATCATGCACACAGCCCTCTGCACCTTGGCAAGATCACCTCCAGGAACAACTGTTGGTGGCTGGTAGTTAATGCCACATTTGAATCCAGTAGGGCACCAATCAACAAACTGGATTGTGCGCTTAGTCTTGATGGTGGCCACAGCTGCATTGACATCCTTGGGCACAACATCACCTCTGTACATAAGACAGCAAGCCATGTACTTTCCATGGCGCGGGTCACACTTGGCCATCATGGATGAAGGCTCAAAAGCACTATTGGTTATCTCGGAGACAGAGAGTTGCTCATGATATGCCTTCTCAGCTGAGATGACAGGGGCATAAGAGGAAAGCATGAAATGGATCCTGGGATACGGAACCAGATTGGTCTGGAATTCAGTGACATCAACATTAAGAGCTCCATCAAACCTCAGAGAAGCAGTGAGGGATGAGATCACCTGGGACATACAAGCCACGAATTCACCATCCATAACAATCAATTGCATTGGTCTAAAGTTTGTGAAAGTATTCCACGGCAATAGTAATGAATGCAATTCCATGCTGAGAAGAATTTTACCTGGGAAACAAGGCGGTTAAGATTGGTGTAAGTTGGGCGCTCAATATCAAGAGAGCGTCTGCATATATCGTAGATCGCCTCATTGTCAAGGAGGACAGCAACATCTGTGTGCTCAAGAAGAGAGTGAGTAGAAAGGACACTGTTATATGGCTCCACAACAGATGTGGAAACCTGAGGAGAGGGATAAACAGTGAAACCAAGCTTTGACTTTTTGCCATAGTCAACAGACAGGCGCTCCAAGAGTAGCGACCCAAGACCAGAACCAGTACCACCTCCAACAGCATTGAACACCAAAAATCCTTGGAGGCCAGTGCAGTTGTCAGCAAGCTTTCTGATACGGTCCAAGCAAAGATCAACAATCTCCTTCCCAACTGATACAAAAATAAACAAAATTATAAGCAAATAACAAAAATAATTTTCCAAAGCAATTGAAAGAGCAAGATTGAAATCTGTATTTACTGGTATAATGGCCACGGGCAAAGTTGTTGGCAGCATCTTCTTTGCCACTGATGAGTTGCTCAGGATGGAACAGTTGGCGGTATGTTCCAGTCCTCACTTCGTCAATTACGGTAGGCTCAAGATCAACAAACACAGCACGAGGGACATGCTTTCCTGCACCAGTTTCACTGAAAAAGGTGTTGAAAGCATCATCTCCTCCACCAACTGTCTTATCACTTGGCATCTGGCCGTCAGGCTGAGAAAGAGTGCAGAAGCTAAAATTACACAAAAAGCGATTTGTATAGAATCAGGACATGCGGAAGCTAAAACAATTGAAGCAGAATCCTTCAACTTGACATAACAACCAACGAAAGAATAAGGACAATCATAAATATCCCAAGATTCAACAATAAACTACATTTAATTATGACTCAATGATTCGCACAATAAGATCCAAGTCTCTCTCTCTCAGAATATCCCAAATCATAAAAATCGCTGGCATAAAAATAATCGACCAAGGCAAAAGGCGATTATGCAGTTAAGTTTCAAGATCGCAGATCGAAGTCACCATACAATGGAGATTCTTTAGATCAAGCAGTAAAGGAAGATTAAAAACCTAGATCCAAAATCTAAATAAACAAAAGAATAAATTACACATGTAGATAAATGGAGAAAATAAAAACTCACCTGAATGCCATGCTCGAGGCAGTAAAGTTCCCAGCAAGCATTTCCGACCTGAATACCGGCCTGACCAATGTGAACCGAAATGCATTCTCTCATTTTCCTCTAATTCAAGATAACCAAAGAAGAAATTGAAGAATAAAGAGAACAAGGCTTAAACAAAGATTAGAAATGAAGAATTTGAAGTAAATGCTGAGAGCGGCGTTTATCAAGACGCCTTCTGTGGTGAGAGCTAAGGTCTCTGTTTTGGGGTGTTTATATAGGAGCAGAGGAAAGACGAAGGGGAAATGTGGGGTTAATCGGCTCTGTAACTATGGGTTAACTAACCGTGGTTAGAGAAAAATCCGACGTATTATTGGATAATCCAGGTTGGCCGAACCAATTGTTAACCATAGTTAATTACCCCGCTCAGTTTTGATTTTTGAAATTTAATTTCATTATAGGAATAAGACGGGTGTTTGAGAAAATTGCAATTATACCATTACTAAGTTGGGGAGTTTGTGAATTTTCGAAGGGTAATGAAGTCGGATAATTTAAGTTGGGTCATCAATGAAAATTAGATCTTACGTTTCAATCTGTGGGCCCACTATGCAAGATGAGTCACGAGACGGCCCAACGATGATGGGCAAGACCACCATTCTGATGCGAAAATGGGGGACTTAAGTTTGATATATTAAAAGTTTGAGGGCTTAAGAATAAGATTTTAAATACAAGTAACTGAAGAGGCCAAATTAATGTTTTTGTATTGATAGGTTGATATTAATTGAAATGTGGTTGAACCAAGCATGCTAAGTGCGTTAAACGAAATTATATTTTTATTTGGTTAATATATAAATTTCTCCCTAAATTATTATCAGTTATCAGATTTTTTCCCTGAATTAATTGGATGTCAAATTACCCCATAAATTTATTAAAAATGTCAGATTACCCTCCCACAAGACACGTGTCAGTTCACAAAAAAATATGTAAAAAATATATTTCAAACAGTAAAAAAAAATAATTTGATATTTTTAATAAATTTTTGGGAGATAATTTAACATTTTCAATAATATAGGATATATTTTTTACATTTCAAAAAATTTTGAGTGGTTAATCTAATATTTTCAACAAGTTTAGAGAGATAATCTAACATATAATTAATTTAAAAAAAAAATATGATAAATGATAATAATTTAAAGAAAAATTTATATATTATCCTTATTTTTATATGATTTCCTATAATAGGAAAACGATCCATAAGATCTGTTCATATTCAGAAGTAGAATCATTCGGGACAGATCTCAAACCATACTCTTCAACTGTTCGATAATATGCTTCATTATATTCAATTATTTATCTATAATAAACTTATAAATTTACGTTACACTTGCAATATTGGACGAAGACAAATAAATGAAAATTAATCCACACTAGTGAGATTTAAAATATCTACTTGGTCATCAAATAGGCATCCCAGTAGCATGCAAAGATCTAATATTTGTGTTTCTTCATTCCTTTCGCCGATCCCTTTGTGTATATATGCATAATAAAACTACCCACTTAGCCATCATCAATGAATCTTGACCCAATATTTGGTGGAGTGAATGCATTTACAAATACCAGTTGAAGCAAGAAAATTGAGATTTATCAATTTGGCAGATACTTTTGGCTTCCTAGAAAAAGCAAAACAGAGAACCCAGGTGCTCTACATTTTGCATTTACTTGAAGCATTAAATGAACCATTTAAGCCATTTCAACTCCAATTTATTGAAGTGACAGGCATTCTCTATACACATATCTCTCTATACAACATCACTCTCCTTCCTAATCCTAGGGCACCCTTCAAGAGCACAGTCCCACCAGCACAGCAGAGACGCACTAAAACTATAAACACCACATACAACCAGTCCACATCTTGTCTTGAATTTCTACGGCCTAACCAGGAGGACATGCATGTCCTACACATAGGGCTTGTTAGCCAACAATCCAGCATATAGAATAAATAAAAAGGACCACATCTGATAAGAAAACACTATGCAATTGTAAGATCTGATAACATGTTGCAAGTAAAATGACCCTTCAAAGCCTAAGCAACTGTATGAAAATATTAAATATTATTCATGAACATATCAAACATGATATGATATGAACAGAAATCTTGTTTCTGATAGGTGTCAGAACAAATCAGCAGGAGATGTACCCATGCCTGGTGCCACAGAGGTCAATAATAAACTATTCCTTCAAGTAAAGATTTCAAGGGCAGATATTCACAGTGGAGCCTACATGCTATAAACCAAAAAGAGCTTCCAAAGTCATCATGCAAGGGTATGATTAATTTCTGTTGAATAACAGAACAGATACAGTGCAAGAATCCACCAAGTAGTAAGCTAAATGATAAAACTGTAAGATGATGAAACATAATTGAGGTCAATCAAGGCATAGTAGGCTGCTTCCTTCAGTAAAATCAACCAGACCAAAGAACATGGCATATCAATGAACTATAATATAATGCGCATAACCATGCCCATGAGTCTGGTAGAACAGGTAGGAATAACTTAAAGTTAGAATGAAGAACACTTATATTATACTAACTTCTGCAACAATTCTAGCCAAACTTAGAGACACAATCACGTGGAGGCGTAACCGCGTTGATCTTTCCTCATGTGCATTTGGATTTAAGTGTAAGAAGTATGTGCATGATTAGAATAAAAGATCCAGCCACCAAACCAGATAACCATCCACCATCCTCTCCTTTCTAACAATTTAAGCTTTCAAAGCTGGCGATTCTTTAACAGATATAATAAACTTTCACTGTGCTAATAGTAGATGTTTAAGTTATAGTATCTGCAGAGTTGTTATGTATGCACACTCAAAATAACAAGAGAAATTCTAGAAAACAAGAATCAAGCATTCAAAAGCCGAAATTTAACAATAGCATCACTGAAAGATGGTGTACTACAGAAGACAATTGCAGTTCACTATAATCTTTGCTACAGCTGCTCAGTTTGAAAATGGGAAGCAGTAGAATAAAGTTATATATAATTTCCTGAAAGACAATGTAAAATATGATAACTTTATTTTAGAAGCTTATCTCCGCAGAACAAAAAGGATAATAAACAGATAACTAAACAAACTACAAAGCTCGCATGAAACAGAATTCAAGCGCAAAACCTTCTTTCAGCAATGGCCAAGTAATCTGATCAAAAACAAACAACAGGAACAGCAGAAGCACAGAGCAGAAAATATAGTCTACCAGTTTCTGATTTTCTCTTAGTATCCAACAGGCAAAACTAGTTAATCTAATTAATTAACATCTGGTATCAAGGAAATGAAGTTTTTGCTAGATATAATAGAAGTGGAAGAGATAGTATCAATATAGCATGAAGACAATTATAGAAATTAACTCCAAATAGAAGAGCCACTAGTGCGTGAAAATCTATTAGCGTTCAAACATCAAATGAAAATGATTGCAGGCATCAAGAGTCTGCAGGGTTCTTATAATAAATAACATAATCTGCCGAACTCACAAAAGCATAAAACTACAATTATGCCAATTATGCAATTAGTACTTGAGGATAATAGATTAGATCACTTATGCTTAAGTTGATAATTGAGACCATAATTTCAGCCTGGGGCAATTGACATGTGTAAATGCATATGGATGATCTTGATCTCAAATATAATTTTTTTTTTACCTCATCATATTACACCACATTCTCTCCTATAGACATGTAGTCTGTTAAACTGAAAAGAAGCATAAGAAATCGTGTTCGGGTAATGACAGCACCAGCAAACCATGACCTATGGTTGCATTTAAGCTTCCAACCAAATTACTCTGTGATATATTAAATCCAGAGGCAGAATATGAGACATGTAGAAGATATTATTAAAATTTCCATAATACATTAATGAAAAACACCCTATTTAAATTTTACAGCACAATGCCATGCCATATAAGAACCAGTCCACTAAGCATATCTCCTAAAACTAATAACGCCACCCATAAGAATGAGATAGCTGACAAACATATTAAACAATCATTAATGATAAAACAAAATAAAAAATGCGCAAAAAGATTCTAAATGAAAGAAGGAAAAGGGACCACAAGAAAAACAATATTCCCCACCTGGCTTTCTCAAAAATGAAATCCACAATCACTGGTGCAATCAACTCAAACACTCAATAACCTGATAGACTAATATCAAAATGCCATAAATAAATACTTCTACTCTGAAGATGTTTCAATATATGAAAACCCCAGAATCATTACTTGCTCTAATAAGAAAGGACAGAGAATAAATGGAAATCAACTATACACCAATGATTCTTCGTCTGGCAGCTGAAGTATTCAAAATCGCATCATTTGGCGCAGGTAAAAAAAATATTGAAGAGGGGAAAAAAAAGGCGAAACAAGGAGAAAAACTATATCATTATATTTGAAGAAGCAACTGAATGTATGGAAAATTGGGGAAAGCATACATCATCACTAATAATGACCATTTAATTGTACTGCAAATGGGTACAGGCATTTTTTTTTTTTTGCATACATACATTTTGATAAACCCATCATCAAAATGCTTCATATTAATGTCTCCTCAGCATTTCGATGTGCAATAACAAATACCCATCATCGATGACGAATCGCATGCTCAGCCTCCTCCTTTAAAAAATATAAAAGAACAAAAATAAAAATAAAATGAAACAACGATAGCAAGAACAAGAAGAAGAAAAATAAGATAAGACTTCCTTTTTCCTTTTTGTAGAGTGAAACTATGTATATATTTTGCCTGGCTCCAACCTGTCTGCCTTTTTTAGCACCTACATTGTACTGGGTAGCTTCTCTTTATCTGAGAAAGCACCCAAATGACCTTCGATTTAGAAAGGCAAGGTGAGAGAGAAGGAGAAGGAGAGCAAGGGCAGGTACGTCATTCCAGAAAACTGAAGAGAAAAACATACCCTCACCAGCAACAGCAACATCAACAGCAACAGCAACAGCCATTGCAGAAAAGTACCGCCCAGCCAAGCCCAGCAACAAACACATACTACCTCTGTGTCTGAGATTTAGTAGTTCAGGCAAAGAGAAAAAGAAAGATAATGAAACAGAGAAAAAAGGAGAGTTTGATTTGTTTATTTAGGGTGCAAAAGAGGAAATTTGACTGGCAAAGAGAGGCAGTTTTTTTGGCAGAGAAGAAAAGGGGCATTTGGTTTTTAGGATTTGAGGGAATGAGGAAGTCGGTGAAAAGCCATTTTCAACTTTCTTTTTGTTCTTCTCCTGCTATAACACTCACCGTTTTGTCTCTGCTATCTCTCTCTCTCTCTTTATTACCCCGTTGTTTATCGAGATATTGACTTCAACAAACCAATGCTAATATTTATTAAACGAAATAATTAGCAGAAAAATTTATAGTATAAAAAAGGGGTGATTTTGCTAGTGTCACTTGGAGTTGTTGGTTGCTGCGTTTTAGTAGAAAAAACAGGCTAACGGAGAAGCTGTTATATTTTGGATTCAAAAGTGACGTATGGGTCTGACCAAAGTACACTCTGCACAAATCAATGCCTGCTCTTAGAGCGAAGCAGACCACTCCCCACCTGCATTTCCCTTCCTTCTTGTATGCTTTGTACTCTTTCTGCATTTTCTGTTTTATTATTTTTTTTTTCATTTTCACTTGTCTGCTTCTTCTTCTGGTTTTCTGTTGACTTTTTTTCTCTGTTCACTCAATTGAAATTTGAAGAATCAAAATATTATTATAAGCATAATGATAGTTAAATTCTACAGTTGAAAATTGGATTTTGGAGAAATTTTAATTTCTAATAGAACTCGAACCTTTATATTATATCAAGAAAGGCCATGAGGCTTGCAAATATACAAATGCAAGTCACTGTCTTGCATTCCAGTGCATGATATTTATATTATTGACGGCATCATTACTTGGAGCTTGGCACGTTACCTTAATTTAACAATCTCCTTTTATCTCTACCTTTTCAAAATTCAAAGTGTGAAGGCCTTCGTTACGCAAACAGCCACATTCATTTCCTAGAAATGGATGTCTCGCATTTTTGCAATAAAATGGGTGAAAGAAATCGCATTATTATCTAACCACCCAAATTTGATTTAATTTTGATTATATTCTAATTCAAAATGCGATAGATATTGAATTCGTATTAACACTTAATCAAGATTTGGGAAATATCGAATTTAATTTTTTCTTTTCAACATTTGTATTTTGATTATATGATAATTAAAAGTAGATATATATCAAATTCGGTTTCTCTTTTCATTTCATGTTCGATTTTTTATTTCAGTGGGATATTGATCATTATTCTTAATAAATAAGCAAGTACAAGAAAGGTCGTGAAATCACATAACTCAATCTCTTCAAAAAAAAAAAAATAGCAGTATGTAATTTATAAGGTAGATATATTCAATCAGTGCGATTAAAACCGATTTACAATTCTGCCGGAGTTTAGGCTTATAACTTTCCAGATTTAAGATAAAAGAAACATAGATGTAAGCCAAAAAAAACAAAAGGGAGTGCGTTAACAGACAAAGATCCAATTGAATCGACGTATAAATCAATAGCGAAAGAAATTAATTAACGGGCAAAAACAAAAGGGGAGGAGCCAACAAAGAAAACGAGTACAGCAGAAAGAACAGACCCCACAACACACAAGAATTATGGTTTTTATTAGCTTGGGTTAAGGCTGTCAGATAAAATAAATAGGTCTGAATGTCTCTCTGTTTTTATCAGACCAACGAATATAAAAGGTTGAAAGTAAAATTGGAGTACTTAAAAAGGTAGATGGGCAGACTTAATTCGGTGTTAAATACCAGTTAATGACCGGCCGGAATTTAAGTAGCCGCGCTCCTAATAAACAGAAGAAGGGAAAATGCCCTTACAAATAAGGCTGTTGTGCCTTAAACATGTCACTGAATTAGGTCCATTTATTGTTATTATTATTACTCCATATTTGCTTATTTTTGGGCAAAGGGTCCATTTCCTTAAAAGAAGCCATATTTGCCGACCATTAATGATGTTTGAGTCCAAAAAAATTAAGAATTCAAAATCTCAGAGACTACTCTTATCTTAAAAAATATTTAACTATTTTTATTTTGTCTGTTCTCGTTATAAAATAAATAAATATATTTTTCTTATGTAGAGCAGTAGAGGAGAGGGTGGATGAGAAGGAAATGCAATTATGCGAGACCTTTTCTTAAATACAAGTTAACATATTACTTTTGATATTTTCCTATGTTTATTTGACAATGTGGAAAATTGTAAATTACTAAAATTACTATCCTGAAATATTGGATTGTTTTATAATATATTGTTAATATAAAGAGAATAATAAAAAAAAATCGTGTCAAACCGAATTACCATCTATTTTAAAAAAATTATATCGAATTATTCAGAATTTTCAAATTAATTATAGAATTTAAATTTAAAAACATTTTATCTTTTAAGATGATATTAGAGATTTAAAAGTATTCAAATTGTACTGACCCGGCTACACTTCTAATGATTGCAATTTATGATTAATTTTAGTGCATGTAAAATTAATTTATTTATTCCAATCGCATAAATTTCATATTAATTAATTATTTTATTTATTAAGTATGTACATTGTGGTTTAAGTATTTAACAATTACTACTTGCCACTCCTTTTTTTCAAAAATAAAATAAAATCACAAATATAAGGTGGTAAAATGTTTTCATTCCCTTTCATATATGTTAATTTTATTACAATTCCTTGTTTTTTTAAGTGGGTAGTGTTGCACACACTTACTTGTCAAGTTTTCACTTGACCTACAAATTCAATTTAATCTCTTAATAATTCATTCATAATATAATCGGCTTGTTACGTGATGATCTGTTTACATTATTTTTGGCTTTATAGCTTTTTTGTAATATAAATATAAAAATAATTATTTTTATAATTACTAGTACATACTCGATTCTTTATTTTTAAGGGAAAATAATTAATATTAAAAAATTTAACAGTTTATCATTTGACTCAATTATTGTTCATTTAAAATTATTATCTGGATCATAATCCAATTCAATTCATTTATAAATTATAAAATTTCCATCCATTTTTAATTAAACTTATAATAATTCATTCAAAACTCACCGGATCCATTTTGTTTGCCACCTATAATCCTAACAATGTATGTAGAATTCACAGGTTTGTTGAGAATAAGTCTGAGGCATGCGGATAGCTACCCAAGCCCATAGGGATTGAATCTTGATAACTAAACTGTGCCCAAGGCTCAGACCCAAAATCCAGATTGTGATTGTATGCATCAACCAGCGATACCATCTCTTACAAGTCCAGTTAGGACACAAAATAGGGGTTAACTTCCTACTTAAGAAAGACTCCATATCTAAATGGGAGTCCTCTTCAGGAAGGATTTTTCCGAATTGCTTGGGAGAATAAGATTTTCATTCTTATAAATAAACTGGGATCCCGGGTATGTGTTTTTAGGATGATTATTTTGACAAAATGTTGCCTTTCATCATTTTACTAACTTGATCATCGGAAAGTCTCTTCGTCGAATCCTATCGGGATACTTTTTTGGCAAGTTCATCAAAGTGTCAACCAGGAGCTACTTTCTAGAAGCAGTCCAATTTTGGCCAGGCTGTTATCATTGGTGCGGTGAGCGTGGACTTTTCATCCCCACACAGCCATAAGTTCTGACAATGAGAATAACCAGACAATAAATGATAGGAATAACACAACTCCAGACCCACATTTGCCAGTCTTTCAATCCTTATAAGCCACCACCCATGATACTTCCGTCGAACTTCCTACCCCAAGACCGAATGCTGAAACGTCGGGAATCTCCATACCCAGTCTAACCTCTCAGCTCGTCCAGGCTCTCCTTGCAACCCTTTCGCACATAGCAACCCAGCCAGCACCCTAATCCATGCCGCAAGTAACCGAGACCAATAATACTCTTACCTCAGAAAATCCAAACTCCAAAGAGATGATAAGGGATCCAGGATAACGTTGACTCGAGGCGAGCTTGATAGGCTCATTGAAGAGAGGATGCAACAGAAGCAAAGTCGTAGCGGGATATCCATAGGGAGGACTTCATATCCCTTCTTTCCAAAGTGATACTTTTCGCCCTCTTTTCGAACATAAGACTGCCAAACTTATCCAGGTACAACGGAACCACAGACCCCCGAGCGCATGTAGATCAATTTCACCACTCTATGTTAATCCACACTACGGAGGATGCCACCCTCTGCAAAATTTTCCCATAGACAGTTATGGAGTCCGCCCAATTTCGGTTCAAAAATCTGTCTGAACACTCAATAACTAGCTTCAGGCAATTCGCAACAATGTTCAAAGCAAAGTTTGTAGCCGCCATCCGGCCAACCAAGGTATTAGCACACTTGCATCAGGTATTTTAGGAAAGAGGTGAGCCCTTACATAGCTTTATAGACAAATTTAACATGGTTACTATAGACATTCAAAACTTGAATTTGGAAGTCGCGATCAATGCCTTCAGTCGAAACACCAGATATCAAGACTTTAGTGATTCCTTGAGTAAAAAATCCCCTTACGACTTCACCGAGCTTATGACCTGAGCCCATAAGTATATTTATATAGATGAAGCCAGGAGGTTGAAGTACAGTGAGCAGGAAAAAGACAATGATGGTTCATGAGGAACAAGGTGAAAAGGGAAGAATGCACGAAAAAGCAATTCCCGAGTATGAGGGGGGCGAACAGGGCATATTTGGTTTCAAAGCCGCATTTGGATAACAAAAGAGATGAGCAGTTTATTGAATTAAATACCTCTCTAACACAGGTTTTGTCGTGGATGAAAAAGAACATGGAGGTGCAAAGACCAAAACCCATGAGGGAGCGTTCGGGCAGAGACCAAGCTTTGTATTACGCCTTTCACACGGATAAAGGTTATGAAACTAATGACTGCAAAAACTGATAATTGTGAAATTAATGATATTTTTAGTATGTTTTTAGGCATTTAATTAAGTTAATCTTGTGTTAATTAGGTTAAATTATAGTTTAATTGGTTAAATTAATATTTTTGGAGTTAATTGTAAATTTTGATATTTTTCAGGGTTAAAATTGAAGAAAAATGATTTAATTGAGAAAATACAAAGTTTTGGGGCAATTGTGTAATTTTCATAATTTGATGATCAAGAGCTAGACGTTTAGTCCTGAAGATTTTAACACTACCGGGTGAAAATTTAAAGCTGCCGTGATATTTGGTTCTGAATTAAAGAGTGAAAAATCGAAGTTTTGTTGAATAAGGCAAATTGTTCTTTGCCTAGTTGCGTGAAGCAAAGAAGGATTTACTACCAGGCCATATGAAGAAGAATGTATGTGCTCAGCTGTGTGATGAAGGAAGAATTATGCTACCTGGCCGTGTGAGAGAAGAACAAAACTAATGCCTGGCCGTGTAGCTTACTTAAGTAATTCACTACTTGGCCGTGTAACCTAATAAGCAAAACCTTCAACCGACCGTACAACCCAAGGGTGAAATACATACTTGGCCACGTGAAAAAGGAAGTTAAAGTCGATAAAACTTTCTATTAGCTCAGACTTGTTTTTCTATTTTGTTGCGGAAAATTAAAGACTTAGCCTATAAATACTTGACGAAAAACACCAGAAAAGGGAGAGATCGATCATAAATCATACAACAGAGAAGCTACACTTAGGATTTTTTCTTAGTTTTAATTCTTTAAGTTTTGTATAGTAGTTTTTCCCTGTTTTTCTTAGTTTATTGTTTTCTTTATTTTAGTTGTTTTAGTTGCTCTTTTATTTTTATTATGAAGTAGTAGTCTTTCTTCTTTTGCTAATGGTACTTTTATTGTTGTGACTTAAGTTTGTGCTTAATTTTAATGCAAGTTTGATTATTTCTTAGTTTTTAAGCATATTCTTATCATTATTTAACTAAAGTTTGGATGTTAGCTTGATTAATTATTGGTTAATAATTGACTTTTGGTTTGATTATTGATATACATGTTCTTAGGTTAGTTTGCTTGGGTTGATACATGATTATGTTCTGAATAAGGGATAATTTTGTGTTAATTAAAGTAAGTTAAGATTAAGAAAAAGTGTAACTAATAATAAGTGAAAGTTAAATCTCTTGAAAAAGGATTTAATAGACATCTAGGAGGATTAATTCAGATCTTTATACTAAGTGTTGAATTGTTCTGAATAAGAGAATTTTAATACTTGGAATGATAATCTTGAGTGAAGTTATCTAGTTTTATTCATCTGAATTCTTCATAATCACTTGTGTTTCTCTTTTAGTTAAGTCATTACAATGAAAGTTAAGGTTGATAGTTTCTTTAGCAAGAGAATTTCAGTTATTGTTTTGTTTTTAATTCATGTTAATTTAATTTTAGTTTTTATTTTGCTTAAATGTTTATTTAGTTTAATTTTTGATTTTAAATCAAAAACATTTAGGAAAAAATCTCGGATTAATTTAATTCATATATGGGTATTCTTCTTAGCAATTCATGTTCCCTTGGGTACGATATTTGGGGTCTTAATCTATATTTTCTTGTATTACTAGCTGATCTAGTACACTTGCTAGATATCGGTTAGAAATCTCAGATGGAAGATTGAATACCATATCAAAAAAGGCAGACTTAAGCAATTCATTAAAAGGAGTGAAGTGGAGAAGAGGCGATCCCCACCAAGACAGCCTAGCAGAAGAGAAGGCAGTAGTAGCAAGAAGGCTTCAGCAGGTGTGATTCATGTGATCGCGGGGGAAAAACATTACAATGTGTTCGGTGATTCGAAAAAGAGGAAGGCGAAAGAGGTTTTTTCTCCTGGATCCAACCCACCTGTTTAGTTAGACATTCAATTTTCGAACAAAGATGGGAGACATGTTCGGTGACCCCACAGTGACGCACTGGTAGTTGAAGCAGTAATCAAAGATTTCTTGGTGCAAAGGATTTTGGTCGACACGGGCAATGCAGTAAACCTCATTACCTTACAGGCATACAAAGCGCTTGAAATGCCAAGCCTCATGGAAGATGTCACAGTCCCATTGATTGGCATTTTAGGACAACCCGTAAAGGTCGAAGGCTCGGTCAACCTAAGTCTACAGTTGGGAGATGACTTAATAGTCATGTCCTCTACCTCGTGCTTTATGGTAGTAAACTTGCCTTTATCTCATAACGTAATTTTTGGCCGACCTTTGTTGGCCACAGTGGATGCTTATATTTCTATGCAGAAACTGATCATAAAGATACTAGCATCGGAGGGGATAGCCATACTACGAGCAAACCAAAATATAGCAAGGGAGACCTATGTCACTATGCTAAAAAAGGCAAGACAGACTCTCCCAGTAAACACTCTGTATGTTCCTGTAAATTCTTGAAAAGCTGAGCCTGTAGATCTGTTGCAAGAAATAGAGTTATTGCCAGGAAAGATAGTAAAAGTAGCCTCGGGGAAGCCAAGTTCGGAAGTAAAATCCTTGCTAACAGTTCTAGAGAGGTACGTAGATGTATTCGCTTGGCAACCATCAGACATCTTCGGCATCTCGCTGGATGTCATCTCCCATTCATTATGTATACATCCAGGGTGCAAGCCGATCAAGCAGAAAAAACGAAACCATGCTTCAGAGAGGCAGATAGCGATAAACAAAGAAACAGACACTTTGTTAAAAAAAAGGTTCATAAGAGAAGTATTATACCTAGACTAGTTATCCAATATGGTTCTAGTAAAAAAGGCTAATGGGAAATGGAGAATGTATATAGACTTTACTGATCTAAACAAAACCTGTCCCAAGGATAGTTATCCACTGTTAAACATAGATATGTTAGTGGACTCAACAGCAGGATTCGAAGAGTACGCCTTCTTAGATGTTTCGGCAGGGTATCACCAGATCCCGATGAACCTCGAAGATGAGGAAAAAACAGCATTCATTACCCATAGAGGAACATACTATTATACTGTGATGCCCTTTGGATTGAAGAATGCAGGAGCCATATACCAGAGGCTGATGAACAAACTATTTGCTGGATAAATAGGTCGGAATATGGAGATTTATGCAGATGTCATGATAGTCAAGAGTAAAACTTTGGGTGATTTACCAAAGGAACTTGAAGAGATGTTTTTCACCCTCGGAAAGTACGATTTTAAGTTAAATCCTGAAAAGTGCATCTTTGGAGTTCGATCTAGAGAGTTTCTTGGTTTTGTGATCTTAAAGAGAGGAATAGAAGCCAACCCAACTAAAATTGAAGCCATTATAAGAATGGAGACACCAAGGTTAATTGGAGATGTACAAGTATTGAATATAAAAGTCACAACACTCAGCAGATTCATCTCCTGTTTGACGAGGCAGTGCCTCCCATTCTATAAATCCTTAAAGAATCTAAGAAAATTCATGTGGAGTCCGGAATGCCAATATGCTTTTAAAGAACTCAAGAACTTCCTAGGTTCCCCACCATTGCTTAGCCGACCGCAGCAGGGCGAAAACCTATTCATGTACTTATCAATGTCGGAAGGGGCAGTAGGTTCAATCTTAATCAGAGAGGAGAGCACCCAACAGTTCCCCATATATTATACAAGTAAGGTTCTCCGAGGAGCTGAACTCAGATACCCGATCCTCGAACAGTTAGCATTAGCCCTTGTTAATTCAACAGTCAAACTCCAACCCTATTTTCAAGCACATACAGTTGTGGTTAGAACCAAGACTCTGCTAAAAAAGATTATGAAAAAACTGGAGGCGTCAGGCAGAATAACCGAATGGGCAGCCCGCCGAGGAGAGTTCGATGTCCGATACGAACCACATTCGGCAATGAAAGCCCAAGTACTAGCCGACTTCGTTACAAAATTCTATGCTACCCCTAATGAACCGGACAAAGGAGCATCGAAACTATATGTTAATGGGGCTGCTTCCTCGGAAGGGGCAGGCATTGGATTCATACTATCCAGTCCAGGAAAAATAATCATAAAAGGCTTGGCCAGAATATCCTTCCCAGCTTCAAACAATGTGGCAGAGTACAAGGCCTTATGCTTCGGGCTTGAACATACCCTTAAGGTAAAATCAAACTCTTTGCTTATTCATTCTGACTCACAGTTGGTCGTTAGTCAATTAACAGGAAAATTCAAAGCCAGGGAGCAAGTAATGATGAAATACCTGGATGTGGTATCAGTCCTACTAGTCCGATTAGAAGAAGAAGAAGGGAGTTCATGGACAATTGAACATATACCTTGGGAGGAAAATAGAGAAACTGACTTTTTGGCTAAACAGGCATCATCAAACAGTGTAGTGAGATCGGATGACATAGTGTGGGCCGTTCTCACCCAGCCCTCCTATGAAAATTTTATAGTCCAAATGAATGAGCAGATGGATGGATGGCGGTTGTCAATCTATCAATTTTTAGACACAGGCGTCCTTTCAGAAGATCAGGTAGAAGTAAAGAAAATGTTTTGACGATCTAGTTTATATTCTGTGTTGGATGGAAAAATGTACCGAAAATCATATTCTCTTCCTTTGTCACTATGCCTAAGTACGAAGGAAAGGAACTATGTGATCTAAGAGATACACGAGTTGATTTGCAAGGCGCATGAAGGAGCTTAAACAATAGCTTGGAAAGCCTTACTACGGGGATACTATTGGCCAAGCATGGAAGCAAATACAAAGGAGCTGGTGAAGAAATGTGATAAATGCCAGCGGTTCGATAAGATAATCCACTAGCAATCAATATGGCAGACCCCGATATATAGTCCTTGGCCTTTTGTATAGAGGGGGATAGAAAAGCTAAATAGTGTTTTGTAGGCATACCGAACTTCGCCCAGGTCGGGGACAGGTGCAACCCCTTTCTTCTTAACATACGGCATGGAGGTAGTCATCTCTTATGAAATAGGAATACCGAACCCGAGAACAAAATGATGTGATCAGAAAGTAAATGAGGAGTCATTGCTTTATTGCTTGGATACGCTTAAAGGGAAAAGAGAACAAGCCCAAACTTAGGCATCTGCTTATAAGCAGCGAATGGCGTCATACCATAACAAAAAAGTAAAGCCTTGAACTTTTCAAGAAGGAGAGCTCGTTTTAAAGAAAGCCATCGAAGCACAGACAACTGCAAGAGTCAGCAAACTGAATCCTAATTGGATTGGTCCATTTGAAGTGCATGAAGTGATTAATTTCAGTCCATACAGGCTCAAAGATAAAGAAGGAAAAGTGTTACCACACTTGTGAAATATTAGCAAATTGAAGAAATACTATCAATAATCCTACCCAAATAGGCATGTCTGCCACGGGTACAAGATACCAAGGCTCATAGGCATGTTCGCTAGGAGCAGTTCAACAAGACTCATAGGCATGTTTGCCAGGAGCAGTTCAACAAGGCTCATAGACATGTTCGCCAGGAGCAGCTCAATAAGGCTCATAGGCATGTTCGCCAGGAGCACATCATAATTTTATCCTAACAGGCATATTCGCTAGAAGGAGTATAAAATCCAGCTCAGCTAGGCATTTTCGCCGAAAACATGCTGGGTGTTTTAATTAATTTTTGTATTCTTGATCTAAGCCTTAAAAGTTCCATAAGCACGATTATATGTCATAGCTCAGTTCGACAGCTCAAGCCTAGAGCTCACATATTATGTAATAGCTCAACTCGGCAACTTAAGCCTGGAGAGCACATATTAATAAAGAGAGCTCAGCCCGGCAGCTTAAGCCGAAAGCATTCCTCAATCTACTTTTCTCACTCATCGAGTTTATTAGAATTTATTCATATCATTTTAGGTTGAGCTATCCACAAATGGCTCAGATAGGAAGACATTGGATATCAGAGTTTAGTTAAGAACGAAAAACCATTAAAATGCAAACTAAGTAGTACGAGAAAACGAAAAATTTTCAGACAGTGCAGAAGAATAAAAAACATTCAATTGAAAAGTGTGGATGAAACAGCCGACATATTTTCATTAAAATTATACTTAAGTATAGAAAAATAAAGCCTTGAAGGCCCCGAAAAAATAAAATAATTATTCCTCATCAGGTTCGATGTCATCAACCTAAGTAAAGTTCTCCTGGGGAAATTTGTCCTTCATAACTCATATGATTTTGTTGCCATGTGCTACGGCCTTGTCCGTCGCAAAATCATCCATATTTTCCTCAACCTCCGTAAGCCTTTTTTCAAGGAAGGAAACTTTGCTCTCCAGGCCCGTCTTTTCCACTTGAAGCCTCTCGAGCTCAACCTTCGCAGCTCGGCAGTCATCCTGTGAGGTGTGCTTTTAGAGATTTCTTCGTCTTAGCCACTTTTCTCACAAGGATATTTTGGGCTTTGTTCCCTTTCTGTCTATATCATTAGGAGAGTAAGGCATGCTTCTTGCATCTTTTTCTCCTTTCCTTATCTGACGTCCCTCCAATCGTCTTTATCCGTAGGGTGCAACGTCGGGACTGCTTTCTTTTCAGGTTCTTTCTTCTCCAATCTGACTTCCTCTTCTCAATATCTTTTAATCTTGTTGAGCTTGTGAAAAGGGAGGGATTCATGGGATAGTCTTTTAACCCCGGCATTGAGCTCTACCTAATTCGCTTGGAGGCATATAGGGGGGAAACTGTTTCAACCTCCCCAAAATGTTTCTCAGTAGGCTGCTTCTGGGAGTCTTATGCACCATTTGGTCATTGGACCAAAAGGGGGATATTCCACTTCCTTTTGGTCTTAGCGCATCACTTTTCACTTTCTTTCAATCTCAGAGTTTTGCCTTTACTTGACCAACTTCTTGTGTAGTCTCAAAGACTTTCACAGAATCCATGCGCTTTATCTTTCTCTCTATGGCACTTTATTTTTTCCATATGACTTCTCATTCAGTCTCGGAGACTTTCACAGAGGTCATGTATTTTTTTTGTCTTGTGACCATAAATCCATACTTTTTCGTGAAACGTGGGAGCTAGATGCTTTAAGCTCAGTCGTCGACTCTCAATGAAAACACCAAATGGTAAATTATAAAATTTTATAGGGAAGGGGTATCTCTGTGTTTGGATGAGTGAAATGATTGCATCATCTAATATTGGGTATTGGACCACATGTTGGTTATAAATATCCAAGTCCTCTACATGTTTTAGCTTTTTAACTAAGTCCAAAAGCTCAAAGTAATTTTCAATGAGTTTAAACTTTTTCTTAAATGGGTATAGGTAACAGAATCCAACTACCTCCAAATATCTAATCTTCCTAGAATGCCATGCTAGTTCAACTAAGGAAAAATGGTCTTTTTTTATAAACCATAGTTCCTCTTTATCTTCATCTACATACTTAGCTATCCCTTCATTTACAATTCTCCCCCCATGGTGAAAAACAACACGTATTTCACAATCATCCATTTACTGCCAAATAAAAGTGCATTGTAAATCAAAACATCCTACAATTTTGTAACCCTAAGTTATCACCACTTCATGTTACTGTCAACTTAAAAAAGGAGTCAATTCTAACTATTCACAGAAGATTCTTTTACACTATATAAAAATGTCCTAATTTTCATACTTAAATCTCAAAAATACCACTACAAAAAGACAACTTAGTGGGAGCAAAAATACTTACCTTTCTCTTCCTCTTCACTCTTCAAAATGGGTCTATGTCTCCTCCACTTTGAAAAACCACACCATTATCGCAAAAAAGAATCACAGCTTGCGCAATCCCTAGCCTCCGTCGATTGCTTTGATCTCCACTTCGTCTGATTTTATCTCCACTTCGCCTCCTATCTCCCGTTATACTTTTCAAGAAAAAAAATGGATTCAAGGTTAATCGCAAACCCCATTCTCGGTAATAACTCCATCGAAAATCCTAGGGTTTTGCGATTTTGGTTCCAAAATCCCTAATTTTTTCCTCATGTAACCGATTCTCACTTCCTTCTTTCCAACTCATCCATTACTCACATGTAGACCCTTATTATTGGACATAATATCACATCAGTACGATTGGAAGACATGCACTGCTTCATAAATATTGTTTGCGAAATAATAATTTAATAATTTGTTCCAGTTATAATTCAGGTATTCAATTGATTATTATTGAAATTCAGGTGCCAAAATAAAATATGTTGCTAAGTTTAGTTACTAAATTATGTATTTGACGAATATAATATCAGAGTTTAATGAAGTAAACATAATGATAGCATTAAATTCAATTGATAAAAACTTTGACAATTTTTAAATTTAAAATGGATCCAAAGCGATAAATTTGGGGCACCAAACTACAAGCATACTGCCAAAAAAAAAAAAAAGGGTGCATTTTCTCCTTGGTTTCTACGGAACGTGTACTTGGTAGATAAATAATACAATAAATAATATATTTGTTAGGAATTGTTGCCGCTAGTGACAGTACAAAGCTGACTAAAACAAATAAAATTTACATGTTGTAACTAACAAATAATTTTTTATTTTGTTTATTTCTTTTTTCTATTATGAGGGGTCAATTTCACCCATGGTCACTGAACTTAGGCCATATTACCCAAAAGTAACTGACTTATTTTTTCTAACATAAATGTCACTGAACTTAGTACCTTTTTTCATAAAAGTCATGTTCACCGGTTTCCGGCGACGATCTTGGCCGGAATGCTGACGTGGCATGCCACGTCAGCAGTCTTTTGCCGGAATGATGACGTGGCACGCCACGTCATCCGCCACGTCAGCAACCCTTGCCGAAATGATGACGTGGCACGCCACGTCATCCGCCACGTCACGTGAAGATGCCACGTCAGCCGCCATGTCACCTGTTGAAATAAACAAATGAGAAAATGACACATGTCAACCCATTTGCCTTAACCAAATCCAAATTGGGTCATCCATCCAAATTGGGTCTTGCTAAGGTAATGGGCCTCCAACCTTATAAACCCATGCCACTCCCTTTCTCTTTCCAATGTGGGATATGGGAAGTTTGAGAACATGATATTTTCATGGTTTTTCTAGCTTTTTTAACCATTGAATCCATCACATTTTCATAATTTTTTTTGCTTTAACCATTTCTAATTCTTTCATGGGATGTGTATGTGATGGTTAAAGCCAAAAAAACCATGAAAATGTGATGGATTCAATGGTTAAGAAAGCAAGAAAAACCATGAAAAAATAAAGTTTGAGAAGATTATTCTTTTTTCATGGTTTTTCTTACTTTTTTAACCATTGAATCCATCACATTTTCATGGTTTTTTTGGCTTTAACCATCACATACACATCCCATGAAAGAATTAGAAATGGTTAAAGCAAAAAAAATTATGAAAATGTGATGGATTCAATGGTTAAAAAAGCTAGAAAAACCATGAAAATATCATGTTCTCAAACTTCCCATATCCCACATTGGAAAGAGAAAGGGAGTGGCATGGGTTTATAAGGTTGGAGGCCCATTACCTTAGCAAGACCCAATTTGGATGGATGACCCAATTTGGATTTGGTTAAGGCAAATGGGTTGACATGTGTCATTTTCTCATTTGTTTATTTCAACAGGTGACATGGCGGCTGACGTGGCATCTTCACGTAACGTGGCGTGCCACGTCATCATTTCGGCAAGGGTTGCTGACGTGGCGGATGACGTGGCGTGCCACGTCATCATTCCGGCAAAGGACTGCTGACGTGGCATGCCACGTCAGCATTCCGGCCAAGATCGTCGCCGGAAACCGGTGAACATGACTTTTATGAAAAAAGGTACTAAGTTCAGTGACATTTATGTTAGAAAAAATAAGTCAGTTACTTTTGGGTAATATGGCCTAAGTTCAGTGACCATGGGTGAAATTGACCCTATTATGAGTGGTGTAATAATTTGCGTTAAAAAACCAATCAATTTATAATTTTAATGTATTTTGATGGTAGTTTTCAGTATATTTTAATGATGATTTAAAATGAATCTCTTTTTTATGATTATAATATGTTTTAAAGTTATTTTAATTGGTTTACCTTTGTAAAAATTATTTTTGTTCCGAAAAAAATTTAAAATGTATATTTAAATTATTATTTTTATTTGAGACCCACAATTTGAGGGAAAAAAAGCATTTTCCATTAATTAATTAATTAATTAATTAATCAATCAATCAATTGGTATTACTTATCAGAGGTTGACCTAGTATAAACATGCACCCTTTTTTTAATCCACACGTATTGATATGATTGTTTGTTTTTTTCTTTGAATTTTTGCGTTGTTTTTTCTCAAATTCAAACCTTGTTCTGATTGCTGTGTAGTTTCTTTGCCACCTTTTTCTGTCTAAATGTTTCGCATAGAACATTTACATTAGCATGTCTTACCTTGAAATTAATCTGCACATTCACTATGTTACATTGACAATTTTATTCAATATTCACTGTGCGACCATATCTTCCTTCTAATTGCTATTATGTCTCCAATGAAAAAATCCTGTCAAAACAAATTTGTTTCCTTACTGAAAGTAGATTGGTCGGTCAATTATCAATATAAATATAAATATGCTCTGAGTAGCCGGAATCCCCTAATTTTGATAATTTTGACTTTATGAAATATTAAATAACAGTTGCTTTTTATTTTATTAATATAAATCTTTTTTTTTTTAACCACAACCTTAAAATGGGGATAATCAGAAGTGAGATTAGCTCTCTAAAGTAGAGTATGGGGGGAATTTTTATTTGACAAACCATAGATTGTGTGAAAGTCTCACTAACAGCCCACTGCTTGCCAGAGAGAGGAATTGGACAAGGGAGAAGAATTTTTAAGTTTGGTCCAATTTCATTTAAAAGTGCAGACTCCTTGTTTCGGTATTTAAAAAAAGAAAAAAGAAAAGAAAGAAAGAACATGGGCTAAGCCTACAAACGTATGACGTTTCGTAGAAAATTTGGGCTTACGGCTCTTTCATTGTCTCTGGTTAAACAATCAATTGTGCAAAGAAAACATCCTGTTACAATCTGTGCTTTGGGATAAATGTTCGTAAAGATGATGTAATTGGCACTGGAAAGTGATTAGTTTGAGGTAAAAATCCCCAGGTAAAGTGTCCTTTTTTGGTTTATAAATTAACCGTTTTAACTAGTGTAGAGTCACAATAGCATTAAGCAGGATTTAGCTTACACAACCCCCAAAAATCTATCTTACTGCACATCAACTGTTTAGAAAATTGACTAAAAAAATGTGCCTTCTAAAAATCAGCCAACTGCTGAAAAGCACACTCTTTCCATTCACACCCTCCAATTTGGATACCCTTTTGTGAACTTTAAGCTCTTTACTTTATAGAATCACTCATCTTTTTTTTTTTTTTCCAACATTGTTGGATACTTAGGCCAGACGTGCCCTAAGCATAATGCCGAAAACGTACTCATGAATTAATCCATTGAGGCGGTTGACAGTGTATAATTAAGGAAGATAAAAATATAAATCATGTTTAAACTTAAAAAATAAGTTGAGAAGGAGCGGTCAAAACAAAATTTTGAGGTGGCAAAATTACCTGTTTAATACACACATATATATATATATATAATAAAATAAAAATTATAAAAAATAAGCGGAGCAATTCCTTCCCATGTGGCCTCGGCACTGGTGGTTGACTTAGTTGGGCTGAGTCTAGATTAGCTGCTTTCAATAATATGATCGTAAATTTGGAAGTGCATAGCGCAATTTAGCCTGCTCAGTTGGGAAGCTCCATTTTTCACTTGCTTCTATTCAGTACGCGTGTTAGATTAATAACCATCCACTTGTATTTACTGTTTCTTCCAAATTTTACATTACATTTTTTTATTCATGCTAGTTATCATTCTGACCATCTTTCATTACTTGATTTATTCTGCACTTCTTTAATTTTGCAATTATTAATAATTTATTATTTCAGGGACTGAAGTGCTGCTCCCATTACCATCCAAGTGGTACAAACAGGTGATTTTTCATAAATCTCAATTATTTTAATTGCAAATATGTGTTTTATAGCGAAAGCTATCATCTATGTGATTTTAAGGGGGTGGCAGTGTTGTCAAGCAGGTGAAAACAACGTTGTAAAAATAATAAAACACGATGTGATTATGACTCTAAATTATAGATGTAAAGAACATGTCTCTATTATTAATTTACTGTTTTTGATCCTTTGCTTAACTGTATTCATACGGGGAACAGGCCTGTCCTGGGTTGAAGTTCCCTATAATAGCCAAGTATGCCTTGATAGTCGATACCCTGTCTTTTCACTTCAAGAACTATTCCTGCAATCAAATCTTTGCACTTCTCTTTGAGTTTATGGTCTCTCCACCATGATAAAAGAAATATTTGTGTCCATGAATATTATTCTTCTCAGAGGACCCCAAAACCACTCCTGAAGTTGAAAGAAAAGAAAGTACACGTGTAGCTGTGCACTCACTTTTTTGGCATACACAGATGGAAACACCTTGCACATGTTCTCTCATTTGTTTTTATTCTTGTGCCAAGTTGCTTGCCTATGTCTACCTACTAAATGATCTATTTCCATTTTTAACTTATATGTAGTCTCTAAAGTCATAATATCTAGTATTAGCAATATAGAATTGTCTGCACTGAATGAATGTTTTGAAGTATTGCCGTCATCATGAAATGGAAGATTCTTGACTTCCTTTAAGTAAATGATCAAGAATTAGTTTCTAATTGTATATGTCTGCACACATGCTCTGGTCATTAGAGCATCAGAGAACTCAACATATAAAAATTTTATAATATATTTTAGAGCAGTGGAAGAATCTTGTGTAGCAATGAGAATACCTTCTAAGACATAAAAAGAATTCCAACTTGTGAGTGGAGGGTTCTTGGCTCACTATATACGGTGCAGCCAGCATGGTGGTTCTTCCAATCTTAAACCTCCATTACCACAGTGATTTTACGCTCAGGAGGAGCTAGAAGTATAACAAAAATAAAAGATTTCTGCTTTCTTATTCCCTGACTTAAATGGAGACAGAGATGTTAATCAATCAATCACCCCTATAGATCCTTTTTCCAGTGGATAACAAGGGTGAAGTAGCCCCCCACCCAAATGAATTATTTCTTGATTTTAAAATCAGAATCAGGACTTGACTTTATTGTGAAAAGTAACTCTATGCGAATCACGACCCTCCACCCTTAAGCCAATAATTGCCCACGCTGGAGTCCCTTTTCTTTGGATGAAATAAAAGGTAAAGGATAAAGAGAAACAAAACAAAATTCTCAAAAGCTAGGGAGTGACTTCATTTGTGGGTCTATGAAATATAGATGCTATGCGTTACTATAAAGCAGTCATATTTGATTAAATCCCTCAGGTCCTTGCAAGTGCAAGAAAACAAAATGGAAAAGTATTAAATTTAAAAAAGAGGGAGAAAAGAATCTACAGGATACTTTAACTAAAGGAAAAAAGACAAAAGGAGCAAGTTGCTCTTGATGATAAGTCTCTCTGTAGTCAGTACTCTTGGGTAATATATGCTATTCTATGATGCACTGTAACTTCAACTATAACGCACCATAGTCTTATTACAATCATAAGTTATTGGTGCTGTTTATCTTATTGACATTTGAGGTCTCTTTGGTCTTATTCAACGACTTGCAAGAATCAAATCTGCATGGATCTGCCGCAATCAACAACTGGACAACCTCATTCATTGTCGGGCGAGGGCCTGGGGTGGTGCAGGTACAGCGGATAGCAATTCGCAGAACCTGGATCATCTCATGCCTGAATGACCGTGATAACTTTTTGTCCAATATCTCCATTATTCCTTCTTTGGTGTCCTTCTTTGCTGAAACCCAATTAATGATATTCTTGTTCTCACCAAAGACTGCCTCTACTGGCTTCCTTCCAGTTATCAATTCCATCAGCACTACCCCGAAACTGTAGACATCACACTTGGTTGTTGCTTTAGATGAATATGCGTACTCTGCCATCCATAGAATTAAACAATAAATCCAAAACGAAATAAAATATTGAACTGGTTTTTATAACTTATAAAGAAACAAGTTCTACTTGAAGATATACTAACTTAGACCACCAACTTGAAGCTATTTGCGGACCAAACTAACAAGAAACTGCCATTTATACTAAGTAGTTTTTGACTTGTATACATGGGAAAATCCATAAACCTAGGCAGAAAAATCCACTGATACATTGATTTATTATTCAAAGAATTAAGAATTATGACGAGAAGTAATAGAAGCAAAATTAGTCATCATTTATTTCATCATGCTTCATTACAGTCTATTGAATTTTATGAATTGGGTTATATTTGTGCTGGGAATAACTAAATTGAGGTGCAGGAAAAAAGGAAATTGTTTCTTATAATATTGTATTAATTCTTAAAGGATATAAAATAATTGATAAAATATGACATAACAATTCAGCAAGTATGATGAACAGGGGATCACGGTGAATGATATGCGTATGAGTATCAATGTGTAGCTTAGTTGGATCAGAAAATAACCTGGAGCCATGTAACCATATGTTCCTACAACAACAGTGGTAGTGGAATCTTTCCCTCCTCGAGCTTGCAAAACCTTGGCTATGCCAAAGTCTGAAACTTTGGGCTGGTAGTTGATGTCCAGCAGGATATTGGTTGACTTTATGTCTCTGTGAATTATAGGTGTCAACAGATCATGGTGAAGATATGCCAAGCCCTGTGCGACACCAAGTGCTATTTGATGACGGGTGGGCCAATCCAGATGGATACAATCTTTGTCCAGGGCATCCCTGAGGTTTCCATTTGGCATGTACTCATAAATCAACAGACTGCAATCCAAACTGGAAAAGTAACAGTACAATTTAACTATGTTCTTGTGCCTTATGCTTCCCAGGGTCTCAACCTCAGTTTTTAAGCCCTTATTCAAAAGTAACTGATTTTCTGAAGCTGAATCTTTCATTCCCTTGCTCCACAGCTTCTTCGCTGCTATCACATCCCCACTGCTCAGTTCAATCTTGTAGACAATCCCAGATCCTCCACGGCCCACTTCATTTTTAGCAATCATCCCTTCAAAGATCTCTTGTTGGTCAAAAGTTACCCGATGAAAGCTTTTTATATTGTATGAAAAGAATGACGAGGACATGGTCTCATCTTGTTCCTTGAATTTTTCTTTGCTGAGTTTACGTTTCAGAAACAAGAGAGCCCCAACTATTATGATTACTACCGAAACTCCAATCAACCAAATAGAATTCAGCCTCTTTCGGTTGTAAGTTTGCGAGCATATAGGAAAATTTTGATCCGATGAGACATATACTGGAACACAAAGAGCTGGATTGCCTGAAAAGCTTTCTAACAGCCCACCTCTTATCAAAGAGAGAGGAATTGGTCCAGACAGATGATTGTTTTCAAAGTTGATAGAATTGGGTAATAGCTTACTAAGACTTTCCGGGACATTTCCGGTCAACAGATTGTTGGAAAGATCAAGAACATTGAGAGATTTTAGAAAAGATAGTGAATTGGGGATGGAGTAATTCAGGTTGTTGCCTTGTAAGATCAGCAAATTCAGCTTTGTTAGATAACCAATTTGGAAAGGTACTGGTCCGGACAAGAGGTTGTTGCTGATATCAATCTTTACCAGATTGACAGCCCCAGAGATTTCAGGTGGTAGAACTCCTGAAATCTTGTTGTTCTGCAAAAATAATTCTGACAAATTGCTAGCCCTTCCAATTGTATAAGGAATAGAACCACTGAAATTATTGTAACTTAAATCAACGATGGAGACATGCGGAAGACCTAGAAGTCCAGGTGGTATTGAGCCCTCCAAACGGTTATGACTGACACGAAACCGTACAAGAGTTGTGCAATTTGCATAGCTATCTCGTAGCTCTCCAGAAAACATATTATCCAAGACAAGAAAGTATAGCAGTTTACCTCCCTTGCAAACTTCTGCCGGTAATGGCCCTGATAGGCGGTTCTCTGACAAGTCTAGGACTAGCATATGTGATTGTTTACCCAACTGCTGTGGAACTTCTCCTGTAAGATAGTTGTCATAAAGTGATAATATGCGCAAGGTTGTTGAATTGGCTAAGCAACTTGGGATTTGTCCCGTCAGGCTGTTGTTGTAAAGCTGCAAGACTTCCAGCTTGGGAAGACGGCATAAAGATTCTGGAATGCTTCCGGTCAACTTACTGACTGACATGTCCAAATCTACGAGCTCTGTCAAATTTCCAAGCTCTTCAGGTATAGTGCCTGAAAGATAATAATTATAGTATAATTCAAGCTGTCGCAAGTTTTTCAGCAATCCTAGCTCCGCTGGAATCTGGCCTCTGAGGAAATTCCCACTCAATTCAAGATCAATAAGGGATGTCATGTTTCCAATTGTTCGTGGGATTGTACCTGTCAGCTTGCATGTCATCAATAACATCGATTTAAGCTTTGTGAGCCTGGAAATGTTCTCTGGCAGTTGCCAATAGTCGAGTTCTGCGTTTTCATTGAAGTTGAGCAACTCAAGATTGCCAAGGTTAGTCACTGATATTGGAAATTTACCTCTGAAGATGTTGTATGACATGTCAAGTACCCGGAGAGATTTCAATGGTGAAAAATCAGGAAGCGTCCCTCCAAGATACAAGAAAGTCATGTTCAGCTCTTCCAAGAAAGAACAGTTGATGATACTGTGAAGGAAGTCACCATAGAGATGGTTGTGGCTTAGACGGAGAACGCGCAGCTCAGGAAGGTAAGAGCATATACCTGGAGGAAAACGGCCAGAGACTGACCAACCGGTTATGTCAAGCTTTTCAACATATCCTTGGTTGTTGCAGCTAACTCCCCTGAAGTTGCAGCAAGATTTCTCTCCAGAGAAGTCCCAATTAAGCAAAGCATTTCCTGACAGAGAGGTTCTCATTAGATTGAAAAACTGAGATTGGTTTGTACTGATGGCTTGCAAAGGACAGGTTAGAGAAACAAGTGACAAAAACAGGAAGAAAACAAAATTAGGAGCCATTGGAGAGAGAAAGAAATGGAGAAAGGGGTAAAGGTGGTTAAGACAGTTGTTGCAGAGGAGGAGGTGAGGAAGCAAAGAAGTATATAAATGATATGAGGGGATTACTGGGTGCAGCTATTCAAGGCTTGATGAAAAAAAAAAAAAAAGAAAGCACATCCATGCAATGGTACTGTGTGCGTGTGAGTGAGAGAGAGTGTGTGTTATGCATATCTTTGCATAAAGAGGCTTTACGTTTATACTCCACTAACTTGTGTAGAGAATAACATGAGAGCAAGTCCTTTATCCACATAATATGTTCTGAATAAACTGCATCTCACCTTGATCACCGTATGTTCTTGTGACTAGGACCTCCTCTGATCAATCTCTTTCTATTGGACAGCCAAAGCACAGAAGTCAACCTTTCGACTATGGACTACCGTGCACCTTAGTACATACTGGTGTGTTTATCGTATGGTACTAAAATTCAGTAATTCCTTTCTGTTTTAATATGTCAATATGTCCTTTATTGGCGTGTATTTTCTCTATCAAGTGCATAAAAGATACCTTATTCTATTTTGTTTGCTGCATAAGGCACTTTTTACCTTGTTAATGGTTCATGTGTGGTCAGCTCATTTGCCTATTGTTTATCGAAACTTGGCGAAACTCTAATTTGCCCTTTAGTTCTTGGGCCCTATGTTTAAAAGCTCACAAAACAGGCATATTCAAACACAATTTATTGGCACTGCTATTTTCACTCAACCAAACTTTGGTTACAACTGAGAATATAACTTAGCATATTTTGACATGGTAATTCTATTAGAATAAAATATTGGTTGGAGTACTTATCATCACCGCTAATCATGGTTCTACTGGATGAAACTTCTAATCAGGTGGGGGTGCACAAGAGGGAATGATATTCTATTGTGTATGATCGTGTTGGGGAATTTGCATTGCAAGGGCATGGCTCATATTCCAAATCAATTATTTAATTGATATGTGGATCAGGAATATAGTTAAAGAGAAGTACTTGAATAGTACACTAATGTGTTTTGTCACCAAATTCCATTTTGTCCATTAAAGATAATGGTAGCCGGAACTTAGTGAACTGCCTAGAGCAAAATTTGTAAAGCTGAAATGATTTTTCTGCTTTTCAGATCTTGTCATACCCGATGGGATTATGCTTTCTGCATGGATTTGCACTAAGCTACAATTTAGGACTTTGTTGTTTTATGCGAAGGCCAAGAATTTATATGTCAAAACTCACAACTGACAATAACTTTGCTATGATAATTCCCGCTCACAAACTTTGGTTTGGGAGATTGATCTGTACTTGTTTTAGATACAAAACATGATATGGGAATCATATAAGTCTTGATTTCTAACAAATCTTACTGAAAATAGGCAAGATTGACTCCATATGTGATATTAGGAAGGGATCATTTGTTTTTCCTTGATGTCTGCATATGTAGGTCGCTGGTATACCAGTTACGTGTATTATTGATGTTAACATATGGGTCTTTCATATTTCCTCGATGTCACGTCTTTTTTTTTTTTAAATCTTCACGATCACTTGCGAGAGCATATTCACTAAATTCAATTTTTTTTCTCCAAATAAAGGGATTGGAGAAAAAAGACGAAAAAACTTGAAAATCGAAATTTCTCTTTCAAATTAAAGCAGCATTTTTTTGAAATGTCCTTTTAAAAAAAAAAATTATGTCCCTAAATTCTTGATGCCGAAAAGTAGATAATTTTTATTTTGGCTATGCACTTGGACTTGGAGTGCTTTCTCTTAATCCGATTCCTGATGAGTTGAAATGCTTCTTGGCATAATTTTTCAGGTGAAATGGATTAGTTTATGTATTCTAATAATGCAAGAAGAATAAGATGTCGTTAAAGTTGTTTTTTTTAAAAAAAAAAAGAATGGAGTCCTTTTACAGGGAAAGAAGCCACTGAATATTTGGGCCCCACACATTGCCAAGTGTCAAATAGTGGTCTGAGAAGAGATGCTGAGTAGAGGGTAGTGGGGCCGACTGAGTGTTGAGCCCATCTGTTTGATTAATGGGAATCTCTGTAGGATAGAAGTGCTCAATGATGAAAAATGCAAAGCAAAAGATGCCCACTTTGCACTTCAGCAAATAAGGAATTTTGCTCATATGATGGTATCCGACATGGCAATTTCTTATTGGTAGCATTTCTTTTTACCTTGCCTACAATTTCCTTTGGGGAGGCTAATATACGCCTGAATCATAAGTGCATTATAGCCAATGCATAGATGATAAAAATAGGCAATATTGACTTGTGCTTTTACTAAAAATGTACACGATTATGAATCTTTCTGTACCAAATTAAAAAATCGAAGAAAAAGATTTAGAATCAAACTGTACCGTTGACTTTTTGACTAGAACCAAACCGAATTGTACTGTTGATTTTATTGAGAACGGATCTAAATATTTAATCGAGAACCGTATTGAACTGTACTGAATTGTTTTGTACCGAAAAAATTGATATTTATTAATTATTATATATAATACTAGTAATTTATATATAAATAATACTTATAATTTTTATTCTATATATACTGCATAAATTTAAGTTCATAATTATTTAAGTTATATATTTTAATACACAAAATTAAGATAATAATTAATTAATAAATTAAACTAAATATTTTAATAATTAAAAAAATAAATTTAATTATTATAATAATCATTCTATATATTAATATGAATATGAATATATAAATAAAATAATTTGTATTTAATTTAATCTATCTTTAATATCACTCAATTACTATTTTATTTTCTTTATAAATTTGTATATAATTATTTAAGTTAATCAATTTATCATATAAGTATTTTATCAATTAATTTCATTTACCGTGAGTATCAATTAACTAATACTCATATATTTTAAGGACAATACTTTTATGAATATCTAAATTAATAATGTAATTAATTATATTTATTATATATAATGAAATATTACCAATTATTATATTATATAAGTGTATAATTATTTTACCAATTAATTTCATTTATTTTTAGTGTCATTCAACTAGTATGTATATATTTTCATGCAATACCTATAGTAATAATGAAGTTGTAAATCAATAATTTAATTATATATAGTTATTGTATATAAAAATTTTATCAATTAATATAATTATTTGAGTATGTAATTATCTTATCAATTAACTTTATTTATCTTTATATCATGAATGATTAAATATACTTATATGAGTACATATACTTTCAGTATCACGTAACTAACATTTATTAATTTTTCACAATATCTATATGAGTAATTGAGTATTTAAATTAACAATACAATTATTATATTAATGAAATTTTACTAATTTGTGTAAAATTATTTATTGCATAAATTTAATCTCATAATTATTTATACTATATATTTTAATACATAAAATTAAGATAATAATTAGTTAATAAGTTAAACTAAATATTTTAATTATTGAAAACAGAAATTTAATTATTATAATAATTATTCTATATATATGAATATGAATACATAATTAAAATAATTTGTATTTAATTTAATATATCTTTAATATCATTCAATAACTATTTTATTTTCTTTATAAATAATATTTATTAAATATCTATATAGATATGTAAGTTAAGCAATTTATAACATAAATATTTTATCAATTAATTTCACTTACTTTGAGTATCAATTAACTAATACTCGTCTATTTTAGAGCAATACATATATGAATATTTAAATTCGTAATGTAATTAAATATATTTATTATATATAATAAAATATTACCAATTATTGTATTTATATATGAGTGTATAATTATTTTATCAATTAATTTTATTTATTTTTAGTGTCATTCAACTAGTATGTATATATTTTCGTATAATACCTATATATATTAGTAATGGAGTTGTAAATCAATAATATAATTACATATAGTTATTATATATAATAAATTTTATCTATTAATATAATTATATAATTATATGAATATGTAATTATTTTATTAATTAACTTTATTTACTTTTATATCATGAATGATTGAATGTGCTTATATGAGTACATATACTCTCAATATCACTTAACTAACATTCATTTATTTTTGCACAATACCTAAATGAGTAATTGAGTATTTAAATTAACAATACAATTATATACAGTTATTATATTAATGAAATTTTATCAATTAGTGTAATTATATATGTATATAATCATCTTAACAATTAATTTTATTTTTTTTAGTATCACTCAACTAGTATTAATCTATTTTTGCATAATATCTATATGAGTAATTTAGTATGCAAATTAATAATATAATTATATATAATAATTATATTAATGATATTTTTTACCAATTAGTGTAATTATATATGTATATAATTAACTTACCAATTAACATAATTATATGAGTATATAATCACATTAGCTGTTAATTTCATTTCCCTTTATCATCACTCAACAAACATTCATCTATTTTTGCACAATACCTATATAAGTAATGAAGTATTTAAATTAATAATGTAATTGTATTCAGTTATTATATATAATAAAATTTTATCAATTAATTTAATTATATGAGTATATAATCACATGAGCAATTAATTTTATTTTTTTCAGTATCACTCAACTAACATTTATCTATTTTTTCACAATACATATATGAACAATTGGGTATTTAAATTCATAATATAATTGTATACAATTATTTTATTAACAAAATTTTAGCAATTAATGTAATTATATATGTATATAATCAACTTAGCAACTAATTTTATTTTCTTTTAGTATCAACTAATATATATTTATTTTGGCGCAATATTTATATAAGTAATTAAATATTTAAATTAATAATATAATTGTATACAATTATTATATCAATAAAATTTTATCAATTAATCTAATTATATGAATATATAATTACATTAATAATTCAATTGTGCCAATAGAATGGTTAGAGTACCAATTTAAAATATTTGATAAACATTTTAAATATTAAGAAATATATATAAACAAAGACAAAGATTTATTCATTTTATAAATTATTTAATTAATAATTATTTAAAAATAATTTATATTTACTCTCATTTTTATAAATAATGGTAGATATAAATTATTTTTTAAATGGTAAAAATGTTAATTTAAAAATAAAAATCAAATTTAAATTTTTTTATGAGGGAATTTTTTTTATTTTGAAATTTTGGAGGGAGTGAAAAATTTAATAAAATTTAAGAGGAAAAATTAAGAGGAAAATTTTTTTTTTCTGATGGTATATATATATATATATATATATAATAAAAACCTATCTCATTTTTCTTTTGCCTCTCTCCCTCACCTATCGGGAAAGGGGAATGGTGGTGACCGGAGAAGGACGCCTCACCACTGCCAACGATCCCGCCGTCACTCCTAACAGATCGCCACCCTTCCTCGGCTGCCGGATCGGTTTTTTTGCGGGAACAATGGTATTAGGACCTTGAGGTCGAGATCTCAATCGTGGCGGTAGTAGGTCATCACCGGCGAAGCTCCGATGAAACTCCCACGATGGTACGGCGAGCTTAGAGACATACATCATTTTCAGGAGATGTGTGTTGGTGATTATCTTTTTGTGAAGGGACCCAAGGTACATACTCTTGCGAGGGAACTTGACAATCTGCTTTTGATTATGCATATATTATATTGTGAAAAAGATAATGTCTCTCATGGTTGCTTATGTGTTAAATTTTATTTGTGCAGTGGCGGTTTAGATACCAACCTGGCCAGGTTAGAGCATTTGGAATGATTGCTGGAGGCTTAGGCATTACTCCAATATTCCAAGTATGTTGTTAATAGGTAAACTTTGTTTTTTCAAGTATTCAAGACCTCATTTTGGAACTTTCTTGAACTGTTTCTTTTTATAAAACTATGATATTCATAATTTATGCTGTTTCTCAATGTATCCACCTAGGTTGCCAGAGCAATATTAGAAAACCCAAAGGACAGGACGAAGGTTCACTTTATTTATGCCAATGTTACTTATGAGGACATTCTTTTGAAGGTAAATTAGAGCTCTTATATCTCGACCTCTGTTTTTCGATTATGTAGCTCTATCTCAATTAATATTTTTTACTTGCAAAATCAAAGATTGGATTATCAAAGTGGATCATCATTGTTAAACTGCATACACTTGTGTCAGATTGTGTTGAAATCGAGTTTCATCTTGCCTTTAATTTGAACTTGTTAAAATCTTCTTAAGTAGAAAGATGAAAACTATATGTTGACACACAGGTTCCAATGCTGAATTATATGAAAGAAATGAAAGCAATAACTGATTCTTCTGATAATTTTCTATCAGCATAAGCTTACAAATGCACTGGTTATCACTGTGCGGCCTATTTTCTATTGGCTCTTCTGTACACTGAATTTTTCGAATGCATGTGCTTTTGCATTCTGTTTAAAAATAAATATTACTACTTTCCTGATGAATGTATTATCTCATACTCAGAATAGATATGCTGATATACTATGCAAGCAAAAAAAAAATGATTAATAGAACTTATTGAAACAATATTTTTTTACCTCAGTCTCCTAAAGTATGGAATGGTGGTATTGGCTTTGTATCAAAGGAAATGATTCGATAGCACTGTCGTGCACCAGCAGCTGATATCCAGGTAAAATTCTGTTTATTTGTGGGAACTTATACGATAAAAATGCACACACTGATTATACTAATTGATGATCGCATGGTTTTTATCCCATTCAACAGCAGTAAAGTTTGTATACTGCACTATAGGGGTAATACATATATTTTTTTCAATTTCCGATGCATAAATAAAAAATTTCTTTCTTTTATATTTATAATTAGGCATGTGGAAATGTATTGCATGTGCATAAGAATATTTGGAAATTTTGTTTGAGCATTAATTGATTAATGATTATAAAAATTTTATTTGGTAGGTTCAAGGGGAAAGGAATTGTATATTTCCTGAGGATCCTGGTCAGGTATGCTTGCTTTATTGGATCAATTGATACCTCCTTTAAAGGGTTTTCAACAAATTTAATTTGAAAATTAATTAAGAAATTAAAAGCAATAATTTTATATTCATAGGAGTTTACTCTGATTTTTTTCTTTTTAAGACCTAAAAGGAATGTGCTAAAAGAAAAGAACAATGGTTTCAGCTTTATGGATGATTAAAGGCTGCCTCAATTTGAATTTCAAATTGTTGAGCATTAATTTAACAAAGGCATTATCTAATGTTCAAATTTTTTGTAATTTTATTTCTTTTGACTAGTTATTGAATGAAAACTGCATAAAGAGGGAAAGAATTTCTGACCAACAGGTACTTATTTTCTAATATATAGAAATTAATTCTTTTCTTTTTCAATTCGCTTTTTTAACGGGATGATATAACACACAATATATTTATACACCATATAATTCATGTCAAGATAAAAAATGCATATAAACTCCATTAGTAACACTCACTTTATATTATATCTATACTGGTAGTTCATACTTGAAATCATTAAAATGATTTTACTACAATGAAATTTATACTGATTGTTAAACTTCTGCATTTTAAATAATGTGATTTAATATGCATGCAAAATTTTAAAAATATTGAATTATCCGAAATACTGGATTGTATTGTATTGTACCGAAAGAACCGAAGAATCCTACAGAATTGTACTGAATTTTTGTGAAATCGTACCGAATTGTTCCGAATTTTCAAAACAGTTACAATACTTAATTTTTAAAATCTCATAAATTTCAAGACAATACGAAAATTTGTAAATTTTCGAATTGTATCGTACCGTGTACACCCCTAGCTTTAAGTGACAATTTGACAAGCATTTTCTGCAAATGGGTTAAGGGTTAAAAGAAAAACTTTATGCTAAACAAAGTTGTGATCAAAACTTGCCTTGCCCCAAATGAGATCCCCAAGCCTCTAATATAATTTGATTACCGATTTTATTTTTCATATTTTAAAAGTGAAATAAATTTATCTCTAGTAGCATCGCGAGTAACTTGTCAGTTTGTCCAAGTGTTGCGTGTCAAGGGACAATTAAAAGATATGCAAAATTTTTTCAATTTTAATATATAAAGAGTAATATTGTACAAATTGAAATAATAAAATAAAACTGTAATTTTTTTTTATCAAATATTAACTTAACTTTATTAAAAAAAATGAATATTTTAGTTATGTCCCATCTCTCTTCCTAGCAATGGGTCTTATTTTTCTTATTCCTCTTAGTTAACCCAATCAAAGGGACAAAATATGAAGAGATAAGATAGAATAAAAAAAAAAAAGGGAGATTTTATTTTATTTTATTTTATTTTTATTTAACTTCGGAGCTAACGGAAACAAGAAAGGGAGAGCTGTGAGTAGGAGAAGAAGTGATTTTCATGACTGAAATTTGATATTTTGAATTTTAATGTTAAACACTGCAGATTTAGTGATTTTTCTTTTATTACAAAATGAAATTAAGAGACATTTAATACGAGTTAAAAGCATAAAGAAAATTAGGTTGAGATTTCATGTTGCGGCAAGCCGCGTCGCACAAGTTATATTCAATTAGATGCATATAAGTAAAACAAGAGATAGTAATTTATATTTATTAATTATTGTACGCATTGATATATTAAGAATCGACTATTTAAATATAATGGAAAAAATGAAGTAAACTATAATTTAAAATAAATAAATAAATAATGGATTATGTTTCTGAGTCAGATAATGCTTATTTAAATATATATATATATATTGAGGGTGGATTCTTTTGTCAATTTTAACTTTTAAATATTATGTTCTGTATAATCGTCTGTTTTGGTGGGATAGAATATTATTAGGGAGGTAGCTTTGTAGAGTCAATTCAGAATCATTATTTTTTAACATAAAATAATATTAAGTTAAATAAATAGAAATTCCGAATAGGTTTTGAGTTGGCCATTTTAGCACTCTTATATGAATTGACCTGTTAACCAGAGGACCAAGAAGCTAACAAATATTAATTTATAGGGTTGGTCATGATGCCTAATTTTTAAAGGAATCATAATCAAAGTGGGAACATATAATATAATTTCATTTAGAATAATACATATATATATATATTTATTTACTTATTTATTTCTTGTCTGAATATGAAAATGGCATTGTTATTATTCGTCTTTAAACTTCCAACAACATGAACATGGACTCCATTATAGTGGAATAGGGGCGATTTCACATTGTCCTTACAAAAGTAATTTATATATATATATATTAATTGGCTTTGTGGCTAAAGTTCATCCCACGTTGATGTTTTAAAATTTCAAGAGACCTCAAAATACTAATTTTTAGCTGAATTTCGAATTGAAATCCCTGTAGAAATTTTCTTTTTCTTTTTTTTCTTTCAACAGGACCATTTGATAGGATAATAATAATAATAAAAATAATAATACTTTTTATTTTATTAATGAAGGTTCAATTTGCATTAAAAAAATGTGTACTTCATTGGGTTGATGGGTTCAGTCCGTTTAATGCAGCCCAACCTTATCATGGTCCTAATTGATTGTGCAAGCTTTTATGGTCTGGGCTATTAGTATTTTAATATTTTTTTACATATATATTTATTTTTGAATTACTTTATTTATCTCATGCACTAGATGAATACTCTTTGTTTCATTCTCTTTTAGAAAAAAAAAAAAGAATAGTCTCGCTTTCATTTCTTCAAAATAAACAGATATCATAACATTTATCACTAATAAATAAACGAACATTTTTTTTTTTAATAGCAACCTCTGATTTGCTAAAAGAATATATAAAGTTTTCATAGCAACTGAATAGTAGATGGTATGGGGATGGGCCCATGAACAATCATGGCTTTTTTTCTTTTTTAAAAGACGTACTAATAGGGTCTTTTCCGGGCCACAAGCCCATTTCGGCTTTAATTTATTAAAAGTCACCATAATTTTTATAACCTTATCAATATATATAAATATTATTAATTACGTTTTTATAATAAGAATAAGATAACTGCTAAAATGGAAAATGTTAATTTATATTTATATTAAAATTATAAATTTATTACTTAGAAATAGAATATAATATGAGGGAATTACTGGATGATTTGCTTGAGAAGAACATAAAATTTCTATGGTCAATGAATCCTCCACAAAATTAATTTATTTTTTATGTAATAATTTTCATTCCATTGATCTATGAAGCATTCTGGATCGGCCTAGAAATTATAAATACCTTGTCGAATATGGAATTTGCAAATTTTCTGATAGTCAAATTATTATTATTATTATTTAAATTAAAATAAAAAGGTCGACTGTTTCATTAAAAATAATAGGGATTTTCACAAAACTACCCAAAAAAGAGGAACCCCAACTAAAAATACCCCCATTTCTTTTGCCCTTTTAACATTACCTTTTTTTAAATTTTCATTTTTAAAAATACCCCTTTTTGAATTTTACACAAACTCTTCATTTTTTCCTCCTTTCTTCTTCGTGCTTTTCCCTTCTTCTTCCTGCCGGATCTGCTTCTGATAATTGACGATTTCAGTTTTGTCTTGTGGCCATTGTATTGACTGACTAAGAAGATTGAATTGAATCGGGATCTTGTGTATAGCTATGCCGAGTGCACACCTGATATAAGTGAAGCTGATTGTTCAAAATGTTTAAGAAAAGCAATTTCATATCTTCCAGGTTGCTGCAGTTTGAAAACCGAGGGTAGAATTTTGCTTCCGAGTTGTTTGATTAGGTATAAGAATTACCACTTCTACAACATCGGACAAGGTAATTTATATGCTGTATCCATATTTCTTTTTCAATACCAACAATTTTAGATAAAAAAATAACTTTGGTTCTGTTTTCCCATTTTGGGTGGTTGCAGAAGCTCCTTCTTGGGTAGGTTTGCTCCGAATACTTGCAACTGTAGTTTCTGCAGTAGTTTTCACTGTGGCAATTCGCGCTGTAGCTTATTGGTTCTTTAGAAGGAAAGGCTAAAGAATTGTAGCAGTAAAATAGATGAAAGCAATGCCCCAGCTTCTTTTGCTGCAAGCTCAGCATGTAGTTACTAGTTAATAAAAAAATCAAGATTGTTTCCTGGTGTCCATCCTCAGCATTTCATCTTTGAAGGTTCGTGATAATGTAGATTTTTCAAGTAATTAGTATACTTAAAACATTATTTAGTGATGCGATAACATAGATTTTCCGCTCCTTAAGGTTTACTTATCTGACAAAGCAAATATATGGATATCGACATCTAATATGGTTGTAGCTTGGATTTTCAGGTTGTAAACTCCCATTTCTCCAAATATGAAATGCTGAGGAGGAGATACTTAGTAGTCCAGGCCAGACATGATTTATATGTGCTACTCTCAAAGAACTTGAAATTGAAAAAAGGGTTCAGGGGTTGGTGATTAAATGCTGCACCAAATATGTTTTTGTGGGGACTGCCATAATTGATATGTATGCCAAATGTGGGGATATTGGCGAGGCTGTGAAAGAATTCTATCAGATGCCAATTCGCAATGTAGTTTCATGGACTGCCATAATATCTGGTTTTCTTTAAAGAGATTATTCTATCTCTGCCCTCAAATTCTTTAAAGAAATGAGGATAATGGAGAAGGAAATAAACAACTTTAAGGTTACTAATGTAATTACTGCATGTGCCGAACCAGATATGATTAAAGAGGCAATTCAAATCCATAGCTGGAGGTTTTTGAATGGGATTCCAGGAAAAGGTAAAAATCCTGTAGAAACAAATGAATAAATTGGCCCCTCCACAAGCACATCCAAATCAATGATAGCGGCTTCAGAAATTGAGGAGCTGCCAGCACCAGCTGGAAGAGGGGGAGGTTCACAACTTCATCAACTAATGGGCTATTCCTCAGCTCGTGAAGTGATTTATGGTGGCGGTCCCCCAGAGTGGCCTATTGTAGAAGAGCTGAGGTATCTCTCATGAAGTCAAATTTATGGTATCTTAAACATTAATGCGTGCTTGATCTCAGATATTGTACTTCTCTTCCTTTTTGTTTTTCTTGATCATTTTTAATACAGGTGCAAAAGGATTGATCTCAATATCTTGGAGAGATTCAATATATATAAGAAGAAGAATGAAAACCTTGTTTTCTTTTCCTTTTTTGTGTGTACAGATAAAAATTTGTCCTATCATTTGTTTATTTGGATAGACTGTTGTTGATCCTAAATCGATAGTGTACAGAGAAAATTTAAACCCATTTGCTTTTAACGGCTATGTTTCACTCTGATATTGTCATTGCTTGACAAGGTCAATAATGTTTAGATTTTATTTTAATCTTTATTCAATTAACCAATTTTTTTCCTTGTTACCCAATACAATATAATATTAAGAAATTCAATTAAAATATGAGAATGTAATACTTCAATTTTGACAAATTTTGTATATGGAGATCAATTTTAACTTAATTTCGTAAATTTAAGAAGTAAGTTGTGATATTATGTTAGAGCTTTAATACAAAAAAAAAATACTAAAATTCAATTTTGAGAAAGAAAATCATCTTCTATTTTTTGGTATATCAGGTGGTATACCGGTATACCATCTGGTATACCAAAATCCAGAATACAATTTTAGTTCTGAATTTTGGTATACCGGTATACCGTCTGGTATACCAAAATCCAGAATACAATTTTAGTCCTGGAATTTGGTATACCGGTATACCGTCTGGTATACCAAAATCCAGAATACAATTTTAGTTCTGAAATTTGGTATACCAAGTGGTATACCGGTATACCGTCTGGTATACCAATTTTAAAAAATTGACTGTAATTATGAATTTAATTATTAAAAGACAAAGCTTTAAAATGGCTTTTCGGATGATTCAATGGTCCAAAGTAAAAACCCATTTAATGTAAAAACATGGTCATTCGGTGATAAATTTGGACAACGCCAAGCTTGTTCTTGCATCAGTAACAATGGTAGTCCCAGGATGTTCTTTGAGGACAATTGCTGACATTAGTGCAATTAACTTGTTGCCATTGATTGGGTTGCCTTTGTTATCAACAACACCACTTTTTTCTACATCTGTGTCGAAAACAATTCCAATATCTGCAGAGTTGTTAAGGACAGCAGCTTTAGTAACTGACATTGCAGTTTGGTCCTCAGGGTTTAGAATGTGGTTAGGGAACATTCCATATGGGTTTAAGTGTAGGGAACCAGAGGTGTCTGCTCCTCCATCAGCATTTACAATTATCTGCAAATTGATAGCGGGATGGTTGTTAAAATTATAATCATAGACATGGCAGTCAACATATTATATAAACCAATCAATTTTAAAAGAGATTTAGAAAAATTGTGACGGGCTATAAGCTTGAATTTCCTGATCGTCACCACTGTTAAACCTTCTGCCAACAATCCTTAACAATCAGTTCCTCCTTTCTAATCTTACAACCCATAAGATGAATCTCTCCTTCTTCTTCTTCTTCTTCTTCTTCCAATTCTCATATATACCCCTAAATTATTGTTAATTTCTATTCCAAAATTAGGTACCTAAATACTGATTTGAAGTTTTTCCTTCCAATAAAAAAAGATGTGTATATTTAGATTTATGTAAAAAAAAATTACATGCTATTCTTTCTGATTAAAAAATATAATTTCATATCAGCATGTAAGTATCTATTATGTATGGAAATTAAATGGCTAAATGGTTCCCAAAAATTAATTTTTTTAAACTGGTATACAGGTGGTATACCTAGTATACCACTTGATATACCCGGTATACCGGTGGTATACCTTCAATTCTGAATTTAGGTATATTGATGGTATACCTGGTATATCGGTAGTATACCAAATTTCAGAATACCATTTTTAATTCTGGATTTTGGTATACCAAAATCCAGAATACAATCTCAATTCTGGATTTTGGTATACCGCTGATATACCTGGTATATCGCTGGTATACCAAAATCAAGAATAAAATTTAATTTTGATTATCATTCATAAAAAGTAAAAACAATAAATAAATCTCCACTCTCTACCATATCTTCCATTCTATCACATCATTTTGATGTAAACATGAAGTTGGTTACTACTTTAATTTAATGCTTTAAATAAAAACCTAAATGATTAGTATATCTTTTTTTTTTCATAGCCAATAGAGTTAGGAAACCAAGTTACTTTAGCAGACTAATTACAAATTTTTTTTTTGGTGTAGATGCTGTATAGCCATCCAAAATTCATTGATCTTAATTATTATTTTTACTTTATTATTATTTTTAATTCTTCCCTTCCCATTAATTCACTTCATTTTCCTTTGATGCGTAATAATGAAGTTCAAAGGCTGAATTCTTTCTCTTGCATAAATGGCAAGTTGGGGTTGGATTTGCCTATAAATTTGTAGCTAAGCATTGTCTATTATTCAAAATATTCAACCGTACAGTTAAAGAAAACAGCTTGGGAGACTTATCCCAAAATTAGATTGTTAGTTGGTAAATATTATCCAAATAACAAGAAGAAATTATACATCATAATTAAAAAAAAATCAATATACTCAAATTCAAATCCCTATCCATACAAAGCACTTGAAAACCACAAGAATCTCAGTTTCTAAGCAAAAAATTAACGATACCTTGTAACGATTGACGAGATTTTTCCACTTACACTTACACTGATCAGGGGTTCTACGATATCCTCTTTCTCTCATCTTCGAGCTCACGATCTCCCAAAGCGCCTTATTCCTCTTCGTCGCAGTGAAATCTCTCTCCAGCACTGCCCTAATCCTAATCAAGTCCTTTGTTTCTTCTTCTGCCCACTGTAGCTGTTGCTGCTGCTGCTGCTGTGAAATCCTCTCCGTCGACACAGACGGCGAGATCTCCGCCGTGTGACTCTGCATAGTTGACGCTGCCTTCATGGGTATCGGCCGGAAAGAATCACCGTCTCCTCCACTAAACATTTCATGCGACGGCTTGCTAGGTTTATTGCCCCCGGAATGTGCGTTTGAACCTTTTTAAACCATGGAGGGAGGAGGAAAATAAAAATGAAAAAGAAACATTAGTGTAAAAAGGTCATTGTGGCAAAATCCAACATCCTGATATCCTTGAGACAGCTGCTCCTCTAGCATGTTGATTTCACCATCTAGACGATCCAACTAAAATTTCTTCGAACAGAGAGGAAATGGACGATGTAGAAGAAGAGAGTAAATGGTTGATGCACGGAGATATATTTGCAAACGTAGAGAGGACATGGGCAGTGCACAGAGATATAGAAGAGAGGAAATGGGAGATGGGGTAATGGTATTTAGGGTTAAAACAAAAGGGATATTTTTAAAAATAAAAAATTAGAAAAATGTATTTTTAAACTTAAAAAGAGAATGGCTGTATTTTTGAAAAATAGGGTATAAAAAGAGGTAAACCATGTAAATTCCTCAAAATAATAAGCGTGTTTCGTAGAAATGAATTGTTGTGTACACAATTCATTAAATAACAAAGGAATAATCAATTTTATTATTATTTTTATATATGTATACATTGAATGATAATTCTGATTGGTTAGATTATAAGATTGTCAAATCTCATATGAATAAAAAAGACAGAAAAAAGAAGAACTTGGGTTCTGACCTCTGAGCAAATGTTTATCTTATCTTGACTGACCAACCAAATGCAGCTTCCTGTACAAATTTAAGGCCCATTCTATCCCATTATGTCCCACCTTATAATTGAAATGTACGCATTTATTATATGTTTTACTCCCTTTTCTTCCAATTTATTATTATTATTATTATTATTATTATTATTATTATTATTATTATTATTATAAAGGTTCTACAGTCTGGAAATCAAAACCTCAAAGCCCTTATATAAGACCAGATTTATTAATTAATTAAAAATTATTGGTGTATATTGGTTATAATTACCTAATGAAAAACTTCTTAAAATGGACATGTATATATTTTTGGGACTTTTACAAAACTACCTAAAAAATGGAAGCCCCTTTTAAACATGCAACCTTTTTTTTGCCCTTTCAAAATTACATTTTTTTAATTTTTAATTTTTAAAAATATCCCATTTTTTAATTCAGCTCAAATACTCTTTTATTCCTTCTTTTTCGTTAGATTTTTCATCTTCCTCTTCCTTTCTTCTGGGTTTTTTTTCCTTTTTCATCTTTTTTTCTTCTGCATTTTTTTCATCTTCTTTTCTTCGTTAGATTTTTTCGGTTTCATATTTTTCATTTGGTGATTTCATTTTCATCTTTTTTATTTTATGATTTCATCTTCCAACATCTTCTTCATTTGACGATTTTATCTTCTGCATGTTCTTCAATTGACGATTTCATTTTCTTCATTTGATGATTTCATTCCATCTTTCTCATTTGGCAATTTCATCTCCTTGTCTCTCCTTCATTTGATTTCATCTCCCTGAATTTCTTATTGATTTCTTTTGTTAATTCTATTTTTCGAAAACCTTATATTGACTTGTATTGTTTAATGAATTATTGATGGTTATGATGTAAATTTTGATGGCCTATCAGGATGTAAAATTTGATATCTTAATTACTGCATACAAAGTGTTTGCCAAATTATCAATATGAATTTTTTTCTATGAACAAATATTCTATAAAGTGCTGTAATTTTTAATACAAATATGGATAACATTTCGATTTTGATAAAATATAAAAGAGAATGGACCTATGATAACCAATTTGAAGGATATAAAGCATTCTCATCATTCACAACACTTGCATCAAATTATCATGAAGAAAAACTGAGAAAGCTACATTTTGTCTCAAAAACTGATAAAAATTCCCTTTTTTATTCATTTATCATAAATTATAATTTTTTTTTGTTTTAACTAATAGTTAAAAAATGTCTATTAATATTCAATTTAATATTTTTAAAATGGATAATATAATCTTAATTTTTTAAAATTGGTATACTCGATAGTATACTTGGTGGTATACCAAAAAAATATAAGAATTTTAATTCTAAATTTTGGTATATCGGATGGTATACTAGGTATACTGTCGGGTATACCAAAATTCAAAATTAAAATTATCTTTTGAATTTGAGTATACCCGATGGTTTACCTGGTATTCTAGGTATACCCGGCGGTATACCTAGTATATCCGGTGGTATACCAAAAAAACATAAGAATTTCAATTGTAGATTTTGGTATACCGAACGGTATACCAGGTATACCGTCGGGTATACCAAAATTCAGAAGACAATTTCAATTCTGGATTTTGGTATACCCGACGGTATATTTGGTATACCGCCCGGTATACCTAGTATACAATTGTTTTCTGAATTTTGATATACCCGACGGTATACCAAATTTCACAATTCAAAAAATAAAAAATATAAAACCAATATTTTGTTCATATGCAATCTTGATATTTCAATTCAAAGATACAAGCATAAACATTTTTTATTGCTCAATTCAAAGATAACACAAACATTAATTATTTTATTTTATTGTTTTAATCTAATTTGGTCAAACTCATCACAAGTGGATTCACGTGACTTTTAGAAGTCAATGAACAACTCTTAAACATGGATTATTTATTTTATTATTTTCATCCATAATGTTGCACAACAATTTCAATGGTTCATTAATTATCGTAGCTCCATATTCTTGGTTTTTGCAGAGCATATATGACAACTTGTTCACTGCCTTGTGGATCAATTTTTATTTATTTTTTAAATCAAATGATATCATTTGATAATGAAATTAACAAGAAATACGACAATTTTACTAAATTAAAACTTATTTGTCTCATGAAAATTGAGATGGATATGCAGTATATCATTCAAAATCAAAATCAAAATCCTTATTGAATGGGAAAACAAAGAAGTATGTAGAGAAGATGCAGAACAAAATCATTTCATTATGTAGAAGACAAAGACTTAAGTATCAAAAATCATGTACAAAATCCAACTTTCAACATAGTTAATCTAAAAGGAATGACTTTTCACATCTGCAAAAATAAAAATAAAAATTACAGCAATGAAATGGATGAACAAAGTAAGAGACGATAAAATTTTTCCAATGATTGAGAACACAACATAATCAAGGCTAGCAGAGTTTTTTTTACTACTGTAGCCATATATTTGCCTTGGTGTTCTGCAAGTACCAGCTCTAATTTAGTTGGCTCTTTTGAGCCATCCCTGGTGTAAACCCCCGCACCATAGAGAGATCCTCCTCGAATAGATTATGTATTAAACATACTAACTCCAGAGTATAGCCAATAGGAACAAACAGCATTCAATGGTAAGCCAACTGGGTAATTGCAATCCATTTGTTTCACACGCAACATGAGAAATGCAAGATGAACAATGAACTATGGTTTTGCTAATTAATTACAAAAAAAAAAGTCAATGCAAATGAATGCATAAAAATGATCTATCAAAGTAACTAATATGAACCAAGTCAGGTGCACAGATACAAAAGCAACAAGATGCAAGAAAATGACAATTTGTTGGATTAAACTAACATATTCATTTTTCAATAAATCAACAACAGAAGACATCCAATTAAATTAGTAAATTGAACAACATGGAAGGAAGATTAGCTTTCACAAAAGCACAAGGAAAGCTCACTGATCTACTTATGTAATTTTAGTCCTTGCTAAACCTTTATCACAGCAAAGTGTGCATGAAAAATGCCATTGTTGCATATCATCAAACATCCACCATGCATTATTTTAATAAATCAAAAACTATTTTTTTATTTATTAGATTTGCAATCTGTCAACAACAGCAAACTGCTATCTCACTTTTACTCATTCTCACTCATACTCAACAATACAAACAACAAGTATAAAAGCTGGATTGGCGTTATGAAGAGAATTAATGTAAACAAAAATTACAGAAGAAAGATGTCATGATCCATCCACAAATTTTAATCACCTTGAGGACATGCGGGTGCAGAGTCCTTGTAGGAGGTGCTCAAGGCAACAATCACCAAGCTTGTTATACATCATTGCAAACCCAATACTTTATGGATCTCTTGCATTTTTCATTTCTGATATTCTGAATTACGAAATCCGAAAAAAAAATCAAACCACGAAAAAAGATAAGTCACCAAAAAAAAATTTCAATGTTTCTCAAAAGAATTGCAGATAGAAAAATAGAGAAAGAGATAGAGAGAGTTTGAATTGAAGGAGTATGTAGCGTTGGCATAGAGAGTGAGTAAGAAGAATAGGAATAGAAGAAATGGCTTAAAATAAAAAAAAAAGGCATTTTTAAAAACAAAAAATTAAAAAACTGTATTTTTAAACCTTTTTAAAAGATGGGTGCATTTTTAAAAATTAGGGCTAAAAGCAATTTCCTCTATATTTTTTTATAGTGTGATGAGTTTCAACTGGGCTTCAACTTTGTAATCTTATAGTTCTGTGTATGACTTCACAGATAGTCTAAAATCTACATTTTCAAAAAAATAACAAAAAATTCCTCAGGCGATCGAGTCATGATTTTTTTGAGAGAGTTTTACATTTGATAACAAAAAGTTGCAGCAGTTTTATTGGATTTTTGTCATCTTCAGTATCACTAACACTGAAGAAGAGAGCTGTAGGATTTAGCTCTCTACAATTCATATAGGTTACACACGTGAAAATTTCATACTTTAGCTAATATGTTACAAGTTCATCTCAACTCTAATATGTTACATTTTATGGTACAAGTTATCCAAAAATTATCGACTAATCATCAGAACTGAGCTTCTCTTTTTCCATCATTTCAAGTTTCTTACCTGCTCCATCTTTGCAAATCACAATGTTCACCAGCTTGCATGGTTTGGCATCTTCCAGCATTTGAACTACACTTCTCATCGTGGGCCTCTGCGATGGCAATCTTCCCGTGCAAAGTATTGCAATCCTCAATACCTTGATTGCATCGTCCTTGAAAACATCTGGAATTCTTGAATCCACTATGCTAACCACTCTTTCTTTGCTCTTCAAGTTGCTAGCCACCCAATCCACTATGTCTTTGTTGTCACCGAATTTGGGCTCTATTGGCCTCTTTCCGCTCACCAGCTCCATTAACACCACTCCAAAGCTGTACACATCGCTCTTCTCATTGACTTTGTATGTATAGCCATATTCTGCACCATTATAAAGCAAATTATTAATCAACGGAAGCATAATACTTGTACACGCCAATAAACTAGATTAGTCACTTACCAGGAGCTATATAGCCCGGGGTACCAGCAATACTATGGGTGGTGGCATCCTTGTTACCATTGGCTTGAACAATCTTGGCGAGACCAAAATCAGCAATTCTAGGCTTAAAGAACTCATCCAACAATATATTACTGGACTTGACATCTCTGTGAATTATTGGTCTGTCACAACCGTGATGTAGATACTCCAATCCTTTAGCTGCTCCCACCGCAATCTCATACCTCGTCTCCCAATCGAGCTCCATCTTCTGCGTAGCGTGAAGCCGATCCCATAAGCTCCCATTCGGCATGTAGTCATACACCAACAGGCTTGAGTCCTCGCTAGTAATGCTACAATAAAGCTTCACTACATTGACATGCCTTATTGAGCTCAAAGTCTGCACCTCTGCGTCGAATTCTTTAGACCTTTCACCCCGTTTGGCGAGCATCGGTGTCGCGCTCCATCTCTTTCTCTGGCCACCACCGCCGGAATTTGTATTCCAAATATGTTTGACAGCAAGTTCTTTACCGTTGGCAAGTAATACTTTGTAAACGTTTCCGCATCCTCCTTTTCCTATCACATTCTCTTCCTTTATGGAATCAAGGATCTCATCCTCGCCAAAAGTCAACACATGAAAAGATTTCACATCCCAAGATTCTTCCTTTAAAGAACGCTCATGATCCTTCTCTTTCTTCTTTAAGTAAATGAAGTAGACAAGCGAGAGAATCAAAATTGCTGCTCCTACAGCAAAGCAAGCTATGATTGTACGGACGTCTTTAGGCATTCTTGATTCTGGCTTGCACCGCTGGAAGGTGCTCACCGTTTGACTGCACAGGCCCGGATTTCCGGCGAAGCTTCCATTGTATGCTTCAATTGATAGAGATTGTGGTATATGACCGGTTAATCTGTTGCGGGATAGATCAAGAAGGCTCAGTTTCAAAGACGATAAGCTGTCAGGAATTTGACCGGAAAGTTGATTTTCTGATAAGTTTAGAGCATTTAGAGTCGGAAGAGACCCTAAAGACGAAGGAATTTCACCGGAAAGCAAATTATGAGCTGTGTTTAGATCAGTGAGAGAATGACAGGAGCCTAATGAGTCTGGTAATGAATCAGAGAACATATTGTTCTCCAAATGAAGGCTATTGAGGAGCTTAAGCTCTTCAATGGAGTCCGGTATCTTCCCTGAAAACTGATTATCATTTAACTTAATAGAAAACAGCGACGTAGCCTGTGAAATCTCCTCTGGCAATTCACCTGATAAGCGATTGTTTCCAAGTAACAATTGCCCTAAAGCTCTGGCTTTGCCAATTTCAGGACTTATTTGGCCTTCAAGCCGATTCGATTCAATATCGATTATATTTACGTTCGGTAATCCCCAAATTCCGGCGGGAACACTGCCAGAAAGAGAGTTTCTACTCACTCTAAACCTCTGTAAAGTGGTGCAGTATGCGTAGCTCGCCGGGATTTCGCCGGTGAGATTGTTCTGTAGCATGAGAAGCGCTTTCATGGAGCCCTGCTTGCACATATCCGGAGGAATTGAACCAGTCAAGTAATTCTCAGACACATCAATGAAATCGAAATATGCCCAAGAGCCAAGCTGTGGAGGAAGAGAACCGGTTAGCTTATTCCCATAGAGAGAAAGATTCACGAGCTTCTTGAACTGGCCAAACTCCGCCGGAATTTCACCGGAAAACTCGTTGGAGAATAACTGCAGAGTTACTAGATTAGTCAAGAATCTTAATTCGGACAAATCGCCTTCTAAATAATTCGCCCCAGAATCGAATTTCTCCAGCTTGGAGAGGTTTCCGATTCCAACTGGTAATTTTCCGGTCAAGTTGTTATTATACATCTCCAGCTGCCAGAGATTACTGAGCAATCGTATCTGTGGAGGAATCTCGCCGGAGATACTATTATCAGAAATTTCGAAGTTTATCAGCCGAGAAAGCTTCCCGATATCTTGTGGAATTGTGCCGGTGATGCTGCAATTGGATAAGTAAAGCCAATTCAATTTTACTAGCTTCACAATCTGATTTGGAAATGGAGTTGGATCGAATGGATTGTCGCCTACACTTAGCGTAATAAGACCAGTGGCATTTTCCAATGATTTCCACGGAAAAGCACCTGAGAAACCACTGAGATTCACGAACAGATGCTGTAATTGACTCAAAGCAGAAAATTCTGGAAAAGGACCGCTGAAAAGGTTGTTTCCAAGATCAAGATATTGCAATTTCGTGCATGTATTCAAGTCAGCCACGATTCTACCTGACAAGGAATTGTGGCCAAGTGATAGCTTATCTAAGAATTGAAGCTTGCATATCGAATCGAGAGGAACTTGTCCAGATAAGTTTCGATTTGAAAGTTCGATTTCTTTGACTGAATTCTCTGAATTGCAAGTAATTCCAGCGAAGTTACAGACTGGATTAGTTGAAACCCAGGAATCAAAAACATTGGTATGTGGATTTCGAAGAGCGGTTTTCAGGTCAAGAAGAATCTGAAGTTCATCAGACTTGACAGCAGAGAAGAGGCAGAGGAAAGAGAGGAGGAAGAGAGAAGAAGATAAAGAAGAAGAAGCCGTTGACATGGCGGCCGGAGAATCAAGAATGGGAAGAAAAAATGTGTTGCATTTAAGAGGATTGAAAAAATATATTCCTTTTAACGAAGGTGGCGGGCGGGGGTTCTGCCCACGTTTTATCAACTATTTATTTATTTAATCTATGATTTGCTGTTTTAAGGACTGTTGCAACGGTCATGAGCGACTTGTTTACCTATACATACGTAGATATAAAGAAAGGTCTCATTTTATGCACCATTCTAATCTTGTTGACAAGAAATACTGAATGTAATGTATTCTCTCATTATTACCCTAATGTTTTTAGTTCTCTATTTTGCCATGGAGTTTAATATTTTTATATCCCTAAAAACTATATAATAATATTTGTCTACTCATTTAGTCATTAAAAATTATCACTTTAGAAATACTTATAAATTTACCATCAAATTCATGTATATCAGTCGACAAAGAATTTCTTTTCCTTTGACTAAATGCCACATTTAGTTTCAAATTCGGGATAGAAACATTTTTAAGTAATTACTTCACATGTTCCATTTTATACGGTCACTTTCAGTTTAACACGCCAATTAAAAAATTATTAGAAAATCTAAATTTTATATAAAAAAATTTTGCAACCGACTAGAGTAAATTAGTGTAAGATGCAGTGGTGCTTATAAATAGGAGCAGACGTATAATTTTTTTTTTTCAAATTTTCAAAATAAATTTAGTATAAAATAAAAAAATATGAGTATTTAAAATGGAACGGAGAAAATACAGGGACCATACCACTCCCTTCATTGGCTTCCGATTCTAAGTATGGAAGTAGTTACTTTATTTCTTTTCGTTATCTTACACCATAAATTTTATAATTACTTGAAAGGGAGTAAGTTATTTTTTTTGGACATACCAATGCAAGCTCAAATTAATCATATTTGAGAGATTATAATACTAATCTATTAATTTTTTTTATCTGTTATTTTTATTATTTTTATTAAAATTAAAAAATAATAAATATATTTAAATATAATATTAAATTACGTAATTAAAACTAAACAATCAAATTTAATTGATTTTAATTTTATTAAAAAAATAAATTAAAAAAATAAATTAAATTAAATTAAAAATTTAAAAATAACAGATAAATAAAATTTAAATTTTATTTAAAAGTTATAGATAAAAGAGAATGGTAGAATATTAATAAATACAAAACTGATAATTTTATACATATTAAAGGGAATTATTCAATATTATTAAAATCGGACCAGATAAAGAACCGAAGAGCTCAAGGATTTGTGGTTCGATCGGTTCGTTGGGGTTCAACCGGATTTTTTTCATTTTTTGAAAAATATATTATTTTTTAAGTTTTATATAAATATTATGAAAATATCACTATATAAAAAAATTAAAAATAATTTAGAAAAATATATTTATCATCAAACATTAACAATAAGACTATATTTTCAAGTCATTCAATATTTATAACCAGAATTTAAGATAAATATAATAAAAAATTGTAATTTTTTAAAGAAATTCTTCAAATATAAATTATAAAATTTTATTTTATTCATAAAAAATTCATTAAATTATTTGAATTTTAATTATTTTGTATTTATAATTTTATTTTATTTTTTTCCAGAAAAAATAATATTGTATGAATATTTTGGACAAAAAGTTGATTTTTTTAAAATTAAACTGGTTTTTTATCATTTAACCCAGTTTTTTTAAGTTTTATCCCGGTTTAACCGGTTTTTTGGATGTTTGAAACAGTATTTTCCGGTTTTTATCCATTGAACCAACCGGACCAGCCAATAGTTCACGATTAAACCGGTTCGACCGCCCGGTCCGGTTTTAATAACCATGGAATTATTGATGACAAATTATTAAGTACAAGAAGATCTAGGAATTTATAAAGAAGGGAGTGGTATGGGCAGTCCAAGTCAAATGGTGTGTGAAAAGGTACCAAGATGATGAATAACTAATGAGTTATGATGCAACTTGTGTGATTAAGGGGGAATTCAGTTTCCACTTCTTTAAAGAAAGGCGTAGGAGGAAATGGCCCACCTAATTTTATCATGTCACCACCTTCGAAGAAAAAGCAGCAGCCACAGTCACATACTAAGAGACAAACAAAATATCGATTTTCTATATTTTAAATTTCTGAAAATAGAAATATATAATACATATAAAAAAACAACTATTAATACATTATCAACAACAGACAATGGTTATGGTTATAATGTAAAAGGAAATATTATTTATTACTGATTAAGACAATAAGGATATAATTTTCTTTTTTTTTTGGTTATTATTACCTGAACGTGACAGGCAATCCAACCTAAAAATTGAAACTTTATAAGCCTAAATTTGTACATTGGTTCTTTTTCTTTTTTTAAATAAACATTGATATTTATTTTGCTTCACTTTTTATTATAAAAAATATGCCTTTGCTATCCAAATGTATTTCAAATAACACAACTATTTGGCTGTAGAACTTTTTCCTGAAATTGCCAGTTTCCATTATAATAACATTTATATGAATTAATTTAATCCAAATCAAAATCCGAATCCATTTATTCTTATTTTGACAATTAAATCCAATGTTATTAAAATTGGACTGGATAAAGAACATGAGAGACAAATGGTTCTTGGTACGATCAGTTCGATATGATTCAACCAAATTTTTTACTTTTTTTCAAAATACTATTATTTTTAAAATTTTCTATAAATATTATGAGAATATAACTATATAAAACAATAAAAAAAAACTTAAAAAAACACATTTATCATCAAATATTAACCATAAAGCAATATTTTCAAGTTATTCAACATTTATAACAAATATTTAAGATATATATAGTAAAAAATTACAAATATTCAAAAATATTCATCAATTATAAATTATAATTTTTATTTTATTTATAAGAAATTCATTAAAATTTCTTAAATTTAAATTATTTTGTATTTATATTTATATTTTATTTTTTTCAGCAAAAAATAATATTATATACATATTTTGAACAAAAATAATTTTTTTATGATGCAAACCGAGTTCTTTAGTTTTACCTGATTTTATCCTGTTTCGGCCCAGTTTTGAATGGTTTATACCGGTTCTTTATGATTTTTAGTCATTTCGATTTTTATACATTAAACCAATCATATATGCTGATGGTTCACAGTCAAACCGGTCCAGCCGATCAGTTCGATCCGGTTTTAATAAAACAAATTAAATCTGCACGAGTTACTAGCAGGAAATGTGGTTATAGACTTATAGTCTTGGCGTCTGCATTTAACCGCGTAAGAATGAATTAAAAGAAATAAAGAAATTACATGAATGAAATTTATACGAAATTTTACAAATTAAACTAATGGCATATTGTTATATTAAATAAAAATATAATTACCAATCACACATGACAATCTACTTATATAAAACAAATTCGTTTGTCAATTTCAGTAAGATGTTTTCAATGTTATTAAAACCGGATCGGATAACGAACCGGAAAGCTTAAGGGTTCGTGGTTCGACCGGTTCTTTGGAATTCAACCGGATTTTTTTCATTTTTTAAAAAATATATTATTTTTTAAGTTTTATATAAATATTATGAAAATATCACTATATAAAAAAATTAAAAATAATTTAAAAAAATATATTTATCATCAAACATTAATAATAGGACTATATTTTCAAGTTATTCAACATTTATAATAAAAATTTAAGATAAATATAGTAAAAAAATGTAAATTTTTAAAAAAATTCTTCAACTATAAATTATAAAATTTTATTTTATTTATAAAAAATTCATTAAATTGTTTGAATTTTAATTATTTTGTATTTATAATTTTATTTTATTTTTTTCCAGAAAAAATAATATTGTATAAATATTTTGGACAAAAAGTTGGTTTTTCTAAAATCAAACCGGTTTTATCATTTAACCCGGTTTTTCCGGTTTATCCCGGTTCAACCGATTTTTTGGCGGTTTGAAACAGTATTTTCCGGTTTTTATCCAATCCGGTTTTCATTCATTGAACCAACCGGATCAGCCAACGGTTCGCTGTTAAACCGGTTCGACCTCCCGGTCCGATTTGGTTTTAATAACCATTGATTTTTTATATAAATTATTTGCATCATCGCGTAAAGCAGAGAGTGGATGGGAACGGATCAGGGACAGCGTCAAGCCGCCGACGCTGACTTTAAATTTCCATCGCCAGCTGAGACGACACGTGGATAGCGTTTTTGGACAAAAAATTGGTGAACCCAAAACTGTCCAAGACGCGCGTGGCTCCACCTCCCTGAGGCACTGACAATTGTTCAGTGTCTCGAAGAAACATGTGATTCCACGATACGAGTCTCCCTAGTGCGGAAACACCGGCTTCTAGAAACACTAGATTGGAGAGTGAGTTCACGCGCTTTATTTTTTAATGACTGAATGTTAATCCGTTTGATTTGATTTGAGCAGGGGGTGCGGATGGGTTCGCTTGTCGTTTCTGCAAGTGAGAGAAGATAGTTGGCAGATAATAATTTGGTGCTTTAATTATAATTACTTTTGGGTATTGTCGGTTGAACTCCGCAAGTTTATTTAATTATTATGCTATCACGTCTTTCTCACTAAATTATCATTTTTTAATAAATTATTAATATTAAAATAATAACTAATTTTGTTATTCTCTTCATTTTATTAAATTATTATTTATTAAAATTTGTCAACATTAATAATTATTTTTTATTTTTATATAAAATTATATTAAAATACATCCTTTTAATTTATATTATCATAGTGAAGCATCTAAAAATATTAATTAAAGTATTAAATATTTTGTTAACATTATGTAAAAAGTAAAATTTAAAAGTGTGCATTAAATATTATTTTAAATTTATTAAAATAAAAATTTAATGGAATAAATTTTATTTTTAAAAAGTAACAATTTAGTGAAATGCATAAAGTATTATAAATAAATCAGTGGACATTTCAATTGTATGTTTACTATGATTATTTTTCTAAAAATTTAATGGAAAAAACGTTTTTTCTATAGTCAGTGACGGAACTAACTATATTTTGTGAGGGTTCCATTTTTTTTTTTTATCAAAATTTTTCTTATAAAGATGTAAAAATAATAATAATAATAAATAATTGGGGAAAAGGTGAAAAAGAAGTATTAAAGGCGACATGTCCCCAAGCTTTTCATGTATTTTATAAAGTAAGGCCATCTGTAATTGTATTTAAGGATCGATGACGAAATAAATTAAAGACATTGATTTTGCTTTTGGAAAAATTACAATTTATCCAATGAAATAAAAAAAATAAAATAAAAAAAGCCCAATCCTCTAAATTTACCTTTAATACTTAATAAACAGTGCAATTTTATTTTCAACATTTCAACTGGTGATGAAATATTATTCATTTTTTAAAATTATAAGAACATCGCTTCTCTTTTAATATTTTTTTGACATGTGATACTTGAATAAAAAAAATATAAAATATAAAACAAACAAATTTATTTCAATTTTAAAACATAAAAGATACTAACTGAATATTTGAAATAAAATTATACTTTTTATCAAACACGTGATTCTCAAATAAAAAAATTTAAAATAGACAAATTTATCTCAATTTTAAAACATAAGAAATATCAACTGAATATTTGAGTAAAAATATCCTTTTTATCAAATAATACTAGCAAATTTGCACTTTATTTAATTCATAAAAGAAATTTGCAAATTCCAAAACAGTAGGATTCGATCACAATTTGTGAAAATGCTTGGAAAGTTTTTACTAATGAAGCCTTCATTTCTTTTATTTGCAATTCTCAATAGTAACATAAAATTGTTCCCTTTTGTCTTAATTTAAATAATGATCAATTTTAGTTTAGTGCGGAAATAAAAAAACAAATAGAAAATTTTAATTTTATAAAAATGAATTAACAGTAAATTTTTAATTTTAAGCACTACATTTATTGTTTTGAATAAAAATAAACTAAATTTATTGCTATATTATTAAAATTAAAAGCATTAATGTTTTAGATAGGGCAATTTTTTTAATAATATTTTTTGAAAAATATATTAGAAAAGTGGAATGTACCAGATTTTAATTAGAGGGGAAGAGATTTTTTCTGAAGACGCATCAAAACGTTGCATCATAGTGTTGGAGTGCGCATCAGACATGTGAGCCCCACTCCTCTGAAGATGCAACACGTTGCTGCATCATCAGCTTGCGTCCCGTCTCTCCGCCACGTGTTGTCTCCCCGTTGAAGACACAACGAGTGGATGCATGATCAGGCATGCCAGGCGGTCCCCCTCCCGCTCCTCACCACGTGTCGCACTTTCAGTGATGATGCAAGGCTGTGTTCTCAGAGACACAACACGCTACAGTGTCGGGTTTACGTGCTACAATAAATTCTACTTTCAACTTTGAAATGCCGATATATTTAGTCTTTCGTTAAATTGAATGCTTCGTGCCCATATATTTTTATTCGAAAATATATTGTTCCGCATATAGTTATAACATCCTCAACAATTATAAACTCTGTATGCTGAGTTCAGTTTCATTTTTCAAAATTTGTTCAATTGGTGAGTTTTTTATTGAAGTAGCCGAAAAAATATTTTAATTGGTGAGTAGATTAAAATTTGTCGCATTGGCGTATATTTTAATATCGACAGTTGGAACATGTAATTTTTTTAATTATTTATTGTTTAATTTATACATATAAGTATTATTATAGTGTGATTAATATATAATTTCTTTTAATTATTTGTAAACAGAAGTAAGTTATACGATCGGCTGTAACAAGATCGCAGCTAGAATAGTTACCGAAAATAGATATTTTACTAATTTTAGTAAATTTTTATTATTGCTATAATTTATGAAAAATATATTTATTAATAAATTTATTGTGATAATAAAATCTATTAGTGAATATATTTGTTTGTTATTATTGTACGTACAAGAATGTGTTTTTTGAATATTTAAATATGATTTATAGTAGAAAAATCGCAAAGCATCTATTAAATTAGGAAATTAGTAATTTTGTTAAATTTTAATGTTATATATCAAATATGTAATTTTGCACATAATAAATTAGGATAAAAATCGTAATAATTTTATAACTTATAGGTAGTCAGAAAATGTCATCATATACTAAATTTTATTTGCACACCGGGGGAGAAATAAGTTATGGAGTGGCATGCTTTGAATATGACATATTTGCACCGAATGTCATCACAAGAAGATTAAGACTAAAAAATAAACCAACTCTTACTGAATTACGTCATAAAATTCATGTTAAAATGGGTTTAGGCATGAATGACATGATTTCTAGAATAAAATGGGTTTAGGCATGAATGACATGATTTCTAGAATTATATATAAGAGTCCAAGGTACAATGGAGAATCGTTAAGTTGGATGGCAGTGGATTTAGCAGATGATGACGACGTAGATGCAATATATGATAATTTAAGGAGATATGAACATTATACATTGGTGGAATTAATCATTATATTAGCAGATGGTGTAGCTGGATCCATTTAAGCTACGAATCTTAACAATTATTAGTTTATAAATGAAGGCTTTCAAATGGAAAATATCGGGACAGCTGAGCAATTGTACATGAATGATATAGGTCCAAGTCAGCCTAGACAATCAGTAAGTCAACAAGACATTGAAATATTTTTTCAGTTTGGGAGAGGCAATGTTGACAGTCAGCCAAGACAATCTGTTAGTCAACGGGATTGTGACTTGATTGGAAGGGAGGCATCTGTAAATTATGGGCGCGGTCATATACGAAGTCAAGTAAGCCAAATTTTCGATGTCAGTATGAGTCAACCTCGACGGTCATTCAGTTGAAGAGTTGGAAATTTTCTAAGTAAATCTATTTTTGGAAATAGGTCAGGAAGTCATGCCACAAATAGAAATTTTGCCTCGGTTACACATGCTGAGTGCAGTCAGAGTATTGATCTGACCAGTCATGTAACACCCTATACCCGATCAAAAAGAAGACTCGGATACCGGATGTCACAATCGAGTTTAGGCAATTTGACGTATAAAATAATCCTTTAATAAAAGTACTACTTATTTTATAAAAATTTTGACAGAGTATCCCCTAAAATTCAAGTTGCTCCATGAAATAAAATTATCCAAAGTACTCCTATTTATTCTCATCCTACCATCCATTATCCCTTCAAACTCCAAAAAATAATCAATGCCCTTCCTCCAATAACTCATAAATCAGCAACTAATAAACCATTCATATTTATTAATTTATAATATTCTTACTTTAAATACAATACCAAGTTGTCCAAAACTATATACATCATATTACATGTCCATAAGTTAAGTACAACCCAAAAAGTACCAAAAAAAATCGTGAAAGAACCTATAGTGTATCCACCTCAAAATTTTTCTGTATTACGATCCAAATTTTGATGCAGATTCACCCACGACTTTCCTTCCAAAAATTCCTTTAACCTACGTGCGAAAAGAAAATCACGCGCTAAGCATATTGCTTAGTGGTGTTCAAGCAATTCTATTTTTTCACATTATATATATATACAGATAAATTAAGTAAATCATATACATATACATACTTAAATTTTTTAAACAATGCACATTTTAACCAATCAAGCATTTACATATGGTAAAAGAACCTATGAAAGCAATTTAAATAAATATATACACATGGTTACTATTTATTAATTAAATCAAATGTCAGACTAAACTTTGCGATTTGTATTTGCCCCAAGTAAATCCAGCAGAATCGCACCGAGCTGGATAAACGGGATATAATCGGGGGATTCAGTTCTCGAAACCATCCAATCCCCTTTAACAATTTTTCTTATTCCACATATGTAATTTTTCTATTAATGATATACATTTCTATATACACACACATATATATATACATGTAGTTGTGGATTCAGCTTGCGGAGCCATCCAATCCACAACTCAATTAAATTACATACACGGGATTCAGCTCTCGGAGCCATCCAATCCGATGTTACATATCAAGGCGCCACATTACAATTTTCCTAATTGGCATGCCAATCTATCCAATTTCTCCAATTCCTTTCTGGCTTTACTAAGGGCAAATGAGAAATTTTCATAACAAATATACTTTACTTATTTAATTTAGATAATTAAATCTCCAAATTTATCATTCGTTGCTTTTTAAGATATCTTCAATTATCAACTTAATATGCATCACCAACTATGATTCCAGTAGAGCTTTTTCAATTACACTGGCTAACTGAAGTCACATTCAATTTATATTAATCATAAAACATAATTATTAATCTTTGAATTTACCACAATTTCATATATATATATATATATATATATATATATATATATATATATATATATATATATATATATATATATACACACATATACATGCATCTAGTCGAATTTTTAAACTCAATATTTATAAGCTTATTCATAATTAATCAACTATAAGTTAAAAGCTTTTTGCACAATAAACATATTAACTACAATTTTTGTGCATAATACATGCTTATTAATTTTTGCTTTAAAAATCACATTTATATCCTAACTTTACTTAATCTTAAACTCAATTTACATAACTTTAAACATAAGGGAATTAACAATAATTAAATCCATCCAAAACATAAATTTTATAACATACATAATGCATAATTACTAAGGAAAAATAAATTTTCTTGAACACTTACTTGCTAGTTTATTTCTTCTCAAAATTTCAGCTTTTAAAACATCAATTCTCCATCAATTTCCTTCTCTTTCTCTATTTCCTCCATCTAAACCATTTCCTCTCTCTACAAAAATTCACATTTCACAAGAATTTTCAACAATTCATCCACCAAATCATAATTTACAGCAAGTTCCAACATTTATATAACCATAATTTCACTTAGTTACTAACAATTTCATTTTTCCCCAATTAATCAAAATCCTAAATATAAAATACATCATCTCTACCTCATATTTTTCACCATAAATCAATAATTAAAGGTGAATACATGCTTACCTAACAAAAGAGAGAGAGAAGCAACCAAAAGAGAGAGATTTGATGGAGGAGAAGCCAACCAAGGGTGCTGCCACGCCAAGAAGAAAAGGAAAGAAGAAGGAAAAGAAGGAGGAGGAGGAAGGGGAGAGAGAGGGGCGACGGTGGCTGCTGGCGGCGCCGGCGAGGGAGGCGGCGGTGGTGGCCGGACCAAGCAAAGAAAGGAGAGGAAGAAGAAGAAGAAAAAGAAGAAAGAAAAGAAAAAAAAAGAGGAGGAGGGGCTGTCGGGTTCTAAGGGACCAAGAAAAAGGAACCTAGGGTTCCTTAAAATCAAAGAAATTAACATGGCCAAAACTATATAGTTTTGGTCAAATATCCATTTTAGTCCTTTAATTTTATTCTATTTAATTCTTTGCAATTACATCCAAATTTAATTACAATTTACCCAACATTATCTTTAAATTTATAGTTTTATCAAATTTTCTCAATAATTCGGGTTAACCCATAAATCAGGGCGTTACAAGTCATTGGCATTTTGTTTCTCGTATACCAGAAGTAAGACAGAGGAGTGATGTATCACATTTCCCTGATATGAGACACGGAAGTTTAGTTTCACATTTTGAAATATCAATCAATCGCGTTCTGTGTCACAGATAGCAGAAGATGCTCCTAGTAAGCCAAAACAGTCTGTTTGTAGGCGAAATGGTGATTTGTTTGATGATTGCATATCTGGTAGTATTGGTGTAGTTTGTGGGATTGAAGCAACAATTAATTTGGGTGACAAGGATGATTTCATTGATGTTACAGTTAACAATGATTACTTATCGCCGAACGATGATTTGGAAGACGAAAATGCAGACATGAATGCAGGAAGTTATAGCTCTGAAACAGGTGATGGTGAAGGGTCCGAACATACACTATACGCTAGTCCATTAGCATCAATGCATTCAAGTGATGAGACTGGCCAAGATAATTTTATGTTTTTGTTTGAGCATTATACAGATATTGACTTTGAAGCAGCCCAAGTTGATATATCAGAAGGTGTTGACTTTCAAAGTTGGGATGATGTGTCTGAGTTATCAACTGGTCTGGTTTTCAGCGGTAAGGATGACGTCAAGTTTGCTGTGAAAAAGTACTCAATATTGAGGAATGTTGACTTCAGAATGGTTGAGTCAAAGCCAAACTATTGGGTAGTAAGGTGCTCACAGGCTGACAATGGGTGCATTTGGAGATTAAAGGAAATAAAGAAAGGCATAAGTAAATTGTGGATCATCACCAGGTTCAGAGGGCCACATTCATGCCTGGGTGAAAATTTTTCAATGGATCACAAATAATTAGACTTAGAAATGATTCGAAATTGCATAGTCAGCATATTTTTTTAAAAAACAAAACTAAAAATATTTCAAAATTACAAATAATAAATTAATTTTACCTAACACCATACGGTCTGCCCTGATCTAAAATAATTTTGTGAATAAAAGTTGGCCTAAATTGAGGGAGTCTTTCTCATGCTTACATTTGGATTAACTGGTGATATCCGTCAAATCCATTTGCATTAGGTCGGGTCATACGGCATAACTCCCTGTATAGCCATGCCAAAACTTCTGATCCCTAGCTATAACCACCAGTTTTAGCTAAATTCTCCAACAGTGGAAGCCATATCAAATGTACGTAATTATTAACCTGCCCAGGACATAGTAGTCCACCAATACAACACAGGATCCATGCACGGGCACAACATTATATATGATAGTCCGTAGCATCAGCCGATAAGTGATTAAATTGTTCGGTTAACCACCTCATTTTTACTTTGAATCCTCTAATACTTTTTCTTGAGGAATAATTCCCAAAAGCCAACCACAGAGCTCATGATAGTCATGATTTGAATTATCTGTAACAGGACGTCCTTCCACAGGCAACCTGGTAAGTACCTGTATATCTTCCAGAGTTATAGTAGCTTCACCAACAGTTAGGTGAAAAGTATGGGTCTCTAGCCTCCACCTTTCGACAAGAGCAGTTACCATGTCAACATTAACATTTATAACACCTATCTGAGACACACCATAAAAACCTGATAAATGCAGGTAAGGTATGATCCTTTCATCAATGTTCTTATAGTGACTCTCAACACTAGCTATACGTGCAAATAGAACATTGGGTTGAACCTGAAATAAATTAAATTATCAAATAAATATATATATAATATATATATATATATATATATATATATATATATATATATATATATATTAAAATTATTTAATATTTAATAATTAAATTAGAATATACTTATAGATATATTCCAAACCGCATCAGCTCAGTGCTTGCCATTCATAGTCAGAAGCTCCTCAATTCGTGGTCCTGGATTAATATATTATTGTCTTCTAAAAGATTCCATTTTTTATACCCTATGTGCAAATACACCAACATGTGTTACATGTGCAGGTAAAAGAAATTTATTCCTAGTTAACTGTAAATTTAATACAAATAATTTTCGTATAACTATAATATATTTATCACATAATACATAAATGAAATAATATATCAAATTTTTTTTTGCAATAAAATTAATATAATTGTAAAATATACTACTTCAATTAGTCCCCGTAAATATAACTTTTTAAATTATATTATTATTTTTACAAATTATAATATAATATATGCTAAATACATGCACGATTATTTATATTAATTAATATAATATATTATAAAATTAACCTAACATAAATTTTGTTACAACTAAACGTAAAACAAATTTAACCTAAATTTGTCTAACATATTATACTAGTTCAATTTGTTCACGTAAATATAATCCTTCAAATTGTATTATTATTATTATTTTCACATATAATAAAATAATATATCAAAATTTTTTTCACAATAAAATTAATATAATTGTAAAATATACTACTTCAATTAGTCTCCGTAAATATAATCTTTTAAATTATATTATTATTTTCACAAATAATAATATAATATATGCTAAATACATGCACAATTATTTATATTAATTAATCTAATATATTATAAAAATTAACCTAACATAAATTTTGTCACAACTAAACGTAAAACAAAATTAACCTAAACTTGTTTAACATATTATACTAGTTCAATTTGTCACGTAAATATAATCCTTCAAATTGTATTATTATTACTTTTACATATGATAAAATATTCTCAGGTAAATATATGCATAAATATTAATATTCATGAATTAAATAAATATATTATAAAATAATCTAACTTAAATTTATTTTAATTAATTATTGCATATTAACATATGGACATAAAATTATAAATAATTTATGAAAGTGTTAACTTACCTTTTTTTCATGACTTTTCCGATATAATCAATAAAAATATCTGCATATTACATAATAACATTATATTTAAATATTCAATAATTTAATTTTAGTAAATTATTATAAATTATACTTACCTCTAATTTTGAAGATCAAGTCTTGTAGTTGGTACCTTCAAAATGTGAAAGAAATGAAAATGAAAATGAAGGAGAGTGTAAGGGAAGGAAAGGCAGGGAAATAAGGTAAAAATTGGGTTAAATAACTGAAGGGAAAGGAGGGGAGTTAATTTTGGTTTGCCGAATTGACACAGCACTGTAGGGCCACCTGGGATCTCTGAAAACGCAACCTGCCACTGCGTCATCACTGAGGAAGCGACATGTGGTGAGGAGCAGGAAAGGGACCGCATGGTGCGCCTGATCAAGTAGCCACTGACTGCATCTTCAATCAACAGAAAAACGACACATGGCAGAGAGATGGGACGCACGCTAATGACGTAACTACGTGTTGCATCTTTAGAGGAGTGGGGCTCACATGTCTGACGCTCTCTCCAATACTATGACGTAGCATTTTGATGGATTTTTAGAAAAAAATTATTTTCCGTCTAATTTAAATATGATGCATCCCACTTTCTTAATATATTTTTTAAAAAATATTATTAAAAAATTACCCTTTTAGATATAGGTGTTATCAAGAGTAATATTAACTAAAAATAGAAATAATAAAAAAAAATAAAATATTAAATAAAAAATAAATATAATGATGCATGATAGGTATTGGTAAAAAACTAAAAACGTAAACTTTTTATTAGCTTTATCTAGTCATACTTCACGTGGGACAAAAGCAAACATTGAAATTGATGGTTTAAAATGGAACAAATCGACCATTTGCATGAGCCAAAAGCTAAGAATTTTGGTATTACTTTTACCTAAATTTGTTCATAAAAGATGTGTATATCTATTAACCTAAAATAGAAAATCAATTGTTAAAAAAATAAAACTAAAAAGAGGTGATGCTTGTATTTCTTTAACTAAATTATTTGTGTTTCATTTATCACGAGATGAAAATAAAATGGAAAAAATAATGAATATTGAATTAATTTATAGCTATGAATTTTTTTGAAAAAAAAAACTTAACTGTAATTTAAGTTTAAAATTCAGTTGGGCTATTGAGAAATATTCAATTTTATAAATTTTATGCTTCAAATTTTTTACATGCGCTATTAATATGAAAGTATTCATAACTGATGGGTATGATATTTTTATTGAAAAAAATGAATTTAAGCCTAAATTACAAAAAATAATTCATGAAAAAATAAAGGTTATTTAGGTAATTATAAAAAAAAAACTTATAGTGTGTGGATGGGAGGGGATGAAATACGAAGCATTGTATACATCTAAACCATTCGATCAAATGAATTCAAACCTGTGATATGTACAGTTCAGTAGTATTACTTTTCAAATTGACGTGGCGAAAAATGTAGGACATGCCTGCTCAACGATCATGGGCCACATTATCTCATTCAACGGATGCTGGAAAAGTTGCCAATCCCTTTAAGCCATGAAAGTTCCACAACCATTTGAAAAGTTTTTTTCTTTTCTTTTCTTTTTATTTTTTATAACACACATTTGAAAAGTAATTTGTCTCTTTTTAGGAAAATCCCCATTATCGCCAGAAATTACACCAGTCTGTGTGTGTGTTTTTTTTCTTCTTTAACAAAAGGTATAAATAATGGATCTTCTTTTTTAAATATAATGGGGGATTTTTTTTTCTTAATATTATTGAGACCTAAACGATTGAATTTCAATAAAGCAATTCCACTTCAAATGATATATTAGATCAGTTATTTTCGATCTTTTTTTTTTTAAATCAAGGAGGAAATATCTAGTGACAATTTTTAAATAATTTAAGTCTTATCAAGACATAAGTTATTATTATATTATTTGCATTTGTGAGGGAAATTAGTCTTAATCAGTAATTAAAGGTTTCACTTGGAAAAAAAATACTATAGATAAACAAATTTTAACTCACATATAATGAATCTTATTAAAAAAACATGATCGGAAGAGGGCTCTTCTGCTTTTAGTAAAAAATTAGTCTAAAATAATTGATTAAGTAATTCATATGCATTAATTATTCATCTTATTTAGTAGTTTAAAAGTTTTAATTATTTTAGAAAAATGGAAATAAATATAAGGGATCAAACTAAAAATTTTATTTCATGAGGTGAGATATATGTATGCAAAATAATTTTTTATTTTTTAAATTAATTTCAGAGATAATGACCCGTGTGACTTATCTGAAAACTGTGACTTTTCATGAAGAAAAATCGATAAATTGGTTATGGAATAAAAATCTTATTATGGTGAAAGAACATTCAATTTTTCCGTGTAAAAAAAAAAGTGAAATACATGCCATATTAATTAAAGAAAAATAGAAAAATGAGGATGATAATTATGATGAAAGTACCATTGAAGTTGAGATGCAGATGTATTTGGGAAAGGGTGGCTCTGATTTTATTTCCATGTGTATCACAAGACAGCTATATATATATACCATAATACATGTCCTAATTCATCTACTTCAATTAATTTTGGTCTGCCTTCTATCCTTCTTCTTCTCTCTTATTATCATTGTATCTATAGTTATTAATTAAGGATAAACTTTATTTTTTATCTTTTTTTTGGGGGATTGGTATTGTAATGATTTCAAATGAATAATTTATATAAAAAATGATAATATAATTAATTAAATTTAATTGCATAAAACATCGCCCGCAATTCAAACAGTTAAAAATCCGATTACTCTATTAATTGACTATGATTTGAATTTACCCCCTTTCACCCCATAGATGTAATTATATGTAGAAAAAAATTCAATCTTATAAGCTCAGGCTCAGCCAAACTAATAAAAAAAAATGAGCTTTACATATAACTATGATAGCCAATAATTAGTCATTAATCTAAATATTATAAGATATTAAAAACTACCTGTTAAATACAGCTTTCTGTTTTTTTCAATTACTCCATTAATTTTCTATCCAGAGAAACTAATTTGACATTTGGAGTGTTTTCGAAACTCTATCAATCCTTATTCCTTCTTGTAGGTATTCAATACCAGATCAAAATTTTTCCGAGCATGTTATCATTTTCAATAAATTGAGCTTTCACAATACTAAATTAATAAAAGGTTTTCAAACTCAATACAACAACCATTTACTGCGTATAAATTCAGCTAAGATTTTTTTTTTCCAATTAGCAAAAGAAAAGTGTGAAAATTTATCACCGCTGGCTATGTTTTCTGCACTGAGTCGTAATCATCTTTCTTAATTATATGATGGTGGTTTTCTCAACAGAGTCGTAATCATCTTTCTTTGATTATATGATGACAGATTAGTAAATATTAAACAAACCCAAAAATCAGTGAGAGCTCGTGAGCGGACAAGGAGGTGACACAAATTATCACTGCATAAGAAAAAAACAAATCCCATGAGCCTTTGAACGACAACTTTTCTCAGCTAAACTTTGGATTCTTTATCTGCTGAGGTTGCCTACCTATATCTAAAAATCTCAAATTTTATCTCAAATCTATTAATTATTGCTTTAATTTTGCATGTTCATTCGATGATTGATTGGAAAGTCTGTTCAATTAATATATTTTTAATTAGTGACAGTACTAGTAAAAGTGACTTAAGAGATAAAAAATAAATGAAAATAGCCAAAAAATGTAGATGATTTATATAATACCGTAAGCTATTTTGAATGACTCGAATTTTTTATGCTGAATAATTGCTCTTAATGGTCGCATATTTGATAATTACTATTGACTTTTTAAATAATGGTAACGATCAAACAAGAGTTTGAATTTTATACGAGTTTAATTAGGAAATTTGGATATTGCAATTGAATTTTATATATATATCTCGCATTAAACTAAAATTTATGATTGATACAATAATAAGATTTATGATACAAGAAGATCCATCCATTTTATGAAGGCGTTTGTATATGTATATTCACTGCTCGTGATGTAATTAACGATGCGAGCAATTATTTCTGCGAGACTATATTAATTCATTTTAGCTAATAAACTTTCGATGTTAAATGGCTCAACTCCACAGCTTTTGTTTGTTTTTATCATATTATTATAATACTGCTTCCAACGATAGACAAGAGTTTATGCCAAGCATGTTAATGGTAGAATTAGGCAGCTCAGAGTCTGGCCTTTTGTATGTTCTTCTTTTGTTGTGTTGTGTGCATATGCTCCCTGAATGTTATGCTATATGATTAATATGTATTAAAGTCAACATTAACATAGCAAAATGCTAGTGCATTAAAAATGGATTTCTCTGGGACTGAGCGCTCCTCCTGTCCATCGGATGTGGACAGAGGCATGAAGAAAGTAAAGAGGAAGTCGGAATTTTCCAATCCTCCGGCTTATCGTGATAGCCTTGTTGTTGGAGGCATCCTGGAATCTTCTATGGAGGAGGTGTTTGATTCTATGGAAGTAAACATTGAAGCAAGGGATGTCAACATTGATAGGTCAGGCTCTTTTCCTGTTGTGCAATTTTCGGAGGGATTGAAGAGCAAGCTCTCGAATACTCTTGGGAAAGCTGTTGTAGTCAATCTCTTGGGCAGATCTATTGGCTATTTGAGTACTAGACTTCAGGCGCTTTGGAAACTAACATATCCAAAAATCCTATATATTGGCAGGGGATTCTTTCTAGTGCAATTCTCCAATGAGCATGAGTACAAGAGGGCCTTATATGAGGTACCTTAGGTGGTCAATGGTGCTTACCTCTTAGTGCAAAAATGGAGTCCGAAGTTTAGGGTATCTAATGGAACAGAAGACTATACAACATTGTTGATTAAATTACCGAAATTACCTTTGCAATATTATTTATGCAATATCTTAACTGCCATTGCTCAGGCAATTGGTATAGTTATCAAAATCGATTATAACACTAGTGAGCTTCATAGAGAGAAGTTTGCTCGTGTAGCAGTGTCGATCAACCTAAGTCACCCTTTGGTATCCATGATTGAGATTGAAGGTGGAATATAAAAATCTACCGAAAATATGCTTTCATTGTGGCCGATTTGGACACTTTGAACCGCATTGCCCTCACAAGAAGACGGTTGATAACCAAGGGGAAGCAACCAATGGTACCATTGAGAATAACTCCGATCAGAATTTCGATCAGTTTGGGGTCTGGATGGTGGCAGAAAAGCGTAAAAGAAATACCAAGCTTGCTGCCGTTAATTCAGGGAAACGGCTTGAAAATAAGGAGAAGGGATCTCGATTTTCCATTCTTGCTGAGGATGACGAAGAGATTTTAGGAGATATTACTAGTGATAAGGAGAATATACCTGCTAATGTTAATCTCCCTAATAATGATAGATTTTTAGACAAAGAAGGAAGCTTTAAAACACGTGGAACCTCAAGCTGGAACTCGCGTGGGAGAGGTGGTTTGAAAAAAGTTAGTGTGACATGTGGACACAACCAAAAAGAAAAAGCCAAGGCTAAAGAAGTCTCTGTTTTCCATCCTAAGACAACTCTTGTGGATTTCTTTGAGTTTAAAAGCAGACTGCCACATTCCGACAATATTGTACCAATCCAATCTACTCTAAACTCTGAGTTTCATTCGATGATGGGTAAAATAAGGGAGGAAAGTGGTGATGCTAGTAGAACTTCCCCAGCTGAAGCTATGGAGATTGCTCCGTCTTCCTCTCGCAATATGGGACAATTTGACAGTCGACCTCCTGATTCGGAGAGTTCTGATCCTATAACAGGTAATGACTCCATGAAACTTGACTTTAAAGAGCAAAATGCTGATACTGATGATGCTTGTGAGGGTAATGGGGGCCTTTATGCTAATGAGGAACCCCTTGACCCCTACTTGAGGGAAAAATAATTCCTCTGTTGGCTCTGTCTTTTTGTTGTTTGTCTCTATGTCTATTATATCTTAGAATTTTCAGGGAGCCAAGAGCCCCTCTTTTATGCATACACTTAGATGTTTCATCCAAAACCATCAACCGGATATGATTGTGCTTTTGGAACCTCGTATCAGTGGTGTTATGGCTGACAAATGTATTTTAAAAATTGGTTTTCCTCGCTCTTATAGAATCGAAGCTAATGGATTCAGTAGGGGTATTTGGAATTTATGGAAGGGTGACTGGTGTGTAGAGGTTCTCATCAATAATTCTCAGTTTGTTCATTTGAAGATTAGTGCTAATAATGAATTTCTTTTTTTCTTCACTGCCATCTATGCTCATCCTGTTAATTATATTCACAATAGACTTTGGCCTATGCTCCAACAGCTTAATGCTTGTATTAAAGGGCCATGGTTGCTGATGGGGAACTTTAACGCCCTTTTTATATGCCAGTGAGAGAAGAGAAGGTTTAGCTAATAGAATCAGTGTTAATGTCTCCTTCTTAAATTGGTTTAATTCTTCATGTCTTATTGATGTTGGATACAGGGGCCCTGACTTTACTTGAAAGAGGGGAAATTTACAAGAGAGACTGAACCGTGGACTTTGCAATAATTCTTGGCGGGTCTGCTTTCCAGAAGGTGGCATCCTGCATCTTGCTAGACTAGCTTCAGATCACCGCCCTCTTCTACTGAAATTCAACAGTTACACTAAGCCCAAAGCTACTTGCCCCTTTCAGTTCCTTCAAGCGTAGCTTACTCATCTAGATTTTCATGAGTTTGTTAGTCATAATTAGAGAATTAAGGGGGATATAATGACCTCATTCGATAGTTTTGCTAAGAACCTAAGGAACTGAAATCACACGGTCTTTGGTAATATTTTTCATAAGAAAAAGCATCTTCTTGCTTGTATTGCTGGGGTACAAAAAGTCCTCTCTTATAAAACTTCCATTGAGCTTGAAAATCTAAAACATAAGTTGAAAGCTGAGCTTGAACAAACTCTTCTTCATGAAGAGCTTCTCTGGTTTCAGAAATCTAGAAGTGAATGGATTTTATGTGGTGACAAAAATACATCATTCTTCCATCAGAGGACTATTCGGAGAAGGAAAGGGAATAGGATCGAGTATTTACAAGACAGAGATGGGAATTGGCTTAATGATCCCGAAGCTTTGTGAGATATGGCTGTTAAATTTTTCTCTGATTTGTATGCTGAAGATTGTAGAAATCGTCCTCACTATTCCCTTCAAGGAAGATTTCCTCGTCTTGAGAACCATTTAATGGACTTGCTAGTTAATGTTTCAGATGATAAAATTCAAAAAGTGTTATTTGCAATGAAGCCTTGGAAATCACCTAGTATTGATGGGTTACATGCTGGGTTTTTCCAGTCTGAGTAGAAAGTCATAGGATCAGATATTTACAAGAAAGTGAAAAGGGTCCTTAATAGAGGTCGCATGGATCCTACTTTGAACAAGACTATGATTTGCTTGATTCCAAAAGTCGAGGCTCCAAAGGTTATATCCCAATTTCGACCCATTTGCCTTGTGTACTATCCTTTATAAAATTATTACTAACACTATCGCTAACCATCTAAAGAACCTCATGCCTTCTCTGGTTGGCCCCACCTAAACAAGTTTTGCCATTGGTAGACATATTACTGAGAATATTGTTATAGCTCAGGAGGTTATTCACTCTATGAGAACCAAGAAAGGAAAGATGGGGTTCATGGCGGTCAAAGTCAACTTGAAAAAAGCTTACGATCGAATTAGTTGGGTCTTCTTGCGAGACACTCTCTTTGATGTTGGGATTCCAGCAAACTTAATCTCGGTTATCATGGACTGTGTTTCAACTAGTTTTATGCACTTGCTTTGGAATGGGGATTTGTCAGACTCCTTTCACTTTAGTCGTGGCCTTAGACAGGGCTGCCCTCTTTCGCCCTAACTTTTTGTTCTCTGTATGAAGAGGTTAAGTCATGGCATCTTCGAGGCTATAGCTAATGGATTGTGGAAACCTATTCACCTTAGCAAGAATGGCCCTCCTCTCAGTCATCTATTTTTTGAAGATGATCTTATCCTTTTTGCTAGAGCTGACCTTTCTCAGGTGGACATTATCAATGCTGTTCTCAGCCATTTTTGTGAATGCTCTGGTCAAAAGGTGAGCATTCATAAGACTAATGTCAACTTTTTCAAGAACGTGCCTACTCAAGTTAGACGTGAGATCAGCAGCAATCTGGGTTTCAAAGAGACATTGGATCTGGGTAAGTATCTTGGGATACCTCTTCTTCACTCTGGAGTTTCTAAAAGACACTACAACTACATTCTAAACAGGATGAGAAGCAAAATTGCCACTTGGAATTCCTCTCAAATCTCGATTGCAAGGAGCTTTACTTTAGCAAAATCTGTCTTGGCTTTCATGCCCACTTATGTAATGCAGGCCTCAATCATACCGTCTACTCTCTGTGATGATTTTAATAGACTTTCTCACCGCTTTGTGTGTGTGTGTGGGGGGGGGGGGTACTGAAGATCTTCACAAAATGGTCTTGGTCCCTTGGTCTAGAATCCAGCACCCTTTGTGTAATAGGGGCTTGGCTTTTCGTGATCCTTCCATCCTTAACACTGCCTTTATTATAAAGCTATCTTGGCAACTTCTCTCTAAACAGAACCATCTCTGGGTGAGTGTTATTGCCTCAAAATACAAGTACAACTTGGGTCCAAGGCTTGTCCTATTATCCATCGCAACAATACCCCTCTTTGAAAATGTATTTGTCATAGTTTGTCCAAGGTGACTAAACACGCCATTTGGTCTTTAGGAAATGGCCTCAGCTTCAATTTATGGTTTGACAAGTGGATCACAGGTCTAAATCTCCCTCTTTTTCATTATGCATCCATGCCCATTCCTGAAATTTTGATAGATAAATCGATTGCTCAATTTTCTACTGATGGTGAGGGCTGAAACTAGGCTCTATTTGTTGATTTCTTCAGTAATGATATTATCCTCAAAATTACTGCAATTAATCCTCCCTCTTCACAAGCTAATAATGATTGGATGTTCTAGAGTCTCTCTTCTTCAGAAGATTTCGCAGTCAAATAAGCTTATATGTCTTTGAGCAATGGTGATAAGAATAGGGAAGATCAAATCTGGGATGCTATCTGGAAGCTAAAAACTACTCAACAAATTAAGATCTTTCTCTGGTTGGCACTTAACCATGGTTTAATGACCAATTCTGAGTGGAGAAGATGCCATTTCTCCTCTTCGGATACCTGCATTGTCTGCGATGGTGTTAGAGAAGATGTCCTACATGTGCTTTGGGATTGCTTGGTGGCTACTCAATTTTGGAGTTTGATTCTTCCACCGAATTTCTTTAATGCCTTCATGGAGGCAGGTCAGCTAAGGGACTGGTTGTTTTACAATTTGAAACTGCTCAATTTTCAAGTTGAAGGAGTAAGGTGGCCAGACTTCTTTGCTATCGGTTGTTGGTTTCTTTGGAAAAACAGAAATGAATTTATCTTCAAGAACACCCAGAGGCCTTTATTTATCTTGGTCATAGATGCAACTGTTTTTGCCACCTCATGCCTTGAAGCTTTGAACCGGATTAGTCTGACTAGTAATAATTTACCCAATCGCGCCTTAGTGATTTGGTCCCACCCTCCCATTAATACCATTAAGATCAACTCGGATGCCTTAGTGTTGTCTTTGGGAGGTATTGCAACTTACGGAGGTTTGTTAAGAGATCATATGGGGAGATGGTGTACGAGTTTTGTTGTCAACCTTGTTATTTGCCCTATCCTGCTTGCTGAAATCTGGGGTGTTTTTTATAGCCTCTGTCGGGCTAAGGAGGAAGGTTTCAACACGATGGTGGTGGAATATGACAACAGAGTGGCCATTGATATGATTTGCGAAAATTGTGCCAGCAACTTCTCCTGTAATTCTCTCATCAAGCTCATCCAGCGTCTTTCCAGCAGCTTTATCTCAATTTCTTTCAGTCATATACACAGAGAGGCTAATTGTGCAGCTGATTATCTTTTCCATCTTGTGTATGGCTTTCCTTCAGGCTACTATGTGTTTCATGCTATGCCACATAAGATGATTAACTGGGTGCAACACGATTCTGCTGGTGTCACTTATTTTAGATAAGTTGTCTGTTTGTGGGCTGTGCTCACCTCTTCTCTACCAAAAAAAAATATGTATTAAAGTCACAAAGCCTCCTTTCCCTCGCATGTTTAACTCTAATTAATTAAGTAAACAGTTTTTCTAGAACAATTTTGGAGTGAGAAATCAACGATCCTTAGTTTCATAAGTAGGTAATGTGGGCTTAATTACGAGGCAGTAACATTTGTTTTTATGGTCCGCCAACAATTTTTACCGTTGAAATTAATCTGAGGCAAACATATTATAAAGACCTTGTCAAACTCAAGTTATATTATTATTAGGTGTAAATTATTATTATTACCATCGCCACCATCATCATTTTGAGAATCTTTTGTAAGAGATTTAAGTAGATATTTGTGAGTAGACGGTCAGAGTAATGTAATGAAATTAATTAAAATACATTCTTTTAAAAAATTATGATGCATTTGATGGTGATAATTTATTTAGTAAGAGTGTTAAATATTTTCTTCCATATTATATATACATATATATTTTTTTACTGTCTTCACTTTCTACAGTATACATATTCAAACCCATTAAAATATTTTTACCATGTAATAAATATTTTTAGAAAAAAAAAGAAGAAAATATAAAAGAAAGAAAGTAATAAGGAAAAGATTTGTAGCGGTGCTTTTATTACTGTATCAGACAAATTATATAGACCAATTCCTTATGATTTTTGAGAGCATGTATGTGTTAAAACCAATGTTATTAAAATTGGATCGGACCGGTTGGTTGAACCGGTTTAATCACGAACTAATAGGTCAATCGATTGGTTTGACTACTGAAAACCGAATTAACAAAAAAAAGATTGAACAAAAAAAACTGGATGGAACGAAAAAACCGACGAACCGGACAGAATCGGATTTTTTGCTAAAAATGTAAAAAATCATTTTTTTTTGAATTTTTTCAGCTACCCACCCACACACACACACACACACACACACACACACATATATATATATATATATATATTAAATTTTTATTATTTATTTATTTGAAAAAATTAATATTTTAAATTCTAATATATATATATATTAAATTATTATTATTTATTTATTTAAAAAAATTAATATTTTAAATTCTAAATATGTCACTTAATAATTTAATATACTTATTATTTATTTGGATTATTGTAATAGTATATTAAATTATTAAATAATATCTTTAAAATTTAAAATACTAATTTTTTTCAAATAAATAAATAATGAAAATTTAAAATATACACATATATATATATTAAATTTTTATTATTTATTTATTAAAAAATTAATATTTTAAATTTTAAAAATGTCACTTAATAATTTAATATACTTATTATCTATTTGAATTTATTGTAATTAAATATAATTATACTCATATATGCAAGGTTAATATTTTTTTTGTTCACTTTATTAGTAATCCATCTAAACATGAAATTATTTTCATGATATGATTGTATTTTTATGTTTTTAGCATATAATATTCAATAATCCATAATTAATCACTTGTAATAATAAAATTAAAATTATTTTTGTAACTTATATTAGAATATTTGTGACATATATTTAAAATTTGATGAATATTTTTTTTTAATTTTTATACAATAGTATTCAAAAAATTATAATAATTATAATATTTTAAAAATAGAAAAAACCCTGTTGAACCGGTCGAACCACGAACTCTCAACCTTATCGGTTCTCTATTCGGTCCGGTTTTAATAACATTGGTTAAAACGGTTGATCCCTAGAGTTTTGCTACTTTTTATTAGCATTAAAACAATGATTTTTTTTTAAAATATTTCATTAGCTTGAAAATGATAAAAAGAATAAAATGGGATGATAATTATCAACAAAATTGAAGACAATAAAATATAAAAAGGAGAAAATAGAAAAAGAAGAAGCACTAAATACAAAAGAAAATCACTAATAAGATACAGCCAGGCCAGCCAATGATATATCGTTTATGAGGTAATGTCCTTCCAAAGAGAAACTCAAGCATTTGTGATCCACTAATAGGGTCTAACCCTCTCTTGGCTCTATCTCATCTTCGCATTCTGCATACTCATTTTATTAAAGAGATAATATATAAAAATTTCCTCAAACTATTAATTAATAATATTAGGTCAAGAGTGTGATTAGTCTTCTAATTAATTAGGGTTTAAATTAAATTTCTAAATTTATTGAAAATATTATATTACATTTCTACAATATTTTATTAGTTGTTTCCCATTGATAATTTGGGTTGAATTCAGCAAGTACCAAAGTCCAAGTCGGCTTCTCTTCCCATTCACCTTGCTTTTTGTTCCTTTTCTTTGAGAAGGGCCCCATTTCTTTTCAAGTGGAGAGTGCGTCGAAGGTCACAACCCATACACGGAAAAACGTCAAATCTATGTATTTATATATAATTTTTAATTACAATTTGAATCCGAAGTTTTACAGTCTTTCAGTTTGGAGCCTGAGTATTTTTTTTATTTACAATTTTGAATCCTGACCTTTTTATGGTTCTCAAATTAGATTTTATCAATTCTTAAATGAAAATCTACCTCCATAAGTCCATGAGTTTGTCTCTGATTCCAAACCCCATTTGTTTCCAATCTTTATATATATAATTCTCTAATATTTCTTTCTCCTTTTCCATGAATTTTCTAACAAATTTATATATACGTATTATATAGTTGGTGGCATTCCCACTTACAAGAGCCCACCGGATCGAAAGCACTTTGACCATCAAATCTTTGGGCCCTTTTCCAATTCAGCCTTTTCCTTGGTGCAACATTTCGACTTTGAGACCATACAATTGAGGTTTTTTTTTTTTAATTTTTCATAGTGAATGACTGTCTTAATATACAGTTGATGTATCCATTCATCTTCTAGATTCAGCTCATTGATTGATATTTTAAGATTTTTCTTTAGAAAAGTTGTCCCCATAGATTTAATACAATCACTTATTCTCTTCCTGTTTCTCAATTCTACAATACGTACATATCTATGGTCGTAAAGTAAACTACCACCCCAAGTCATAAAACACATTCTATTTAATTACTTTTTTTTTTCATAGCATATATATTTATAATGGAAAGACACATAGCCTAACTAAAAATGTAAACTACCACCCCAAATCGATTTCTTTATTTTCTAAAATTTATTTTTTTATTTTAAATTTTGTCATAAATTTATAAAATTACTGCAAAATGCTTTTAATGATGCACTGATACCATTCAAATATGAAAAACTGAGAGAAATTCTAAACTTTAGAATTCTGTCTTTAATATAATTTTAAAAACCCTAAATAGGTCTATAATTCTAACTAAGATAGTTAGAAAATGTCTACGGCAAAACATGCTCGTATTGAATGGTGCCCAAGTTTCATTAGAAGTATTTCGAAATAATTTTACAAGTTTTAGGTGAATTTAAACAAGAAATTGATTTTGAAGTAAAAATATAATTATGAAAAATTAAAAAAATTCAGAAAATGATTTTAGAGTTAAAAGTTGAAGCGTTAAGAATAAATTAAATCTAAAAAATACTTTAAAGCTAAATAAAATCTTCCAATAAAATGTCAGAAACAAATAAGAACGTTCTTCTTGAAAAAAAATGAGATTATAATGTACTGAAGAAGTTTGAAAGGGATTTGTATTATTTTACTTTTATTAGCAAGACAGGTGAAAAAAGGTGCGTTAATTTCTCTTTGACTAGTATGAGTCGTCTTCGCCATCCTCTTGTCATTCATTTATTATTATTATTATTATTATTATTATTATTATTATTATTATTATTATTATTATTATTATTATTATTATTATTATTATTATTATTATTATTATTATTATTATTATATATGTTTTTGTCCTGCCTACTTAACAAAATAATAATTGTCTCATAGACTTTACATTCCATAATTGACTAAGCCAACGTGCGTTTTATTTGTTTTTGCTATTAGTGACTTATAGTGGTTGGCCTTTTGTTAAAATATTCGGTCATCCAGATAAACTTATTTAACTATTTTTTATTAACTTTACCCCATAAATAAATGACATTAATTCTAATCCTTAACACATTTTCATTCTTTCACCGAGTCATATAATCTTGACCCTTATGTGATTTTAAAACTAATTAAACTTAAATTTATAAATTCGTATCGATCAAATTAACTAAAGGAATATATAAAAATATAATGGACGAATATTATAAACAATAAAAATATATAGAACTTTTAAGTTAGACATTAAAATCCTTTCTAGAGACTATCATTTTTTTCATTGATTTTCTTATTTTAAAAATTTAATTTTTTTGCTATTAGAATTCCACGAGTCCTTTTTTTTTTTTGTAGGTAACTAGATGTAAATTCGCATCTTCCGAGAATGTTATTAGCATGCAAACATCCAAATCATCCTGTTCCCACGGTCAAAAACACAAAATAATTGTCTTCTGCTATCTGAATCCATGTTTATTTAAAATTTATCTAGAAGGTTGATAATCTAGTTGGCTGGAATTACAACCTACCTGCTCAAGTCTTCTCCAATTTTGACTTTGAGCATATACCGAGTCAAGTCAATTTTAATTTTCTGCTGGAGCTCATAGAATATACAACCTATCTACTATAAGATTTAAAGGGGTAGTAGTCATCAATCTTAGCGAACCACAATTTCTGATTTTTTCCTTGAAAAAATAGCCCAATATATTTTCTAGAAGAACTTGACTCAGCTGCTCTCATCGCCCACCTAATTTTCACAATGGACTGGACTTGTGCCATAAATGGGCCTACATTAGATCACCACACACACTGCACATATCAACTACCGCCTCATAAAGACCCGTAGGATAATATAGAATAAAAGATAAAAGTACGAAAATACCCTTCTTATTATCTCAAAGTAGCTAAAATATCCGTAAACTTTTTTTGGTTAAAAAATATTTTTAATATTTTAAAATCGGTACTTAAATGCTCATCCATCAAGCTACCGTTAACTCTAAATTAATGACGCTGATATGGCATTGACACGTGTTAAAATATGCTACGTCAATACTATGTGTATTCTTAACTCAAATACATTTAGGGATCTTTTAGTACTGTAAAAAATTTTAGAGACATTTTAATACTTTGAGAAGGACGTTACAAGCGTTATACTACCCTAATGAAAAATCAAGAGCATTTTTGTACTATATAGAAAATATTATAAATCAATATTTGTCACGTTAGATATTAATCAATATTTATATCATTAATTAATAAATATTTTTCATATAAATGTATGAATAAGAAAAAATATAAATAAATTATATAGCTCAAGAATATTTATTAATTAATTTTTTAATGAATATAGTATTGAAATTTGACTACAAACATGTATTTAGAGACATTTTTATTAAGGTCATTAAAAAAATCTTTTGCATAACTATTTTACATGTGATAAATATTTTAAATAATGATATTATTATTTTAATAATTATAATAATGTCCATACTTTTTTACATTGAACTTAATTGATTTTAATTAGTTCATAAAATTATAAATATTTCAACAAAAAATATTAAAATTAAAATTAAAAAAATTTCATAGTTGCATCAAAAGTTTAACTATTATAAACTAAAAAATTGTCTCAACTTCTTATAACAATTAAAAATATATATATGATATTATATGTTTGTGTTTCACCTTGATATGTAATCATTTTCTTAAAAAAATGATGAAATATATTATCTTAAAAATATAATTGAAATATTTATAAGCAATTAAACAATAAAATGATATATTTTTATATAATAAAATATATAAAGCAGCAAATAATAAATTATGAAGATTTTAAATAAATACTATAACATGTTTAATAGAATGTTCAAATTTTTGTCTTAATTAGCAGCAGTCATATTATATATTTAAAAACCAATTTATTCAAATTTTATAATTTGATGATTTCTTTATAAAAATAATTTAATTAATATCATATGTAAATTCTTATAGGTTGCTCCAATTGTTTTAAATACCAAAGCATTTAAGGGCATTTTTGTAGTCAAATTTCAATATTATATTCATTAAAAAAATTAATTAATAAATATTCTTAAACTATATAATTTATTTATAATTTTTTTCTCATTTTTAAATTTATATAAAGAGTATTTATTAATTAATGTAACAAATATTGATTAATATCTAATGTAATAAATATTGATTTTTAATATTTTTTTTAAATATACAAATGTTCTTAATGTTTTTCATTACTGTAATATAATCTCTTATTGTTTTACTCAAAGTACTAAAATACTTCTAAAATTTTGTATACAGTGCTAAATTACCCTTGAATATATTTGGATTAGAAATACAGTGACGCTAATGTGGCATATTTTGTTATATGTCAATGCCACATCAGTGCAATTAATTCGGAGTTGATGGTAATTTGACAGAGTGGTATTTTAGTATTAATTTTAGAATATCAGAGGTATTTTTGCTCAAAAATAAAAGTTTAAGGGCATTTTAACCATTTTAAGACAATATAGAGAGTATTTTTGTACTTTTTGACTACAATAAATGAATAATCCAAAAGGCTAAAAATATCAATTGGGCTGCCAATAAAATTTGAGTAATTGAAGGTTGATTGGACCTGGGCCATAAATGGGCCTATATTGGATCATTACACACATCACATATCAACCATGGCCTCATAAAGGCCCGCAGAATAATATGGAATAAATAAAGAGGAAATTACCCCAGTTGTCAACTTTTTTTCCCTTTTTTCAAAAAATACAACTCTATTTTCTTTTTTTTCATAAATCTCACATTTTAAATTTTTGTTTTCATAAATACAATTTTTATGGGCCTCAGCCCGTGTAGATACAACAACCATGGATTTTTCGTTTCTTCTTTCTTATTCTTCTTCCAGTTTTCAGAACTGAAACTTCAATTTCACGCCTCTCTCTCATCTCTCAGAACTCACCGGGGGGGGGAGAAACTTTTTACTCAGAATGGGAGATTTCGATACACTTAACGGAGAAAAAGACGACAAAGCAGAAGACATGGAACGACAAAGAAACATTATTTTCTCTCAGCTTAAGCCCTACTGCTTGGAGCTACTTGATCTTCTCCAAAACCCTAAAAAAGACTCCTCTGCTATCTCTTCGCTACTCTAATTTCTCCGTACCTCTCTCTCCGATGCTCTGCAACCGTTCTTTGAGTAAGTCCATTTGTGTACCTTGGTGAATTTATTTCCCCCGCAACATACGCACACACACCTCACCCTACCCCACCCCACCCCAACTCTTAGCTTCATAGGGATGAATTATGTTCATTGATACATAAAGTGACAGTTTTGAGCCATAATTCACTTACTAGAAATGTTGTAGATTCTCTTTCCACTGTAAATAAGTAGAATTTGATATGGCTTGTGTTCATGTTGTTTTAAGATAATCAGAGTTCAAAAATAATTTCATTTCATAAACATTTTTCTTTCAAATACCAAGGATATTTGAACTTTTGATCAAACGCTTAAAGTTTGTAAAATTAATGTATTTTATGATTTTTTGTGGACTTGTAATTTATTTTAAAATGAGGTGGCTGCATTGTGTTTGGATCTTTTTTCTTGGATAAATGACCGGACTTGTTTTCTCTTGGTAGTACTTTAGGTTATTATCATAAATATTATTTTCAATATACATTTTTTTCTGGTATTCTTTTAACATATTTTATTTTATTTTTATGATTGTTCCAGCTATATCTCGTTCCCGTTCTTGCTTATAGTGGATGCAGCAGTTGATGATCGTTCTTGTGAGCTTATTTTACTATTACCTGAAGACACTTGTTTAGCTTCAAATTCTCAAATTTCATGATCTTCCCAGATGGTTGTATCATCTGACTATGTCATTATATAAATGCGAGAGATAAAGAATGAGCTTACTGAACAAGCAGAGAAAGAAAGTATTGTAGTATACTGTACATGACAATGAACGATCAATTTAATATTGGTTATTTTTGTTTTTGGATCTCCTACTATTTATTGATGTATTTAGCATCACCCTTTATGGCATGAACCTCGTATCTATTTTCCAATAAGTTTTATAATTCACTATTTATTTATTTATCTATTTATTATTTCAAAAAATACTTATTGGAGAATTTGAATAATATGTCAAGTATTATTAAATAAAAAACCATTAATTGTGTACAGCATGTACACACGGTGTATACTAAATGTACACACAGTGTACAGCATGTACACACGGTGTGTACTAAATGTACACGCTGTGTATAGCACATACACACGGTGTGTACATGATATACACACTGTGTATAGCATGTACATATTATGTGTACTAGATGTACATACTGTGTACAGTATGTACACACGGTGTGTACTAGATGTACACGCTGTGTATAGCACATACATACGGTGTGTATATGATATACACACTATGTATAGCATGTACATATTATGTGTACTAGATATACACACGGTGTGTATTAGATGTACATATTGCGTATAGCACATACACACGGTGTGTACATGATATACATACTGTGTACAGCATGTACACACGGTGCGTACTAGATGTAGACATTGTGTACAGCATGTACACACTATGTGTACTAGATGTACACACTGTGTACAGCATGTACACACAGTGTGTACCAAATGTACACGCTGTGTATAGCACATACACACTGTAACACCCTTCTCGGAATAGTCTTTTCCGAAACGAAACTTAGCCGAAACCGGTAAGTTTTTTTTTTTAACTTATTAATCACAACCTAATACTGAATCCAATTTCATACCATTATTATTTTTTTTTCGAAATTTAGGCAGCATAACGGCTAGTACTTTCTAGCCTCCTGAAAAATCCAAACAAGTACAGCCTCTCAGAGGCATCACAATTCATATAAACAATCATCATATAACAATAGAACAATCCATTCAATCCATACTCATCATTTACAATTCACATCTGACAATTCTCATATGAACAGTTTTTAACATATTAAAAACTTATCTCAATTACATATCATTTCTATATTATCACTAACTAAGTATACACATGCCATAAGCTTAAACAATCTAACACTAAAATCTTCTCTTCCGATCTGGACCTTCAATGTACTGTGCTCCCGAACACATCAGAACCTGCACGCAGTAAACACTACGTGCTGAGCATTAAATATGCCCAGTGGTGACTACTAATCCAGGAATTTCCCAAGAATAAGAATACTTTCATAATTTATGCTTCTATTGTTCTTATTTCATTAAACATTTCCTTTTATTCAGTTATCATTATTCACATTCAGATAATCATTGTTCCTTTTATTCTAAATATTTAACTGTACTACAATATCTTTTTAGGTAGATCAATATCAAATTTACCTTTTTCTTTACGTTAATCTTTACTGTAACTTTTACTTTTTATCAGTACTTTTATGTTATTCTTTAGTCATAGCAATTTAATTATCATTTCATTTAGCGATGTGTATTGGTACTCGTGTCTTTACTAGTACCAAAATAAATTATTTACATTCCTGTTTTAAGGTTCAATTATTCAGTTTGAACTCTCATTGTACTTCTTGCTATTTATTCTTTTATTTTTGTTTCGACTCTTAACCAATAAATACATTACTAATTAATAGCTTTTGAGCTTTATTGCAAAGTGATATAAGTATTTCGGGACACTATGCAGTATTTTCTTTCCTTCATTCTTATACATATTACTTTCGTTCAAATATTAATTAAGACATAAGTCTTTTACTTCTTTCTCATCGGTCAATCATATGTCTTTCTATTGTTTTACTTTTTAAATAACCTTTCTTTCAGAAAGACATTTCATAAGCATTAAATTCACTTCATGTCACAATCATTACTTTTAACTTTAACTATGAAATTAATATTGTTTTTCAAATTTGTTACTTTTCACAATAGTGATTGGTACGAGAAATATCAATTAATCAAATTTATCCTTTTCACGAAAAACATAATACATTTTAAATTCTTATAAAACCTTTCTTTTCTTTTTTTCTTACTAATTTACACTTTATAGAAATCTTTACAGATTTATCTTAATTTTTCATTTTCTTTCAAACGAATCGTTTTCGTTATAACTTTTCATATATTCAATTCAATTAAGCAATACTTATTTATTCATTTCAATGTGCCCCTAATGCAATATAACAGGTTTCCCATAACGGATACACGGGACTGGACCCAAAGGTCCCACGTAGCAGATAGAGAAATGATCTCGAAAGATCAAATCTCCCATAACAGATACAGATACAGATACACTTTCACAGAAGCTATGGAGATCAAAGATCCCAACCATAGCTAAGCAAGTCGCCATGACTTGCACCGCGGTACAGAGATGTCCCTATGGCTAGCCAATTATATCCAAAACAAGAATCATACTACCTGTCTATCGCTAAGGGCAAACATAATCAATATCATTGCAAACATTTTTGAACATTTAAAACTTTTAATTTCTTCCTTTTTGTTTATCACTATACGTTATTTTGGTCAAATGCACTCTTTCGTGCCTTTGACTACTCAATAACTTTTCATTCACTTTATTCACTTTCTCTTTTTCAGTCACTTTAGTGAATTATCGAACTCAGATACTTAAATCTTTTAATCTTTTATACAGATTATAAATTATGAATTATAACATAAAAATTCACAATTTTTCTTTTTATTCTTTTTATATAATTCTTTGCGAATTATTCTCTAATCATTCAATAGTTGACTTCTTTTTCTTTTATTGTTCAGACTTTTTAATCGTTCGGTATGCCAACTTGATTTCGTCGGCAAAACATTTTTATAACCATTAATTCTTTTAATACTTTTTGTCGACTAATTTATTCTGATAAATTAATCACGTCTTTATTTTCTACTTTTATGCATTTAGGGACTTAATTAATATCATTTATTATTTCAGTCTCGAATATGCATAATTTAACCTTTTTCCATCATTTTATTCATTTTATAGGTATAATTACGATTTTGCCATTATATTCATTTATTTTCATTTTTAATACATAATTTACTTCATTATTCATCTTTTAAATTCTTTATTTTACCATTTCGGGTAAAATTACATTTTGGTCCTTTTATCATGAAAACTTTATATTTTGGAACCGTAGGCCTCCAAAATTACCATTTTACCCTTGTTGAAAATTTCTTACTTATTTTTATGCGTTAATTACTTACTTTGGCAAAATTACCATTTGCCCCCAAAACTTTTATTTTCTTTCATTTAAATCCTTTTTCTATTCAAAACTCATTTATCTTTCTTTTATTTACGTATTAATTTATTTACTTCATTTCCATTTATTTATGAATTATTTCCAATAATTCATTATTATTATTATTTTCTCGACCTAATAATTATTGCGAAAAATCCATCGGTTGACTTTTTCTTTCTCATTATTGACATTAATGTCCTATCACATTAACTCATCACTTTTGTCACTTTTATACAATTATGCATTAAAAAAAATTCAATTATTTTCATTATACATATACACATAAAAATTCAAATAAAATTCCAATAAAATTGATTTAAGCATTCTTTATTGGTTACAATAATTTTTCATCAAAATAATCATTTAATTCACAATTTTCATTTATGTAACCCATTTTTCTTATACTTTTATTTCTTTTCTATTTTACATAATTACCATTTAGGCTTTTTATACCACTTGTGAATTATTTCACCATAATTCATCACCATTATTCAATTTCCCATCAAATTACATATTATTTCTAGACAATTCAACAAGTCATCACTTACATAACCAAACTTTTGCCTTCAAAATATTCTTTAAATTCATAAAAATTCCACAAAAATTCTTACATGTATTATTTCATCTCTAACACCATTTAAAGGCTTAATTTCATCAAAACCCCTAAAATATACATTATTTACCTTTGAAGTCTTATTCGGCCACTAAAGGAAGTTCATTATACATGTCTTTAAAAATTCATTTAAACATTCATTCATGCATATTTGAGGTCTAATTACACTATTCTAACTTCAATTTCATTTATGCATCATTAACTCATTTTTAGGTTAAGTTACATAAAGGAATTTAAATCAAAATCAAGGGAAATACTAGGATTTGATAGCCACTTACCATTGCGGTCGAATTCGCGTCGAATCTTTTAATTTTCTGCTCACCGGACCGATCGCCGGAGCGTCACCGGAGACTTGCCGGAGCTCCGCCGGAGAAGCACCGAGGCCGTCAACTGGTAGATCACGCTACCGATGACTTCCTGGCGTCATTCACGCGCCCCAAAACGGCCGTCGTTCACCGGGATCGGAGTTTAAAACTCCCACCGTCACCCTCCCCGATCTCCCTGCTGCCGGCGAGTGGGGAGGAGAGGCAGCAACGGGAGGAGTCGCCTCCACCTTACGGAGTCTTCGGTGCTGATCGTGACTCCAAAAACCGTCACCGATCACCGGAGCAAGGAGAGGAAGGCGCTGCCAAGGAAAAGAAGAAGAAAAGAGAGAGAAGGAGGTGATCGGCGCTGCCGTTGGTGGGTCGAGGACGCCGGCGCACGGAGACGAAGCCGCACGGTGGACGCCGGCCTGCCGATGATGGCTCCGGTGGTTGGCTTCACCGGTCTTCCACCCCAGCTACGCCCTTCCCCGACTCTTCCTCTCTCCATTCTTTCATTTTCTTTCTTCTTCTTTTTTTTTTCATTTCTTTAAATCTCCTTTAAGTGTGTATAATGGGCTTGGGTTAAGTTTTGGCTTAACTATTAAATTAAAGCCCAATAATAACTTAATTCAAAGCCCAAATGATTTCTTCCATTTCCTTAGTCCAAATCACTCCAAATTTGATTCCATAATTTTTATCACATCAAAAATAGGTAGGATATAAATTTTCGGCTCAATTGAAGTCCGTTATCGGTCCGATTCAAACTTATCGATCCGATTCAACAACTGTCGACATCGCCGAAAAATTCATTTTTTTATACCAAAATATTCTATATCAAATTTCATTGAGAACTGCAAAATCTGGCAATTTTTAGAGTCCATTTACTATTTTTTAAACATTTATGCATAATCAAGTCCCATTCCCTACCGGGAAAATTGATTCGCTACCTTTTTCGTATTTTTGACTTTCGGAAGTCTATTTGACCTCAAATGCACTTCAAATTTCAACCATAGACCCACCATAACTATTCCTTTCAAATGGTCCAATAAAATATTTCCGACTTCCGGGTGTCCTTTCAGGCCCGGGAAATACTATTCACTGCCGGAAAGTACTATTCACGGCTGACCCGGTGTTGAGGCCATTACAATTCTCCCCTACTAAAAGAAATTTCGTCCTCGAAATTTACTTATATAACAGAGTAGAGGATACCATTCTATCATATTATATCTTGAATCAAATCAAAACTTGCAATCCCATTTTTCACAGTCATTGCCACAATCCCATACACTTTATCATACTCCTTCTTTCAATATCTGAACATTCACTTTGACTAATCCTTAGTCAAAGGTGAATCACTATGTCAATACGGAGATATTACCAATCTTCCTCTTTGACACTTAACAAATCCGATGACAGATTCTTCAATCACATTATTCCATTTCTGAACAAATATCATTACAAGTTAGAGCAATTCTCAAATAAGTCTAATGCTCCGCGTCCATGTAACATTTACTTATACCTGTCACAGCACACTTTCAGTCTAACTTCCAGAATTAAGTTTTTAATCCTGACACACCTGATGATGTCAGGCATTACTATCTCGGTGAACTTTAGTAAGAATCTTTCAATTTACTCACAAAGACTACTACATAAACATTATCTTTCAGAATTATCGTCTTTACCTACTGTACAAAATTAATTTCACTTATTTTACAGTTAGACAAGCTCCATCAAGACTCAAACTTAAACTGGCTCTCATAACTTGAAAATCAAAACATTATCATTAACCATTTACACTTATCATTTCCATTGATTCATCAATAAGGTTACTATGCTAACAAATTTATTGACATGACCAATGTCTCACAATGGCCACATCAAAATTGGAAAACAATCTTAAGCACACTATTTCATATCTCATTCTTAGATTGTTCTTATGCTCATCATATCTCCTGTCAGTTTCATCCTATCAAGTGGGGCCTAAACACATGGTATAATGCATATCAAATGCTGTCAAACAATATGGAATGCTATGCAATGAATGTATGATTTCATGTATGCAGATAGAATACTGTCAAGTATCCTCATATAATGCAAATATCATAGCCCATCCCAGAGCTATGAGAAATACAATCAAATCCCCACTCCTATAAGGAATCACTGACAGATATATAGAGCATCTTAAACAACCTTAACTTATGATAATTTACTCACTAACATTCTTAAACCAAGACAATCCGATCAAAGTATCTCCTTAATCTGTGCCATTTATCTATACTCACAATACAATTCTTTTTTTTAACTTCAAACACACTGATCATCTTGTGCTTCTTTTAACTGTTTCTAATTTATATAGATACTTAAACTCTCACATTTTCACATATTGTCTATCAACTTTTCTTTTTCCTGCTTTGACTCTCATGACGTCTCAAGCAGTAATACTTCCATTCTTATTCAGTACCATTTCTACCGTGCAAAATCAATCCTTTAATACTTGACAATCTCAGTCAAATATCAACTTTTTCACTTTAATACAAATGGGGGAGCAAGTACCTTTCAATTTAGTCAACACTTATCCACTTACAATTGGCATGTATATACGGACAACCTATCACTTAATCTTATCCCACTCCGATCTTAGAACCGCCTAAACCTTTGCTCTGATACCACTAAATGTAACACCCTTCTCGAAACAGTCTTTTCCGAAACGAAACTTAGCCGAAACCGGTAAGTTTTTTTTTTTAACTTATTAATCACAACCTAAAACTGAATCCAATTTCATACCATTATTATTTTTTTTTTCGAAATTTAGGCATCATAACGGCTAGTACTTTCTAGCCTCCTGAAAAATCCAAACAAGTACAGCCTCTCAGAGGCATCACAATTCATATAAACAATCATCATATAACAATAGAACAATCCATTCAATCCATACTCATCATTTACAATTCACATCTGACAATTCTCATATGAACAGTTTTTAACATATTAAAAACTTATCTCAATTACATATCATTTCTATATTATCACTAACTAAGTATACACATGCCATAAGCTTAAACAATCTAACACTAAAATCTTCTCTTCCGATCTGGACCTTCAATGTACTGTGCTCCCGAACACATCAGAACCTGCACGCAGTAAACACTACGTGCTGAGCATTAAATATGCCCAGTGGTGACTACTAATCCAGGAATTTCCCAAGAATAAGCATACTTCCATAATTTATGCTTCTATTGTTCTTATTTCATTAAACATTTCCTTTTATTCAGTTATCATTATTCACATTCAGATAATCATTGTTCCTTTTATTCTAAATATTTAACTGTACTACAGTATCTTTTTAGGTAGATCAATATCAAATTTACCTTTTTCTTTACGTTAATCTTTACTGTAACTTTTACTTTTTATCAGTACTTTTATTTTATTCTTTAGTCATAGCAATTTAATTATCATTTCATTTAGCGATGTGTATTGGTACTCGTGTCTTTACTAGTACCAAAATAAATTATTTACATTCATGTTTTAAGGTTCAATTATTCAGTTTGAACTCTCATTGTACTTCTTGCTATTTATTCTTTTATTTTTGTTTCGACTCTTAACCAATAAATACATTACTAATTAATAGCTTTTGAGCTTTATTGCAAAGTGATATAAGTATTTCGGGACACTATGCAGTATTTTCTTTCCTTCATTCTTATACATATTACTTTCGTTCAAATATTAATTAAGACATAAGTCTTTTACTTCTTTCTCATCGGTCAATCATATGTCTTTCTATTGTTTTACTTTTTAAATAACCTTTCTTTCAGAAAGACATTTCATAAGCATTAAATTCACTTCATGTCACAATCATTACTTTTAACTTTAACTATGAAATTAATATTGTTTTTCAAATTTGTTACTTTTCACAATAGTGATTGGTACGAGAAATATCAATTAATCAAATTTATCCTTTTCACGAAAAACATAATACATTTTAAATTCTTATAAAACCTTTCTTTTCTTTTTTTCTTACTAATTTACACTTTACAGAAATCTTTACAGATTTATCTTAATTTTTCATTTTCTTTCAAACGAATCGTTTTCGTTATAACTTTTCATATATTCAATTCAATTAAGCAATACTTATTTATTCATTTCAATGTGCCCCTAATGCAATATAATAGGTTTCCCATAACGGATACACGGGACTGGACCCAAAGGTCCCACGTAGCAGATAGAGAAATGATCTCGAAAGATCAAATCTCCCATAACAGATACAGATACACTTTCACAGAAGCTATGGAGATCAAAGATCCCAACCATAGCTAAACAAGTCGCCATGACTTGCACCGCGGTACAGAGATGTCCCTATGGCTAGCCAATTATATCCAAAACAAGAATCATACTACCTGTCTATCGCTAAGGGCAAACATAATCAATATCATTGCAAACATTTTTGAACATTTAAAACTTTTAATTTCTTCCTTTTTGTTTATCACTATACGTTATTTTGGTCAAATGCACTCTTTCGTGCCTTTGACTACTCAATAACTTTTCATTCACTTTATTCACTTTCTCTTTTTCAGTCACTTTAGTGAATTATCGAACTCAGATACTTAAATCTTTTAATCTTTTATACAGATTATAAATTATGAATTATAACATAAAAATTCACAATTTTTCTTTTTATTCTTTTTATATAATTCTTTGCGAATTATTCTCTAATCATTCAATAGTTGACTTCTTTTTCTTTTATTGTTCAGACTTTTTAATCGTTCGGTATGCCAACTTGATTTCGTCGGCAAAACATTTTTATAACCATTAATTCTTTTAATACTTTTTGTCGACTAATTTATTCTGATAAATTAGTCACGTCTTTATTTTTTACTTTTATGCATTTAGGGACTTAATTAATATCATTTATTATTTCAGTCTCGAATATGCATAATTTAACCTTTTTCCATCATTTTATTCATTTTATAGGTATAATTACGATTTTGCCATTATATTCATTTATTTTCATTTTTAATACATAATTTACTTCATTATTCATCTTTTAAATTCTTTATTTTACCATTTCGGGTAAAATTACATTTTGGTCCTTTTATCATGAAAACTTTATATTTTGGAACCGTAGGCCTCCAAAATTACCATTTTACCCTTGTTGAAAATTTCTTACTTATTTTTATGCGTTAATTACTTACTTTGGCAAAATTACCATTTGCCCCCAAAACTTTTATTTTCTTTCATTTAAATCCTTTTTCTATTCAAAACTCATTTATCTTTCTTTTATTTACGTATTAATTTATTTACTTCATTTCCATTTATTTATGAATTATTTCCAATAATTCATTATTATTATTATTTTCTCGACCTAATAATTATTGCGAAAAATCTATCGGTTGACTTTTTCTTTCTCATTATTGACATTAATGTCCTATCACATTAACTCATCACTTTTGTCATTTTTATACAATTATGCATTAAAAAAAATTCAATTATTTTCATTATACATATACACATAAAAATTCAAATAAAATTCCAATAAAATTGATTTAAGCATTCTTTATTGGTTACAATAATTTTTCATCAAAATAATCATTTAATTCACAATTTTCATTTATGTAACCCATTTTTCTTATACTTTTATTTCTTTTCTATTTTACATAATTACCATTTAGGCTTTTTATACCACTTGTGAATTATTTCACCATAATTCATCACCATTATTCAATTTCCCATCAAATTACATATTATTTCTAGACAATTCAACAAGTCATCACTTACATAACCAAACTTTTGCCTTCAAAATATTCTTTAAATTCATAAAAATTCCACAAAAATTCTTACATGTATTATTTCATCTCTAACACCATTTAAAGGCTTAATTTCATCAAAACCCCTAAAATATACATTATTTACCTTTGAAGCCTTATTCGGCCACTAAAGGAAGTTCATTATACATGTCTTTAAAAATTCATTTAAACATTCATTCATGCATATTTGAGGTCTAATTACACTATTCTAACTTCAATTTCATTTATGCATCATTAACTCATTTTTAGGTTAAGTTACATAAAGGAATTTAAATCAAAATCAAGGGAAATACTAGGATTTGATAGCCACTTACCATTGCGGTCGAATTCGCATCGAATCTTTTAATTTTCTGCTCACCGGACCGATCACCGGAGCGTCACCGGAGACTTGCCGGAGCTCCGCCGGAGAAGCACCGAGGCCGTCAACTGGTAGATCACGCTACCGATGACTTCCTGGCGTCGTTCACGCGCCCCAAAACGGCCGCCGTTCACCGGGATCGGAGTTTAAAACTCCCGCCGTCACCCTCCCCGATCTCCCTGTTGCCGGCGAGTGGGGAGGAGAGGCAGCAACGGGAGGAGTCGCCTCCACCTTACGGAGTCTTCGGTGCTGATCGTGACTCCAAAAACCGTCACCGATCACCGGAGCAAGGAGAGGAAGGCGCTGCCAAGGAAAAGAAGAAGAAAAGAGAGAGAAGGAGGTGATCGGCGCTGCCGTTGGTGGATCGAGGACGCCGGCGCACGGAGACGAAGCCGCACGGTGGACGCCGGCCTGCCGATGATGGCTCCGGTGGTTGGCTTCACCGGTCTTCCTCCCCAGCTACGCCCTTCCCCGACTCTTCCTCTCTCCATTCTTTCATTTTCTTTCTTCTTCTTTTTTTTTTTTCATTTCTTTAAATCTCCTTTAAGTGTGTATAATGGGCTTGGGTTAAGTTTTGGCTTAACTATTAAATTAAAGCCCAATAATAACTTAATTCAAAGCCCAAATGATTTCTCCCATTTTCTTAGTCCAAATCACTCCAAATTTGATTCCATAATTTTTATCACATCAAAAATAGGTAGGATATAAATTTTCGGCTCAATCGAAGTCCGTTATCGGTCCGATTCAAACTTATCGATCCGATTCAACAACTGTCGACATCGCCGAAAAATTCATTTTTTTATACCAAAATATTCTATATCAAATTTCATTGAGAACTGCAAAATCTGGCAATTTTTAGAGTCCATTTACTATTTTTTAAACATTTATGCAGAATCAAGTCCCATTCCCTACCGGGAAAATTGATTCGCTACCTTTTTCGTATTTTTGACTTTCGGAAGTCTATTTGACCTCAAATGCACTTCAAATTTCAACCATAGACCCACCATAACTATTCCTTTCAAATGGTCCAATAAAATATTTCCGACTTCCGGGTGTCCTTTCAGGCCCGGGAAACACTATTCACTGCCGGAAAGTACTATTCACGGCTGACCCGGTGTTGAGGCCATTACACACACGGTGTGTACATGATATATACACTGTGTATAGCATGTACATATTATGTGTACTAGATGTACACACTGTGTATAGCACATTAATTTCCTTAAACTATAATTATTTAACAAATTACATCTAAATTTGTTAAAAGTGTAAAAATTATATAAAAAATATTTTTTAAAATTTGTTAAAAATATTAAATTACCATTTATCGTTGTTTGTACATGTATGCATATTTTTTCATGTACTTTTCATAATATATTTTTGTAAAAATTTAACACAACATTTTAAATAATTTTTGAAATAATTTAATGCTCGATTAATATGGATAATCTATTAAATTATAATAATTATCCATATGGTTAATTTATGAATAAAACTATTCATCAAATATGTGCAAGCAAAATTTTTGCCCATAACCTAAACCTGTGGAAAAAAAGGGGAGAGAAAAGAAAAATGATAATTATAAAGACTAAAGTCCCCTCCTTTTCGCAACGGAAAGTCTCTTTCAAAGTTGGCCAGGTTCCCTCTTCTCAAGTCCTCCTCCTTTGGCCATGGAGATACATATTTGATAGAACTTTTTGCTTGGTTGCCAAGAAAATAGTGGAAAATAACCAAAAGATATAACTTTTTTTTTTGTTTTTAATGTCTCTGGTTTAATTTAAAGTTGTTAACTTTCTTGTAGTGGAACATTGAAAGAATTATCATAGTAAGAATTAGGATTTAACTTATCATCAATCTAGAATTATCATAGTAAGTATAGTTGGATTTTAAATTATTTTCCTTTCCAATATTTCTTTAATAACAATCCATTGCCCGCGTAAACTTAATTGTTTCTACTAATTTAGCATTGAATACAAGGTGATAAAGAGATGTCTAGGAACAGGGACTCTCACTTCTGCGACGTAACACCGCAAAGTGAGAGAACCTTAACAATGTTTTGTTTCTTCACACTTATCCTTTTTGCTCAACCCCTGACTTCTCAACAACTCCCCACAAATATTTTTATTCTCGCCGGACAGAGCAACATGGCTGGCCGGGGAGGCCTCATCAACGATTCAAAGACCGGCAACCTCACCTGGGACGGCATTGTTCCTCCCCAGTGCCAACCAAACCCATCGATTTTTCGGCTAAGTGCCAAACTCGAATGGGTCTTAGCCCAAGAACCGCTCCACGCCGACATTGATTATAACAAGACAAATGGGGTTTTTTTTAGTAATAAAAAAGGAAAAAATTATGATTTTCTTAGTAATTAAAAAGAGAGAAATGGGTTTGTTACCTGCTGTCTCTTTCTCCGATCTGCTTTTTGCCGGCGAATGGGAAGGAATGGAGGACACCGAGGCGAGCGCCTCGTCCTTGGGGACACGCCGATGCTGCTTGTGTTCACCAGTTACCATCGCAAGTCACCGAAAAAAGAAGAAGTTTTGGCCAAGGAAAATAAATCGTGAATGGAGAGTGAGGACACTGAGAAAAGAACGCCAATGTAAGAAAGTTGTATGTTTTAAAGATATAAATTATATTTTTGTTATTAAAAATTTAAAAAATTATATTATTGAAAAAATTATAAAATTATTGTATTTTTTGTTATTTTTATTTTTTTCTATATATTTTTGTAAAAACCCTATAAATAAATAATCCAAAAGGCTAAATATATCAATTGGGCTGGTAATGAAATTTGGGTAATTGGGCCACAATCAGAACGAGAAACAGAAAGCAATCGTTATTCGAAGAAGTTCCAATCCAAGAAAGATCATAGCAGATCCAAGTAGGGATGAGTATGGATTGATTAATTGGTCAATTAATAATTTTTTTAAATCAATTCATTATTATCGGTTAACCGCTATATCGATTTCGATTTTTAATTCGATTTTTCAGATCGATTTATCGGTTAACCACTAAAAAATTTTAATAAATAAATTTATTAAATTATACAATTTATAATATTATTTTAATAGTTAAAAATGCTTTAAAAATAAAAAAATATTAATTAAATACAATATCCATTAAAATAATTAAAATAAAAATAAAATTTCCATAATTAATTATAAAAATTAAAAATATTCAATATAAAACTAACAATAGAATGCTAATTATATACATAATTTTAATATTTATTTATTAAAAATATATATTTTAAAAAATTATATATCATTATATTTATAAATTATACAAAAATTAAAAAATATAAATATAAAATTTAAAAAATAATTCATAAAATATATAAATATTCTATTTCGATTTCGGATCGATTAACCACCGATTTTTAAAATAAAAATCATAAATCTAAAATTTCGATTCGGTTAACTTAAAAATCGATTCGATTTCGGATCGATTTTCTGATTAATCATGCTTGTCCCTAGATTCAAGCACGCAAGAACCAAAACAAATTAATCAACTAATAATAAACATAAATGTTAGCTTAATGACATCAATTCCGTATTAGAGTTGGAAAATCTCCATGTTAATTCCAGCAATTGAGTTCAAAGATCTGCCCAAATGGGAGCCACTGGCCGTTAGGACACGCCATTGGCCAATAGCGCTGCACTTCTCGAAGGTCTTTGTGCGTCACGCTCTTGGCCCAATCTTCTCATTCTGAGCTGAAAATCAATTGCTGCCGCTAACAACCTAACGGCCTGAATTGGACTCAATATCTCAACCGCTTTCGCCGCCGTTGATCCTCGAAGCGCATCGGCGCTAGCCAACACCGCATACATAGCCGTCTTCAGCATCTCTTCAGCAGCCTCCATCTCCGATATTTCTCCGTCAATCAGCCTCCCAAACTGCCTAGCCAGGTTCGAAGTAGGTGGCGCTGCTAAGCTCTCTTGAATGCTGGCCATTGTATCTGTCAATGCTCTTTCCTCTTGCCTCGTCTCAAACTTCAGCAGCTGGATTCTTTCACTCTGCTGAGGTGTTAAATCCGTCACAGAGCTGTTCATTAACCTGAAAATCACAGATGGCCTGAAATCGCCGAGCCAAAGCAGAGTTCTCTCCAAATCGCTGAGCCATGTGGGATGCATAAAAAGGAAAGGATTTTCCTTAGCGGCACTCTGTTTCTCCTCATAGTAAATTTTATAACGAGACGAGACTAGTTCGATCAAATTCTTATGTTGCGTGGTATTTTGTGCATTTTCTGGTGCAACTGCGGGTTGCAGTTGTTCAAGCAGATTTCCTTGGCCGTTGAGCCAAATAGAGAAGAAATTCTGAAAATTCTCACTTGGATTCACCATTTAGATAAGATAGAAGCTGAAACAGAGGCCTCGACCCTAATTTAGTTAGGAGAATTTTCTCCGAATATAAATATAGGGAGAGAGGAGAAACAGCCTTGGAGGTGTTTGATATTTGTCGCCATCGAAATTGCTTCCTTATAAGGTAAGGAATCTAATTTATTATTATTATTTTGAACTTTACTGTTTAATTATGCGGAGACTTATTGCTTAATCAATAAGCTTCAGATGATGTCATTATTAAGCATAAGTGGCGTTTGCTTCTCGGGGAAGTACCACGTCACATGTTAATTGGTGGCAGTATGGCGGCGAAGCACCGGCAGCTATAATTTAGGTCTGAGCCAATGATACGACGCCGTTGAATATAGGCTGCGAGCATTTTCGGTTGAATCAACAGGCGACAATAGACGGATTTGGAGAATCAGCCCCCTATTTGTGTTTACTTGACATACATGCTCCCCTTCCAAGGACGGTGTTCAGCCGATCATTTGATCTTTCAGCATTATATCTAGTACGCACCATTTAAATGGTGAAAGAAATGAATGACACGAGAAAATGTGCAGCAACGTACGCTTGGCGTTATGAACCCCAGAAGCAATGTTTTTCTAGCAAATCAAAGGAGTTCCAACCCTTTTATAAGAATAACATAAACAAACTTGCCTAGAAAACGCTAGAACAAAACCCCTCTCTCAATAGTTGTCCCCACAAGATTGAAGTCGAAAGTATTGAATACCCAATTCCATTAAATTACTCGAATTTTCACCTCGTGCTTAAAATCATGGTCCTAGTTCACAAAATCCTTGCAAACTAAAAGACAAACATAGATATCTAGAAGCCTGGGATTGGAAAGGCATATGTGATGTTGGAATAAAAAGAAGACAATTACCTCCTTAAGAAAAAGGAAAATAGTGCCCTAATCAACCACATCATACATATATATGATAAAATTTTTATTATTGATGACCTATTTTTGTTTCCAGCGAACGATTAGAAGCCTGATGCGCGGATTTTTGAACTAACTCAAGTAAGAAATTGGGGTTTTTACATAAATATACAGAAAAAAATAAAAATAAAAAAAAATACAACACTTTTCTAATTTTTTCATTAATACAATTTTTTAAATTTTAAATATCAATTATACAAATTATATTTTCAAAAATACAACTTCTTATATGTTTATTATCTTATACTGAACATTTCAAAAATTATCAAACACGCCTTTCAATCTCCTACTCGGTGGGAACCGCTTCTTACACTCTTTGCTTTTATATACTGAAGACCCTGTTCCAATTGGCGATGGCTTTATCCGATTCGAATTCTTCAAAGAAACATGGCCGGAAGATGATCCTCGAAGCAAAGATCTCGACCAACACTTGAAATAACTGGAGATAGATGGTAAAAAAAGCCATTATTGATATTGCTGAAAGAAATGCAAAAAAGGGTTGGCCTATTTCTTGCTTAATCAATAACCCTTTTGCCCAATAAAACCTGTTGGTCCTTTGTTTATAGATCCTAAACCTTTAAAAACAAATGTCTATGGCGATTTGTTGAAAGCTGACGATTGCATTGAGTGCCTTGACAAAAAGGCGCTTCTTCTGTTGTTTATGTTTCTTTTGGTAGTATTGCGATTTTAAAGCAAGATCAGTGGGATGAATTAGCTTATGGGTTATTAAATTCGGGTGTTTCTTTCTTGTGGGTTATGAAGCCGCCGGCGAAAGATGGCCCCTTTGAGCTGGTTTTCTTGTCGGAGGGATTCTTAGAGGAAGCTGGAGATAAGGGAAATATATATAACTGGTGGAGATGATGTTATTTAAAAAAAATATTCAAATCATCTGAACATTAAAAAAAAAATCAGAATATAAATAAGTAAATAACTATACTGAATATTCAATTGTTTTATCATTATAACAATATGATCGTAAATAAAATCAAATATTTATTAATTTGATTGAATTAATTTCGATGCATAAAAAAATGTTGTTAAATAATTTTGCCTATAGATAACCTTTTCTTTTGACTGCCATATCGCAATTTATGCATTGGTTTTCTTTTCTTTTTACGTAAGGATGGTTTGTATTGGTTTAAAATTCATGCAATGATTATCCCTGAAGAGGACCACGATAACATACTTTATTGGTTTGTATTGTGTTTTATAATAGATGGATCCAGATGTTTACTAGAATTGTGTTTTATAATAGATGGATCCGGATGTCTACATCTAGTACGCACCGTGTGTACATGCTGTACACAGTGTGTATGTGCTATACATAGCGTGTACATCTAGTACACACCGTATGTACATGCTGTACACAGTGTGTACATCTAGTACACATAATATGTACATGCTATATACAGTGTATATATCATGTACACACCGTGTGTATGTGCTATACACAACGTGTGTACATGCTGTACACAGTGTGTACATCTAGTACACATAGTGTGTACATGTTGTACACAATGTCTATATCTAGTACGCACCGTGTGTACATGCTGTACACAGTATGTATATCATTTACACACCGTGTGTATGTGCTATACACAGCGTATATATTTAGTACACATCGTGTGTACATGCTGTACACAATGTGTACATTTAGTACACATAATATGTACATATTATATACAGTGTATATAGCGTGAGTACTAGTTGTATACACCATGTACACATGATATATAAACTGTGTACTTGCTGTATATTGTGTGTTAACTTGTAGTATACTTAAAATAGGATTAGCTGTATACTTAGTTTATAACACGAGCGTACTTAGATTTAATATATATTATATATGTTGATTGATTATTATTCATAACATAGAAAGTCAAAGGGTTAAGGTTGTTGATAGGTTCATTTTTTTCTATTTACACTGAGTTTATTATGAATATATGTATTGTTTGTTCTCTTTAGTCTTTTGTTTGCCCTACCTTGCTCTGTGTTACCATGGCTGCTTCAAGATACACTATAACATACAAAATGATGTCAAAGCAAGGATTTGAACTATGAGTTATCTACATAAAACATGTGGTTGAAAATGAGCTCTAGACTGACTTCTCATGAAATGAAAATATATATTCATCAAATGTAACTGGCAATTGATCTGTAATTTTTTCATTTTCTTATAAATTCACCAATTGAAATGAACTTTCTTTGAGTTTTTTCTAATCTATGTTTTCTTTCATTACTGTAAAAAGTAAGACTCTGTTAGAAGCTAATCTAATCTATGTTTTCTCTCTACCTAGTCTTGCTCTACATGGTGTATGTTTGTAGGTTCAAATTTCTGCTAATCAGTTTTGCCTTCTGCCTTGATGGAACACTAGGATTCAAGGCCAAAGCTGGCAATCAATTTCTGCTACCTTCAAAGAAAAATCTCTTTAAGGATTTCTCTTTGATGTTTTCCTCAAGAATTCTGCTACCATTTTTGAAAATGAAGAAGTATTATCTTTGAGCAACTGCAAAGGCAAGTCAAACTCTACCACTTTGCCTGCACAAATATAAAGATTGCAGCAATGAGCAATCAATATTAAATTTCTGAAAATGATAGATTACACTCTAAGCCTGAGAAGCGAGCTTGTGACAAATTATTTCCCTGATCTCCATGATTGCAACCATCCAATGCATGCCAAAATACTCAACAAATTAACAAACAAACATTTTATAGAATATTATGCTATGACCAAATTTTCAACAAATGACTTCACGCAAATGGATAATACACAAAATATTAATAATATAAGAGAGTTTTATGCACATGACTATCCGAACACAAAGTCATAAAGCTTATATTACCATAAACCATGGAGTATAAAGACCTAACAATGCTAGAACTTTGAAGAGCAAACTAAACACCATAAGGTGCAAATAGCTGCGAATGCCCTCCTTCCACTCCCATGTCAATTGACAAAAAAAGTATTTTGCATCTGCATATTGAACAGATGTTGCATGCCTCTCCCTTATCTTTTGAATTCCAATAAAATATTTCTACACCAATTTCTATTATTAGAATATCAGGAAACTCAGGATTCTGATTTCTAATGTATAAGAAATGATAATCGACCCTCCTATTGATTAATAGCTATACATAAAATTCAACATGGTCCGTCATAGCTATTTAAATTTTAAGTTTGAAAAGCAAAATTTACAATGCCCAAAAGTTTTGAGGTTCTTATACGTTTACTGTACGTGGTTGCCACAACTATTCCTTCTTGTTTTTGAGAATCATTTGCTCACTGTACCGGATATTTACTCTGTTACTTAGTTCTAAAAAAATATAAAAATACGAGAAACACAAATGGCGATTGATCGAGATTGAACGATAAACATACCTTCTGTGATTGAACGGTAAATGGCGCTCGTCGGAGAAGATCGCCGGAAATATAACACAAAATCGTCGGATAATGAATAAG